>JBBELK010000607.1:0-600000 GCA_037783545.1 Henricia sp. BOLD:AAB3569 | reverse complement strand
TGTTGAACAATATGTTGAACATCAAGTTCTTAAATGTGGCGAAGGAATCATACCAATATCTGTTGTAGTTTTCAAGATACAGCATTTTAAAACATCTCAGCTCCAAATTTGCGTAATTTGACACCACATTACGTAACCACCGTCCATGTCATGACGTCACCAATGGTATAGTCAAAAGGTCCACATGTGTGGAAACATTTCGTTCCGTAGAAATATGGTCAAATTCACTACCACTTTGAATCTATTTGCATTAAAAATGCTAAAAATTTGCACATTTTCGAAGAACTTCCGGTTTGGACCGGAAGTAGGCGTCACACAGGGGTCATGACATCGTATGATTTGTTCAGTTCATTTAGACTTATCATGTTGTGAAAGAATTGTTCAAGTATCTATAATTATAATTTAGGCAGTTTCAACCCTTTTATTTTAAAGCCCACATCGATTTAAAATCAGTGTCAATTGAAAGAGTGGTTATTGACTAGAAGAAATCTGTTTATTTTTTTCAAATCGGATTTTGCATTGCGAAGCTACAGTCGGTTTGGATAATTGAAAACAGGGTAAAAATTCATCGGCAGGTCAAAGGTTATCCTATGTTTTTCTTTATTTCTAATTTGGCACCGACAATGGTCACTGTGGCTTATACTTTTGGTTATATATCTTTGCTCAACTCTATCCTGGATGGCCCAAAGTTGGTACAAACAACAGTTATTAATATATGTACAAGGACAGATAATTAATTTATATTTTAAATACCTCATTTGCATAATAAATTAATAATTTATGCAAAAACGGTCAATTTTCAAGGGAAAACTCATTTCTCAAATTTATCTTAAGCAGGTTTGATTATTACACTGCATCTTGCATCATTTAATTAAAGTATTTACTTTAATTAAATGATGCAAGACATTGTAATAATCAAACCTGCTTAACTACAGATAATTAGTTTATATTGAAATCCCATAATTTGCATAATTTATGCAAAAATGTTGATTGTTAAGGGAACCTTATTTTTCCCCAATTAATGTTGAAAAATAGATTGATAAGAGATACTGATATAATCAAATCTGTCTATTGTCAAGATTGGGACTTGCATCAATAATTTAATTGACATAATCAATCACTGTATGTGTTAATTACCAAGCCTGCCCAATACTATTTTGGAGAGGTGTGGATTGAGGGCAGCAAAAAAGAATGACAGGAAGCGCATCCACACACAAACTGTACAACTTTCCAAATTGCTTACAAAGTTACATTAAATACAAAACAGAGAAGAGAATGACGTATTATTCTTCAGAGATAAATAATTTATGTTTTGATCAAAACAAACGGATGTGGAGCCTAGAGGTTATATTTAAATCTTTACAAATAATAGTAATTACAGATGTTACTACGGGCAGGAGGCTCAACTATGGATGACGATTCTGCATCATCAAGGGACTCGTACTACCCTTTTTCATCTTCAGGCTCACTGGTGGTATGTCACAGGACGAGGACCACAGAAAAGCTGCAAAAATAATTGACAAAGAATAATATTACTCAACAAATTATTTGCCTTCATTTGTTAAGTAACAACTAAATATCTTTAATTGGTGTATCTGATATCACGTATTGTCTTTGAATGTTAATAAATTCAATATCAGTTACAAAATTGGCACACAATTTTGCACAGATTGACGTAAAACGCAGGTTTTCTAACGCTGCATCATTGCTTGTTTCACGGGAATTACGAGATCATCGCGTATGCAGTGGGCACACCACCGCCGTACGTCCCGGCCCTACACACGGCGTGGAACTCGGTCGTACGTCGGTGTGGACATTGCACGCGAGCGAAGTCTCGGATTCCTGCTCAACATGCCCTCCTAAAAGTACATTTTTGCGACAAATGGTAGGCCTTACGGACTTTTTGTCAGTATGGTAGGATTGTTTAATGTCTACTTTTGTATACATACCTTGTCGCTTGGTGATTCACGTTGATTATGGATCGCTTTATGGACGAGAAAAAATGTTTTTGATCGCAAAAGTTGCAACCCGCGGTCGATTTTGTACGCGAATGGACCCCAGGCTAGCTGGAAGCATACTCTTTTCCGATGATGACGTTTCTAAGCCAACCGGCCAATCAGAACGCGCAAATCTTTACCCGAAGTGTTCCGATCTTATTTAGCCCGATTCGTTTTAGCGTTGAAGTGTGTACCACTGACACGAACTCGCCGGAAGTTGTGTGTGCCCATAGGAATGTGCAGTAACCACGGGCGCTGTGTGTGGAGTATATGGGGCTCTCTGTTTACGATAACAGAAGTAGTCCGTCTGTGGAACAGTATTACGGTTCTTGAGATATGAATTTTGAAAATAATAACCTTTGAATTTTTGTAATTTGACACCTGATGACGTCATGATACTATACATGCTGGTGAAAGTCTGCCGTAGGGCCTATGTCTGTATCTAATTTACTAACGATTCAGCTTGGTTTGATGGGCATTGTTACTGGTAAGTGTAAAAACTGAGATTTCCGTTTTCGTTGAACTTTGACCTCCAATTGACCCCAGAAGGAAGGGTCAGATGAAAATGCCCACACAAAGAAAGTTGCAGCACAGAATGTCATCTATAAACCTGCCAAATACGAAGATCCTGGGTCACGTGGTTTTCGAGATGGAAGCATTTTAAAATATGCATATTTTGGTTTTTTGGGAGGTGTAATTTGATACTTAATGACGTCACGATGACGTCACGCTTGATGCCATCATAATATTAAACACGCTGGTGAAAGTCTGCCATAGGACCTATGCCTGTACTTAGTTTCTTAAAGATTCAGCTTGGTTTGATGGGCATTGTTGCTCAATAAGTGCAAAAATTGAGATTTTCGTTTTCGTTGAACTTTGACCTCAAATTGACCACAGAAGGAAGGGTCAGATGAAAATGCCCACACGAAGAAAATTGTTGGCCATGATCTGATATATAAGTCTACCAATTACGAAGATCATGGGTCACGTGGTTTTCCAGACGGAAGCATTTTAAAACATGCATATTTTGGTCATTTTTTGTTTGTAATTTGATACCTGATGACGTCACAATGACGTCACACTTGTATGCACATCTTCACATTGGGGTTGATGTTCCTACCAAGTTTTAAGTTGATAGCTTGAACCGTTTTGAAGAAAAGCTCTGGAAACGTTTGAGTGGAAAAAGAAAAAGAAAAAGAAAAAAAAAAACTAGAGGTATGACGTTTGTTGTTACAAACGCCAGGTGATCGGGTTAAATGAACATTTTGTGATGAATTTCAGACGTTGTTATCACCTGTGGAATGGCAAAAATGGAAGTTCAGCAGCCGATTTCACGAAACTTTACGCAATTGCGCAAGTCCACTTACGCCATTACTTGCGCAATAACTTATGGCGTAAGTGGACTTGCGCAATTGCGTAAAGTTTCGTGAAATCGGCTGCTGTATACACTAATCCGGTAACTAATATCTCCTCCCTGCATATCCGCCATAGCTGGGGGTTGATAGCTTGCACCGTTTTGAGATATGAATTGTTGAAATAATAACCTTTGAAATCTTGTAATGTGACACCTGTGACGACATCATGACGTCACAATTTTGTGCACAAATTGTTCAACAATTTGATAAACATCAAGTTCTTAAATGTGGCGAAAGAATCATGCAAATATCTGCTGTAGTTCTCAAGATACAGCATTTTAAAACATCTCAGCTCCAAATTTGCGTGATTTGACACCACATTACGTAACCACCGTCCATGTAATGACGTCACCAATGGTATAGTCAAAAGGTCCACATGTGTGGAAACATTTCGTTCCGTAGAAATATGGTCAAAATCACTACCACTTTGAATCTATTTGCATTCAAAATGCTAAAAAATTGCACATTTTCGAACAACTTCCGGTTTGGACCGGAAGTAGGCGTCACACAGGGGTCATGACATCGTATGATTTGTTCAGTTCATTTAGACTTATCATGTTGTGAAATAATTGTTCAAGTATCTATTACGGTTCTTGAGATATGAATTTTGAAAATAATAACCTTTGAATTTTTGTAATTTGACACCTGTGACGATATCATGACGTCACAATGTTGTGCACAAATTGTTCAACAATTTGATAAACATCAAGTTCTTAGATGTGGCGAAAGAATCATGCAAATATCTGCTGTAGTTCTCAAGATACAGCATTTTAAAAAAATTCAGCTCCAAATTTGCGTATTTTGACGCCACATTACGTAACCACCGTCCATGTGATGACGTCACAAATGGTATAGTCAAAAAGTCTACATGTGTGGAAACATTTCGTTCCGTAGAAATATGGTCAAATTCACTACCACTTTGAATCTATTTGCATTCAAAACGCTTACAAAATGCACATTTTCGAACAACTTCCGGTTTGGACCGGAAGTAGGCGTCACACAGGGGTCATGACATCGTATGATTTGTTCAGTTCATTTAGACTTATCATGTTGTGAAAGAATTGTTCAAGTATCTATTACGGTTCTTGAGATATGAATTTTGGAAATAATAACCTTTGAATTTTTGTAATTTGACACCTGATGACGTCATGATTACGTCACACTTGATGCCATCGTGATACTATACATTCTGGTGAAAGTCTGCCGTAGGGCCTATGTCTGTATCTAATTTACTAACGATTCAGCTTGGTTTGATAGGCATTGTTGCTGGTAAGTGTAAAAACTGAGATTCTCAGTTTCGTTGAACTTTGACCTCCAATTGACCCCAGAAGGAAGGGTCAGATGAAAATGCCCACACAAAGAAAATTGTAGCACAGAATGTCATCTGTAAACCTGCCAAATACGAAGATCCTGGGTCACGTGGTTTTCAAGACGGAAGCATTTTAAAATATGCATATTTTGTTTTTTTGGGGGGTGTAATTTGATACTTGATGACGTCACGATGACGTCACGCTTGATGCCATCATAATATTATACACGCTGGTGAAAGTCTGCCATAGGACCTATGCCTGTACTTAGTTACTTAAAGATTCAGCTTGGTTTGATGGGCATTGTTGCTCAATAAGTGCAAAAATTGCGATTTTCGTTTTCGTTGAACTTTGACCTCAGATTGACCCCAGAAGGAAGGGTCAGATGAAAATGCCCACACGAAGAAAATCGTAGGCCATGATCTTATCTATAAGCCTGCTAAATACGAAAATCATGGGTCACGTGGTTTTCCAGACGGAAGCATTTTAAAACATGCATATTTTAGTCATTTTTGGGTTGTAATTTGATACCCAATGACGTCACAATGACGTCACCCTTGTATGCACACCTTCACATTGGGGTTGATGTTCCTACAAAGTTTCAAGTTGATAGCTTGAACCGTTTTGAAGAAAAGCTCTGGAAACGTTTGAGTGGAAAAAGAAAAAGAAAAAGAAAAAAAAAAAACTAGAGGTATGACGTTTGTTGTTACAAACGCCAGGTGATCGGGCTAAATGAACATTTTGTGATGAATTTCAGACGTTGTTATCACCCGTGGAATGGCAAAAATGGAAGTATACACTAATCCGGTAACTAATATCTCCTCCCTGCATATCCGCCATAGCTGGGGGCGTCCAGTGCATGGGCTGTGCGTTTTGTGTTGCTGTTAGAACGAAAAGCGCTCATCCATTACATGCACGAACGAGCGTTGATTTACATACATATATGTATAGCTCAATGCGAACGAGCCTCCTTCGCGTATACGCGACGCGCCCGCCTTTGCGTACACGCGACGCGCCCGCCTTTGCGCGCACACAACCCTACAAAGACGCGCAACTTGTTCGAAGTAAACAAATGCAGCTTCAGCAACAGCAAAAACATACAGTTCATTCAGTAAATTCTTATGATAGGTCTGAGAGAACTGAAGAAATTGTAGACAGACATGATCTCTGTGTGATCTGAACTTCCGGTAGAAAGTGGAAGCTATTCAAAAATAGTTTTTGTGTTTATTTGAAAGCAAATGGAGCTAATATGGTTGGTAATTTGACCATCGTATGTACAACAATTTGTTGAAGTTTTTAGTTTCGGCGAAAGAATAGTGCACATAATGTTTGTGGTTGTCGAGATATGACTTTTGCAGCGATTCAACTCCAAAATGTTGTGTAATTTGAACTCATTGCGTAATCAACGTGCAAGTGATGACGTCATCATTGACATAGTCATGAAGTCTACATGTGTGATAAAATGTCGTTAGATAGAACCATGGTCAATTTCTCAGGGTGGTGGATGTTCTTATCAAATTTGTAAAAAAAGACAAATGAGACTTGTGTTTGTTGTGATAACGAACACATGGGTGTTTTTGTCTGACGTCATCATGGTGGTCTCAGATGAAGACATTAATGATCAGATGTGGCGCGGGAATAAAGAATGTAGGCCAAATGGTTGATTTTTTTACCAAATTGTCAGAATTGAATATATTAAGGCCTGCTTCAAACGTTGAAGGGGGCCTTAATATCATGCACCTTTAATCTGACATGTGAATTTTTAAATAAATAAGCTGCAATACCTACGTAATGTCATACCATATTACGTAACCACCGTGCATGTGATGACGTCATCATCATTGGTATAGTCATAAAGTGCACGTGTACGTGTGGGAATATTTTGTTTCGTTGAACCATGGTCAAAGTTTCTACCACTTCGGGTCTATTCGACACCATATATTACAGGATGTCAAGTTGCATGGTGATTGAGAACATCTTTTTAAACTCAGGGCCTGAAAAAGGCCCACATAAGGTTGAACAAGGCTGAAAGGTACAGGCTCGTCCGCAATGCGCGCGCGGCAAATTTGTGTAACGAATTACGCAGGTCACTGCCTTTGCTATGGAGCTGCGTATTTCGTGGCACGAATTTGGCGGCGCTCGCATTGCTGACGAGCTTGTGCCTTTAATCAAACTATTATAATCAAACTATTATAAATGTTGTTTTTGTATGATTGGATTGCGTCTAGAAAAAAAACCTTTGTATTTTGATGTGGATAAGAAAATAAGATTTGAAAAGTTGGACCATCATTGGCGTTCCGTCGCGGCTCAGTTTGTGTTCGAATGTTTAGCAACATTAAAATCTACTGTAGATTTGTCATAGCGCCCTCATTAAGAAAAGGATTTTGGTTGCGCATGCGTGTGAAGAGAACTGACTGGTTGCAAGGCGACACGTGAACAGGAATGTTCGTCTTCGTAGACTACTCGGTACGTATAAGGTGGTCGTGTGCGGTTTGGGTATCGGGAACCAGTTTAACGTGATTGCGTGCGTGGTACGGTAAGTTGGTTTTGTGAAAACGTTGTAAATATTGGCACATTTTAGGGCAGTTAATGGCGAAATTTGGTAAGAAATCATTCAGATTGGATTATTAAGGTGCGAAAGATAGGCCTATTCGGTGTAATTGGAAGGAGATGTGGAAAATGAACATACATTTCAATTTTTTGTGTGTAATGTGGACGGCAAGTCGCTATTTCAGTAGGCTAGTACTTAGCTAAGATAATCTCAGCTCTTTTTTTATCATTTTTCATTGGGATGTGGTCTTTTCACGTCTAGAGCTGAGAGAAGTTATGAACATGAACCCGCCATCGCAAAAACAGGACAAAACAAATGTGTCATTTTCTCACCGTGACACACTAATTCCCCCTAAAACTCACCCAAACCTTGCCAGGCATATTAAACCACTACGTAAAGGACGTAAAGGTCAAGTCTGGTAACCAATGCACATTGGTATTCCTTTGTACACAGACTAGACACTTGGTTGTTTTTGAACAAGACAAAAACGGCTAGGCTGTGAGCATACCGGTTTGTTTTGCTGGAATTGTTGGCAAAATAATCATCGTGGCTGGTTATTTCCCTCAAGGACCTGCGTAGTGGTTATGCCTGGCAAGGTTTGGGTGAGTTTTAGGGGGAATTAGTGTGTCACGGTGAGAAAATGACACATTTGTTTTGTCCTGTTTTTGCGATGACGGGTTCATGTTCATAACTTCTCTCAGCTCTACACGTGAAAAGACCACATCCCAATGAAAAATGATAAAAAAAGAGCTGAGATTATCTTAGCTAGCTAGTACTGTACTAGTACTAGTAGTACTAGTACTACATGTAGGCCTAATTGAATTTGACATGACATGTCGCGGCGCGTGCGTCCTGCCCGCGTGAAAACAAAACAAGCTGAACGTACATCGTGCATGTTACTGGCAACAAACATGGCGGAAAGCACTGCATTGTGACGTTGCATGACATCACATATTCGCAAGCCCGCCTATCATGAAAAGCTAAAGATACAAGAGGGCGCTGTTTCGTAAAGCTTAAAAGTGAAATATTTTACGTATACATTGAACAAAGATGTGAAGGAAATTACGTTCTGCGATAAACAGGTAATGTAATGTTTAGAACTACTGCCCACTAGCCCTACAAAAAGGGCTGTAAATAGCTCGCTTTTCAAATCTGACTTATTACTGTCGCTATTACAGCCGTACTACGAGGCTGTATGGAAATGCCAAGTGTCAAACTGCTGAAATCTGGGAAAGTTTCACAACAAATATTGTCCGAAGCACATCAGACCAGAGCACTTTCACATACCGGTACATCATTGCAGTCTTGAGAGTCTAGTGTTTTATAAAATAACGGTAAAGCTTATCGAATTGTCAATTTGGCCATCTACGGTGTCTTGAAACATTGATTGGACAAAATTCGGACATTGTTCTGACCTGCATGCCCTGTGTGCCACCATTTTAGCTAATATAGGCCTACTGGACGATGGTCATGATGGTGGCGCTTCTCGATCATGAGAAGTGAAGGAGCGCGGCTGTGCAATATGCATAATTCATATTGACGTCGCGTGTGTTTATCCCACCTGGCAAGTACATCACGCGCGCAGTGCAGTTATGGCTAATTTTGTGATGTACTTGCCAGCTGGGATAAACACATGCGACATCAATATGAATTATGCATATTGCACAGCTAGCCGGGCTCCTTGACGTCTCATGATCGAGTTAGAAGTGCCATTATCGTCCAGCATATCAGCTAAAATGGCGGCGCACAGGGCATGCAGGTCAGAATGTTGTCTGAATTTTGTCCAATATTTCAAGATGCCGTAGATGGCCAAATTGATGATTCCGTAAGCTTTACTGTTATTTTCTGAAATAGTAGACTCTCAGAATTGCAATGATGTATGTGAAAGTGGTCTGGTCTGATGTGCTTCAGACGATATTTGTAGTGAAACTTTCTCGGATTTCGGCAGTTAGACAATTGGCATTTCCGTACAGCCTCAAAACTGCCCAGTTGCATTTTTGACTTAGTTTTGTCAGAAATTTTAGCTTTTTTGTAGAAAAATCATATATTATCCTTCAAAAATTGCATTCACTTGGCATGGTTAGTGCACAAGATAACCATTTAAAGGCACATCCTCATCAGCAATGCGCGCAGGCTAATTTCGTGCCACGAAATACGCAGCTCCATAGCATAGCAAAGGCATGAAGCTGCATATTCCGCTGCATGAATTTGGCGCGCGCACATTGCTGACAAGCCTGTGCCTTTAACATGTGTGTACAGTGCTGTGGACTAATTAGGATAACCTGCTATGCTTGGACAATTATATCTCTAAAAGTAATGGGCCTACAGAGATACACTTTACATGTATATCATTTTAAAGGTCTTGAAATGGCTTTCATTGTATAAAATTACATCAAAATTGTATCTTGTACCACAAAAAAGTTGTGAATTTATAACCTTTGACCTTGATTTGCACAAATGCGTATTTGTCAAAATGTGTAATTTTTTTTTATTTGTTAGCTTAAAATGTAAGGAACTTTTTCAGAAAGATTTGAGATGGGTAATCTTAGTTTTTGAGTTACGATAATTTAAATAATAAATAACATGTAAATGCCATGTACAGCATGTATACAGAACATGTTAAGTTGGTTCAATAGACCTTTATTACAATGTGTCCATCTTTGTCTTGTTCCCCACTGCATAGTATGCATGTGTACATGTCTGCGCAATAGTGCGTGCAGTCTTCCGTTATTGTTTTGAGAGAATCACTGTCTGCACTGCATTTTCTTGATCGCACCTTGCGCATGTCATTGTGATGCACACAATGAACATTTTCAACATGGGGCCAAACTATTTTATTTTGGCAAGCCTCACTTTCGTTACGATCATTTTAATATGGAAAAAGGGAAGATGGCCGCGCCGTGATAAAGGTCTATACATGTAAGTTGATTTGCACCCATGGGGTAGAGGAAACTGTATAATCCTATTCATATCCGAGTGAAAAATTGCTTGGATTTTGGTACATAAAGAGTGTGAGTGAGATTGTTTCAGATTAAGGACCGTGTGTGTACTAAGTGTGTACAAACTTGGCCCCAGACTGACTCGGCCTCCATTGCCCCATGTACAAACTCGGACCCAGACTGACTCAGCCCCTCTTTCCTTGTGTACAAACTCAGACCCAGATTGACTCGGCCCTAATTGCTTTAGGAGCCAGTGGCTTCTTATTTTATTTTTCTCCGTTCAGCGAAACCTTTATTATGAAATATGTTGGCAGATTAGCGTACAAATTGGAAAATACAGTATGCACATATATAGTGTTTGTTGCACAATATTTTGAAACAAGAAGATAAACCAATTCCAAATGAGAATAGCAATTTGCACTTCGTAGTGGTTTATATGGCTGAACATAAAACTAAGTCCAAGACCACTGGATTTTTCCGAATTAGAAATCCGGTTCGGATAAATTGTCACATCGATTTTTGTTTAAGTGTCAATAATTGCCAATTTTGATGATTTCTTTTTAAGATTAATTTAGTTTATTTTGGAAAGACTTTCATAATAATGTGTGGGTCTATTTTGAACCCAAAATAGCCTAACGAAGCCCGTGTGTTCCTTTAAGGCTATGAGTGGACAATTTATGTAAAAGTGTCATTTGGACGTACTTTCGTTTGTCACAGTTGAGTACTGGAGATATGATAGACAATTAAAGATTCCAGCCGGGTGATAAAATAGAGTGATTAGTATGTACTTTAAGAAGAAATACAAGTAGGCATTCACCAATTTAGACAAAAGATGTAAAGAAGCTAATCTACAGATAGAGGAAATCAGACCTTTTTAAAAACATGTTCACTTACCGGTATCAAGAAATCTTCATTCGTTAAAGGTTATACATTTTTCTGTTTGTTTGTGGCACGAGATACAATGTTGGTATTATTAAATGAATGCTATTTCTAGAAGTTTAAAATGATATAAAATTTATATCTGTTGGTACTTCAATTGTGGAATTATGGATGTCCAAATATAGCAGGTCATGCTAATTAGTTAAGTTTGTTCTATGGTAAGTGGACAAATAATTGACCAAATGACAATTTTCGTTCTAGGGGTTTGTCAAAGAGTTCAATCACCACACCAAATTTCATTTCAATCTGTGACATTCAGGCCTGGCAGTGTGTCAAAATAACATGGAATGAATCTTGTGTATGATATAACAGCTGAAATGCATTTGTTTGTAGAAATTTGAAATGGCACTTTTGGCTTAAAATTTGCATTTGTATTTGATTGTATTTTAGAAATCTGATGCCGAATATGATTGCGACTGTTGCTGTTGAAGGAGGGAGAGTTGAAGGTGGAGGTCAGCGTGACAATGGAACTACATTCTGTACTTGTGTGAAGAAGGCTACTAATCAGGAACATGGAGAAACTTGTGTACAGTCTATACTTGGAGATAACACTGAACATGGGGAAACCTGTGAACAGTCTATACTTGGAGATAACACTGAACATGGGGAAACCTGTGAACAGTCTGTACTTGGAGATAACACTGAACATGGGGAAACCTGTGAACAGTCTATACTTGGAGATAACACTGAACATGGGGAAACCTGTGAACAGTCTATACTTGGAGATAACACTGAACATGGGGAAACCTGTGAACAGTCTATACTTGGAGATAACACTGAACATGGGGAAACCTGTGAACAGTCTATACTTGGAGATAACACTGAACATGGGGAAACCTGTGAACAGTCTATACTTGGAGATAACACTGAACATGGGGAAACCTGTGAACAGTCTATACTTGGAGATAACACTGAACATGGGGAAACCTGTGAACAGTCTATACTTGGAGATAACACTGAACATGGGGAAACCTGTGAACAGTCTATACTTGGAGATAACACTGAACATGGGGAAACCTGTGAACAGTCTATACTTGGAGATAACACTGAACATGGGGAAACCTGTGAACAGTCTATACTTGGAGATAACATTGAACATGGGGAAACC
Source organism: Henricia sp. BOLD:AAB3569 (assembly GCA_037783545.1). Taxonomy (NCBI): domain Eukaryota; kingdom Metazoa; phylum Echinodermata; class Asteroidea; order Spinulosida; family Echinasteridae; genus Henricia; species Henricia sp. BOLD:AAB3569. The sequence goes on along the minus strand of JBBELK010000607.1, from coordinate 587,744 downwards.
TGTGAACAGTCTATACTTGGAGATAACACTGAACATGTTGAAACCTGTGAACAGTCTGTACTTGGAGATAACAGTGAACATGGGGAAACCTGTGAACAGTCTGTACTTGGAGATAACACTGAACATGGGGAAACCTGTGAACAGTTTATGCTTGGAGATAACATTGAACATGGGGAAACTTGTGTACAGTCCATACTTGGAGATAACAGTGAACAAAGGATAAAGGCTAAACACATGGATATAACTGAGATTAGTAATCTTGGAGAAAAACCAGAAGAGATAATTGCAGAAGATAGGAAAGGCAAGTGTACAGATGATATGCAAAACATTAAGACAAATTTGAGGAATAACATAAGCAGAAGCAAAGTTGAAATAAATCACAGAGTGATGCAGCTTAATGACATTGAAGTAAGACTACAGTGTTTGGAGTGTGAATTGAAAGATAGACAGAAAAACTTGTATGAAAGAGACAGAAGGCTACAGTGTAAGCAAAGGAAACGAAAGTCATACAACAGGAGGAAAGAACGTAAACTTAAGAGCAGGTACATGGACATGTGTTTTGAAAGTAAAGAAGCAGGTTCAACACAGTATGAGAAGCAACGGAAACAAATTTACTCTGGTACTAAAAGAAGTTTGAGTAAAGTACTTAAGCATGTGGACTTAAACAATGGGAAGAAAAGGAGTAAGAAAAACTGTGGACAAATAAGTTGGGGAAAAAAGAAAGAGATGGAAATAAATGCTAAAGAAAAAAAATTGCTTGAAAAAGAGAAAAACCTGGACATACTGAAAAGTAAATTGAATGACTTTGAAGTTGATTTGATGATACGAGAACAGAAAGGGACTGTAAGTAAAGGACATTGCAGAAACAAGGCATCACCATACAAGTACGTGGGTTGTCAAGGAAAAAGCAAGAGAAATGGGAAGTCTGTGGGTTGTCAAGGAAAACTCAAAAGAAATGAGAAAGTTGGTGTAGCGAGAAGAGACAAAAAGTGCAAAATATCAAAACCTGGAAAGGACAAAACAGTTGTGACATACAACAGAAAGAGAAACGGTCGTATTATACAGGAACAAGTGAGCAAGGAAGATAAAAAGATTCATGAAAAAGCACAGAAATACATCTGTCACCGCACTAAAAGAATTTTGAGTAAACTTGTAAAGAAACTAAAGGGAGGTAAGAAACAAACATTAAAGGGTGTCAGTGTCCCCAAGAAATGTGGAAGTGGAAAGCCCAAGATGAAGTGTAAACAAAATGAATCTAAATTGGAGGACACCAACATTGAACAGTTTGATAATGTGTGTTGGCTTTGTGAGAATACTGACGGACATGAAACGGGTAGAAGGCAAATAAGATGTAACAAGTGTCTTGTGGTATTTCATTTATCATGCACAAAGTTCACGAAGATGGAGCCATATTTGATTGATAAGAGAGTGTCGTGGGTTTGTTGTAACTGCGGACAATCTAACTACAGTGACAGTTTGTTTTATGACATTGGTATTCCTACAGATAAAAATCTATATGAATGGACAAGACAGGATACAGTACAAGAATGTTCCAGTGCAGTTGAAGAACAACTGAAAGTCTTTGACAAGGTGAGAGAGGTTTTCAAGAAATCGCAGAAGCATGAACGTTGTACAGAATGTAGCAATGCATTGTACCACCAGAAACAAACTGGTGGTTATTTTTTGAGGAAAAGAAAATCGACTACGGTAGTTGATGCAACTAAATCAAACGGAATATCTAAAAAGACAAAAAGAGCAAGCAAACTTGAAACAAAGAGTAATGATTCAAATGCTAGTGAGAGCATTAGTAAACAACAAAGACAAACAGTGAAGAGAAAAGAGAGTACTGATATGGAAGCTGATAAACAACTGTCCGAAAAGGTAAAGAAAAGGTCAGCAGTTACTAAAAAGAGGAAGGTGGAAGTAGAAGAGAAGAACATACATGTAGACATTGATACTGATCAGCAAGCAGAACAAAATGAGGCAAATTCAAGTAATACATGTGGAATGCAACATCGATCATGCCAAAGCACTGATAAAATGGACTCAAAAATGCATACTAGCAAAGATATGTACATGAGTACACCATGCTCAGCTGTGGAATACGTTATTATACAGGGAAATTATCACCAGGGTCATGCAAAGTTTGGTTTGAATAGCGGAAAGCAATGTGTTGCTAATAGTTTGTGTTCAATGATGTACAGTCAAGTAAAGGAATTGAAAAGGTGGACATGCCATGATATGGATTTGGTACTGAATACTGGTGATGAGTTGTATGGCCATTTGTCACAAAGTTCTACTATGCATAATGATTTTTTGTTAATCAATGAATTGCCAAATGAACTGTGTGTGTTCAATCATCATTTTAGTATGATTTATCATGAGTCCGTCTGTGGTACTTTTGGAATGAACTTAAGTTTATTGGAATTTAATATGATAACATTGAATGATGCACTTGAGCAAACACTACAACAATACAATGCCTGCTTCATATGTTTCAAAGGAAATACATTTGCTGCTATTGCTCAAAGTGGTATGTATTATATATTTGATTCCCATTCCAGAGATCATAACGGTTGCCAAGTAAGTGAAGGCAGGAGCTTGATAAAAAGTGCAGCAACTTTGCAAGATGTATACAGGTATTGTACTGATTTGGGTAGATCAATGAATGTAACTGATAATGATCAGTTTGAAATTACAGGTGTTATGATGGGAAAAATAAATGAGAAAAGAGAAGGTGAAGTGAATGTACATGACAATAAGGAAAACCAAAGAAGCAAACAAGATAGAGATTTTAAAAATCAAAAAGTTAAGGATTTTACAGATAATAATGTGTCAATAAATACTGGGGATGTTGAATGTGTAAATGAAGGTAGTGATATTGAAATGATGGAAGTACCTGAAATGACTAGTTTTAAGTTTGTTCCATTAAGACATGAACATAAGTTTGCATTAAGTAGAAAAGTTGGAATTGCTCACATTACTTCAAAAGTCGATGAAATACCTCGGCAGTGTAACCATATGGGTCAGCCAGCTTGTACAAAGAACATCAGAGGTGATGGAAATTGTTTTTTCAGAGCTGTTTCTTATGCTATATCTGGATCTGAACGGAATCATATGAGACTACGATTGGCTGCTGTAAATCACCTTTTGAAGTATGAGGACCAATACAAGTCTTTCTTGCCTGAAGGATTCAGTAATGTTGAAGAGTATGTTTTAAAGAGGAAAGTTATGTGTTCTGGTGTCTGGGCAACAGAGATTGAAATTATGTCATTGGCACATTTTTTGGGAACAGACATATATACATACAGCAATAGATGGTTGATATTTTCAGGAAAAGTGAGTGAAGTGGGTACTGTGACATCTGATGCAGGAATTTACCTGATGCATACGGAGCAGATACATTATGATGTGGTGTTATCAGTTAATGAGTTAATTAGTAATAACTGCAATGCTTTGATTGAACCAATCCTGGACAATGGTGGGTGCTCCAAAGAAAATAATTCCCATAAAGCAGGGCAAGAGAGTGTGAGTGATATTGGTGCATGTAACAGTTACAATGTGAAGTCGGATGTACGAAGTGTAATTAGAGACATTGCAGTTGGAAAAGGGGTAATTAAAAAGAGAAAGTGTCGTCACAATTTGCGTTCAAAGAGAAATATTGACAGAGAAAGAAAAAAACAGAAAAATCAACATGAAGCAAATGTGTCAAATTTGTCGGGATGCGTTGATGAGGATGATGTGAAGAGCACTGCAAAGAAATTATATGATAAACTTAATTATCATGGAAATCCTGTTTTAAAAAAACAGAAAAGTGACAGTGTCATGATTAAATATCATACAAATGTTGATTACAAAACTAAACAAATTATGACACAGAAAGATAAATATCATAAAGATGCAAATTACAAGAGCAAAAAAATCCAAACTGTAAAAGCTAAATATCATGGAGATGCAAAATACAAAAGACAGGTAATTGAAACACAAAAAGGAAAGTATCATGGAAATGTAAATTACAAAAGACAGGTAATTGAAACACAAAAAGGAAAGTATCATGGAGATGTAAATTACAAAAGACATGTAATTGAAACACAAAAAGGAAAGTATCATGGAGATGTAAATTACAAAAGACACGTAATTGAAAGACAAAAAGGAAAGTATCATGGAGATGTAAATTACAAAAGAAAGGTAATTCAGGCACAGAAGGGAAAGTATCATGGGAATACATATTACAGAAAGAAGTTAATCAAGGCAATAACATTGATAAATAAAAATAAATACAATACAGATGACAACTACAGAAAGGATAAAGTTAAAATGTCAAAAGAAAGACAATTGAAAGTAAAGGCTATGAAAACTCGCGTACAAAATGTAATTGAGAATTTTAAGAAGAAAACAGAAAGTGGTCCAGACTGTATTTGTGCTGTGTGTCAGAGATTGCTCTTTCAAAGTCAGGTAAAAAAATGTAGTAAAGATAAATACAAATACTTTCAATATATTTGTGATCAGTATTTACATGAATGTAACGAAGATTGTAATATGCCATGTGCTTTGGCTACATCAAACAGAGGAACATTGTGGATTTGCTATACATGTCATAGAAAACTAATTGCTAACAGAGTACCAGCAGAAGCATGTATGAATACTCTAAGTTTGATAGACATTCCAGAAGAGTTGCAGAGACTGAATAGTTTAGAACAACATTTAATTGCAAGGAATATCGCATTCATGAAAATTGTAAATCGTCCAAAGGGTGGTCAAAAAGGAATTTATGGACCTTGTGTTTGTGTACCATCAAATACCATGGAGACAGTACAAAGACTACCTAGATGTGCAAATGAGAATGACATGATACGGATCAAACTGAAACGAAAACTGTCATACAAAGGTTACCATGAGTATCAATATGTGAATAGATGGCATGTAGAACAAGCTTTGTTTTATTTAAAAACTAATAATAAATGGTATCATGATATTGAAATAGAAGAAGATTGGGCAAATCATGTACCAGAATGTTTGAATGATGAAGAGGAAGAGGTTGAAAATAACATTGAAGTAAACAATGAAGAAGATACAAGCATTAAAACTGAGGATGAAAGTGATGTTGAGGATGATGATGAGGACCGATTGCGTGGGGTACAACTTGACACTTGTCTGCAACCAGTAAATATAGGGCAAGAAGTTCTTGATCAGTATTTTGATGAAATATTCTGTGTTGCTCCGTGTGAAGGTAATAATCCTGTAAGATTATTAATGGAAGAAGGGAATGAGGCAAAGTGTTTTCCAATATTATTTCCAACTGGAACACCAATATTTAAGGACAAACGGAATGTCAGGATAACACTCAGTAGATATTTACATAATCGATTGATGAATGCTGATCACAGATTTGCTCAAAATACAGACTACATATTTTATGCTCAATATTTGTCAGAAATACAACAAGTCATGTCTAGTGTCTCTATTGCTTTGCGCAAAGGAACTGCTAAAACTCGGGAAGGGAAGAGTATAACATCAGCAATGCTTAACAATAAAGACAAACTCAGAGATATGCTGAAATCTGACAAAGGATATAAGTTTTTGAAGCCTATAAGAGGCACACCACCATACTGGCAATGTGCTCATAGAGATGTGTTAGCAATGATTACACAACTTGGACTTCCCACATGGTTCTGTTCATTCTCCTCTGCTGATATGAGATGGTCTGAAGTAATTGGTACAATAATGAAACAACAGGGAGACATTAGAAATTTTGATGAATTGGACTGGAATGACAAATGTATGTTACTGAGGAGCAATCCTGTTACAGCAGCTCGAATGTTTGATAAGAGATTTCATGTGTTTTTGAAGGAAGTGATAATGTCAGAAGCTCAACCAATTGGCAAAGTGAAAGATTATTTTTATCGAGTTGAATTCCAACAAAGAGGGTCACCACACACGCATTGTTTATTTTGGATTGAAGATGCTCCTAAACTGGACACTGATTCTGATGAAGACGTCATTGCCTTTATAGACAGATATATCTCCTGTAATTTACCTTCTAAAGATGAGGATGAAGAATTACATGAAATTATCAATAATGTACAGGTACATAGTAAAAAACATTCAAAAAGTTGTAAAAAGAAGGGTACTGAATGTAGGTTTAACTTTCCGAGACCACCATCTGAGAGAACCTTTATAATCAGACGTGTTGAACCAAGTACTGCCGAGACAAATGATTTTAGTGCTGATGATAGTGACATTGATAGCATGAGTCAGATATCAGATTTGGATGAACTTTATAATGATGTTATTAGTAAAGCTCAAGCAGAGGAATTATTAAAGAGTATTTGGAATGAGGTACAAAATCAAGAGAAACAGTATACGTCTACTGAAGAACTGTTCACTGCTGCCGGGATCACTCAAAAAGAATTTGAAAAGGCTAATGAGCTATTGACTAAAAAACTTAGCATTGTGTTAAAGCGTAATCCCCAAGATGTCTGGGTAAATCAATACAATTCTCACTTGATACGAGCATGGAATGCAAATTTAGATATTCAGTACATAACGGACATTTTTGGATGCGTGGCATATGTTGCATCGTACATGTCAAAAGCAGAACGTGAGATGGGAATGCTGTTGAGTAATGTTTCTAGTGAAGCACAGAAAGGAAATCTTGATGCAAAGCAAAGCATGAAGGAAGTTGGCTATGCATATTTGCAGAATCGTGAAGTGTCGGCTCAAGAGGCAGTGTATCGTGTGTGTAACTTAAGGTTAAAGGAATGCTCAAGAAAAGTAGAATTTATACCCGTTGGAGAAAATCCAGTAAGAATGAGCTTACCTCTAAAGTTAATTCAAAATAAGTCAGAAGCTGATGATGAAGACATCTGGCTCCACAGTAAGATTGATAGATATAAAGCAAGGCCACAGTCGCATGATTTTGATGAAATGTGTCTGGCTTCATTTTGTTCAAATTACAGAATTTTATATAGTACAGAAGCACTAAAAGCTCAAAAAGGAAAAGTTAATTCCAATATTCATGAATTACAGAATGGTTTAGGATATATACGAAAACGTACTCGGACTCAATATGCAGTGATTAAATATCCCAGATTTTCCATTTCAAAGACTTCAGAGAAATACTATCAAAGCATCTTGCAGCTTTTCTTGCCTTATCGTATTGATGCACAATTAAAACCTTTGCACTTTGAAACGTTTGAAGAATTCTATAACATTGCAAGTGTCAAACTTCATGAGTGTGATGATCGTACACAACGTGTAAGTTTAATTGTGGATACTAATCGTCAAAAATTTGAAGCTAACATAGAATGTATGGAAGATGTTGAACAGTACTTGCACAAGTTTGGACCACAGGAGGATGCATGGGCTTTAATTTCACCAGAGGTTGAATCAGAGAGAATTGAATGTGAAAATGAAAGAGGTCCAGTAAATGAAGCCAGTGAGGATGAGTATGATATTCCTGACCTAAAATGTAATGATAAAGAGAAGGCAGGACAAGGTATTGAATACCGTTCACGCAGAATAACTGTGAATGAAGCTTCGTGTTTAATGCGAATGTTAAATGCCAAACAAAAAGAAGTTTTCTACAAGATCAGAAAGTGGTGTTTAGATAAAGTGAATGGTAAAAAGCCAGAACCTTTCCACGTATTTGTAACAGGAGGAGCAGGCACAGGCAAGAGTCATTTGATTAAGTGTATTTACAGTGAAGCTGTGCGAATACTTGGACGATCAACCCATAATCCAGATGATGTCACAGTGTTACTAACTGCTCCCACTGGTGTTGCTGCACACAATATTAATGGTTTAACCCTGCATAGTGCTTTGTCAATTGGAATCAACATATCACTGCCTTATCAACCACTTGGTGATGAGAAAATGAGTACCTTGCGTAATGAATTAGGTCAGTTACAAATTCTAATCGTAGATGAAATTTCAATGGTTGATCAAAAGATGCTGTGTTACATACATGGGCGACTTCGACAAATCAAACAAACAAGATTTCAAGATCCTTTTGGTAAAGTGAGTGTGATTGCAGTAGGCGATTTTTATCAATTGCCTCCTGTAAAAGGAAAATCGTTACATCATAACACTGTTGAATCAGGATTGTGGCATGATAATTTCCAAAAAGTAGAACTGACGGAAATCATGAGACAAAAAGATCAGAAATTTACATTAGTTCTAAATGAATTGCGGGTGAAAGTGAAGAAAGATAATTTAAATGATGAGACTATTGCAATTTTGCAAAGTCGTGAAACTGGGGAAGACTGTTTTGATGCTATTCATATTTATCCAACAAATAAACAGGTTGACAACCACAATGTCCAAGTTTTACATAAGACATGTGAAAACTGCATTTGTATAGAAGCAAAAGATTTTGAGAAAGATGGCAGTGGACGATTGAAGCTAAAAGAAAAACCCCTAAAATCAAATCGTGGCAGTCTTTGCAGATCATTGTGGCTTGCTATTGGTGCAAGAGTTATGTTGACAAAAAATATTGATGTGTCAGATGGATTAGTAAATGGTGCATTTGGCACTGTTACTCATATTGAAATGTTGCCTGATCAATTGGACGCTGAATATATCAAAGTAAGATTTGATAATGAAAATGTAGGCTCAAAACTTAAGAGACAGGTAGTGCCACTAAATGATACTGATTCTGTTTTAATTAAGATGGAAGAAGAATCAATTGGAAAGAAATGCACAAGGAGACAATTTCCCCTGAAACTTGCATGGGCATGTACAGTACATAAAGTACAAGGTATGACAGTGAATAAAGCAGTAGTGTGTCTGAATCGTACATTTGCAGCAGGTCAAGCATATGTTGGTTTAAGTCGTGTGACATCATTAAATGGACTTGTCATTGAGGGGTTTGATCCTAAATATGTGTATTGTGATAGATCAGTTACTGAAGCTTTGGATATCATGCCTGCATTTGTTACCAGTAATTTGCAGCAAAATATAACAGATACAACTAATACATGTACTGTAGTAACCCTTCATAATGTACAAGGCTTAAGAGCACACTTTTTAGACATGGAATCCCAATGCGAAATAATGCAGTCTGATTTCATTTGCCTAACAGAGACATGGGTTGAATCTGAACAAGTAAGTCAGTTCCACATGGAAAATTTCAAGTGCTATCATCAAGTAAGAGGCATGTCATATAATGGGTCGATGAAACATTTGCAGGAACAGAGTCATGGTGGTGTTGCGGTGTATGGCAAGAAAAGCAGATCTTTTAGTAGATTGAATATACCAGTACAGAATGTTGAGTATATTGCATTTCATGTAATTTCTAACACATCAATTGTAATTGTTGTTATTTATCGACCATCATCATATGGCATTCAGGATTTTGTTAACAGTTTGATCAAGTTGGTTAGTGAAATAAATAAGATCAGCAACAGATGCATTGTCATGGGTGATTTCAATGACAATATTCTTGATAGGGAATCGTCAATTGAAAAAGCAATGAAAGAGCAAGGATATACGCAGTGTGTAAAAGAGGCAACTACAGAGAATGGAACACTAATAGATCACATTTATGTACGGGGTTTGACTGATGTTGAAACATCTGTAATACCTACATATTATAGTTACCATGAAAGTGTTAAAATTTGTTTCTAATCATCTACACGTTTTTACATAGCTGTCGGATTAAGTAAATGTATATGTCTGGTACAGGTCTTGAAATGTCAGGATTTCGTACACACTTTGACAACACCACTTAGGGTAATTTTTTATTGCATTGCAAGATGCAGCAACAAATATGAAAGTGCCAGCAATATGTGTTCACGATAATAATATCAAGTCTTTGAAATATTTGAAAAACATTAAATAACAGAGATAGCCAAGAAGAGATATTAGTGAAAAAGACACTCGAGATGAGAAATGCATGAGTTTCAAAACAAAATCTTTTGTTAAACACATTATTGATCTTGAAGCTTTAATTGATCTTGAGCCTTAACAAATTAATGACATCACACCAGCAACAACATGTTTAGAAGTTACTCATCAAAGCGGTTAAAATAAAGAAGAGATTAATACTATTTAGAATGTGCAACGGGTCCACAGTGTGTATTAGAAATAAGTGACATTTATATTTTATATTTACTTGATTTTACCGTGTACATGTATGATTTTGTTTTTATTTATTAGCTCCAATAAGCAGTCAAGATAACCATGTTCCTGCTTCTACTGAGGAAGATAGTATCTTTAATGGTTAACCAGCAAAAGACCAGAACTATCACAGAAATCCGCGCTTCTTCAGCCCATCAACATGGACATCAAAAACAAAGATCTCAAAATGGATTGAACTGGGAATTGTCTATAGTAGCTGTCATAACTGCATCAATCAAGTGAGCTCATGCCATTTCATCTCCAGCTTGTATTGACTGGAGATTGTTTTTAGTACCTGCCATGGACTACATTATTCACTCCAGCTTGTATTGGCTGGGGATTGTCTTAATTTCCTGCAATGGACAAAGCCAATCATCTGAGCTCTTGCCATTTCATCTCCAGCTTATATTGGTTGGGGATTGTCTTCACTACCTGCCATGGACTACACCATTCAACCGAGCTCACGCCATTTCATCTCCAGCTTGTATTGGCTGGGGATTGTCTTCAGTACCTGCCTTGGCCTACACCATTCAACCGAGCTCACGCAATTTCATCTCCAGCTTGTATTGGCTGGGGATTGTCTTCAGTACCTGCCATGGCCTACACCATTCAACCGAGCTCATGCCATTTCATCTTCAGCTTATATTGGCTGGGGATTGTCTTCACTACCTGCCATGGACTACACCATTCAACTGAGCTCACGCCATTTCATCTCCAGCTTGTATTGGCTGGGGATTGTCTTCAGTACCTGCCATGGCCTACACCATTCAACCGAGCTCACGCCATTTCATCTCCAGCTTGTATTGGCTGGGGATTGTCTTCAATAACTGCCATGGACTACACCATTCAACCGAGCTCACGCCATTTCATCTTCAGCTTGGATTGGCTGGGGATTGTCTTCAGTACCTGCCATGGACTATGCCATTCATCTGAGCTCATGTCATTTTATCTCCAGCTTGTATTGGCTGGGGATTGTCTTCAGTACCTGCCATGGACTATGCTTTTCATCTGAGCTCATGTCATTTCATCTCCAGCTAGTATTGGCTGGGGATAGTCTTCAGTACCTGCCATGGACTATGCTTTTCATCTGAGCTCATGTCATTTCATCTCCAACTAGTATTGGCTGGGGATAGTCTTCAGTACCTGCCATGGACTATGCCATTCATCCGAGCTCATGTCATTTCATCTCCAGCTTGTATTGGCTGGGGATTGTCTTCAGTACCTGCCATGGACTATGCCATTCATCTGAGCTGATGCCATTTCATCTCCAGCTTGTATTGGCTGGGGATGGTCTTCAGTACGTGCCATGGACTATGTCATTCATCTGAGCTCATGTCATTTTATCTCCAGCTTGTATTGACTGGGGATTGTCTTCAGTACCTACCATGGACTATGCTTTTCATCTGAGCTCATGTCATTTCATCTCCAGCTTGTTTTAGCTCGAGATTTTCTTCATCAATACCTGCCATGGACTATATGCCATTCATCTGAGCTCATGCCATTTTATCTCCAGCTTGTATTGGCTGGGGATTGTCTTCAGTACATGCCATGGACTACAATATGCCATTCACTACGTTTTGACTGGTATTTATCTTGAAGACCTATCATAGACTTGTATTGGCTGACAATTATGTTGAGGATTATTCATGGACGACAGTGTATGCAAGGGCACCTCATTTATGAACATTCTGAAATGTTATTTATTAGTGCTTTTAATGATGTAAGTGATATACAAACATAGTACTCCACATGTGCATGCTATGGCATAATGATCTGTTGCATCAAACTCAAATTACTGTGCCAGATAGCTGGAATGTATAGGTTCAAATCTTGGCCACAGCCAATGGTGGCTGTTGAGCAAGTCTTTTTATTATTGCTTAAATAAACAAAGATGTAACTTGATTGTCTTGAAAACAATTGGTTACCACTCCCAGTCCCATTCATATCGTAAAGAGACTGGTATAAATCCGGTTTTGTTTCGGTGTGTGTGAAAGAGGCGCATGTCTTTGGTTTAATGGGCAATATACGTAACAAATTGCAATCAAGTAACAAAACAACCTTTTTATACTTTCCATGTTAAAATATAAACAGTATGTAAAATAGTAACTGTTTTATTCACTCCAAAGGCTTCACTCCATTTATGCCCAGATCTGTACTGACAGTCAATGAAAACGCATCACCTTTAATATTTGAAAATAGTTTAATGGAACGTGTAAAGAAAAAAAACCACAAAAACACAAAAACATTGAAGCGTAAAATTCACTGGTTTCAATACTCAGACTATTGTGCCTAGACTTAATGAATACAGTGGAATGCATTATACTTCACAAATTGCCAAGATACCGGTGATGCTTTTTTATTGACTGTCAGTATATTTATTCATAATACCTGTAACGTAATTAAACAGTTCACACTTTTTAATAAGAAAAAAGTTCTTGTCATTTATATCAAGTCAAAGCAAAGTCAAGTGCATTGGTGTGTTTTATAAGGCTATGTCACAGGTGGGACAAAAAAGCACCCAAAACTCATGCGAGAAATTAAGAAAAGCTCTTTGCAATTAATTTCCGTTTCTTTTTGATTTTTTATTACTTGTAAATGTATTACTAGAATTCGTAAGACTAACAGCACTTTGAACCTCAAAATATCAATGCTTTTCTAAAGAGCTCGTTGTGTGCAAAGTAATTATGTTATAACACGTACATTGTACTACTAGATTTTTCTCTCATCCCAAGTTTGGTTATTTCCTTTCACTTGTGATTAGGCACCATATTGAGATGTGGTGGCCAAGCAGTCTAGTGTGTCAAACTCAAGTTCCTGTGCCAGTACTAGAATGTGGGTTCGATTCCGGGCCGTGACGGGTTGTGGCACTTGTGCTCTTTAGCAAGGCACTTAATCACACTTGTTCCGTCCTTCGGAAGGAATGTCAAGCCGTTGGTCCAGTGTGTTTCGGTAACGCACTTTAAAGATCGCAGAACATTCTTTGTCAAGAACAAGCGGAGGGATTTCCCGGTGTTTCTGGCTGTTTCTAATTCAACTTGGAAGTTGATAGTTATTCGAATATCTACATGTATGTAATTGATCCCATTCCTGTGATTGGCGGTACTTCCGCTGTTGGATGTGGTGAATAAATAAATAAATAAATAAATAAATAAATAAATAAATAAATAAATAAATACAAAATACTGGACGTTGTGTTGACATACTACTCGACTATTGATTATCATTGCAATTAATCTCATCTGTGAATATTAAATAAGCATACATGTTTTTGTTTAATAAGATTGAGTTAAAGGACCTGTGACATGCTAAACAACTTTGTGCCTAAGCTTTGCTTCATAATGACGGATTACTTGTTCAGCAAGACATACTATTGTTCGTTTGGATGTAAAATCAATAAAAGGTGGCCTTTTTCAACTTTGAAGATTTCATTGCAATAAATCACAGACAGAGGGCGCTGTTTTGAGTGCATCACATAAGGGTCATTCTATGAATTTGGGGTCCAACGTGTGACATTTTTCTGTCCCCGTTACACCTGACATACTGCTATTTGCATACAAGTATCATTAAAAATGCCTTCAAACCATATTTTTATGAATTGTATTTTATGTAATCACTCTTTCAAATAGAAGGCATTTAAAGAATATGTCCTGAATTTACAAAAGACAACATTTTACAAGGTGTCAGATGTAACGGGGACAGAAAAAGTGGACCCCAAATTTATGGAATGACCCATAAGGAAGACAGAAGGGAAAAGTTAAGAAAAAACATAAGACTTCAAGTTGGACTTGTGGCAAATTGCTGCAGTTTCTACCCCCAGTTTTGTCATGGCATACAGCAGGCAACATGTAAAACAAACTCAAATAGCCATGGATTACAAAAGTTTCAGGAAAATTGAGAAAACAAGTGGAATCTTTTGTGCCCAGTTGAATGTGATTTTCCTGTGTTTTGCCTCTTGTGACATCGTGACCTTGTTCATGAATATGCATATTCATTAGCATAAAAACTAAAAACCTTTGTTTTAACCCCCAAAGGTAGCACCGTTGTTGTTGTTAATTTATGGCATCTTCGGCAACTAAGGCCCTTTTAGAAGTGGAAGGAAACCCCTAGGGGAAAACCCACGCGGTCAAGTTGGGACTGCAAACCCAATCCACATACACGGCCCGGATTCGAACCCGGGACGCCAGAGGCGAAAGGCGAGGAAAGAACCGCTACGCCAACCCGACCGCCCCCTGAAGCACCGCGTGTCACACGTGCCTATTTATACCACTCGTGACCACTGAACCGTTTCACTTGACATAACAACGGTAAAGTAGATTTATTCTTATTCGCCCTGCAGCCGATTTCACGAAACTTACGCAGTTGCGTAAGCCCACTTGCGCAACGTTTTATTGCGTAAGTCGCGCAACAATTTAGCGATGATAACACGCAAGCTATGGGGCTTGCGCCATTTTTCAAAGGTTGCGCAAGCTGCGCACTCTTTCGTGAAATCGGCTGCAGCTCAAACGAACAAATCAACATTATTCATTAAGCCCGCCGCACACCTTTGCGATTTACCGGATAATCGGATCATCGGACCACATACCGGAAAGGTGTGCGCTATAGACCGGAGCAAATCAAACTGGTTTGATTTTTCCGGATCTGATGGTCCGGTGTCTGATGGGCAGGTAAATCGCAAAGGTGTGCGGCGGGCTTTACATGCAAGAAATTGACCCGAACGTGCAACGTCACAACATCATTACCCACGCCACTCTACACGTAAACATTTTGAAAACAGAATCCAAAACAAACTGTCAACTGAGCCAATGAGCGCTAGGTACTAGCATAGATGCAAGTCACGTATATTTCCCACAGGACAAATTGACCAATCACATGGCTTGCAGCGTTATGGCCTCGTTCATTACCAACGTAGGTACGGCACTTACATTTACTTCTAAAAAACCCAATTGAGCTTCATGTAAATACGTTTATATTTGACTTAATTTAGTTACTGTTTAATTTACCCAGTGAATTCAAAAGCGAAATCCTACTCCCTTGTTTGTAGGAGCTCACGGCGTAATTTGTATAGCGTGACCTGCACGTAACTGACTGATTACTGCTACCACCAGCGGTGTCAGTTCGAAAAAGGCCAAGTGAATAACTCACTCTGCGCGTGTAGACTCTGCTCAAGTCACCAAAATCGTCAAATTCACGAGGCCTTGACAAAAGGCTACCTTTGGGCCTATGCTTGTATCTAATTTTTTAAAGATTCAGCTTGGTTTCATAGGCATTGTTGCTCAGTAAGTGAAAAAAATAGAGATTTTAGCGTTCGTTGAACCTTGATCTCCAATGCATAGTTCCGATTTTGCCCAGTTAACCCCGCCCCCTTGGACATTGTTGCTATGGCTCACACGTTATCGTCAAAAATGGCGACACAACGCACAAAGCAATGGGACTTCCAACGGAAAGCACAGATTCATTGAAAAAAACAAAGGTATTTATGTTTCAGGGTCAACAGTTATTTTATAACACACTGAGTAAAGGACCAGTAATACAGGGATATCATATCATCACGAAATATAGCTTTCGTACCTTTGAACAACGAAACGACCGGCCTTGAAACCAAAAATTCACCCGGATCGTCGCATACAACACTGTACAAATTGTATGGGGCCGGCAGAACATATCGCGTGATCATGTTGTTGTGAGCGTACAGTGCACTTTGACCTATGTGGGTGACATCTGCTAGCTCTGTTGTGATTGGTCGCCGGGTTCGGTTGATTGACAGGTCGGAACTATGCATTGACCCCAGAACGAAGGGTCAGATGGAAATGATGTCACACTTGTATGCACACCTTCACATTGGGGTTGATATTCCTACCAAGTTTCAAGTTGATAGCTTGCACCGTTTTGAGATATGAATTGTTGAAATAATAACCTTTGAAATCTTGTAATGTGACACCTGTGACGACATCATGACGTCACAATTTTGTGCACAAATTGTTGAACAATATGTTGAACATCAAGTTCTTAAATGTGGCGAAGGAATCATACCAATATCTGTTGTAGTTTTCAAGATACAGCATTTTAAAACAATTCAGCTCCAAATTTGCGTAATTTGACACCACATTACGTAACCACCGTCCATGTGATGACGTCACCAATGGTATAGTCAAAAGGTCCACATGTGTGGAAACATTTCGTCCCGTAGAAATATGGTCAAATTCACTACCACTTTGAATCTATTTGCATTCAAAATGCTAAAAAATTGCACATTTTAGAACAACTTCCGGTTTGGACCGGAAGTAGGCGTCACACAGGGGTCATGACATCGTATGATTTGTTCAGTTCATTTAGACTTATCATGTTGTGAAAGAATTGTTCAAGTATCTATTACGGTTCTTGAGATATGAATTTTGAAAATAATAACCTTTGAATTTTTGTAATTTGACACCTGATGACGTCATTATTACGTCACACTTGATGCCATCATGATACTATACATGCTAGTGAAAGTCTGCCGTAGGGCCTATGTCTGTATATAATTTACTAACGATTCAGCTTGGTTTGATGGGCATTGTTACTGGTAAGTGTAAAAACTGAGATTTCCGTTTTCGTTGAACTTTGACCTCCAATTGACCCCAGAAGGAAGGGTCAGATGAAAATGCCCACACAAAGAAAGTTGTAGCACAGAATGTCATCTATAAACCTGCCAAATACGAAGATCCTGGGTCACGTGGTTTTCGAGACGGAAGCATTTTAAAATATGCATATTTTGGTTTTTTGGGAGGTGTAATTTGATACTTAATGACGTCACGATGACGTCACGCTTGATGCCATCATAATATTAAACACGCTGGTGAAAGTCTGCTATAGGACCTATGCCTGTACTTAGTTTCTTAAAGATTCAGCTTGGTTTGATGGGCATTGTTGCTCAATAAGTGCAAAAATTGAGATTTTCGTTTTCGTTGAACTTTGACCTCAGATTGACCCCAGAAGGAAGGGTCAGATGAAAATGCCCACACGAAGAAAATTGTAGGCCATGATTTGATATATAAGCCTGTCAAATACGAAGATCATGGGTCACGTGGTTTTCCAGACGGAAGCATTTTAAAACATGCATATTTTGGTCATTTTTGGTTTGTAATTTGATACCTAATGACGTCACAATGACGTCACACTTGTATGCACATCTTCACATTGGGGTTGATGTTCCTACCAAGTTTTAAGTTGATAGCTTGAACCGTTTTGAAGAAAACCTCTGGAAACGTTTGAGTGGAAAAAGAAAAAAAAAAAAAAAAATAAAGAAATCGTACGAGAGCAATAGGTGATCGGGCTGTTGGCCCGATCACCTAAAAAAAAAAAAGACAAAGAAATCGTACGAGAGTAATAGGTGATCGGGCTGTTGGCCCGATCACCTAAAAAAAAAAGACAAAGAAATCGTACGAGAGTAATAGGTGATCGGGCTGTTGGCCCGATCACCTAATAATGATGATTAGATTTGTATAGCGCACATATCCACCCTGCAGGGTGCTCAAGGCGCTGTTACCATTATTACCGCTGCCATCAGGGAATCACCAGAACCATTTCGCTTCAACTAGGTGGCTGCTGGTCAGGCGCACAACCCTATCAGCAGTTATAGATTGTGGCATTCCCCTTAACAGCTTCCCATATATCGCTTGGGTTGACGAGGCAACTGGGATTAAGTGCCTTGCCCAGGGACACAGACACGTTGGTCGAAGTGGGGCTCGAACCCCCAACCTCTGATTGGGAGTCCCGCTTCATACCCACTAGACCACACGCGCTTCCCAAAGGTCACCTCAGAGGTCACCTCATCCCATGCAGGTTTAATCAGGTCGAAAACTCAAACAAATTGGGTTTTCCGAGAACCTAAGTTCCTTAACTACATGCTTCTCCCAGAAACAGGAAATGTCACATTTCATTGCTGTGGGAATAACTTTACCCACATAAGTCCACTTGGACCTGGAAAATGTCAAAGAAGCGGAACAGTCTTGAAAGCTAGCGATTAGTCGACCAGTTATCCACAAGTTAACTGTATTCAACAAACCTCTCCGTTGACCATGAATTAAAGGCACAGGCTCGTCAGCAATGCGCGCGAGCCGAATTCGTGCCAAATACGCAGCTCCATGCCTTTGCTATGGAGCTGCGTATTTCGTGGCACGAATTTGGCGCGCGCGTATTGCTGACGAGCCTGTGCCTTTAAAGGGGCGTGTCCTGATCCCATTTTTGAACCCCGCCCCCATTTTTCATAGGTGTGGAGATTTTGATACCATATTATTTGACATATTTTTCTCATTACCATTCTGAAATATTTCGTTCTCAATCCATATATTTTTAAGGATATCGTAACAAAAACACAATGTTTTGTAAACTAATTTATCGGAAGCGAAAAGCAGCGTGTTGAACACACTGCATGCAGTGCAGTAATTACACCAACCTTTTCGCTTCCACATCCAAATTGGAGAATGCAAATTGGAGAATGCAAATGTGATTCTTAGGTTAAAGATAGTGTACACTGTAAACTGTTGAAAATAGTTTTATCCCCCTGTGTGATTGAAGATATGCATGATTAAAACCAACCTGAGAAAACAGTAAAGAAGGGTTTCGCCCCAAAACCACTTCGCCCTGAACCATTTCGCCCTGAACCACGGCCTGTGCACGAAGTGGTTTTGGGGCGAAGTAGCATTTGGGCGATGTAGTGTTTGGACGAAGTGATTTGGGGCGAAATGGCACTCAAGCGAAGTGGTTTGGGGGCGAAATGGCACTTGGGCGAAATGGTTTTGGGGCGAATTGAATTTTCGTCTCATGAGACGAAAACTAATTGTTTCACTCATTTCTCAAAGACTATAGCACTTTAGACAAAACAATTTCAGGGGAAGTTGTCTACGGTCATCATGTTTATATCGTGTAAGTTATGCGTAAATCTGTGAACATTTAACGAAATCCATTTTTCTTTGAGATGATAGTATATTCAGGGACATGTTTGTCCGGCATTTTGTTACTGTACAACAAATGTCTGAACCCAAAACGAACTGCATAGCAACGCCACCCAACTAGTCTTTGTGAAAGACTGTCTTACGTTGCTTGGTTCGTGTACGTGCGCGGTCGACATTGCACCGTGTGGACAGGGTACTAGTTTATGTGCCATTGGGTTCAGTCTGTAAGACAGTCTTTGGAATCTCTTCACCTGTCACGTGAGACCAGGGACTTTGACCTGAACATACATATTCAAATAAAGGTCATTTTGGAATCGCCCAATCGCAAAGATGATATCATTGCTCATGAATAATGATGTAAGACTGGTGACATGATAACTCTATAACTAGATCTAACGGATATGGACGTACGGAAGCGCACTGTACGCCCATGGAGGAAGGAAAGATGGTACGCCCTACGAATGTACCGATGTGCTCCCCACTAAGTCCAAGTTGGCAGCGTAAAACGTTCGTCGTTGGACTTTTTTAGGTTTGTTTCTATAGATTTCTGAGTATAAATAATGACCGCCAGAAGCAGGGGCTAATCAAAATTAGGAGAGACGGACAGATCTTCGAAGGACATTTTACAAAAATAACAAAAATTCGAACCGTGTCCGGAAACTGGGCCATGCGGCAACGATAAATGTTTTCCTTCCTCTGTTGATTTAACGAGTAAGAATTTACAAGTCGGACATCACTATTGCTATTCCTTGACAAAATGACTAAATAACCAATGTTAGCCGTCATTTAGGTGCAGATCTGATTGGCAGGAAGAAATGACGATTATATTTTAATTTTGACAAAACTTAGTAAGTATAGATGAAGTTGACTTGTAAATTCTTTCCTTTTTCATATAAAATAATACCATTGGTAAAGGGTTGAGAAGTTGATCATAATTGTTTCTTTAAAAACAAAATGACTCGGCTAGCATTGTAATGTGCAGATTTGATGGGAAAAAATAGACCCCTTGCACAGCGGCCATGACAGAAGGCAGTCACCTGGTCACATTACGTCATGCACTAGTATGCACTTTATGGATCTATTGTCACACATTTAAATATAAAAACCTGCCCTCTGTCATGGCCGCCGTGCAAGGGGTCTATATCAAGTAGCAAAAATTTAAGATTTTGGGAAAAAACACATTTGTTCAGCCTGTCTCATTTGTTTTGCACACAAGGTCTGAAGCCATGATCACCTTCTCAATTCTTTCGGGTACTGGTACCTTATTATGAGAAATTGCCAACTATTTTGTTGTTGACAATTTGCAAATAAATTATTTACCATTTATTCAACACAAAAACCATGCATTTGTTCAGCCTGTCTCGCATGTTTTGCGAGAAATTGCCAGATACTTTTCTTTTTTTTTGTTGACAATTTGCAAATGAATTATTTACCATTTATTCAACACAAAAACCATGCATGTATTTTAAAGGGTTTTGAATTATGGCCGAGTGAAATTTTAAAAGGCATACTTTAGTTCTGTAATGCATTTGGTACCATTTTTGAAAGTTTACCAATCATGTCTTTAAACCTAAGGAATGAAAGCAATGATTGAAAGATAGGGCATAAACATTTTCTTGTGATAAGCAGATTGTTTTACTATAGTACTAATAATTAGTACAGATCTTATAAGTGACGTTATTAATACAGCTTGCTGTGTTGCTATATCAATGCAGGCACGTTTATGAATTTACTTGTCTTTCCAAAAAAATAATTGTCCCAAGCACTGATGACTATACATGTAAAGAATAAACAAAAACTTGGAGGTCAGAGTTCAATTGTTATGTAGCATTTATTTCGTGTAGTTGGAGGCATGCTTCCCAGAGGACTCAAACTGTCAAATTTTGTTCACATGTACGCTTTTCTATACAGGAGCAGGGGTTGATATCACAAAGAATTGTGACGTGTCGCAAAAGTAGCCAAATCCATCGGAACTCGCTGAACCCGTTGCGAGATGTGATGGATTTGGTATACTTGTGACACGTCGCAAGTCTTTGACCCCATGGCCCAAATTCATTCTGCTCTTTAAGTTTAAGCAGGAATATACATGTACATGTACCTTTATAGCTCAGAAAAATGAACTTTCAAAATCCACTAGCTAATCTCCTGACATCAGTAAGCCAAGCATCACCACGAAATTCCCTCCTTGGACAGTTTGCTCAAAATTTCAACATGTAGGTTCATTCATGATTATTAAAGAACTGTCCTAGTTACATGTACATCTGCATGGAAGTTGTACCTTTCAATTAGGCCTCCATGTTATGTGAATACACCATGGAGTGTACATGTACTTACATGTAGCTGATTACATGCTCAAAAAAGAATTTGTCAAGCAAGGCTTCAATACAGTATAATTCATTCTGATTAAAGACTACTGTTTTGTGTGTGGCTGTCCGTTGCAATTGACAAGTCACAAAGTCGTGCAGCTAGCTGCAGGACATTTGAAATAAAAAGTCTTGTGTAGCTTTAATTTTCCATCATTCATCAAATATGGAAACCCCAGACACGAAGCAGCAACAGGACATTTTACATTAAAAGAAGACCAAAGCGTGGAGACAAAGGATTGCACACTCTTCTGTTGGGAGAAGCCACAAGTAGTCAGGAAATATACGGACTGATGAGAATCCCGTGTAGATGGAGGTCAATCTTATTCCTCATTTTCTGAAGAAAAAAGCAAAAGAATCGCATACGATAGTAAATCGTGAGAATTTGGTAAGAATCTGTCTAAAACAGCGTTTAATTGTAATTACTAATTTCATTTTCCCCCGTGGCTCATAAAATGCACATCAAGGACACAGCATTTTCCACAGGTCTGGTCTCTACTACACTGTTTCAAGCAGGTATGAGTTGTTCATGCATAAAGCTGAACTGAACACTTGTAGGCAAAAGTGCCCTGTTTTAACATGATTTTTGTAATATCAGCATGAAAAGCTTGTTATAAGGTGGATCTTGTATTAATAATTATGTGATTATTGTCACTGTTCCCCTGTACAGAGACTGCAAAAGGAAATACCAGTAAATGCTCAACATGGGTTTGTGCCCGGGTTTGTGTGTGCCATCATGGGTGGATTGACTGCTATCTTGTGGCATTGGAATTTTTGTTAAAGAAAAGATTATAAATTACAACAAATTTTACCTCGCAGAAATACTTTGCCGACAGAGATTCCATATATGTACCGTACTTTATTGAAACTCTGCTAATTTGTGGGTCTGAGGAGAAAAAAGAGAAACGAAAGTGAAAGAAATGGTTAGAATGCAATGGAGCATGACATAATTAAAGTGTTTTCAAGCAAACACTTGAAATATTTTCATTGCTAAAACGTGTTTCCTCCAGATTGGAAGTGTGAACAAATAGAGCCCATGCTATGATGCTTTCCTGCTAGCAGCTATGTGCGTTTCCCCACATGGCTATATTGTCCCCCCGCCCACATGGCTATATTGTCCCCCCGCCCCCACCTTGTCCCCCCACCCCGCCCCCTCCCCCAGCCCCCATCTGGAGGACAAACTCAGGAGGGTCGTCACCGTGACAAGATTATATTTGGAAAGTTGATCATAATTGTTTTCTTTAAAATGAATCATCTAGCATTGGAATGTGCATATTTAATGGCAAATTAACAACATTTCGAGTGACAATTTAAGATTTTGCGAGGAATCACTTAGAAATTTACAAACCTGTCTCATATGTTTTGCAAGCAGTATGCACGCAAGGTCTGAATCTGTGATCAACTTCCCGATTCTTTCCGAAATCATTAACATTTCCACAATAAAATTACGATTTCTTAACGGAATTTCACGTTTTGGTGATATTATGCCGTAATAACTTAAAACAAATGTAGTGCAGGCATTTCAGTAAAATTTTACCACGAATCTGCATCATGTAGCATGTGTATAGTGTAGGCCTATGCATGGAGGAAGAAACATTATTTTCTTCCTCCATGGCCTATGCAAACATGTCGTCCTTCAGCATATGCGGATATTTTGTAAACACCATCATTTTACAGCATTCCTACCTTTCTTCAGATCTTGCACCTACGCCGCTAAGAAGTACCTGCATCCTTTGCTAAACTGTCTGTCTTTTGATATATCCTCGTCGCTTCTGTTAATAACACGGTGACGATCCGCCATCATAAATCCTCAAAATCACCACGCACATTTTTGTTTATCGTTACGTCGTGTGGAAAGTCTTGCATACAGTACAACTACTTCGAGGTACAGGGTACACGACCTTCACACGCCGTACATTCGGAAACCGGTTATGCTAATCATTACGTCACGTAGGAATGTGCTCGCGATTTCGCGAGCAAACCACGTGACACGTGAAGAGTTTCCAAAGACGGTCTTACAAACACTACCCATAAACTAGTTCCCTGTCCACACAGTGCAATATCGACCGCACGTACGGCGCATAAACTAGTTCCCTGTCCACACGAACCAAGCAACGTTAGACCGTCTTTCACAAAGACTACCACCCAACTTGAACCCACATTTCCCTGACCACGAAAAAACAAACCCAACCCTGATCGACCCATTTTCTCTAAAAATCAGGCTTCATTTGAAATCATGTCTGCATGAATAACCGTTTAGAGCGAAACCACACCGTATCCAACTCTAGGTCATCACAGTCTGCGATCTAAACTAATTGGCATGTTGTTCGCTCAGTGCAAGAATTTGGGTTAATTTACATGTACCTGTCTCCAGACGGAACGTTATCGATGGAGACTGCGGACGTATCCAGTCAAATTTCAGGGCCGCGTTCTATGCAGTTAGGCAAACGTTATCATTGTTGGTAACTATATAGTTTCAGTGTTTTTGTGTGCTTGTTAGATGGAAAGCTGGGTACCAGCTATTGGCAAACTTCACAAACGTTGGTAGTGTTTACTTAAAGGTACATGTAGTTATACTTGGTAATTACCCTCCAAAACAATTCTGAAATATTATCTTTAAAGGCAATATACATGATTGGTATCTCGAAAATCAGAAATGTTCACAGATTTACGCCAAGCTTACACAATATAAATATGATGACCGTAGAAAACTTCCCCTGAAATGATTTTGTCTAAAGTGCTATAGTCTTTGAGAAATGAGCAAAATAAATAGTTTTCGTCTCAAGAGACGAAAATTCAATTCGCCCCAAAACCATTTCGCCCAAGTGCCATTTCGCCCCGAAACCACTTCGCCCGAGTGCCATTTCGCCCCAAATTACTTCGTCCAAACACTACATCGCCCAAATGCTACTTCGCCCCAAAACCACTTCGTGCACAGGCCGTGGTTCAGGGCGAAATGGTTCAGGGCGAAGTGGTTTTGGGGCGAAATGACTGCAAACCTATTTTTTCAAAGGTTAGACGAAGTACGGAGCTGGTTTTTGCTCAGGTTGGTTTTAATCATGCATATCTTCAATCACACAGGGGGATAAAACTATTTGTAACAGTTTACCAATCATGTATGCTATCTTTAAGCTTAGGGCTTACTTGTTATCAATGGTAATCATCCTGTGAAATTATTTCGTCTGAATTGCCCCCATTCATGAGAAAAATGACAAAACAATTTCAATCTCCAAAAGCCATTCATTCATGCACAAAAACCGTACTTGCATTTTTCAGGTTTTCTGAAGTATGACTGCAGCTAGCTATGTAGCTGAAATTTCTACAAGGTACATTTTCAATTATATACCAGTGGAAATCATGCCGTTTTTAACTTACGCTATATCAAACAAGTATATTACCTTTAAAGACAGATTACATGATTGGAAAACTTTTAAAAACAGCAACAACAGCATTGCATAACTAAATAGGCCTAATGTTGATAAACTGCCTTGTAAAAAAAAGTTGTCTGCAAACATTTAAAAAAAAAACCTTCAGTTGGCGATTTCTCCCATAAAGGTGACATTTTAGTGTGGTGTTTGTTACCATTGCTATCAACACTTTTAGTCGGTTTTTCTTGTCAAGTAAGTAGGGAGTCGGGTTGGCGTAGCGGTTCTTTCCTGGCCTTTCCACCTCTGTGTCCCTGGTTCGAATCCCGTCTGGGATTGGGTTCTCAGTCCCTGCTTGATTCCGTGGGTTTTCCCCGCACGCTGCATGGTGTGGGGTTTTTCTCCCACCTCTAAAACTGAGAATTTCTTCCTGTTCTCCCGCACTTCGTGGCCAAGCTATAGGTGGCTACAGGGCAACGACTTAAGTCGGCTAATCTGCGACGTGTCGCAAGTACCATACCCATCGCAACTCGCCGAACCCTTTGTATTTTTGCCATTAGTTTGGCGAGTTGCGATGGATTTGTTATTTGCGACGCGTCGTAAATCTTTGTGAAATCGACCCCAGATCCCTTTAGGGGATCATACGAAAGAAGAAGAAAGTGAGGTAAGATTTTGGGTAACTGAAAAGGATGTATTGGGGCTTTAAAGGCGGTGTACAGCGTTGTCCACAAATTGTAATCAGCCATTTGAATGAAAAAAAATCTTACTCAAATGGAAGAGTGGTTCCAACTGTCCAGTGCAATGATTTTGTCCGAGATTTTCATTTTATAAGAAAACAATAATTTAAGATGAACTTATATAAATGCGTTTGCACACACATCGTGGTATTCTGGCTGCGTTTTCCTTGCAGTATAGCCAGGGAACCAGCCTAAATAGGACGGTGGCTTCGCATACTTTCCCGAAAGCATGGACATGCAGTTTTTAGCTAATGTTTTCTTAGAACTTAGATGAGGAACTGAGCTGACTTTGACCCCGTTCTCACTAGGGAAGTCGCTTCGTTCGACGAAGATTAGTTATAAATCATCGTTAGTTCATAAAGCGTGCATGCGTTCACATTTTACTTAATGAACATTGGTCGAGGGGTATTCACTGGCCTGTGCATTTTCGAATAATTGACTTTTCAAAATTCGATAAATTGTTTTCGATCGAAAATTCGACCCGTAAACCTTTAAAAAAAATTCCGCCCATTTTTTGTGCAACGTTATCCGAACATAATGTTGTTGGAGTGTAGTCTTCCCGCGTGGGTGCTATGCAGGATGTTTTCGATTCCTTCAGTATAGCCTTCTTCGATGTCAAATCAGCTCCCAGCCACGAGTCTAGTGTACAAGTTACAACATTGAAGCTATGGTTTGAGCTGATGGGATTACTTTACGGGAAAACTGAATGGGCGGGACCATTATGCAAATTGAAATGTGAGGTCTATGGTTGGGAGCGGTACACTTGTTGGCTTTCTGCATAAAATAATGTTGGCTCCGCCCTGTTAATAAGTCCCATGTTGTAACTTGTACACTGGACTGTGGTTGGACATAATATAGGCCTATGTGACATCAAAGAAAGCAGCCGTTTTGGCAACGAAAAGGGCTGCGTTATTCAATAAAAACATCCTGTAATTCACACACAGGATATTCATTCTAAAACACTTCCGAACTGTATGATATGTTTGGTTTAATCTGGGCCGGTTTGCACATGGAAAAAGGTCATACCGAATATTCGATTCGGTAAAATGCTATTCGAACATTCAATGGAATCAAATATTCGATTCGTTTGGCACACCGGCTGCTATACTCTCAACAGAAGTAAACGTTCAAGTTGACGTTCAAACCATGTATTTGTTTAGCCACGTTAATATTTGTTTAGATGCACCAAGCCTAAGCCTGTCATTTGTAAAGGTACTTGCAAACCGGAAACAGAAGGTCAAACATTTTTATTTCTTTGTGACAAACTTGGACAACATTTTCTTCATTTTATTTATTGAATCAATAGATTTTAAGGTGTTTTTTCCTTTTATTGGCGTCTGGGCGTTTACAAATGCGGTACGGTAAAGTGATAATTCAAAGAAGATCGTCACAACGTTAAACCTCATTGCCATCCCCTGACTGGTCCCCGGAAGTGTGACCCAAAATGAGAATTACACGGTCTATTATTTTATGTGAGTAAATAATTATCCTGCAGTTAAAATGGCGCGGTGCGGAATCTTGTCGATGCACAAAATACAATATAATATAATTAGACCGTGAAAGCGTTTCGGATAATAATTATTCGTTTACCACATCGGTGGTTATTACCAGAATGGCATCAAGTAGGGGCGAAAAAATGTGATCTGCACATTGGGCCTTTATAATGATGTGACAATCATTATGGACACATGCAGGATACATGCGTTAAAGGCCCTATGTATCATTTGCAAGATAAAACATTTTACAGATTCGTGGAATAAGAGTGTAACATTTCTATAAGGAAGAATTTGTAGCTATACATATAGATGCATCAATGCTTCAGAAAACCTTGAAAATCTATATATGGATTTTGTGTACGTAAGTGAATGTTAAAAAACGAGACTTTAAAAACAAATTACCTTCGGTTGTCAATTTCCAACATGAAATACCATTTTGGACGGAAATCAATTCATGTGGTGTTTGTTACCATTGCTATCAACACTAGGGCCCATTCCCAAATCTCGACTCTGTCTTCAGGCTCCAGGCTCCGGCTTCATGCGACTCCAACGCCGCCCGACTTCACTTTAGCGAAGCCAAACCAAAAACCGTTTGGAACACTAGTCGGGCCTATAGTAGGCTTACCACTCTTTTTCACCGGCTTTTTTTAAAGCGGTATATAGCAGACGAGTTTTGTTGGCGGCAAAGTTTAGCAAACCTGCAAAAGTTCACAAAGTTTTTGTTGCTGTCACGTGATTTTCCAGTTCATGACGTCACGAAGCCGGCCGAAGTCACCTCTTTAGTTGACTTCGCAATTGGAGCCTCATTTGGGCCAAAACGAAGCCGCAAAATGAAGCCTTAAGCCGAGCCGAAGTTTGGTACGCGGCTTCAAGATGGCGAAATGGAGACGGAGACGGAGACGAAGCCGAGATTTGGAAAAAGGCCTTTGACAAGGATTTTCTTGTCAACTCATGAAAAACAAAATTGGGTCATTGCAAATGATAAAATAGCCTTTAAGCCCCGGTCTATACCATGTCTACACTGGTAAATATTTCACATAAAACATGACCCAGAAAACATGAGCAAACAACAGCAAACTTCACCAAACCGTGTTTGGACATGCAGCTATTGCCAAACATCTGTTTGCTCATGTTTTATGTCTGAACCAATCAGGAATTAGTTTCAAGTCATGTGATTAGAGCCAGCCAATCGTGACACGTGTCCATTCAAGAACAGAAAAACATCAGCAAACATTCTGTTTGGTGATGTTTGCATTATGCAAACACAATTTTGCATGTGTTTGTCAGTGTTGACGAGGTTTACTCGGACTTTGAATGTGAACACAATATGAAGCGAAATGTTGAAGGAGTTTTAACAATTAAAATTGTTTAGATTTTTCCAGAAATGGATTTCGTTCTAACCTAACAATCATTATGAAATACCTCCCCAAAATAGTATCCATAAAAATAAAACAATTTGCAATCTCAAAGCAAAAAGGTTAGTGTGATATGTCACTGCACTGCTTTATGGAACCAGATAAATTAGTTTACAAAACATAACAGGGTGTTTTTTTTGACGATATCTTTGAAAATATACAGATTGCTAATGCGAAATTTCAGAATGGTGATGTGAAAAGTATGACAATTGATATGGTATCAAAATCTCAACACCCGCGGGAAAAATAGGGGACATAAACATGTTATCTGGACACGCCCCTTTAAATACACCATCGATATATACCATTCCACGCCCGTGGAAAAGGCGAAAATGGGTGTGCCATGCAGAGGATTGTATACACATACATAAAACCCTTTGCACCGACTGGGGGAAGGTTTTTAAATGATGTGACAATAGATCCACAGAGTGCCTACTCGCACTCGTGCTGACGCACAGTGACAATAGGGACCATTAGAAATGGTACGCGTACGGGAAACGTGTGTGGCTCGCAAAAACTGGCTTGTTATATCACAATTTTGCGTGGCTGTTCAAGAAATGTGCGGATGTGTAGGGCCTACATGGTTATATTGATGTAAAAAGTCACATTACCTATGCTGTGCAGACAAAATAACCGCGCAAACTGTTGGTACAACCATCCAGTTTTTCCGAGCCGCATACGTTTCCCGTACGCGTATCATTTATAATGGTCCCTAATGTGACTGCCCCCTGTCATGCATGCCGCCCGTGCAAGGGGTCTATCCAAAAAGAAATTGATTCACGCGCTTGACCTAGATTTCGCAAGAATTCTGTAACTTATTTAGAAACATGCATTTTATAAAAAAAACAAAAGAGTAGATAAAAACCCCTGGATGATTTTACGGAATATTTCGTTTATCATTATGACCTTATCGTGTGCGTTTCAAATGTCACTCTTTGTAATTGTAAGGAAATTACCCACATTGCGTAAATTTAAAGGGGTATATGGGTTGGCGACCTCGCGTAGGTCTGGGGACGTGAATCATCATTCTCTCTAATTTCGGGTTTAATTTGAACATTTTGGAACGCTGTTTTTATGGCTTATATACCTGACGCAGGCCCAAAAAAGGTGTGTTTATGCTGACCTAATTTGCCATCCCGTACCGATCTAGTTTTTCCCCCGGCGCGGCCCGCCAAAAGTTGCAAACGTGGAAAACGGAGTTGTCTAGGGTATGGGAAATTGGCCAACTCGGGGTTTGGAGTTACTAAAGCCTGTATCCCACTAGGGTTGCGACTGTTTGGCGACATTTGCGACCGTCATTCTGCAGAATGTCTGCAGAATTTTTGTCTGTTTGTGGAGGTCGCCATGATGTCGCGGGAATTTTGAACGTGTTCAAAAATTTGTTTGCGACAGCTGTGATCGCCAAGGTTTTTAAATGTGCACCAAATTGTCTGCAGAATGTCTTCAGAATGTCTTGAGAATAAGGGGGCAAAAATTCATGAAACAATCGCGAAATAGTCAGCAAAATGTCTCAAGAATTTTTGAATAATTTCTGGAGACATTCTTGAGACCTTTTTGGGCAACGTTGCAGACTCCAAATTCGTTGTGACATTCGCACAACATTCTTAAGAATTCTCAATAATGTCTGAAGACATTCACGGGACTATCTTACGATATTTTGGCGCACAAATCACGAATTTGGCCTCTCATGTCACTGCGATATTTACAGGACATTCATGAGACAGTCTTGAGAAGTCTCGAGAATGTCCCCAGCATGTTTGAAGACCAAATTCAGTGGGACTGCAACTCTGTTTGCATACTTTGTCTTGAAACAGTCGCCAATTTCAAGTCTGCAAACAGTCTCGAACTATCGCAGCCCAGTGGGATACAGGCTTTAGGAGTGTTGGTCTCGAAGAGCCACTTAATCAGGTTGGCGAAGCGGTACTTTCCTCGCCTTCCACCTTTGTGGCCATGGTTCGAATCCCGTCCAGGTCAGTATGTGGATTGGGTTTTCAGTCCATACATAATGCATAGTTCCGAGTTTGCCTAGTTAGCCCCGCCCCCGTGGATATTGTTGCTATGGCTCACACGCTATCGTCAAAATGGCGACACACTACGCACAAAGCAATGGGACTTTCAACGGAAAGCACAGATTTATTGGAGAAAACTCAAAGGCATTTATGTTTCAGGGTCGACAGTTATCTTAGAACACACAGAGTAAAGGGCCAGTAATACAAGGATGTCATATAATGAAATACGTGCTTTCGTACCTTTGAACAACGAAACGACCGGCCTTGAAACCAAAAATCATCGCATACAACACTGTACAAATTGTATGGGGCCGGCAGAACATATCGCGTGATCATGTTGTTGTGAGACAGTGCACTTTGACCTATGTCAGTGATATCTGCTAGCTCTGTTGTGATTGGTCGGCGGGTTCGGTTGATTGACAGGTCGGAACTATGGATTGTGCAGGGGTTTTCCTAGCACCTCTAAAACTGAGCATTTCTTCATAGTCGTCAGAGGTGAAAGGCGAGGAAAGAACCACTACGCCGACCCGACCGCCCCTTTTCATTGCTTTCTCGGAATGTAGATAAGGTACTGAGTTGACTTAAGCCTCGTCTACACTGGCAAACATTTCACATAAAACATGACCGACCAAAGTTTGCTCATGTTTTTCATAAAAGTGTGCAGGTGTGGACAGCCCATATAATAAAACATAAGCAAACTGTACTAAACACTTCACCAAACCGTGTTTGCCGGTGTTTGGACATGCAGCTATTGGCAAGCATGTTTTATGTCTGAACTAATAGGCTGCGTTCGGGCGTGTACTCGTGTTAACACGAGTACACTCCTGCGCGCGCCTAGCCTCGGGTCAGTGAGAGTATGCTCTCGCTACTCCCCAACAAATGGGTTGTGTGCTCTTACTCCCAACGAGAGTCATGTGATTTGTACGAAGATGACGAAATATGGTGAGATTTTTGGTGAATTTGCTTAACGTGTCAACTCGATAACTGAAACAACAACTCACTAAGCTAAGGTTTGTTTTAGACGGCATCAAAGGTTCTCACGACTTACGGCCTGTATTTCCTCAGTTTCTTGTGAGCAATGAAACGGCATTTTTTGTGCAGTGATGGCAAGAGACGGCCATCTTCACTGATTGCCATTCGCGCACGCGGACTGCGGACTTGCTGTTCGCGTGATGTGACCCGAGTGCAATGCGCACGCATTACTCCCGAGTAACGAGAACTGCACGCCCGAACGCAGCCATCAGGAACAAGTTTCAGGTCATGTGATTAGAGCCCGCCAATCATGATCAAGTGACCGTTCACGAAGTTTGCTTCTGTTTGCAAATGTTGACACACGGAAAAACGTCAGTGATGTTTTCAAACAAACAGTTTGCAGTGTTTGCTAAAGTGTAGACGAGGCTAAGGCCCGTCTACACGAGCCAACATTTGTTGGACAACAAGGACCAACATGAAGTTGGAACTTGTTGGGCGGTGCATGGATGCGCTCGACCGCGTGAACCAACATGTTCCAACATATCTCGACTGCAGTTGGTTGCTGCCAATAACATGACAGGCATTCTAATCTGCTATTGGCCCGTTTCTCCAACAAGCTCCAACAAAGTCGGGCGATAGAAACATGCTCCAACATCGTCTGGAGTGCTAGTGGCGTCCACACCATCCAACTTTCGATCGGCCGACATCGTCAAACAGATGTCGGCCGATGTCTGACCTTGTTGGACCTTGTTGGCCAACAAATGTTGGATCGTGTAGACAGGCCTGTAAGGTATACACCGATTGGTTCTATCACAATAATCTCACACGGAGATAACGCCGTTTGTAAGGCTGGATCCGAATTAGTGGCTTTGGCTTTGGCTGTGGCTGTTGCTATGCTGTTTCTAAGAACTGTCATCGTCCGCCCATAGCAACAGCATAGCCACAGCCATAGCTACAGCCACTAATTCGGATCCAGCCGGACAATGTCAAATCCTGTACTCTCCGAGCTTACTCAGAAATGGATTTAGTTCTGGCCTATATTAAACAATCATATAAAATACCTCCCCAAAATACTATCCGTGGGAAGAAAACAGGAAATTTCGAATCTCCAATTTGGCAGCAAAAAGGTTGGTGTGCTACTGCACTGCTTTATGGAACGGATAAATTAGTTTACAAAACATTTGGTGGTTTTGTACGATATCTTTGAAAATATACGGATTGAGAACACGAAATTTCAGAATGGTAATGAAAAAAATATGACAAGTGATATAGTATCAAAATCTAAACACCCATGGGTAAATGAGGTGTTGGGAGGTGGGGTAGTGAGGTGTTGGGAGGTGGGGGTGGGGGTTGGGGGGTTGGGGGTGGTGGGTGCGAGAGAGCTAAAACATGTAATCTGGACACTCTCCTTTAACCGTAACTTCAGTGAAAGTAGCGCTGGGAGTTACCGTTTATTTTTCTAAACGTTTAAACGTCAATTTAACGTTCGTTTAAACGTTTAAACGAATAGTAAACAAAACAAAAGGTAAAACCTATTACCGCGCTAGCAATAAAAAGTTCTTTGACCTGGTATCATGTGCGTTCGCGCAGCACCACTGACACTTTATTGAATTGGAGGATACATGATGCAGGCCACGAAAGTTCAGCTATAGGCTTTGCTGTAATTAATTGGATACTTTCGAGAAGTCACTCAAACCCAAAGTCAGCAACCAATGAGAGAATGGAATCAATAACAGTTCCAACACAACTACGATCGTCGGCTCTGCAGTGTTTACGGCCGCCCTGCTTTGAATTCAACTTGCAAGATGAAACCGAAAACCATCAGTAAAATCGCTTTCTTTCAGAACAAAACTGCCTCTTTAGAAATTTCCGGCGGCGCAAAACGGCCATTAATTAGATCTTTGAAAAAGGGAGGATCGTTTTTTCACAAGTTGGTTTCGGATATCCGTTTAGCATTTTTCTAAACGGATAGTTACATTTCGGTCGTTTAAACGTTTAAACGTTTACACGTCGCAGCTCTAAGTGAAAGTAAATATAGACTGGTATTTCTTTGACTTTTCACTGACATTTTAACGAGAATCGCGAACTGTAAACAATATTTTGTAAACAAATCGGTTCGGGGAAATATTATTGCAAGATACGGTCCAATGCTTATTTCTCGCGTGACGATTTTCAATCGATGGGTGTGTTAAAAAAACGAAAATGAAACCCGACATTCAGAAACATTATCGGAATTTTGTTGTAAACACGGAGAACGAGTCAAAGGAAATGCTTCATTTCATCGCTGTAAGTTTGTAAATTATATTATACACAGTTTTGATTGTGGTATGGTTGTTAAGATCTATTAATAACGCTGACTTCGCTTGTGGTATAATGTGCGCGATACCTTCGGCTATATTGGGGCGTGTGTTTACTCGAACAGCAGGTTTGCCCGTATGGCACAAAAGATGAGGAAACAGAGCCGGGGAAATTGGCCTTAAAAGTAAATATTTCGCAATGATAACGGGGTCGGTTCACACTCGTGGATTTGGTCAAACATAAAGGGTGCCATTTCAAGTTCGGAAGTGGGTAAAAAGGTTCACGTTAACACCGCGTTGTTGATTTTTTATTCACGAAATTTGTTTTATAGAATGAATCAGCCTCGCAGTACGACTTGAATATACGAATAAAGAGCACATGAGCTTTTACATGTTATTTTAGACACCTTCGTGCCAAAATATTGGAAGGGAATTGTGACAGGCGTTTGTTTTGTTTTATATGATCTAAACTCCTCAAAAAACGTTGGGAAAGTCAAGTTTGACTGACGATTTATCTCTTGTTACTAAATCATTTCCCTTGAATTTGGTATCATTGGAAAGCCCTGTTATTCCTCTTTACAGTGATGTGTTATTTGTTATGATTAATCAATTGGGGGATGTGCAGTATAGCGGATTACAGGGGTGCGTGGAAAGTGAAATGTCACATAATTCACTGCTATTGTCATGCAGTGCATTCCCCTTTTGCTTGGAGGATGGGAATGTGTCAATGCACTTTTTGACAATAGCAATGCATTTTGTGACATTTCACTTTACACCCGCCCCCGTATTCAGCTGTGCTGCACATCCCCTAATTGTTTAATCATAACAAATGACACATCATCGTAAAGAGGAATAACAGGGCTTTTCAATGATATAAAATATAAGGAAAATTATTTTGCAACAAGAGAGAAATCGTCAGTCAAACTTGACTTTCCGAACTTTTTTTGAGGAGTTTATATTAATGCAGTGGCCCAACAATTTTACTTCATGAGTTGACAAGAAAAACCCGATGTTGATAGCAATGGTATAACAAACACCACACATAATTTTCCCGTGTAAAATGATATACCTTTGTGAGCGAAATTGCCAACTGCATGAATGTGCTGTAAAAAAAATTGTCAGCAGATTTTGTTTAACATTCATTCAACACAAAAAACATGCATGGATTTTTAAGGTTTTCTGAAGCAGTATACAAGGCAGTTTATCAACATTATTCTTTGGTTATGTAATGCTGTTGTTCCTGTTTTTAAACGTTTTCTAATCACGTAATCTTTAAATTACTCTCACATGCGGAAAGATCCCGCCGGGCGCGAGTTGGCATGAGCTTCAACAGTTGGCGAATTCGGAGGGAAAAAACTGGGGACAACTCCCCAGACAACTCGGGATGATTCGGGTATTTTAAGTCGGGGACAATTCGTAGCAACTCGAAGCAGCGCGCAACTCGTGGCGAAAATTTTAAACATGTTTAAAATTTCGGCCACGAGTTGCCAATTTGTGAGCAACTCGTACCAAACTCGTGCAACTGTTAAGCGGGCCTCCCACTGTGCGATTTTGGCCACGAATTAGGTACGATTAGCTACGATTGGGTACGATTGTGTGTAGAGTCTATAGGCAGTCTCCGATAATCGTACCAATTCGTAGGAAATTCGTGGCCAAAATCGCACAGTGGGAGGCCCGCTTTAGCAAACTCATGCAACGTGTGTATATCTCGTAGGCAACTAGTACAACTCATATAGCAAACTGTATCGCACGAGTTTTGACAGAGTTTGATACGAGTTGTACGAGTGGTCAACGAGCCGCACGAGTTGCAAGAGTCAGTGAAATTCCAGATGGTTTGGCGCCAAATCCCACGCAAAATGCCGAAGTCGAGTAACTCGTACTAAACTCGTGCCCCACTGACTCGCAGTAAGCTCGGAAAGCTCGTAGTGAACTCGTGACTTACTTGGGAAACCCTTGCCTAATTTGTAATAACTCGTAGTTAACTCGTAAAACTCGTAGTATACGCTCGGGACATCTCGTACAAGGCTCATATCAATTTCGTAACTGGCTCGTACCTAACTCGTATGACGCCAATGGTTTTAAGGGTTTCCAGAATTCGCCAACTCTTGAAGCTCGCGGGGGAGATTTTTCTGTGTGTGAGAGGGCCTTTAAGAGTAGAGAGCCTTACATTTTTTTCGGCTCCAAAATCTGAAGAATTTTGCGGAAGAGATATCAGAATAGTATAGCCTTTAGCCAAGGCCCGATGCAGTAATGAATGTTCTTGCGCATACTGCAGGACTGTTATTCCTGTACGTGTATAACGCCTGAAAACAGAAACATATTTTGTGTAATGCACATACATGCTCACTTCGCTATTTTCAGTTTAACAAAAAACTACGCAGTCGCGCCAAAATGTAAATAACCTAAAATGACCTGCAATCTAGGTCTTGTTTTTCACCTTTGGGCTTTTATTTGTAATTAAACACCTGTAATTATTGTACTTGGACCCATTTGCTTGCTTGCACTCATTGATCGTTGATTTCGGATTCTTAAATTGGTAACACAAATAATTATTCTAAGTTCATTGGCCGTGCGGTTCATGACTATATAGGTAAATGGTGCATGCTCAGATAATCGTATTTTTTTGTGTGCATATCATTCCACATAAATTGAGTTTGATATCTCCCATATCAGTATTGCGATTTTTAATTGCATTTGAAGATAATTGGAGTGTCTCAGAACAGCCAAACATGTCGTGGGGGAACTAGGTTGGATTTCCCCTTAAAGCCCGTATATACCATCCTGAGATCTCAGGGAATTTCTACTCTGCAAAGCGACGTGACAATACTCTGAGGAAATACACGCAAATCTGTGGAGCGAGCCGGCTGTTGTCTTGAGCCAACTCACGCCCGAGTCATTTTGATGTAATTTAATCAATTCAGTCATGTTATGCCGAAAAGAAACAATTTCTATACTTTCCAGAAATTGTATTGGGTTCCGTTCCTTATGACTGTCCCATTCCTACCAAACTTTCAAACGACGAACCTTATTTACTCCGCAGTTTTTCAAATTAATAACAGGGATGCATGCTGACGAATGTAATGGAACGGATTCCCCAATATGCTTTAAATAGCAGCCAATCGCCGACGCGGACAACGGCCAGCATTACCGAGTACATGTATCACATGCATGCACGGTGTTTACAATCTGCGCGCGTTACATTTGAATGCCTGCAATCGTGCTGCACAATGCACTGCAAGCGTCCTGATTGGTCCAGCAGAGGCGACAAGATTTCTGTCGCTAGTCCCACCGCCAAATGGGGCCTTTTTCAACAGGGCCACTGTACGCATGCAGGAGTTAGGGAGTGCGTTAAAGGGGCACTGTTGCAAGAGGATGGTATATACGTGATTTGCAGTTTTGCAATATCCCAACATTCTATAAAGACCCGATACATCATTTACCCAAAATTGTAATTCACAAGTTGACAAGAAAAACCCGACTAAAAGTGTTGACAGCAATGGTAACAAACGCCACATTTTTCCGTGTAAAAATGGTATACATTTGTGCATGGGCGAAATTGCGAACTGAATGTGTTTTTATTTTTAATTGTCTGCAGACGATTTTTTACCATTCATTCAACACAAAAACCATGCAATGTATTTTTTTAGGTTTTTTGAAGTATTGTTGCATCCATTGGCTTAAAATGAGAATGAGAAAACAGTCAAAAAGGGGTTTACAGTCATTTCGCCCCAAAACCACTTCGCCCTGAACCATTTCGCCCTGAACCACGGCATGTGTACGAAGTGGTTTTGTGGCGAAGTGGCATTTGGGCGGGGTAGTGTTTGGACGAAGTGATTTGGGGCGACATGGCACTCGGGCGAAGTGGTTTGGGGGCGAAATGGCACTTGGGCAAATTGAATTTTCGTCTCATGAGACAAAAAATAATTGTTTTACTCATTTCTCAAAGACTATAGCACTTCAGACAAATCCATTTCAGGGGAGGTTTTCTACGGTCATCATGTTTATATTGTGTTAAAGTTAGGCGTGAATCTGTGAACATTTCTGATTTTCGAGATACCAATCATGTATACTGCCTTAAAGTGCAGTCCTTTGATAAACCATATCTTCTCTCTAAATGCAAAAGAGTGAAAAACTCACTCTTTAAAAGAGTGACTCCCTTATAAAACCACTCGGAAACAGTGAAAATCACTCTAAAAGGAGTGAAATTCTGTAAAAAGAGTGGCAATCACTCAAAAAAGAGTGCAAAAACCACTCCACAAAGGAGCCATATAAAGGACAGCTCGAAAAAGAGCTGTCCTCCATATGGCTCCTCCTTCGAGTGGTTTTTTCCACTCTTTTTGGAGTGATTTTCACTGTTTCCGAGTGGTTTTATAAGGGAGTCACTCTTTTAAAGAGTGAGTTTTTCACTCTTTTGCATTTATAATTTATGAGAACAGTACTGGCCTCACACACATGCAGTTAGAGCTAGAGCTAAACTCCTGTCCGTATTTTTTTAATATTGCTGTAAAAATATTAACAACACAAAGTGGATACAAACATTATTGAAAGTGTACAAATATCAAACTAAGAGGGCGCCGTTCACGGCATTGACCGAAAAGTTATCATAGATCCTTTAAAAATGTTTGCATAATCCACTCTACTACGTTAACAAGTTCGAGATATGACTCCCCTATCATACAGGGTGTTTTTAAAAAAGGTAGTCCAACTTTGAAGGGTTATTTTGACCAGACTATACGTTTGTCAGTAAAAAGCACGGTAGCATCTTTAAGCAGAGGATATGGGCTTTCCAATGAGGCCTCGGTTACTTTCCTAGGGTCAAGCACCATTGAGCACCATTGTCTTGAAAGTGAGGTGCGAAATGGGGGTTGGTTTACTTTCATGTTGAACAAAATCGATTATTGACACACAAATTACACAATCTTATTCAGTAATTACATTTTATTCATTCACATTTTCCAACACAGGATTCTGATTTT
This sequence comes from Henricia sp. BOLD:AAB3569, assembly GCA_037783545.1. Lineage (NCBI taxonomy): Eukaryota > Metazoa > Echinodermata > Asteroidea > Spinulosida > Echinasteridae > Henricia > Henricia sp. BOLD:AAB3569. Next base: position 549,062 of record JBBELK010000607.1, on the reverse strand, counting down.
TTGTATTCACCACGATCCTCCACATGTCCACCTCCGCTCTCCAAACAAAGTTGACATCCGCGGCGCATGTCTCACGGTGTCATGGATCCTCTTGCAAACTGTCCACTAGATTGGTTCCCGATCCCTATAGATCGGTTCGCTTATTGCGAAAATATAGGGATCGGTAAAGGCAGCCATGACGGGCAGAATTCTGCCCGTCACGTGGTTATTATTATTTATATTTTTTTAGTAAGTGCGCAGATTTTGCATTGACATTTGTAACTTGGCCGTGCGTGTCGAACATATCCAATTATGTGAAAAAGGGACGTTGCCTAAAGTAAAGGGCTTGGCCAAAAACACAAAAACACAATGCGCACGCGCAAAGACGACCAATTACAGATCAAGATGAAGCGCCCTTTACCTGTCCTTATATTCTCCTGTGTGGAATATGTGGACGGGAACCAGTCTAACTGTCCACCTCTCGCTGAATCCTGTCATGCGCAGATCCTGCAAGTTATGCGGTGGTGTGTTCTTTAAAGAAGTCGCAAGGGGTGAGGTTTGGTGATCTGGGGACCACTTGAAGGGGCGATTCATGGCAAACACTCACTCATGAAAGTTATTGAAGGCGATATCAAACAGCAATGAGACGGTGCACTGGTGCACCTTCTTGCGCCCCCACAGATAACAGAATGCTGTAAACGACATGCGCCGCTGATGTAAAATTATGGAGGGTCGTGGTGAATTTTAAAAAATCAGATGTGTGTGGTTGAATGTGTTGTGAATGAATCAAATCTAATCATTGAATAATTATGTTTTGTTCAACATGAAAGTGAACCAACCCCCATTTTCACCTTAATTTCAAGACCCTATGAAAGTAACTGAGGCATCATTAGAAAGTCCTTACCCTTTGGGCCCAATTTCATAGAGCTGCTTAAGCATGAAAAACTTTGCTTGATTAAATTAGGTTACCAGCAAAAATGTCATGAGATTGTCATGGTAATGAAACAGTCCTCTAACATTGGTCATACACTACTTCTATCACATGAGGATTTCACTGGTAACGTTCCCTACTAAGCAAGAGCTTCTTGTGCTTAAGCAAATATTTGTGCTTAAACACCTCTATGAAATTGGCCCCAGATTTAAGATGGTACCATGCTTTTTACTGACAAACGTATAGTCTGGTCAAAACAACCTTTCAAAGTTGGATTACCTTCTTTTTTTTAACACCCTGTAGTTCGATTTGAACAGGTAATAGGCCTATCCGGTGCTTGGGGAACTCTGGTCGAACTTTAGTCGTTACTCGAATTTACACCGACCCTATAAGTAGTAGTTTTAGTAGGAATATAGAACTAGTAAACTAACATTAATATTATAAAGATATAATTTCTTCGCAAACGATAAACCTGTGGCATCTGGTGAGGCGATTTGGTTTTTCATTAAAAAATGTAAAGCATAGATAGTGGTTTTTTGTTTTAATAATTCGATTATTAAAATTGCCCCGATTACCCTCTTTCAAAAATCGTGAACAGTTAAAACTTTAAATAAATAATTAAATTTATTTGAGTTTCAACTGGCTCTTATTTGCTTGCACAAAAGTAGCGGTCAATTTTTCGGGCATTTAATTGGTGTATACTTCACTCTGCATCACTCGCCCTGCAGGCCTGCAACACAACACCATACACACTGTATAATTAAGTATGCAATAGCGGTTGGCTATACGGGAATTGAAGCCATGCGCCGGCCGCCATTGTACCCCACGAACAATGCTTGGCTATAGACTGCTCCCTGGTCCATGCAGTCGCTTGCATTCCACTTAACACATGTAGACTAGTGAAGACAGTATGACCAGTATAGGCAAGGCATTGGGCCGAATACATAAAAACTAGCAACTGCTAATAAGAAGGAGCATCGAGCAGAAGCATAAGCTCATCAAGCAGAAGCAAACGTAAAAGCAATTGCTTGAAAACATATTCATAACCCTTTGCTCTGGATGACAGCTTTTTCTTAAGCTTCCTTAGCAATTGCTTGGGGTTCTGAACAATAGCGCTATTCATCAATGGACACGCGTATTATGTAAGAGCTTTGTATAGACGCATGGGTTCGCTTTTCGTCCTCATCCGGGGTATCCAACCATTCTCAGGCATAAATTTGTGGGCCATGTAGCCCGTTCAACATGCATGTTTGTCGAAACAAAAACAGATAGTGATAGCTTTCTTGTGAGATATCTTAGCGAATAATCCTGCTTCTGTACATTTTAGACCTATTCTGATCGTACTAAAGGTAGATAACGGTTTATAAGGTTAATAATGGTAAATCTTGTGTGATAAGCAAGAGGTCAAGCTACCATAAGGATCTTGTAACACTGCAAGCAATTGCTGAATAACACAAGCAAAATGTTGTTGTTATGTATACGTATTTAGGCAATTGCTAATCAAGGTGGCATTTGCTTGCAAGAAACAAGCTTTTGCTTTTGCTCAAAACTAGACACTTTTGCTTGCTAGCAACTGCTTATTTTTATGTATGAACATGTAAGCAAAAGCCTAGAAAAAGCAATTGCTAGTTTTTATGAATTCGGCCCAATGTATTTACATGTAGTGGGGTACAATGGCGGACGGTGGCTTCAATTCGTTGCTGCATCCAGTAATCGATGGTCGCGGGGCCGCGCACAAGCGGCAAACCAGTTTCTGTACAAAATACCACAGCCGCCCGCAAAGCCATTTTTCCCGCGATAGTGGGAGCATGGAGGTAGGGTGGGAGATAGTGATGGGACATATCCTGATAGTGAGACGGCTCAGGCTATAAGCCAGGCACTCCGTGCTTTCCCATCACAGCCCGTGTACGAACCCGTCATGGTTATGGAAGGAATGTACCCAATTGATGTACATCGTGTACGTGCAGGTGCATACACATCCACATTCGGGCCCTTGCAGCTGTGAACTGTGCGATCCGCATTCGGGTCATGCATGGAGTGCCTGGCTTATAGCCTCTCCCATAGTGAGACGCCATTTAAGAAAGTGGCGCAATTCCCTAACTAGACCCTCACATAACATTGGTCTAATCGAAAACATAATGACATGATCATGCTGCTGTCATTTTAAAAAAGAGAATGAGATTCAGCCCGAGCAGAAGATATCTCCCTTTGATTCATGTATGCCCTACTTTAGTTGCATTGACAATAATATCTCGGTTTCATTTTTTAGAACTGTATAGAAGATCAAAGGTATAGTTTTTACAAGTGCCCATTTTTTTCATTTTCACTGTCTTGATCGAACGCTTGTTTGTCCTACTCTTTACCGAATCTTTCTTGTAACCACAACCGAGCCTCATCCGTCATCAGAACTGCTGGATCGTCCAGCTGAGCGACTACTTGACGGCCGACGAATGCCATTATGCCGCCCTCTATGGCCATCACACGGTCTGGGTGCGCGTCGTAGTTCAGTGCGAAGGCATTGTCCATCGTGTCGAGCACCAGTCTGACTTTTGTCCCATCCTTAGGATCATCCGTGAAGATTTTGAAGTGTTTGGCGTCAAAATTCATCAGTGTACTGTTCATTTACAAAAAATGCAAAAGTCGTTGAAAATATTGTGACAAAAGATGGGTTTATTTTTTTAGATGCACTTAAGACGCGAACGCGTAATTATTTCAGCACCAGTCACCTCATGAGGAGCTCTTATACTCGGGCTCGAATCTTGGTCACATCAAATATTTTATCTTGCCACGAAAGTCAAAGATGTAGGTTTTTGTTTTCATCTGTTCTAAGATCTCCTCAGAATAAAGAAGTGTTCAAAGCATTTCACGTTCGCGTTTTAAGTGCATACACTACCCATCAAAACTTTAGAAACACCTTGAAAATTTTAGGTTTTTAAGAAGGAAGTATTATTTTGTTTATTCACAATAAACCAAGCTATTAAAGCAAACAGAGGTGTAAGGGGATCTGCATGGAGAGAATTAAAGCAGTCATCTGGAGTGCTGTCCATCATGGAATGGCCTGCCCAGTCACCTGATCTCAATCCCATTGAGCTGCTCTGGGAGGAGTTGGATCCTAAGGTCAGAAAGAAATGCCCAACCAGCCAAGAACACCTCTGGAGAGTCTTAAAAGACTGTTTGGAGAAACTGACAGGATGCAGAGATTGCGTGTAGCTGTCATAGCTGCTAAGGGGGGATTCTTTGATGAATATCAAGTTTAGGCGTTTCTTTTTGCATGCTCTCCAATTTGTTGATAAAGCCCACTGCTGAGGCCGAAGATGGTACTAAAATTAACTTTTGATGCATTTGTAAAAATGGCCTTTTCAAGTTACCCAAATATTTTGAAGAAATGTCTGTGCAATTTCTGAATAGTGTAGGATATTTGAAACAATTTCCAAACATTTAGACATGTCTTGGTGTCATAGTTTTGATAATATTCGAGAAAATTGTTTAACGACGTAAGTGGGGACACCAAGGCATTTTACATTTCAAGTCTTTTTGACCAGGTTCTTTCTGGAAAAGGTAGCTTCTGGTTTTACCCACCTGTAGAACCTGTACCTTATAAATTCAAATTATATTAGGAGCGAAATTTCAATAATTCTTCAATATAAATTTCAAAATGTCACACTTGCATTTAGAAGATCGCACCAGTTTATTGAATCGTTCAAGTCATGTTTTGGGTAATATTAACAGGCAAAGTTGTTGTTCGATTTACGAGGCTAATATTGTTCATACTAGCCGAGGGTAACCGTTCTCTGAAGCCCGGTATGTATAAAAATCAACTCCGGAAGTGTCGCGACGTAAAGGGGTACACTGGGTCCTGTATTTATGGAATGACCCATATATTGCTTTCACAAAATTAACATTCACAAAATTGACATTCACAAAATTATACGTTTTCTTTTTAGAAACCTGAAACTTTTACAAGAGAGTTACACTCTCTTGTCCAATCACAAGAGAGTTACACAGACAGCGCCCACATACTTAAAGGGCCCCCTGAAATGCTCAATAACTTTATGCACAGTTTTTGCTGCATATGAAGGATTACTTGTGTAGAAAGATAATACTACTGTTCATTTTAATGCCCCATGAATAAAAATTGGCATTTTTCAACTTAAAATTTCTTCACATAAACTCACAGAAAGAGGGCGCTTTCAAGTAGTTTTTATGATTGTAAAATAATGGACTAGTTCCATAGCACAGATTTCATTGATAAAAACAGCGGCCATTTAAACAATAGTGCATAATTATGCTCACAAATAAAAAGAACACGTGCTTGTAAGCAGTGCCCGGCCGACGTACTGGTTGCATGCGGTGACTCCGAGTAAATTTTAGTTTCGATGTCGGGCGATTCGCTGTTCAAAGGTACAGGTATAAAGGACTGTCGCAGTCTTTCCTGTCCCAAATAAATGATTGTATATAATGGAGAGGAAGTTCGAATAAGCAACCAGGAATCTGCTTCTATACGGATCATCAGTTTTGTCTTACCGTGCAGTTTGTATTCTGTCCTCGATCGTCTTATGCTGACGCATCTTGTTGAACTCTTGGCCAAAATTCCATGACTCCGTTGGGTGCGCCTCGGCCATGTACACGCACAGAAACTCGGCCTGGTCCTTGAAGTCGGCGAACAATGAGCTCAAACCGCCTCCGAGGACACAAACCTGTCAAAGATTTGATGGGAAGAAATCCAAAAGATCGGTCCCGTATCGTGTCGCACATTTTGTCGCAAATATCTTTGCAAATATTTGCAATGTCATACATTTTTGTTGCATACTTTAGAGTGTACTCGGCATGCCTAACACTATGAGCAACTAACAATGGAAATTGGGCACACACCATTGTTAATTAAACATTGTTAGTTGTTCATAGTGTAAGCGTATTTCTTTTTGGAAGCTACAGGGCTTCAAATCCAGTTTTCATCTTTTCCTGGCGAGTCGGCGACGGTTATTTTTTAGGTTATTTTTTAGGTTATTTTTTTTATATTTTTGGGGTAATTTTTTTTTAATTTAATTTAACTATTTTTGTTATTTTTTTGTTATTTTTTTGTTATTTTTTTGGTTATTTTTTTGGTTAGACCCTCTAGCTTCTTACCAAAACGCCCCGCTTAGGCATGCAAAGTATGCAACAAAATATGTTACAAAATATCACAAATATTTGCGAACATATTTGCAAAAAAATGTACGACTTCGCAAATATTTGCAAAGATATTTGGGGCAAATTTACCGACATCGCAAATACTTTCAAAGATATTTGCGGAAAAGTGCGCGATATCGCAAATATGGAGTATTTTTTCTTTAAATTTGTGGACAATCTAGCTCGTTAAAGGCGTAGTTTTACTTAAATTAGTGACGGACTCCCCCTACAAAATTGAACAGAATTAAAAAGATGTGACTTCAATGCCTATTTTGGTTGTTGTCATTCTTTATGTACCTATAGCGATCTTACCTGAAACCCGGGTCAGGAAAGCGACGACCCTATGATCACGAGAGGGCGCCCTTTGTGCATGTGTAGGCTCGACAAAGACACCGTTTCATTTGCCATGGTGACCAGGTCCACGTCTTCAGTTTTGGCGCCAACTTGGAGTGGTGAATCGAAGCGTTTTACCATGGAAATGAACTGTGCCAATTCAGTCATCACCTTCAATAAATTACGTTTAACTGAGAGAGTTTAAAGATAGTATAGTATACATGATTGGTAAACTGTTCCAAATAGTTTTATCCCCTGTGTGATTGAAGATATGCATGATTAAAACCAACCTGAGCAAAAACCAGCTCCGTACTTCGTCTAACTTTTGAGAAAATAGTCAAAAAAATGTTTGCAGTCATTTCGCCCCAAAACTACTTCGCCCTGAACCATTTTGCCCTCAACCACGGCCTGTGCACGAAGTGGTTTTGGGGCGAAGTGGCATTTGGACGATGTAGTGTTTGGACAAAGTAATTTGGGGCGAAATGGCCCTCGGGCGAAGTGGTTTTGGGGCGAATTGAATTTTCGTCTCATGAGACGAAAACTGATTGTTTTACTCATTTCTCAAAGACTATAGCACTTCAGACAAAACCATTTTAGGGGAACTTTTCTACGGTCATCATGTTTATATTTTGTAAGTTAGGCGTAAATCTGTGAACATTTCTGATTTTCGAGATTACCAGTGATGTATACTGCCTTTAAAGTCCTAATATCAATCGTTTGAGTTATCCGGAATGACAAGAAAAACCTGACTAAAAATGTTAATAGCATTGGTAACAAATACCACACGATTTTTTCTCGTGTAAAATTATGGTACCTTTGTGGGAGAAAAACTGCCAACTCAAGTGCTTTAAACAATTGTAGACTGCAGACAATGTGTTACCATTCATTCAACACAAAAACTATGCATGAATTTATTTCAGGTTTTCTGAAGTATTATACTGCATTTCTGTGACTGAAGTTTCTACAAGGCAGTTTATTTATCAACATTATTCTTTAATTATGTATTAATGCTATTGTTACTGTTTTTAATTTTTTTTCCAATCATGTGTTCGGTCTTTAAAGGTAGAATACATGATTGGTATCTTGAGGAATCAGAAATGTTCCCAGATTTACACATAATTACATACACAATAGGGGCGGTCGGGTTGGCGTACGGGTTCTTTCCTCGACTTTCGCCTCTGGGGTCCCGGGTTCGAATCCGGGGCGTGTATGTGGATTGGGTTTGCAGTCCCTACTTGATTGACCGCGTGGGTTTTCCCCTGGGGCATTTCTCTGGGGGTTTTCCTCCCACTTCTAAAACTGCAACACACCTTCGTCATCTCAAGTTGATAATATAGTATAGTTAAAGCTAAAACCGTATAGTTGATGGCATAAAGGGCCTTATATACCTCATGCGTAGATTCCAGTCATCTGATTGGTTAAAAGTGGGGGCATTGAATCGGCTAGACCCGGCGCGTATATGCCCACCGGGCAATAGTCTTTGCCATGCCCCGGGCATAGTCATTTAGCGGGTTCCGGACGCGCGCATTACATGTGTTAGCATAGCTATATAGCTGTGCACCAACTATGCAGCTGTGCGCTTCACGTAAACATTCATCAGGACGGTAATGGCGGAATCTCGACGTCATTTTGTTGTCTGTCGTAGATGATGAAGTCCTTAAGAAAGTAAGAGAAGTGGCCTACAGTGAAAACTGTGTCAGGTGAAATGTGCTACTAAAGTGCCAGGTGATTATGCTACAATGTTTGCTGTAAATATACAACTTTTCCGCCGTAGACCAGCTTCCGAAATCGAAACGCAAAGGACCACTGTCATGACTGTATGATGTCTCGTTACTTTTAACCAACCAGATGACAAAAATCTACACATTCGGTATATAAAACAAATATTGACTGCTGTTTATTCGGGTCATGGTTAAGATTATAGGCCCTCGGTGATCTCGAAGCCATGACTATGCCCCTCGGCTTCCGCCTCGGGGCATAGTCATGGCTTCGAGATCACCTTGGGCCTATAATCTTAACCATGCCCCTCATTGCAGTCAATATTTGTATATTAGTTGCCGAAGATGCCATAAAATATACAACAACAACATACACAATATAGACACGATGATGATAGAAAACATAAATTTCCTGAAATGGTTTTGTCTGAAGTATATACTCTTTCAGAAATTCCACTTTCGAGTAATACGGCTTTTTAGAAATGCATATTCTGGTTCTTGGATTTCGTTTTCTTTTCGTAACAAAATTCAATTTTTGTTAGAATAATGTTATTAGCGAATAGTTTTACTAAAATTATGTTGGGTTTTTGGTGTCTTGGCACCGCCAGGAATTTCCATTGTGTTTTTGTATTTTAATGAGCGTGTATTTTTGTCCAGAGCGGGTCACATATAGAAGCTCACTTACGATAGGATCAGAGGCCCACGAGTAAAAAATCGTCTTCAAAATTCCGGGGAATTTGGTCCAATCACTGATAGCCGAGGCAAGACCCATTTCCTCCAACGTGGCCCTCTCAAGGGATTGCCTTAGGGCCTGGGGAGGGGGGAGGGGGGAGGGGGGAGGGGGGCGGGCGGGGGAGGGGGGAGGGGGGCGGGCGGGGGGGGGGGGGGGGGGAGGGGGGGTTGGGAAGGACAAAGAAAAAGAGGAAAAGTCGTGGTGCGATGAATGATGATGTGGAATATTTTCACTTTTTAAGGAGCGTGAACAGATCATGACACATTAATTTGTTGAGGTCTCCAATTTTTCCCATGGGATTTTGATACCATTTTGTGTGTCATAATTATTTGTCTCATTGCCATTATGAAATTTCGTGCCCTCATTTCGTGTATTTGCAAATGCCTGTGCATATATGTTACATATAAACGTACTTAAAAGTGTGACCTCACCTATTGAATCACATGTGGCTATACGTCGTTGAATACCGTGACGTCATATGTTTTAGGTCTATCGCATGCTCTGCAACCAACTTACCTCAAATTTCACTAAGGCCCCGGGCTCTCTTGGGTCAAAGTTCTGTCTGTACTTTTCAAAGGTCTCCTCTCGACCAGAGACTTCCTTGAGCTTTCTAAAGATGTTGAGGGCGCTCTCACGGTCCGAGAAGAGCTCTTTGCCTTGAACGTCGTCTGGCATTCTTAACTATGAACATTCAAGCCCAATACAACATTTGCAGTGACCCAAAATTATACTTACAAAACAAATCAGACTAAAAGTGTTGATAGCAATGGTAACAAACACCACGTGATTTTTCCCCGTGTAAAATATTATGTTGGAGAATTGCGCGCCAAATTTGTGCCACGAAATACGCAGCTCCATAGCAAAGGCATGGAGCTGCTTATTTCGTGGCACGAATTTGGCGCGCGCGCATTGCTGACGAGCTTGTGCCTTTAAATGATGTGACAATAGATCCACAAAGTGACTATCCGTGCATTGGCGTATACGGTGACAATGTCACTGCCCCCTGTCATGGCCGCCCGTGAAAAAGGTCTATTCAAACATCGCATAACCTGTGTCAAACTGAGCATTCGATTATTCGAATATAATATAGACACAGGCTCGTCAGCAATGTGCGCGCGACAAATTTGTGCCAGGAAATACGCAGCTCCACAGCAAAAGGCATGGAGCTGCGTATTTCGTGGTACGAATTTGGCGCGCGCGCATTGCTGACGAGCCTGTTCCTTTAATATTCAAAAGTTCAGTTGATCAAATATTCGATCAACAATGATAGCGCCACAATGCTATAAAGGACTTAACTTGTATAACATTCGGTATACTATAAGGTTTTCTATTTCCATTTATTATTATATTTGACAATCGTTAACTAATTAACTAAATAATTGTAAGGTCCAAAGTCCGATATTAGTCTACACAATGATAATCGTATGGTGTTGTGTTGTGACAGTGCATGGTACATTATACAGAACACACTGAACAAAGATATGGATAGAGTATAGCCTTTGTATCAAAATAAAAGAAACCTGCTAAATATTAGGACAAATATGGGACATGACAAAGCAACTGTGTTCAAATGGCGAACAAAATTATGTTGTAATATAAGTTATGCATTTCACCCCCCTCCCCCCCGCTGCCCCACCCCCAAGGGTGGGATTTGGACCCCATTGAAATACAAATGTTTGTGCATAAATAGCAAGGCGCGCACGTTTTGCACCCAAGGGTGGGGATTTTTGTCACCTAAATTGTGCCCCAGGGATGGGGATTTTGTCACGCGAAAAGTGACAAACCCCCAAGGGTGGGGCAGCTCGGGGTGGGGGGCGGGGGGACATTTGATAGGTGCATTAACAGTGCATGGGGGAAATTGGGTGTTTGTATGGGTGGCGTAACAAAGATATATTTGCAAATATTTGCGATGTCGCAAATTTTGTCGCAAATATCATTGCAAATATTTGCGATTTCATACATTTTGCACATACTTTGTTACATACTTGGCATGCCGGGAGTTTTTTTGTAAGAAGCTAGAGGGTCTACCTAACGCGCGTCGCCGGGAAAAGATGGGGAACTGGCTTTGAAGCCCTCTAGCTTCCAAACCAAAAACTACGCTTAGGCATGCCAAGTATACAATAAAGTATGCAACAAAAATGTATGTCATCGCAAATATTTGCAAGGATAGCCTATCTGCGATTTGCGAGTGTCCCTTAAGCCGGCCCGTACACCTTGTGTTTCGTCCTCGATCCGATCACGATAGCGCATGTTGTGCATGTGCGTTTCCGATCGCGGCGATGTGTCACGATTTTGTGTTTACGTATCCGTCGCAACGCAAGCGCAGAATTTTGAGCGTGCTCGAAATTTGGCGTGTCTGTGCAATCGCAACGGAGTCCGGAACGCAAGGTGTAGGCCTACGGGCTGACCCTATACGCCACGATAATGTTTGGGATAGCGTGCAAACGGATTAATTTATCCATTGTGGTATGGATGACCTTGGTGTCTGGTGTAGCATGACGTCAAGTTTTTGTGATCCATGTCACAATTGGATAGAAGTAGGGGGGGGTGGTGTTATTTTGCAAAAGTTATTGTATCAAATCAGTACCCCCCTAATATTATGGCCTAGGCTTACCTGAATCTGGAACACCACAGCCGAACATTTGACGCCGTGGTATCGTTACAACCCCCCTGTACATTATTTGAAAGTTGTCTTGGTGTACATGATGTGTATTATCATTTGTCTCTAATCTAATAAATTTAATATCATTGATATTGAGTTTCTTTACTGTATTCCAGGTCTTTACCAATATTGTGAGGCGATTTTGAATTAAAAAACGCTCATTTTGGCAATGGGAGGTGCAAACTTCAGGGGATATGTACAGGGGGGTTAGGCTTGACTATAAACAGTTTTTTCATTGGTATTTTCTCGTTCATATTGAACATCTCCATATTCTAAGAGGGGTATAAAAAAAGTTGGTGCTAACACCACCCCCTAATAGAAGTAATGTGCTACATGCATCAAACCTGCTATTAAGGCCCCCCTTGATAAAGAGGCCACTCCTTGATACTAAAGAGTAACCAGGCATATTTGGTCCCAAATGCCATGTGTAATAATGCTAATGCAACCTAGTGGCCACCTGTTTTATAGCGGCCATTTTTATACGGTCCCGAGGGTGGCCTATATTCAAGATTCACTGTATAATTATTTACTTTTGTCTTGGCACTTTGTTTAGAGCATCAACAAGTACGTCATGGCCCAGCTCAAGTTTTCATGTCGACGATCCCAGTTGAAAGGTAAAATTAAAACACGAACGTTAGGCCTAAATCATACACAAATTCCAATTATAAAACGGGCCGTGTGGTGGCTGTATAGTGATATGAACGTTTATGCCCCAGGGTCGTTGCATACGGTTCACCGCCCGCGTACTATACTGTACACAACCTGTTTTTCAAAGATATGGCGCTGACTGTGAATTATAATTTCCCCGAAATATTTCAATTCTCAGAGATCTATTTTTACCCGTACAAACCGGCCTTTCTGACATGGCTCACCGTGAAGTTTGTTAACTTACCCCGCTTCCATCATTTCGGCCTGCGATGGACCGGGGCCATGTGGCGGTCTTGCTGGCTCCATGATATGATGAATACACGACACTCCCTATATAGTTCCAAGTCCACAGTTCGGTAGAGCGTTGCACTCAGTTACCCGGAGTGGTGCAGAGCAACGCCCGCTATACTCGGTCAAATGCCCACTTTTTAGACCTCCCCTGTACGCATGTCGTACGCAGTGCCCCCCCCACCCCCCCCCCCCCGCCCCACTCCCCCCCCCCCCGCCCCCCCCCCCCCTCCCCCCCTGTACGCATTCCACATATATACCTCAGCATTGGTAATTCATTGGTAGATGGTTCAGTACTACATGTATATACTACTAGTACGATTCGCATGTCGCCTCCAAAGTCCTGAAATAAATGACAAAATGTATAGATTTCTTTTGCATTTTTTAAAACTTAAAATGACACATCAATCATCAGTAAAATAATACAGATTTAATGAAAAAGAACCTAAATTGAGGAGTGAGAAAAATGTGTGGCCTAGTAATATGTTTTGTACAAGGTCTATAGCCATGTAAATTTGTCCATCCTTTCCCGATTAAAAGCAGATTTCGGTTTGCGTACATACCATTGCTTGGACCCCTGTACACTGCAAAAAATGCGGTGTTAAAATCCACACCACTGGTGTAAAATTTGATTCTTCCTTGGTATCCATTTTGGGCAAGGATTTGGATGTTAAGTAACACCAATTTGGGAATCAATATTTGTTAACACCAACAAGAGTGTTAAACTTTAACACCCCCATCCGGTGTCAACGTATTCTTCTTGGTGTTTATTTTGGGCAAGAATTTTGGTGTTAATTGACACCTGAATGTGGCATTAAATTGTAACACCTACAGTTGATTTATTCTTACAGAATTAAAAGCCGACAATTGGTGTAAAATGGGGAACCACTTTAAAATAAAACACGCACTGCAAAACATCTTGTGTTAAATTTAACAACCATGGTGTAAAATAACACAGCATTTGGTGTTACAATTTTTAAACACCGATCTGTTCGTGGTGGAACAGTAATGATATTGGCAAAAATACCATTGTTTTCATCATGTTGGTTTCGTGATTTCTTCACATCCTTCTATACTAAGGAGTAATGATGATATCATAGTTGTTGTTGTATATTTTATGGCATCTTCGGCAACTAAGGCCCTTTATGCCATCAACTATACGGTTTTAGCTTTAACTATACTATATTATCAACTTGAGATGACGAAGAAGGAGTTGCAGTTTTAGAAGTGGGAGGGAAACCCCAGAGAAATGCCCCAGGGGAAAACCCACGCGGTCAAGTAGGGACTGCAACCCAATCCACATACACGCCCCGGATTCGAACCCGGGACCCCAGAGGTGAAAGGCGAGGAAAGAACCCGTACGCCCAACCCGACCGCCCCTGATATCATAGGAAAAAAACATTCAGATAGTCTAGCCATAAGTACAACGTGGGGATATGGTTTGTATGCTTAAACGTGCGTGTTTCGAGCACGAATTGGCGGGCGCGCATTGCTGACGAGCCTGTGCCTTTAAGTGGCATTTATGGAAATAAAAATATATATTTTCTACCGAAAAATCACTTTCAATCACTAAACACACTTGGAAATCTTTAAAAGCATGTCACACTTTTTGGACCCCTAATTTTGGGAATTACCCATAAAGCAACCATATTGTCGGTTGCTACGCCACGCGTCATTTGCAAATGTTATCACAAAAGAAGCACTAAGACAATTTGAAATGTGGGTCATTCCATGAAAACGGGACACAGTGTCCCCCTGACGTCGTGACACTTCTGGAGTTGATTTTTTTTTAAATAATTTTATTTACCGGACTTTAGAGAACGATTACCCTCAGCATATTATAAAGAATATATGACTCATGAATCGAAACACCACCTTTATCTGTTGATACTACCCAAAACATAACCAGGAAGATTCAATAAGCTAGCGCGATCTTTTAAAATGCAAGTGTGACATTTTGAAACTTTCGCTCAAAATTTAACAAATTCGCTCATAATGTAATTTAAATCGATAATGTCCAGGTTCTATACAGCTGGGTAAGATCAGCATCTTTTCCAGAAAGAAACTGGTCAAACATAGGCCTATACTTGAAATGTAATCGCAAGAGTTGAAAAATGCCCTTATAAAATTGTTTTATTGAATATTCTATATGTATGATACCAAGACATGTCTAATCGTTTCAGTTATAAATTGTTTTAAATATTCTACATTATTTAGAAATTGCACAGAAATTTCTTTAAACAATTTTGTTAACTTGAAAACGCCATTTTTACAAATGCATCAAAATGTCACACTTTGGCTCCTGTTTTTATGGAAAGACCCATTTCTCAATTGAACACATTGTGTTTTGGGGACTTTCGAGATTACAACAGGAACCTTGTATTAATATCTGAAATTAAAAAATTAAAAACGGGTTTTCCAAAATGTTGTATAATAACAGTACTATTACTTTATCGAGGTTCAACTCCAGTATTTTTTTAATTCACCATACCGACCAAATAATGTTATATTGACAACGAAAACTAGTCTTTTTAACACATGACTATTTTCTTTTTAACCACAGGGGCGTTCGACATGCTTATGTTGCAACGTGATTAGGAATCAACCTAATCTATGTAATAACGCCCTCTATCGCTCGATTCTTAATTCTGGTGTTACATGTAGGCCTATTATAACAAAATAATTCATGAGCATTGACTTTCGTAGCAACAACTATTTCATCAGATGCAATGAAGACGGGACGAACTGTGGTGTAACTTTGAGTAGACTGGCAACAAGTCTAGTAAATCTAATACCTAGAATGTTGTAGGGATTCTATTAATTTAGGGATTCGTACGTAAAAACAACTGTTTATCGTTTGTCCCGCGAACAAAAATTAACCCGGCGCCGCGCAAAATTAGTTGTCCAAAAAAGGTACGTTTAATAAACAGACATCTACTGATTAAGAAAAAATGTATTTATACCCCTATTCTCTCATATTTGTGTCATAAATCTATGTTTTTCTTCGTACTCACGTCGCGATTCCAAACTGTCCGCCAGGTGACGTCATTTCACCGAGCCTTGAAAGAGAGACCCTGCCGTGAGCTCGGGTAGTGGTGGCTGCCACGGGGGCAGACACGTGTATCACGTGATGGCTAAAAGAACGCTCCGGTGTGAGTTGATATTACACGGTGTAAGCATCTCGAACACCCCTCTAAAAGACTAACTGGTATCTTTTGACCAACTAATTATGATAAAATAATAATCTTCATTTTTTAGAAAGAACATTACAATGCAGATTTTGCTGTCAGACTATATGTTGCTGTTAAATTACCATATTCAAATTACCAATCGTGTTAATCATTTGTTCTCAATGTCATTCTATGTCAAGTTCGTATCCGCTTTTTAGTGGGTCATATTTCTTGTTTTTATTCCAATGATTAACGCAATATTTGGTATGGTACGTAATCATCATAGAAATGAAACAACTAAACATGAGATGAGAGAATAATCACTTGGGCCTCATCAAGAGGCCCAAGTGGCCTCATCAAGAGGCCCAAGTGGCCTCATCAAGAGGCCCAAGTGGCTTAGTGGTTTGGGTCACTGACTCGCAATACTCGGGTGAAAACTTGGGGTTGCAGGTTCGATACCCGGCTGGGGTACCTGTGCCCTTGAGCAAGGCACTTAAACATACTTGCTCCATCCTTCGGAAGGGATGTAAAGCTGTTGGTCCTGCGTGTTAGATAACGCAAGCTTGGAAATATGTATTGAACTGAACTTTAAATAACAAATACAAGTAGTATAGTACTAGACATGAGGGTCACTCATATACCAGCATTTAGTCATCTGTTGTGGGGAATGCGTTGCCGCGGTTCTTTACTCGCCTTCCACCTCTGTGGCCCTGGTTCAAATCCTGTCTGTATGTGGATTGGGTTCTCGGTCCCTGCTTGATTCCATGGTTTCCCCACACGTTCGTGTGTGTGGTTTTCCTCCCACCTCTAAAACTGAGCATTTCTTCATGTTCTCTCACACTTCGTGGCAAGGGCAACGACTTACGTCGGCTAATCTCAGCAACCAGATCCCTTTAGGGGATCGTACGAAAGAAGAAGAAGAAGTTAATATATTGTTTCAATAAAGTTAGGGGGCCGGGGCCGGCGAGGGTATCTCAGCGTACCCGTAGTACACAACGTCTTCCATTTCCATAAGATCGGTCAAGACGAGGCCCGCCACGGCTTCGCTCAGCACGCACGTCAGATTCTTGGTGAAGTAGTTGAAGTGTGCGCATCTCTCGTCTCGCAGGCATTCCTTGGCGCAATCCTCCCGGTCCCAGCCCGTCAGATTGGCCAACACCCGGCCCGTGGTGTCTAGGGCGCGGTTCTTAAAGGCGTACATGTACAGGTGGCGCTCTTTGGTTCCGGAATCCGGAGCAACGACCAGGCCAGAAAAATAACTCAACATGATGGTGAAAACTGCCAGCAGGCCCAGCCTCAAATATGCGCTTCCCATCTTGGTACAAAGGCCCGTGCTTTCTTTCTTAACTGTTGGTTAGTCTTTCTTCACCTGTATATTGCTTCGCGGAGATCAATATTTCTCAGACGGTGTTCAAATTCGGCAGCCACAAAAATAGCACCTGCATCTATATCTATTCTTTATTACGACCCTCGAGTTTCTAACTCATTAGTGGCCCTTATAGTGATACATGTTTTGTACAGTGTATACACTTTATATCCACTTAAGTCACCATGGGAACGTGTTTTATTTGTACTTTAATATTAACGGCGTTAATTGTGCACCCGAAAGTCGCGGTGTTGTCACGGTGCGTAGCGGCCGAGACTTGGCCTTGACGGGTATACATACGTCATTTGCAGTGATCCAAAAATTTCCAAGAGTTGAAAGGAAAAGGTAACAAATTCGACATGTTTTTGGTTTTTTTTTCAGCGTAAAATGGTATATCTGTATTAACTGAAGGTGGTTTGATTCTTAACAAAAAAGTGTGTTATGTACGGACAAAAAACTGCATCTATAGCTGAAATTTCTTCAGTGTAGTTTACTTACATTCTTCTTTTAAAGCCAGTATACATGATATTGGTATCTCGAAAATCAGAAATGTTCACAGATTTACGCCTAACTTACACAATGTAAACATGATGACCGTAGAAAACTTCCCCTGAAATGGTTTTGTCTGAAGTGCTATAGTCTTTGAGAAATGAGTAAAACAATTATTTTTCGTCTCATGAGACAAAAATTTAATTCGCCCCAAAACCATTTCGCCCAAGTGCCATTTCGCCTCAAACCACTTCGCCCGAGTGCCATTTCGCCCCAATTTACTTCGTCCAAACACTACATCGCCCACAGGCCGTGGTTCAGGGCGAAGTGGTTTTGGAACGAAATGACTGCAAACCCTTCTTCGACTGTTTTGTCAACGGTTAGACGAAGTACGGAGCTGGTTTTTGCTCAGGTTGGTTTTACTTTTAACCATGCATATCTTCAATAATACAGGGGGATAAAACTGTTTGTAACGGTTTACCAATCATGTATACTATCTTTAACCCTGATGAAGGTCGATTAATTATTGCGGCCTTGTCACGGATGGGTGATGTTTATGCCTGTTTAATTAGCTCTAAAAGGATTAAAGTTAATGTGCATAAATTGTTAATGCGATTGTCCTTCAAATTTCATGCATACATTTTTAGGGAGACATAATCTTGAGGGGTATTTTTATTTTTAGACATGGGCGCTATTGGGTTGTGCGGAGTGATCTCGTTTTGTGCCATTTTTCCATCCTGAGATATCAGGGAATTTCCACTCTGCAAAGCGACGTAACAATACCCTGAGGAAACACTAGTCTGGTACCCGGACCAAAAATTGTTTGACTAGACTGAATGAACTCATATTCAGTCGTTGTATGTGGAATATGTGGAGCGGGAACCAGTCTAAGGAAACACACGCAAATCTGTGGAGTGAGTCGGCTGTTGTCTTGAGCCAACTCACGCCCGAGTCATTTTGATGTAATTTATTCAATTCGGTCATGTTATGCCGAAAAGAAACGATTTCTATACTTTCCAGAAATTGTATTGGGTTCCGTTCCTTATGACTGTCCCATTCCTACCAAACTTTCAAACGACGATCTTAATTTACTCCGCAGTTTTTCAAATTAATAACAGGGATGCATGCTGACGAATGTAATGGAACGGATTCCCCAGTATGCTTTAAATAGCAGCCAATCGTCGACGCGGACAGCAGCCAGCATTACCGAGTACATGTATCACATGCACGCACGGTGTTTACAATCTGCGCGCGTTACATTTGAATGCCTGCAATCATGCTGCAATGCACTGCCAAGCGTCCTGATTGGTCCAGCAGAGGCGACAAGATTTCTGTCGCTAGTCCCACCGCCAAATGGGGCCTTTTTCAACAGGGCCACTGTACGCAGGAGTTAGGGAGTGCGTTAAAGGGGCACTGTTGCAAGAGGATGCATTTTTCAGACTAACGAGACTATTAAATTATGGGTTCGCTCGATTAGCCTCCTCAAATTAGCATTGACCAGGGGTAGAAGTGATTCAGAGATCACGGGGACGACTACAAAGTCCTGCCGACCCGTGGAAGCTAAACGATCGCACCACGGGGTGACCCGTGGCGTCACTTGTTTACATCTAGCGCGCCCTCTGTTGTTTAACAGCTTGGTCTATGAAATTTTATAAAATCTATACATTATATTGACTTGGAAAACACAAGCTGTCTTCATTTGGCTAAATCGTGTAGCTTGTTGGCACCTGTAAGTATGTTTAATGATAATTTTAGAAATAAATATTTGCTTTGAAACCAAAGCTACGTAGAAAAAAACATGGACTTGCCTATGTAAACTAGTGGGCTTTTTGCCTGTCGACTTTTGTCTCAAATCAACAGGGGGCGCCCCAAATGTAAACAAATGTCCCATCGTATACAGTACAGAAAAGTAGACTGGTTCCCGCTCCACATATTCCACATACAACGACTGAATATGAGGACCGGCTACTGTCGTGTTTAAAATAGCACTTTAAGCATTACGTCATGCATTTATTTTTAGGAGCACATAACCGTTAATTTCCAAAGCGCGCTGCGCGCTATATGGCATGAGTGTACAACAATTTGTAAAGGGGTTATTCCATATTTGACCAATACAAATTTAATATATTAACCTTAAAATATTAAATATGCCCATTTTAATATACATGTAGGCTAGCATCAAAAAGAAAATTCAAACCTTGTCTGCATCACATGTAGTTTTAATCTGCTGTTGCAATCCCGTAACTATAGCCATTCATACGGTTACCGTGACTATAGCCACTGATAGCCACTGCGTAGTTTTAAATCCGTGGCATCACCATAAATACACACGCAGCGGCACGTGTACGTGCACGCGACGTCAATTCAAATTCTCGCGCATGGTGAAAGTCGGAATTTCACGCACGGAAAGTCTCAAACTTTCCCCACGATTTCACCGAAACTAGACATCGGATCGATGCGTACTCTTCGGAATATTTATAAACTGGGGTGAGTGCACCTATTGAGCAAATATCAGAGCCATGGGCCAAATTTCATTTGCGTGAGTTTGCCACAGATTTGGTGTATATTAGAAGACAGGGCTGAGGTTTCCGAAGCACTGCTCGCGGGGCTACACTGTCCCATGACACATTTTTCCAACTTTAATACGCCACCAAAAACCATTTTATGGCGTCAGCGGCGAGTTGCGCCATGGCACACAGGGCACTAGACTGCCGAACGTGCCATTCAACCTACTACAACAACAACCATATATCGAAATGTGGCGAAACTAACGTGTCCCAGCATATTGCGCAAGTTGTGCAATAATTTATGGCGTAAGTGGACTTGCGCAATTGCGTAAAGTTTCGAGAAATCGGCTGCTGTGCATGTATTTTTTGTCGGTGTCAAGTAATGGTTCTATAGTCTCCATTCTTCCAGAACACTTGACACTCAACAGTCACGAGAGATAACATTATTTAAGTTTGGACAGGTCAAGTTTGCTGTCTGATTAAAAACGCGTTAATCACTGTCGCTTAGTGGTCACTAGTGAGCTTTCGATTGGACGACGGAGAGAAACACGACGGTGAAAAATCTGACGCGAACACGTCGTTGCACAAAACGTCCTGTCCTACTTTTAATCCATTTCGATTTTCAAGGTCAAATGTTACCTAAACGTTGTCGTCGTCGCCACAACGTTGATTTGCCCCAACTACCGTACTAGAAATCGGACGACGACGACATGACAAAGTTGACGCATGCGCAGATGAGTCGGGATAGCACTTCATCCGTCGTAGAATCATCCGTCGTGCAAATCGAAAACTCCCTACTATTCTCACGACCACGACCGTACCAAACGCACGCTATAAAAATCTGTCATTTGGGGGGAGGGGGGGGGGGGGGGTGGTGGTTCTGGCAAGTAGTAGGCCAGTCTGTAGGCCAAGGCCCATCTGTAATTTTAATATTTTATGTGTGGTTTAATCGGTATTTTATGGATATAATCATAAACTGCTCAATTCTTGCATAATTCCATTATAAAAGTAAATAACTCTTATAAACCTTATGTTGTGACATCAATATTTTTAAAATTATTGCAGTTGCATGTGCAGAATAGGTTTCCTTATACAAATCCAACAGGGGCCAATTTCATAAAGCTGTTTAGCAGAAAAATGTACTTAATCCAGAATTTGTTTGCTTTATAAAAATGGGTTAGCAATCAAAATCGTATGTAGTGTGTATCACAATTGACTTGTGTTCTGCTATTTTTGCCAAGAACATAAGTTGACATACAATTTTGACTATTATAAAGCAAAGGAATGGAGCTGCGTATTTCGTGGCACGAATTTGGCGCGCGCGCATTGCTGACGAGCCTGTGCCATTAAGCATTTTTTGTTTTTTTGCTAAACAACTTTATGAAATTGGCCCCTTGTCAATGACCTTAGCCACAATGACGTCACAATTTACTTATAGAAATGCGCACACGTGATAAATGTCACATTAATATGTATGCATTGGGTTTATTGTTCTTGAGAGGGTCCAAGAATGCAGCAAATGGAAACCTTAGAATCCATGCATGGTTTTGTGTCAATTAAAAACATTCAGTTGTTAATTCTTTACAGAAAGTACCACCTTGGACAGAAATATACCATATTCACGCGTTTGAACGGTTCAATCGTGTACCCCGAATCAGTTCTATAGACTGCAAACTGTCGATTGGAAAGGTGCCAGTTACGTATGCGTATACCAAGCCTCGATCTGAACGCGGAGGTACCCTCGGCCCCATATCGTGCTGCATATGCCCCTGGAGATGCAGATTTACCCATTATTTCTGAGTGTTCAAAAGCGTAAATATGGTCTATCAATTCATGTGGTGTTTGTTAACGTTACTGTCAACACTCTGAGTAAGATCTTTCTTGTTCAGCCACGAAGTAAATTTTGGGGTAATTACAAATGATACAGTAGACCTTTTAACCTTTGTGACCTGATATGCGAGGGAACTTTTAATATGTACATTATCATTAAAATTGTAAATAAAAAGCGCATTAATGTGCTTTTAAACCCTGATTTCCGACTATATTTAATAAACTGTTCCAACAACAAACATCCTTCGTAACGTGGGTTCCGAGCCGCTAAAGTTGTAATGTTTTCATGGTTTGCCGAAGTTCACTCGACGGTGTTATACACAGTTGTAGTCAGAAGTTTACATACAGTACAACTGTGTTAAAACTGGTGTGCTTAAACTTGCGTTGTCACCATTTTTGTAACAGTCTTTACTAAAGTCGTGATTTTGTGGAATTCATCACGTGCTTGCAGTACTTGAAACATAGCCTGCACACCTTGCAATGGTTCGGGTAGTCCTGTTTACCATTGTGGGTGATGATGGTAGTGGTGGTCTAACACGGACACACTTGTGGGGTACAAAACACAATGGAACAATGGTACCCCATAAAGAAATTCAAAAGGAACAGTGGTACCCCACAGAGGAATTCTAAAGAAAAGGGAAAATAGGACAACAATGCATGTACCCCATAAACCCCTGTGTACACAGAACAGTGTACATGTATGTTAACCTCTGACTTCAACTGTATATGGCGTCTTTAGTGCAAAGCAAGGTTTTTCCCCCGAGTGACAAATTAGATGGAAGTGTTGCAAAAGATCTTTTTCTGCAGTTTTCCAACAGAACACTAGTTGTATGAGATTAATGCAGGAAACAGAAGCCGATCGAAAAAAAGTAATAATAGGCCAATAATAATTTTCCCATAATAAACATTTTGCGCGTTTCGCAATAATAGCGTCGGTGTACTGACGTATACTTCCTTTTACATGCATACTTGGTATTCACTTGACCAGACTACATTTTTGTTGCTATGTGGTGCACGCGGCAGGTGTGAAGAGTACAAATCCAATACCGTATTCAAAGTAGGAGAGAATGACATAAAGCAACCAGAATTTCTTTGCTTGGCAATAGCGTGCACCACGTAGCAACATAAGAGTAGTATGTGACTTTCTAAACTGCATCTCCGTTTGAAAGTGACTAATCCGGGGCGCTGTTATTGAGACATGTTCACAACATGTTTCTTTCCTGTTTTGCCACTGTTTTTATCAATGATTACTCCACAATAGCCCGGTCCAGTTCACGAGCCGAAGTCCCAACCGAAAACGACATAGTCCGAGATTTGAGGTACCCAAATCCTCCATTGTCTACCCGTGGCTTTGTAATATTCGCCGGGTTCAGGAGCGAAACAGTCCGGCCTCGAAACTCCGGTAGATAAGGGTCCTCAGACAGCCCCATGGGATCGTCCGGATCGTACGGGGAATCGTACTCATCGTCCCCGAACATAAGCTCGTCGTTCTCCCCCAAAACTTCTAGGCCGTCTCCGCTGCTCGCGTAGCGAGTCCGCCCCGTGGCGAGCGAGGACTCGGAGGCGGCACTCCCAGGGGTTTTGGCCCCGGGTCGCTGGCCCGTGGATATGGTACTGCTACCCTTGAGTTGGAAGATTACGGAGCGGAGTTGGAGGAATTGCCTCATTAAGGACTGGTCCTGCTGCTTCAATTTGGCCTGTAGAGAGACGTCAAACAATGTTGTTATAAAGTGTGTATTGATTTTGACGTAACCAAACTAAAACCACATGTTCATGATTTACATTCTTGTATACGCAGGATGTACTTTAAATCCCAATACATCATTTTCAGTAACTCAATTTTACTTCACGAGTTGACAAGAAAAAAAGGGGGAAAACGACTAATAGTGATGATAAAACAGGTTAACAACCCCTACACGGTAATACTATTTACCCGATAACACCGAAAAACGAACACGGAAAACACCGGAAAACACCAGTAAACATCGGAAAATACACTATGCCGGAAAACACCCGAAAAACGCCGAGAACATACCGAGAAACACCAAAACAAATCCCCGAAAACATGGAAAACAACCCTAAAACATAGGTCCTACCGGAAAACAACCAAAACATACAGGAAAACACCCCCAAAACACACAGGAAAACACCTCAAAATATACGGGAAAAACACTAGAAAACACGTTTTGGGGTGTTTTCAAGTATGTTTTGGGGTTGTTTTCGTGTGTTTTTCGGGTGTTTTCCGGTATTTAGTATGTTTTCCGGTATTTAGTATATT
The DNA here is from genome assembly GCA_037783545.1 of Henricia sp. BOLD:AAB3569. Taxonomy (NCBI): domain Eukaryota; kingdom Metazoa; phylum Echinodermata; class Asteroidea; order Spinulosida; family Echinasteridae; genus Henricia; species Henricia sp. BOLD:AAB3569. The sequence goes on along the minus strand of JBBELK010000607.1, from coordinate 524,961 downwards.
TTCCGGTATTTACCGGTGTTTTACGGCACGGAGTTTGCCGGAACCTTCCATAGACTTGTGTTTACTATGGATTTCTCAGAAAACCTGCTTAGAAGCTAATTTGAATATTCATGAGACTTATGTCATTGGAGAGCAGCCAATAGCACGAGAGCTTTTTTGCCGTATGATGTAATGGTATCTACAGTCTATTTTTGGTAGCTGGGGAAATCCCCTTCTTGTCTGAGAAGAGTTAGGACCCAGAGTTGCTAGATTTTTCTTTGGAAAATTACATAATCTTTCAAGAGTATATATGTGGGCACTTGAGTTGTATTGTCAGCACTTAATGTTTGGAAGGAGGACGTTGTTGTGATTATTATCGACGCGGGATTTGTTTAAGGCGTTTTGATTGAGCCTTCAACGAAAGGATTTTCTGTCCACGTGTGCCGGACGTTACCCGTGCATTGTTTCTTCGTGCGATCCGTTGAGAGAAAGAGACCTTGTTAATCTTGGCTAAGGAGTTCTCATCGCTGGATTTTCTCGGGACAGAGACTTAGTGAACTGAGTTATTGTCGTCTCGTCGAGGCCGGGAACTTTTCTCGGCATATTGCAGCGCCAAGAACTGTGATCACCAACTTTTGTTGTGCGTGGAGCCGCCGTTCGTCCAAGCCGTCAAGTCCTCACCTTAGTTTTCGTAAGATTTTTTCTTTATATTTTGTATAAGATCTTTCTTTAAAGGAGTGTGACCAGATCACTTTTTTTTTTACCCATAACTCCCCGGGACTTACCTTATGGGTCATGAGATTTTTATATCATAACATCCGTTATATTTTTCTGATTACGAAACTGAAACTCCCGCCCTTCTAGGCCGCATATTTCCGAGGATATCGTCGAAAATCCACCGATTATTTGTAAACTAATTTTCCAGTATCAACGTTTATCCGCTGAAAGCCGACTCGATAGTTTTGTTCAATTTTTTACTGGAAATTGCGAATGTTTTAGGGTTTTTGGGACATGGGAGGTGTGTATGGGAGTTACTTGATAATATTGGTAAGTTACATCGAAAACTATTTTCCAGAAACTCTGGTCACGCTCCTTTAAGTGCTCACTACAAATTAATCCAACTTAATCACTGTGCATTTATTTTTGATTCTCAGATCATAACATAAATCATTGTTTTTTTGTTCTTTACATCATAGTGTGATCTTGTTTGACTCCTTTGTTGCGTTTGGCGAGTTCCATTTTTTTTCTCTTGTTATAGTCTGGAACTTTCTGGACCGTAACACGTGATAGGTACCTTTGTGGGAGAAATTGCCAACTGAAAGTGGTTTTTTTTTTAAAATTATACCATTCATTCATACACAAAACCATGCATGGATTTTTAAAGTATTACTGCATTATTGTTTTACGTGGTTGAAATTTCTACAAGGCAATATACCTACTTTTAAATTAATTATGTAGTGATGTTTTCCTGTTTTTAAAAGTTTTATTTCAAACACGTCAGCCTCGTTTCAGATGTGCCACTGTATACGTCACGCGTCTTTTCATTTCCACACTGAGACCTCAATCGTGTAATCTTTTGTCCTTGTGCTTCAGTGATGTGTCTCGATATTTGATAAAAATATCTGCTGCCATCTTAAACTACAATGGGCGCGGTCACAATTCTCTGTGTTACGTGTTAGTGTTAGTATTACAGATCTGTTAACAGATCTGTTATCTTAATCGGAACAAACACCTCGGAACAAACACCGTGTTAACGGGACGTGTTAGTGTAATAGTGTAAGTGTTGGAAGAACCGCAAATTGCAGCTCAATTCTCTGTTACGTGTTAGTGTTAGTGTTAGTGTAACAGGTCTGTTAAGTCGGCGTCTCTGGAAATCGTGTTCAGTATAACAGATCTGTTAACAGATCTGTTGACTCGCCGGCTTGGGAAATGTCAAGGCGGTAGGGTTTTGCACGACTTTCTACACTAAAGCTAACTTAGAATTGTGACCTCCGTGTGTTACACGAGCTTAACCAATCTGTAGAATCTTCACGGAGCCAAAAACATAACTTAATTGTGTGTAGAATGCAAGACCGAACATATTTATAAGTTGTGCTAAAAACTGAACCTCAATTTATTGAGAATTACGAAAGTTCTAACAAAATTAACACCACCCACTTCGTTCAGATTAACTGAACAGATCTGTTAAACTAACACGATATGTAACATGAGCTGTTAAACTAACATGAGATGTAACACTAACACGTCCTAAACGCCATGTTAACATCGAGTTAACACGGTTAACAGATTAAGTTAACAGATGTGTTACACTAACTCGCAACACAGAGTTGTGTACAATGCAGAGAATTAACATGGTGTTAACACCGTGTTAACAGATCTGTTAACACGGTGTTGACCTGGACATTAAGTTAGAGGTTGAGATTAATGCCGTGTTAACAGATCTGTTAACAGAGCTGTTAAAGTATACATGATTGGTAAACTGTTACAAATAGTTTTATCCCCCTGTGTGATTGAAGATATGCATGATTAAAACCAACCTGAGCAAAAACCAGCTCCGTACGTCGTCTAACCTTTGAAAAAACAGTCAAAAAAGTGTTTACAGTCATTCGCCCCAAAACCACTTCGCCCTGAACCACGGCCTGTGCACGAAGTTGTTTTTGCAAGTTTGGAGTGAAGTGGTCTTTGGGCGAGGTGGTTTGGGGGCGAAATGGCACTTAGGCAAAGCGGTTCAGGACGAAGTGGTCCAGGGCGAAATGGTTTGGGGGCGAATTGAATTTACGTCTCGCGAGACGAAAAATAGTTGTTTTTCTCATTTCTCAAAGACTAGGCCTATATATAGCACTTCAGACAAAACCATTTCAGGGGAGGTTTTCTGCCGTCATCATGTCTATATCGTGTAAATTATGTGTTAATTTGTGGACATTTCTGATTCTTCGAGATACCAATCATGTGTAATGCGCCTGTGACATGCTAAATAACTTTGTGCCTAAGCTTTGCTTCATAATGACGGATTACTTGTTCAGCAAGACATACTATTGTTCGTTTGGATGTAAAATCAATAAAAGGTGGCCTTTTTCAACTTTGAAGATTTCACTGCAATAAATCACAGACAGAGGGCGCTGTTTTGAGTGCATCACATAAGGAAGACAGAAGGTAAAAATTAAGAAAAAACGTAAGACTTCAAGTTGGACTTGTGGCAAATAGCTGCAGTTTCTACCCCCAGTTTTGTCATGGCTTACAGCAGGCAACATGTAAAACAAACTCAAACAGCCATGGATTACAAAAGTTTCAGGAAAATTGAGAAAAAAGTGGAATCTTTTGTGCACAGTTCAATGTGATTTTCCTGTCTTTGCCTCTTGTGACATAGTGACCTTGGTCATGAATATGCATATTTTCATTAGCATAAAAACTAAAAACCTTCGTTTTAACCCCCAAAGCAAGCTCCAAATAGGATTTTTATGACTTTAACTGAGTAGAGTGGTTTTAAAGCATAGATTTCATTGATAAAAATCCTAAATAAGGGGCCCTTTAAACACGTAACACACACATTGACCTCACCCATTTAGTGCCCCCATAATCACCATCATGCACAACCACAATACAGAATACAGAATCGGGGAATGTTTATACTGTTCCGGAAACGCTATACGTAATTCTACAGTTCCGGGAACTCTATACGTCATCCGGGAACTATTTTTCTTACATCATTCCAAAAACGCTTTTCATCATACGAGAAAATCTTTCTTGATGGGCACAATGAGCTAATTATACCCAAATACAGTCTAAATATCAAATCCCCTCACCAAAAAAATATAGAAAAGAATATAGAAAAGCGTAGTAAGTTACGAAATACTGAGCTGCATGGCTTCTACGCAAGTTGTTTTTCATCATGCGTACGTACCCTCAATCACACATGGAGATACGCCGTTTGTATAACTGTTTTTTAATCATATCTTTAAAGGCCCATTGTATCATTTGCAATTACCCAATTTTGATTTTCATGAGTTCACCACAAAAACCTTACTCAAAGTGTTGATAGCAATGGTAACAAACACCACATGATTTCCCCCCGTGTAAAATGGTACCTTTGTGGGAGAAATTTCCAACTGAATTTTTTAAAACTGTCTGCAGATCTATTATTTATTCAACACACATGCATGGATTTTGTTTCTGGTTTTCTGAAGTATTACTGCATCTATGTGGCTGAAATTTCTACAAGGCAGTTTATCAACATTATTCTTTAGTTATGTAATGCTGTTGTTTCTGTTTTCAAAAAAAATCCAATCATAATCTATCTTTAACGTTAAGTTGGACAAGATATGACATATGGTAAAATCACACATTTCTTGACGTGTCGTTATTAGTGGATGCGGTGAAACGTAAAACCACGTACGCACAGAGTCATTATCGTTTAATAGTCATTCACAGCTTATGATTTTCGTTGTGTGATTATAGCTGCACTTTTGTCATCCGTTTTAATTGAAATTTAGCAAGAAACCAGATCCAGCTTCGGTATAGTTATCATTTGATATCCAAATAATTAAAGAAGATGTCAGATTCCCCCCCCTCCCCCCCCCCCCCACCCCCCCCGAAAATTGATTAATTTTTCTAACCTATACAATCATACCTCCCCAAAATAATATCCATGGGAAGAAATCAAGAAATTTGCAATCTCCAATTTGGATGTGGAGGCAAAAAGGTTGGTGTAATCACTGCACTGCTTTATGGAACGGATAAATTAGTTTACGATATCCTTGAAAATATATAGATTGAGAGTGCGAAATTTCAGAATGGTAAAGTGAAAAATATGACAAATGATAGGGTATCAAAATCTCATTACCCATGCGGTTATTTTTTTGCTTTTTTTAGGGGGCGGGGGTGGGGGGGGGGGGGGGGGGGGGTGGGGGGGAGGGGGGGAGGCGGGGGGTTTGGCGCAAAAAAGTGATCTGGCCACTCAATTTAAAATGACGTGGCCTCCACCCACGGCTTAAAGGGCTCATGAAATGGTCGATAAGGCTCATTCTTTGATTGTGCAAGATTATTATACTAGTGAGACATTTAAAGTGTTAATTTTGGTTTGCAATCAAAAGGATGCGGCCTTTGTACATTTTCAACTTTTGCCAAGAGAGGGCGCTGTTTGTGTGACAGTGAAAGGTGAAGGGAAAACATTATAATAGACTACTAAAGTGTGACGTCAGTTGCCATGGTAATTGGGTCTTAACATTCGCTGGTAACCTGAAACGTCCATTGGTATAGCGCAGGGAAACAGTTCACTGGTTTTAGTGTAGACCCAATAATCATTGGCAACACACAAAGGGTGACGTTTTCACTTTAGTAGTCTATTAGCCTAAACTGGAATTATGACAAACTGGTGCAATGTATCACCAGCTTTTTCTTGATTGAGAACAATTTGTAAAGCAAGGAATAACAACCAAGGATCACAAGGGAATATCTGCATGTGCATAATAAGCCAAAAGAACATTCTTGAGCACCTATGTTGTCATAACTTTGCTTATAAATGTGAGAATTCACATTTAAAGGCACAGGCTCGTCAGCAATGCGCGCGACAAAATCGTGCCACGAAATACGTAGCTCCTGTACTGTAGCAAAGGCATGGAGCTGCGTATTTCGTGGCACGATTCGAATTTGGTGACGAGCCTGTGCCTTTAATGGCGTAAAAAAAACAACATGTTGATAATCGTGACTGATGGGAACAGTAGGCTGGCATGTATTTTAAGTAATAAAAATCCAATTTCTGGCCTTTTTAAACAAATATGTTCGTAGGATGACTTTAAGTGACAACAATTCTACGAACGAATTATATAAGATGCCTTAAGGGGCGTTCACACTATCGCGGAAAATTCACACTTTCGCGCTGCGCTCACCGCATTGCATGAGTTCCTAATCGCCGATTATTCCAAAGTAGAAAATTCCACTCTGGTAACTTGGGGCTTCTCTGATACCTCATTGGCTGCGCGTTGGAAAGGTCAGCGCACCGCGGTCAAAGTTCAACAAATTTGAACTTTGACCCAGCTGAAAACGTTTTGCGCATCGCGATAGGCCGCGCACAAGCGGCAAACCAGTTTGTGTACAAACCAATGGAACAGTGTGATTTTTCCGCGATAGTGTGAACGCGCCTTTACTCCTCAACGCGCTGGCATACATGTACATTGATATACTACATGTATACAATAATGTGTTACAATACATGTACATAGTTTTCGGTTCACGTAATATCTCTGGTTCAGCTGAGCGTGTGGTGTGCCGCTAGCTGCGCTGCATTTGTCATCAGGCTATAATGACCATATTGTTTCCAGGAAAAGGTAGCGATGCAAATCATGCATGACGTACAGCAACACGAATTCTGAACATTAAATCATTCATTTCATCGCGCTACAACATTATTAATTCCCAACGTGCTATGTTGCTAATCTTATTAAATACAGTATACATACACAGACGTACGTATGTGACTGTGCATACAAAGAAAGCGTGGGTGCGAGACACTTTAGTGCAAATGAGATTTGCATGTCGAATAAATATTGCGTTTAAATAAATAATGTCATTTTACACATCACGTTATGAATAATACACTGTTCTATACTACAGTATTATGGATAACGAACACGCAGTTGGTTTGTGGAAAAACTGTCTTCTGTATTTTGTTTCAGTGACGCTTTCCCCCCGGTTTCCCCCGCAACATTTTACGGGATCATTTCCAAATCTCGTGAAATGTCTGGATTTTTGTATTAGGCTAAATTTCAGTTGTTCTGAGAAATCGTAGACTCTAACAATGACGTAACAAGACCAAGAGCGCCCTCACAATGCAAATACTGAATTGTTTTAAAGGATGAAGAAAGTAGGACTTATTTTTCAATCCGAAACAATTTCATTTTCGGCAATAACATCTTTCTTATGATAAACAAAATGGGTTTACGCGTGCTTTGTTTTTTCACTACCATTTTCAACGCGTGTCATAGGTTTTCAACCGACACCCGTACCAATGCGGCACACAGAAGTTACACCACCGGCACCGTGTGTATATTCTGAAAAAAAAGACCTTCCGTTCAGTTTTTGTTTTACAAAAAAATTAAATAAAATAAAATACGGTGCAAACGAGAGCGTTTTATTCGATTCTGCACTGTATTCGATTCCATCAATCGATACTGTGTTTGGTGTCGATTCCCGTGCACGATAGTGCACGCATGATTCCCGACCTTGGCGCCAGAAAGTTCAGAAATCGTACATGGAATCGATATCGAACACTGAGGGAAAATATCGATTAATTGAATCGAATACAGTGCAGAATCGATAAAGACTCTCTCGTTCGTGAGTGTGTAATTCTGATGGAGAAAAACCAAATCAGGAACTTAAATTGGAGCCAATACTTTCTGCTACTATTGCTAGTGGCAGGGGATGTTGGGCAATGTACGTGCTTCGAACGCGCTATTTAACCGGCTCTCCTTCCGTGTCCGGCAGCCAAAATTGCTCACAGGATAGAAATAAAGACAAGAGCTTTATATATGCTTGATTGGAGATTTCCGGAAGAACTGTATAGGGGAACATTGCTCTTTTATAGTTTGCATTGACTTTGTTTACATCACATTATGCGGTGTATGGAAAAAAAACACATGTTAATCGTTGAATGGTGCCATATAGCTAGCTTAAAGGAGCGTGTCCATATTACATTTTTGAGCCCCCCATTTTTCCCATGGGTGTTGAGATTTTTATACCATATAATTTGTCATGTTTTATTCATTACCATTCTGAAATTTCGCTCTCAAAAGTCCGAATCCGTATATTTTCAAGGGTATCGTAAAAAGAAAAACCCGATTTCTTGTGAACTAATTTATCCGTTCCATAAAGCAGCGCAGTGATTACACCAACCTTTTTGCTTCCACATCCAAATTGGAGATTGCAAATTTCCCGTTTTCTTCCCATGGATAGTATTTAAGTGAGGTATTTTATATGATGTTAGGTTAGAACGAAATCCATTTTCTGGAGAAACAAATTATCTGAATAAGCTCCTTTAAAATTAATCAAATTGAGAAAAGTCGTGAAACAAAATGAAAGCGAACAAAACTTGTTGTCAATATAAATGTCTTCATTTTTTGAGAAAAATAATCACTATTGAAATAATTATATGTGAAGCAAAAAACTTGCACTTTTGCGAAGTGATTTGGCACCTGCCGTGTCTCGTCTGGAAAGTCTCATCGTGAAAATCTGGCAAATCTTCGCCTTAGGACATGGCTGGGTCAATGCATTGTGCTAAGTAGATTATATACATGCGGCGGCCATTACCCTCTTAAAAAATGACAACAAATGCCGTCTGGTGACGGGATATGAGGCCGAATAAGATGTTTTAAGATGGGGTGCTAACAAAAAGAAAAATACATAAATAATTGTTTTTAAAAAACAAATCTTGGAAGCTAGTCAAAAAACCACCGATGTGTTCCAGAAAGTAGTGCAATGATTACACCAACCTTTTTGCTTCCACATCCAAATTAGAGATTGCAAATTTCATGTTTTCTTCCCATGGATAGTCTTTTTGGGGAAGCATTTTATATGATTGTTAGGTTAGAGCGAAATCCATTTTCTGGAGAAAAACAAATCTGGAGTACCTTTAATGGATGTGCATTAATTATTGCTTAGATGTGACGGGCTCTACGAAAATGAGTCACAAGTCGCGCTGGCTAGTATTTTTTTTGCGACCAAAAGAAATCTGTGGCATTTCTACGCTCATTAAAATACCTAAACACAAAAGAAATTCCAGGCGTAACACAGACATTCCAGGGGGAACACAGACATTCCAGGCGGTATCTGGGCACCGCCAGGAATTTCCATTGTGTTTTGGTATTTTATTGAGCGTGGATTTGCCGCGGATTTCTTTTTATGGTCGCAAAAAGAATACTAGCCAGCGCGACTTGTGACTCATTTTCGTAGAGCCCGTCACAGATGGGCATCGTTTTCTTCACGAATATAGGATATATTTCACCTTTAAAGTTTTGCACGTTTTAGCGCGCGGTGTATATGCATGTACCGCCTAGATATATGTTGTTATTGAAACGAATATTCCTCTAGGCGGAGACCTAAACCAATTAGTGCGATGCTGGGCGCGTATTCGTCAGAGTGTCAATCTTAGTTGAATAATAATGTTATTGCTTTGTGTGCAATATTTAGTTTCACAATAGGCCAACAGAGGCCCAAACTTGCACTTGGGAATTCCGCTGTAGGGTCGCAAGTTCGAATTTTAATTGGCACCCTGGGTATACTCGGGTTGAGGTTGAGTATGTAAAGCAGGTGCCAGCAGGAAGATTTATAAAATATTTGTTTACGGTGCTGTATATAAATACTGCCTATTAAATGTGTTTAACATATCGTTTTTTACCCTCGTCCCTCACCTCATAGCTGATGAGATTTTGATACCATATCATTTGTCATTTTTCTCATTACCATTCTGAAATTTTGCGCTCTCATTCCGTATATTTTCAAGGATATCGTTAAAAAATCGATGTTTTGTAAACGAATTTATCCAGTTATGAGTTATACAGCAGTGTAGTAATTACACCAACCCTTTTTGCTTCCACATCCAAATTTCGTGTTTTCTTCCCATGAATAGGCCTATATTAGTATTTTGGGGAGGTTTTTTACATGATTGTTAGGTTAGAACGAAATCCATTTTCTAGAAAATCCCAACATTGAAATGCATTTTTTTTCTCCATAAAATATGACTATTGATGACTAGTTTTACACGTTTCTATATCAATTTGAGTGAATTTATTAGCTGTTTTGAGCTGTATTTGCAAGTTTTAAATTTTATGAGAATTTCCATTTTCATAAGCAATTGAGGTGAGCTACCGTGGCCGAGTGGTTTAGGTCGATGACTTGATGTTGCAAGTTCGATACTCGGTCGTGGTACCTGTGCCCTTGAGCAAGGTACTCAACCACATTTGTTCCATTCTTTGGAAGGGATGTAAAGCCGTTGGTCCAGTGTGTTGCGTGACGCACTTAAAAGAACCAAGTGCATTCTTTCGTGAAGAGTAAGGGGATTACCCAGTGTCTCTGGCCGTCGGCTGCCAATGGCGCCACCCACCTATGTATCTCGATGTTTAAGTGGAACACCCTTGTAAGCTTCATACAATTCAGCCTACGGGCTGCGAATTGAAGTAAACCTATCTCACCACCAACATTATTTTTCTTCATTTTTCAGAAAAGTTTTAAAGTTGCACTGCCCGTGTTTGGGCCGATTTGGGCGTACAATTTTTTTTTTTTAAGTTAAATAGGTATTTTTCTAGAATAGAAAAATAAATCAGCTTTCATTTGGTACCAAGAACGTAAAAATCCGTCAAGGATTAATGCCAGTCGATTAAAAACAAGAAATGATTAAATGGCTGGCAGGTCATTTAATCGACAGGGTTATGACGTAAATGTACATGTGCGCGTACATGTGTACATTGTACACATACTATGTACATATGAGCGTACGCACACATGTACAACATGTGAAGCACGTTTCAAGAAAAAGGCTTGTATCTCCAATTCCCGACGTCGGAAATTTAAGTTTTTGATATTTTTCGTTACAGAGACACGTAAGCTTTCTAAATTCGTTCGCTTGTGTAAATTAATTTTTTTAATCCTTTCACCGAAACACGGGCAATGCAACTTTAAGTGTGCTATCTTGTTAGTTTTCGTTATACATTTCTGAAGAAGCTTTTCATCAATATTTGTTGATGAAAAATAAACAAAACGAGTGTTTGATGGCAAAAATAAACATTGGATCGGCGCTAGGATTAAGTACACTGACCACCTGCCAAAAATAGGGTAATTCTTCTAACTGTAACGATCTGATAAGATAACAACAATCCACGATAGAACTCTAAAATATTAAGTCTAAATCACGACTAAAATCAACTGGAGTGTTTGCCCCAGGTGCACTTAGCATACTGTGTGGCCCAATTTTTCGCAGCATTAAACTGTGTATCGTGACACAAAAAGTGGCAGATATGCACAGTACATAAAATACACTGCAAGTATATAAGCATCCTTGCAATAGACCGAAGACTTAAGGTATACAGAGGCGCCTGATTGCTAGCGATTTTAAAGCCCCAGGACATCATTTGCAGTTACCCCAAATTGTACTTCACGAGTTGACAAGAAAAACCCGTGTGTTGATAGCAATGGTAACAAACGCTACATGTTTCCCCCCGTGTAAAACGGTACCTTTGTGGGGGAAATTACCAACTAAAGGTGTTTTTAACAAAAACCAAATCATCTGCAGACATTTTTTTACCATTCATTCAACACAAAACCCATGCATGGATTTTTTTCAGGTTTTCTGAAGTATTACTGCATCTATGTGGCTGAAATTTCTACAAGGCAGTTTATCAACATTATTCTTTAGTTATGTGATGCTGTTTTTAAAAGTTTTCCAATCATGTAAACTGCCTTTAACATTGATGTCTACACCGTTATCACCCCTTTGGGGTGGCCCCGTGTAGGGTCAAAAGATAAACTAGTCAGTGTAAACTCAAGTGGCCAATTTATCAAAATTCGGACTTCTTGTACTTGATGAGTTTCGCAGAGGTTTGTCAACGAATATACACAGACACTGACTAATGTGAATTTGATGGGTATTTTACACGGCACCTCATCTTCAGGTTGTATTTGTGATAAACATATGAACGCGCTACTCAGTTTTATGACAGTGAATATACCTGTCATATACCCCTCCAGATCCCCTATTTGCCCCACGTAGGCACTTGCAATTTTCGGAAAAACGGAATCCCCACCCTGGGGCACAGTGTGACAAATACGGGGCAGCCACAATGTACGAACATGGGCTAGTTTTCCAATTAGCTGGTGACAATCCAAAAACTAGCAGGATCGGAGGTCATGGGTTCGTGTCCCACCCGAGCACCGTAGAAGTTTTGTTACACTAGTGTCTGGCAGGAAGCACTGAGTATGTAGTAGTGCTAACCAAGTTACGTCGGTATAGTGCAGAACAAACCCCATAGCACGTCTTGTAATGGTGGCGTGCACCACGTTACCATGACTAAACAAGCCACGGTGTCAGTTACCATGGGTAACCGGGTCTATACAGGGCGTCCCAGACAAAACGAAACCGAGATTTATCGATGTTCAATCATACTTTAATCTCAATCTTGAATAATAAATGACACATATTTGGAAAGCTTAGTTCCTCATCTTTCATTTGATACCACTCATATGATACATACTTCACGCACGAATGAAAAAAGACAATATGAAGCAGGGCTACCAAAAAGTCGTTTGCACAATGATACCTGAATTTTAGGCGTTTCAACACGCACGTTTTTAATACACACGTTACCATCTCCGAACCATTTATGCGAAAAATCGGTCAGGTGTGAAAAAAACGAATGATTTAAAAAAAAACATGGAAATTCGATCCATATTTAAATGCAGGATATCTCTGCCATCCCTGGCTCATTTTTCCTGACTGAGGTATCATACGAAAGGGCAGGAAATGAACTTTTTAGAAATGTGATTATTTCTTTGAAATTCAGGTATCGTTGTGCAAACGACTTTTTGGTAGCCCTGCTTCATATTGTCTTTATTCATTCATGCGTGAAGTATGTATCATATGAGTGGTATCAAATAAAAGATGAGGAACTAAGCTTTCTAAATATGTGTCATTTATTATTCAAGATTGAGATTAAAGTATGATTAAACATCGATAAATCTCGGTTTCGTTTTTTCTGGGACAACCTGTATAAACATTCACTGGTAATCTGAAACGTCCACTGCTGTGTACATGTCAAAAAACAAAACATGTCCCACTTTTGATCTTAAATAACTTTGTCATTTTCCAACGGATTTTAACCAAAATGTCACACCATGCAAACAAGGCTTGACAAATTGTAATGAGTGAGTTTCATCAGCTTTGACTAAGAGGGTGAGATTTAATCCATAATAGCCAAAAATAAAGTGGTAAATTTCAGATTTCGCCACTTTCGACTTGGCCTCCTCCGATGTCGATACACCGCTGGAGACTGGTGTAATGTGCATGCTGCAGCCAAAAGCTTCTGAAGAAATGCAGGATCATCCCTAATGTTTATTGCAAACCATCTTGATCGTTTCTCGCAACACATCAAGAGGTGCAAAGTGACCTCAGACATAGACAATTTACTTGACAATGGAGGATGCAAAGTCGAAAGTGGCAAATTTTGAAATTGACCTTTTTTCGTGTGTTTTTTAAATCTCACCCTCTCGTCCAAAACTGATGAAACTCACTCAATACAATTTGTCAGGCCTTGTTTACATGATCTGAAAATTTGGTTTAAATCCGTTGGAAAATAAAAAAAAAATATTCAAAAAGTTGTTTTTTTTTACACGTAGTAGAACGCAGGAAAACAGTTCACTATCACTGCAAAAACTGTGGTGTTAAATTAACACCAGTGGTGTTGTCTTATATAGATACCAAGTATGGTGTTAAGTTTTAACACCACAAGTATTAGTTTTAGCACCTAGGGTGTTAAAAATAATGCATTTATTCCAAGTGTGGAATTAAAACTAACACCTATGGTGTTAAATGTTAACACCAGGCTTGGTGTCTATATAAGACAACACCACTGGTGGTAATTTAACACCACAGTTTTTGGAGTGTAGTTTTAGTGTATACAGACCCACTGACGTTTATACTTTAGCACTCTTATTGACGTTTGCCCGTTCGCAAACATGGCCCATTTTCAAAACCTGTGAGACTGGCTATTTCGGAAAAATCTAGAGAAAAAATATTTTCTTTTCTATCTTTTTCCACCAAATCTGCACTTTCAGATGGGTAGTTAGTCATTTTAAGGACAGTATAGTCATAGACGAGTACTGCATTATTATTATCCCCAGGATACTCGATACGCGTTTAACGTTACAATAGCCGCCATTTCGTGGGGCAGTTTCTTTGTTCCTTGAGGACATGCATGGTTGCACATATTGTGCTTCCATTGTTGAACAGTTTAAGTAACAAAAGGTGCCCCACGAAATGGCGGCTATTCGATACGGTCTATAGACCTACATCAAATAAGCTATTTCACAATTTGGACGTCCAATTTTCAAATGTTTGCATAACTTGCTTCAAATTTTTCCGAAGTTTGAACTTTTCGGCACTTTGGGACTCGAGGGTCAAGTCATTATGAGCATTTAACAATCATGTTCGTGTGAAGGGTTATCACAACCGCCGACCTAATTTTGGCCATAAAACCCTGTGATTACGAGTTTAGTAGCCGCATATAGACTCACGACGTCGGGTAATGACTTTTTATCTGATGAAAGAAATCTCTTGTGATGCCGAGGCATTTTGTGGGATTAACTTGAACCTCTGCGCAGGGTAGATACATTGTTCCGTTGAGGTTGATGTAGGGCAATGACTTTGTGGGCACAAACATTTACACTGCGGTGTCAAATTGGGACCAATTACACTCGAAACGAAACATCGTTGGTGTTTTACAGACCACACACTGTACCACAAACGAAGGGTTCCTATTGGTGCATTAAAGCGCGTCTCGCGTGTCAGGAACACGCACAACGCATGCGCACAATAATCTGCCAATGACGTGTCTCCATTTCGGATCCCCAAATGACGTCGACCGTAGGCCTATACATGATGGTGCGCACGGCTAATTTTATTGGACGAGGCCCGGACATTAATAATTGCCCGAGTTAATGCCGAAGACAATTAAAAAAAATTCTTTTTAAACGATTTAAAATTACAGTTTATTTTTAAATTATTTTAAACACAGTTGTCTTAACACACCACATTTTTCTTGAGCTTCAAAACCCACCATATATAGTAAGGGAAACAATTATCTTCTTTTAAAATTAACATATAGATACACTGTAAAAATTTCACTAGCACATTTTTGTCCCAAAATCATGAACACATGAGGCAGGTAACTGCTTATGGATGAGTTACCTGATGTGTTAGTGACTAGCACCCCAAGTAGCTCAAGTAGATTAAACCACCGTTCCTGATGTACATCAGGTGATGGTTTAATTTGTTAACTCGCGTCTCATGCACGTGTGGGGCCGGAAAATTTAAAAAGTAAAATTGAATGGTCACTTCAGGTGTGTGAAGTGGTGGTCAGAGCGTGCTGAGCAGCATGTGTTGCACCTGAGGTGTAAGATGATTGACAATCAAAAAGTTTTTACTGAAAATAATTTCATCTCTCGCACATGAAGTGTTTCCATTTAAGCTTTGACTATCACACCAGGCACATGAAACACTTGAGGTGACAC
Organism: Henricia sp. BOLD:AAB3569; assembly: GCA_037783545.1. Classification (NCBI taxonomy): domain Eukaryota; kingdom Metazoa; phylum Echinodermata; class Asteroidea; order Spinulosida; family Echinasteridae; genus Henricia; species Henricia sp. BOLD:AAB3569. The sequence continues at coordinate 509,712 of JBBELK010000607.1, read as the reverse complement.
TCGCCTCAACATGAAGTGACAGTCACCTCAACATGAAGTGACACTCGCCTCACCATGAGGCGTATGCATTGCTCATTGCTACACTTCAGGTGCATGAGCTTGGTATAGGTATAGAATCACGTGCATGATGTAGAGTCACTTTTTACAGTGTATACTTTTCGAAATTGTGGGAAAGTGTTTATGACCGGTCTTTGTAATTCGTTTAAGACCATCCATGTGACGTGTTCTCGGCCAATAGGAATGGTCAAATTGTCTCAAGTACTTAATATGAGTACGGTTTAATATAGGTTTTCCCGGACAATTTTGGAAAATGCGCATTTAAATTTGTAAAACATAAAGTCAATTTCGCGCCGATATTGAGAATGACGCATATCCCGGTTTCATTTTCGCAATAACTAGCATTTGATTTCATTTTGCGTCATTCAAATAAATGAGAATGTGCACAACATTTCATTTAAAGGATTACAAATACGTTATTAGGCTTTCGGTTTCAGTATACGTTGCCAATTATTACGAATGTGCAATCCAATTAGCAGAAAAATAAGTTTTTAATGCGACACTGGCTGAATTGAAAATTTCTTTTTATTTGTCATGAATTAAATTCGCATACGCCTATGCATTCAATTTAAATAAAGTATACAGGCCCATGTACATATCATGACATGTACAAATTTGATTGATTAATTAACCAATGCATTGTAGACATAATTGAGCATCAATGCGTTTGTTCTTCATAAAATGAATCAAAATTATCTTGTCAAGGAAAAAAGATCATGCACGCACTGTAAAAAATATTGGGCAAATGATTCGTTGGGTAAACGGTTTTCTTCAATTTGTAAACGGATTTCCTCAATTGTTGGATAGTGTACTCATGTTAAATTTGTAGCCACGAAACTTGAGCACATATTCGCCAAGAAATGGGTAGAAATTGTTCTGGGTAAATTTGACCATGCCTTGGGGGAATAATAGGATGAGTTGCCGAACATTGGATATATTGGCTTTGAATTTTTGTTAAGGTGCACTAAGTTTACCAACAAAGTAGCAGAATTCACGTGCTAAAACGTGTTGTGTTAAAAGGCCGCATTTGTTGACGGTATTTCAAGCCCCAATGTCTAGGGATAGCAGTGATAACGTTTTGACTATATAGTTTTGGGATTTGTAAAGAAGGCAAACTGGCATCACTGTTTTGCAGCCGGCGACCGGTTGCACTGATCTACGACAGTGATGTATATGATGGGTCTGTCCACTGTAATGGGGTACATTTGAAAAACAAGTCAATAATTCCTTTCAGATGTCTTTAGTTTATCTCAGAATTAAAGAAATGTCCTTGTTTTGTTCTCAGGAGATAACTTTTGCCCAAAAAGGTAAGAAATTGCTGCCACAACATACATTTTTGAAAAGCAAGTGTACAAATTTTCTTATTACGTAGGTAACGTGGACAGACATTTTTGTGACATTTTTTTCCGTCTTTGTTACATGCGTAATAGGAAAATTTGTGCACGAGGTTTTCACAAATGTATGTTGTAGGACTATTTTTCTTACTCCTTGGTGAAAAAGTTATTTCCTCAGTTTAGCTTGATAATTTAAAGATAAAATTAAGACATTTGAAGTGAACTGGGACCCAAGATCTTGAATGTTACAGAAATGTACCCCATTACTGTGGACAGACCCATATGTACTGTATGTGCAAATGTAGTACACATCCGTACATGCATACTCCTCTAAATAATGGTGCCCTCACACTATAGCGATCACCAGTTGCGTAAGGTTGCGAATAAAAAATAGTGGTCATAAGTTCCGAACGCAACTCACACGCAACTAAAGCCTGGTTTCCATATGATCGTAACAAACGCGTAGAGTACCGCAAACTAGCAACGCAAACAGTAACGCAGACAGTCGGCAAAATTGAACTTGGTTCAACTTTGCCGACTGTTTCCGTCAGTGTTTGCGTTGCAGTTGTTTGCGTCTAGTCTGCGTGCGCGCGTTCCGATTATATGGAAACCAGGCTTAATAGGTTTTATAGGTTTGAAGTACGCAACAACCACGCAGGTGATCGCAGACACGTACACGCAGTTCAATAATTCTCTGCGAATGCCTGCGATCAATTTATACGCAACAGGGACGCAACAGGTACGCTACAAACGCAACACGATCGCAACAGGTACGCAACTCATAAGTTATGAACGCAGGTGATCGCAGGTCCAAATTTGAGGTATCTGGCCAGGTTTTGGTATAGCGTACATGTTGCGAATGTGTTGCATACCTGTTGCGATCATGTTGCGTGTGTAGCGTACCCCAACCTATTGTGCGTATTCCCAGCGTATATCCCCAACCTATGCCCTGCGTATCCAACCTATTAGTTGCCTGTGAGTTGCGTGTTAGTTGCGTACTACATGCGTGTTGAGAAATGGTATAAATAGTGGGCCTTTTCTAGATATCAGTTGTTGGTGGACCTCCGAGGTGACCACATGGAGCTACCTCCTCGATGACCAAATCAGTACTGAAGAAAATACTGAATCGGCTCCGCTTTTATAGCTTTTTATTACGTGACCGATATTCGCAACTACCACGCAACTACCACGCAGGTCCAACGCAACTTGTAAGTTCTGCACGCAACTCACACGCAACTCGCACGCAACTCGCACGCAGGTGATCGCAGGTATTGGGGGATCATAAGTTTAGTTCGCAACCCACACGCAACCCACACGCAACCCACACGCAACCCACACGCAACCCACACGCAACTCACACGCAACCCATAGGTTGAATAGGTTAGAAATTGACAAAATTGTTGATTTCCCTCACAAAAATGTGTGAAGCACATGAGCCCATCCGGCCCGGCCCAGCGCCTTTTTGTAAGAGCGGTGGGTACGAACGAAACCTGGACTATGAGCGGACGGTTGCTTCATTGGAGGAGTGGCAATCAAGGAGTTTTTATAAATTAAGGCAACCTAATCTATGCATGTAAAAAAATGAATGTGTTTAAAATAAAAAGGGAAACACGAAGAGGTAGAGATAACGAAAGTAAGTGGCGAAATCAAATGAAATACATGTGAAATTGATTTCAAAGTGACGAAATTGCTTCATTCGTCGTATACCTTTGGCAACTGCTAACGACGATATCGAATAGTCTTTTTTGAAAAAGTATGCAAAACGTACGAAATAGTTTGAACAAATACGAACATGAACGACCAAAGACGAAATTAAACATGGGAAATGCAAAGTCGGGAATTTTGGAGACGAAATTTAACCACTTATGAATTTGAATGAAAAATGTTTTTAAATGTGCGGGAAAACCTATAGGGTTCCTGATTTCCTGTACATGTATAACCACTAACAATTAGGTTAGGTAATTATTTTCAAATACGTGTAGCTTACTTGGTCCTTGTAAAAACATTATGAAATGCGGTCGAGCGTTGAAAAAATACCCACACAGTTCCCCATTAAATTATTAACTAAATTTACATCTTTCTTTGAATTTGACGCATGTTGGGAAGTACTGTATAATATAAAATATAGCCTTGTATAAATAGTAATTTAATTTAATTCCACCTCCATGTTTGCAATGCAGTATAGGCCTCAAAGTACACAACATAATTACAAACAAGTGAGTGTGCATAATCATTTTTAAAGCCATCTTCAAGTTCAACTACTGCTTACTTCAAAATGATACCACCTCAGGTGCACTGGAATAACTTCAAAAGGTATTTGTTACCGTTCTTCTAATAATTTAGAGTAAGGTTTTCTGTAACAAGTCTTTAAAGGCACGGGCTCGTCAGCAATGCGCGCGCGCCAAATTCGTGCCACGAAATACGCAGCTCCATAGCAAAGGCATGGAGCTGCGTATTTCGTGGCACGAATTTGGCGCGCGCGCATTGCTGACGAGCCTTGCCTTTAAGTAAAATGTTGGGTCACTACAAATTTTACTGATGGCCTTTAAAACTTAAAGGGGCGTGTCCAGATTACATTTTTGAGCACCCCTCCCCTCATTTTTCCCATGGGTGTTGAATACCATATCATTTATCAAAATATGGTTTTGTCTGAAGTGCTATAGTCTTTGAGAAATGAGTAAGACAATTAATATTCGGCTCATGAGACGAAAATTTACTTCGCCCTGCACCACTTTGCCCAAAAGTCACTTCGCCCCAAACACTTCGTGCACAGGCCGCGGTCCAGGGCGAGGTTGTTCATGGCGAAGTGGTTTTTGGGCGAAGTGACTGTAAAACATTTTTTTACACTGTTTTCTCAAAAGTTAGACGACGTAAGGAGCTGGTTTTAATCATGCATATCTTCAATCACACAGGGAGATCAAACTACACTCGACCAAAGAGTTCTGTCACCAGTAAGACATTTGTAGATATTTAATTATGAAATTGGATTTAATGTAGGAAAATAATATATCAAATTTTAGCTGAACATATCACTCAAAGGAATAAATCTCAAAGGAGTCCATGATGGCAAGCTTCACGGAACAGGAATGCAACAAAGGAGTGTGGGGTCAGAATGAAAAACACTAAAAAACAACGATGTCAACTTTATTGCACTCAAGCAAGGGGAGTTACAGTTCAGTATTTTGCTTCCACCATACCTAATGCAATGGCACGATTCAGATTGGACAATTTAACCATTTTGATTTGGATGTTTTTGACAAGACATTGATAAATCCAAACTCACTTACAAATTTCCTAATTATTGTCTACACACAAATTGCCCAAATCACAAGTTGCATTGTTCTTTGGTGTTTTTCATTCTGACCCCACACTCCTTTGTTGCATTCCTGTTCAGTGAAGCTTGCCATCATGATCTCTCTTCAGCTCTATTCCTTTGAGGGATATGTTCAGCTAAAATTTGATATATTATTTTCCTACATTAAATCCAATTTAATAATAAATATCTATAAATGTCTTACTGGTGACAGAACTTTTTTGGTCGAGTGTATATGTAACGGTTTACCAATCATGTGTTCTACCTTTAAATATGACTTGCAGTAAAACTGGTATCGCGTTATACTTACAATTTCATCGCGTAGCCACATAATCTTCTGTTGCAGTCGTGCCTCCCTCTCTTTTCTATTCCTCATCCAAACCGAGGAAGTCGTCGAGTCAACATTAGACATCGTCTCCTCCTCTTCCTCCCCCTCCTCTGAGATTTTCACAACTCCTCCAAAAGCATACGGGGAGTATTTATGATTAGGCGAGAGGCTCCTGCCGAAGCGCACGGCCGCTGCAGCTGCCGCATAGTCCCCGGCGTCGCTCTCTATTTGTGTCACTTCTTCAAGAAACCGGACGCTAGATTTTCTCCTGCCGACGTATGGGACCTGGTCGTCGTCAACGGCCAGGTCAACCACATTCACTTCAGGAACCAACACGGGGTGGTCCAAACGATCGGTTGATTCGTAGCGGCGAATTAAATCCCCCATGCTTGGTCGACTTCCAGAGTGCACTGTGGTCACAGTAATAGCCGCAGGCTTACACACACGTGTGCTTCAATCTGATTCTACGTAACTATACTTAACCACACATCTGATAGCAGCTAAATTCCTGATTACTTAACTCAAGGAAATACGAGAAGTTCCTGCTGAACTAGGCCATGCTTGCAGGTCCTGCCAAAATGTCACTTCCCCAGCATCCTGTCAGGAAATCTAGAGCATCCGCTGTTAAATAATTTTACTTTCTGTCTAAATCCATCTTTCCGCTTGTTAGATTTCCAGTGCTAAAACTCGGCTTCAATTCTGTGCTACCGTGCACTGTAATCCTACACATTGCAGTACAGTAGTCGAGGGTTCAAAGGACACGTACCGCTGATATATTGCACAGTTGAGTCGGGCCGGTATACAGCGCATTCATCCTAACTTTACTTTAGCGTCTCGTTTTACACAGGTTGTTTTCGCTCTTTTCACAGCCATCGTTTTTTCAGCTTTCTGGCATTATTTGACCACCATTTCGTGCAAATAAAGTTGTGAGATTTGAGGGCAGGTTTTACTCGTTCAAGTAAATTTTGTTGTCATATTTTGATCAACTCGATTACCCTAACTCCCCGGGGCGTATTGTAAAATCGTATTGATTTTGGCGTGTTGGGAGTGTGGGGGTTGGTATTTGCCTCAGGGGCCTAACTTAGAGGCCACACCTTGGTATATTTCAGCACAATTGCGAAGGACAGCTGTCTTACACGGCGGAGAATAAACCATGTGCTGATCTGATAAAACTTGTTTGGTAGAAATGTGGACAGATTTCCATGAGTTTAGGAAATCTGGATACAGTGAAAAACAACTTGGCTCCACTTCGAAACATGGACATTCTAGACGCCCTACCAATTGAGCTATGAAGCCGACTGATGGTCGGTTTCGAAACACGGTACTGCAGTTGTTTCTCACCGTGACTGATTGGCTACCACGTGAGCTTAACAAGCCGTACAGAGGGATACTTATTTAGAAACGCGCATGTTGACCGAGTTTTTGGTCAATGGTTGTACAATGTACATGTATTTGCACTGCCGGACAGTAGCGTAGCAATAGGGGTGGGGGAGGAGGGTGGGGAGGGGGCATAAGTTTCGTCCCTTCCTCATGAGGCAACTCCTCCCCCTTCAAATGAGATTTGTTGTTTAAAAAATACATGTATAAAGCTGTTTTAAGTTGCTTTGGGGAATCAGTGTGCCCCCTTAATTTATAAAAACTCCTTGATTGCCACTCCTCCAAGCAACCGCCCGCTCATAGTCCAGGGTCCAATTTCATAAAGCCCATTTAGAAACATTCCTAAATAAACATTCTTAACTCATGCGTTTAAAGATAGAGAACATTACTATATTTTATTGTTCCTAAATCCACTTAAGAATGTTTTTAACTTTTCTGAAATAGGACCCAGGTTTCGTTCGTACCCACCGCTCTTACAGGGCGCTATGGGATGGGCTAATGTGCTTCACACATTTTTGTGAGGGAAATACGTCACACGGGGTCACAGCTTACCTGCTGCCAGGCGAATGCTCATGCTTATTATCCAGCTAAAAAAAAAATTTTACGTCCGTTTACAAGAAAAAAGAGGTGACCTCGTGGTCACGTGTCGTAAAGAGGATGTGCTCTTTGTTTATATCTAAAGCGCCCTCTGTTGAAAATTGGTCGTCGTTATGCGCATGCATCCTGTTTTGCGACAAAGACAAGTTGCGCGTAGATTTGCACAAATCCATGAGTCCCGCCCTCGCGCTATATGGCGCACGCGTACGCGTGAGTCAAGCACCAGACTATCTGGCAAATCCGGCCGTTTCCATGTGGTGCAAGCTGGTACATATAGTAACCGACGCGAAAGTCTGTGCGGTACCTGGAATACCTCGCGCATTACTCTATGCATTTTTTCAGCTGGACCATCCGAGATTACATGTTGAAATGAACATGTTAAAACTAGTACTCGTCAGGACTTTTCGTGAAAATAACGAAAAAGAACGTGTCTTTTGACTTGAAATCGATGTCAACTTTGAAAGCTGGAACTTTTTCAAACCGCAATGATGCATTCAAGAAAGTGGAGAAAGATTTTGGGTTATGTGACTGGTTTAAAGTTGCCGATCAACACGTTCAATCAACATGGTCCATCTTAAAAATACATAGAGTAATGTGCGAGGTATTCCAGGTACCGTACGGTTACTATGTACCAGCGTGCATGCACCACCTGGACTGAACAGCCCGATTTGCCATGGTGCTTGACTCACACGTACGCGAGAGCCATATGGCGCGAAGGCGGGACTCTATAGCATTTATGCAAATATAAGGCGTGACTCTGTGATTTATGCAAATCTATCACGCAACTGGCAATGATGCCAAAGGTCACACAATTCAAAGACGATTTGACATGCGACCTCATTTCTGAACCAAATTTATGTAAAACATGATGCGTGCGCATAACGCCGGGCTTGGTTTTTGGTGAAGTAAAATTTTTGATAACTGCAAAAACTATGAATGCTAGGATAGGGCGACATTTTGTGTGTAAAAAAGCTATATTAGGGCGACGTGCTCAATAGGGCGACATTTTGGTGTCGCCCTAATATTTAATTTTTTTAAAACCATTTTTTTAGGTCAAAAACCATTTTTTTTTAAATTGAGAACCATTTTTATTGGGTCTAGAACCGTCTCTCTTAGGTCTGGAAGCTTTGGGTAAAAAAAATAAGGTGTCATTTTGAGTGATTCTTGCCGAAATTTCGGTGGTCCCCGCGTGGGGAGACTTCCCGAAATGTCGCCCTATTGCGGCATCCAGAGTTCTTACAATTCTGCAAATTATGTATTGGGGCTTCAAATTCCACCGGGAAAGATTAGGCTATAAGAACCCAAGCCCATACCGTGCGGTGAAGTGTTTTCGACACTCTTAATAAATATACAATGGTCGGTAGTGTATTAACTATTTATCCAGTGCCGACACTATTTTGCTACAACTCCGTCTCCGCACTTCAGTCAACACTGTGTGGGTGTCGCATGCAGCAATTTCCCCATCTGGCGCCTCGCACCAACACCCCACTCTCCCGTCTTTAAGCTGTTCGCGCCATTTAATTAAATAAATTTCTTCTCGATGTACCGCCGACGTTGTCCTTTTTAAAGGGTAAAATATTTCACTTTAAGCTTATGCCCAATCATCATGCAAGTTTGCGCGCTATACATTGCCCACAGACCAAATAATGGTTTTTGGTGGTTATTTCATTTCCATGGTGATCGGGAACCATTATTTTGCTGAGATGCGCATCCGTGCAACACCGAGAAAACATGGGTTCTTGGGGAAACCTGGGAGAGTATGTATAATAAAGTTAAAATGGCAGCCTAGTTTGAGAGGCTGGGCCAATGTATTACGTCACACGTCTTTTCATTTGCAAATTCTATCACAAAAGAAAGCTCCATCCTTTTGGAAGGGATGTAAAGCCGTTAGTCCAGTGTGTTAGGTAACGGTCACGCACTTTAAAGATAAGAGCATTCTTTCGTGAAGAGCAAGGGGATTCCCCGGTGTCTCTGGCCATTTCTAATTCTTCATGGGTTTCCTCACGCTTGCGAGTGACAGTGCAATGGGCACTTTTGAGGTATGAATACCAGAAAGAAATAATAATAATTATTATTATAATAACAACCATTTTTAAACAACGCTGGATGCCGCAATAGGGCGACATTTCGGGAGGACTCTCCCCGGAGACCACCGAAATTTCAGCAAGAGTCACTCAAAATGACACCTTAACACCCAAAGCTTCCAAAGATGGTTGCAGACCAAAGAGAAACAGCTCCAGTCCCAATAAAAATGGTTCTCGACCTAAACAAAATGGTTTTTGACCTTAAAAAAATGATTTTTAAACTCAAAAATATTAGGGCGACACCAAAATGTCGCCCTATTGAGCAGGTCGCCCTAATATAGCTTTTTTACACATGCACGATTTGTCGCCCTATCCTACAATTCATAGTAATTTACCATTCACTTCACAAAAAAAAAACATGCATGTGTTTTAAAGGTTTTCTGAAGCATTACTGCATGTAGCTGAAATTTCTACAGGCAAGTTTACCAAAATTCATCTTTGTAATTACATGTATATGTTATGCCCCAATTATTCCAACCAAACTTGAGATGAGAGAAACATCATGTGGGCCTCGTTGGGATTTGAACCCGAGACCTCTGACTCACCGGGCAGATGCTCTACCAGCTGAGCGATAAGGGCAAAACCCTTACGATTTTTCTCTCATCCCAAGTTTGGTTGTTTCATTTCAATAGTGATTAGGCACCATACCAGATGTGTTTGTTACTTTGCCCAATTGCGCTCCCATGCAGCACCGAGAGCAAAATTGGGTTCATAGGGAAATCTGAGGGAGTATACCATGCACCGTGTCTTATAGCTCAGCTGGTGGAGCATCTTCCCGGTGAGTCAAATGTTGACTCGGGTTCGAATTCCGATAAGGCCCTTACGATTTTAAAGAACGCTGGATGCCGCAATAGGGCGACACTTCGGCAAGACTCTCACCGGAGACCACCGAAATTTCGGCAAGAGTCACTCAAAATGACACCTTATTTTTTTACCCAAAGCTTCCGGAGATGGTCGCAGACCGAAGAGAAACGACTCCAGTCCCCATAAAAATGGTTCTCGACCTAAAAAAAATGGTTTTTGACCTAAACAAATTAATTTTAAACTCAACAATATTAGGGCGACACCAAAATGTCGCCCTATTGAGCAGGTCGCCCTAATATAGCTTTTTTAAACACGATTTGTCACCCTATCCTACAATTCATAGTATTTTCTCTCATCACAAATCCAATTATTGCATGAATTCATAAAGATGATATACATTGGGCCTTTAATAACTCAAAGTACAATTCCACAGAATGAAACCCTTCCAATTGAATGATTCTGTTATCACACTCCGGAGTTCGTGCAATCATGACAAAAAGGGTGATGAAGAGGCTCGGACTAATCCCTCCCCGGGTTGCTTCGGGGCCGCACGCTGATCGTACCTTGCTTTTCTCGGCTAAAATAGCGTCTTGGTGAAAGACATAGAAGCCTGGGTCAAATAAGTTGCAAGTATATATAGGCCTACTGCGTTTTCAGCTTTAGTGGCGCGCTAACATTGTTTTGCCATTTCGTGAAAATCGTTTTTTCACCACCTTTCACCTCTGCATGGCGTACTGGGTTCGATTCCTGGGCGTGTATGTGGATTGGGTTTGCATTCCATCGCTCGGCTGCGTGGGTTTCCCCCTGGAGATTTCACTCGGCCAGGTTTTGGCATTTCTAAAACTGCATTTCCGTTTTCGTCATCTTAAAGGGAAAAACCAGCTTTGTTGGGCTATTTTGGGCTTGAAATGATTCTGAAAGAATTACCGAAATAGACTGAAGAGAACCTGAAAAGAAACTACCAAATTTTGCCGTTTTTTAGCATTTAAAAAAAATCGAGGTCACGTGATTTATCACGTGTCCTTGGAGTTAGTTTTATTTCCAGCCGTATGGCCGTGTGATACACAGTTTATTCCTGAAGTTTATTACTGCAGTAATGCATCAAATTCAGCTCTAAATTGTTTTCTAAATGTTTATGGGTATTTGACAAAAGAGACTATTTATTCAGGTTATGAATATAACTCTGAAAAATCGAACATAAAATGTTGACACAAAGTCCTAGGAACCGAAGCGAGTTCCACCGTGAACAGTCTATACCGGACAATGTGACATTTAGCCCCACGGCACACACACGTTTCCCGCCCAAAACCGGTACAGTGACGTGAACTATAGTTCATGGTTTGTCTTCACGAACGTACAATTATATACAATTGTACGTTCGTGAAGACAAACCATGAATGTCAGCTCCTCTACGGAAAACCGAATGGGTCGTCCAGGCTGTCCGGTGAAATCTTCAGCAGAAAATGAGAGATATCCAAAGCAAAAAGCTGCCAAGTGAAGAGCGAATCGTTTCCGACAAAGTCGTTAGTCTCGCGCGATAGTGAACGGCTGGTAAAGCGTATATAACTCGACTATTGACCGTTTTTATTAATTTTAAGCCTTTGTGGTTAATTACGGGACATTTTGAGGATCTTTTTTTCACAAGGACCATCAAAAAATTATTGTCAAGGATGCTGTAACACTAAATTACGTAAACAGTATAGGCCGGTGTGTACCTTTAAGTTGATAATGAAGTAAAGCTAAAGCCAACACTGGACCGTTGATGGTATAAACTATAGGGTCTTATTTGCCGAAGAAGCGACAACATAAACATCAGCGTTTTTGAGCTAACTCGACGCCATCATACATAAGTTCCTCATTCGAAAACTGATGGGCCGGCAGTCCAAGAATTGATATTCTGTTTAAAGTTATTGTCTGTGCCGGTGTGCGCTGGGTACTGAGACATCCCAGCTATATCTACACTAATTTCAATGAGTAGCGCTCTTAAAAACAGACCTAGAAATAATGTTGATAAACTGCTTTGTAAATTTCAGTCACATAGATGCAGTTTACTTCAGAAAAAAATCCATGCATGGTTTTGTGTAGTCTTTGTGAAAGACTGTCTTACGTTGCTTATTGGTTCGTGTACGTGCGCGGTCGACATTGCACCGTGTGGACAGGGTACTAGTTTATGTGCCATTGGTTTCTCCCCGGAACAAAGGTACCATTTTACACGGAGAAAAATCATGTTGTGTTTGTTATACCATATCAACACCTTTTGTCGGGTTTTTCTACTCATGAAGTTACATTTTGGGTAACTGCAAATTATGCATTGGGCTTTAAGTTGTGCCTTAGTCCGCGACCTCACCCTGTCGATGTCCTACCTTCTAAAGCTGAGCAATGTGCAATTCTGGCAATTTCTAAGCACGGGAAGCCCCCGTATAAAAATGAACATGAGTCATACTAGTTTCACTAGCCCGGGAAACTCCCCAGACCAATTTTGTCTGGCCAGCATTTTGTCTCATTAAGGCGGGAACAAGGGTCTTTATTTGTCCGCAGATCTCTACGGCTGCACAACGTTATTGTGGTAAGTCGTAGATATTGTAACGAAATGTGGTTTTGGTGCTTGTATTTTTGGCGCGCTATCGCGTTTAGGCGCGCCATACCTGGGGGGCGCATGCGCTGTTATCAGGAGAGCCGGTTGGCGCGCGCTGGTGTTGCGTGGACAGTTCTTTCCGGGAAGTCGGTGGATGCGGACGCGAGTGTTGGTGCTGGGAAGGCCGTAGAAGCGGACATAAGAGCGCGTGGAGTGAAGGCTCGGGAGGCCCGTGGAAGTGTCAGCGGTTGAGTTGTTGTTGACGGTAGTGTTCGGGACTAGCGACGAGTTGGCCGAAACCAGTACAGCACTAGAGATTTGAGCGCCCGGGTAAGCATCACACGCTAACGGCATTCCGAGTGGGATTTACTGCTTATATTTGACACCAAGATTAGTTCCGACATGCATCTGTGCCACATTTTGTGTATATTTCCCCCACTATTACCTTTAAGGAGCCACCTTTCCCTTAGAAACCTCCGTTTCCCTTAAGGATCCAAATCCCCTTAAGGAACCAGCGTTCCCTTAAGAAGCTTATATTTCCCTTAAGTATCAGTAGTTCCCTTAAGGAATCGCCATTCCCTTAAGGTGCTACAAATTCCCTTCATATGCCTTATTTTCCGTAGCGCATGTTTGAGTAAATAGAGATTGTTGACAGTGGTTTGTGGAATAAAGGGAAACCCCCCTGTTGATGGATAGACATACCCCTTCTCAGTTATTTCGTGTGCCAGTTAATGAGTCCAAGTCTGCCCTACCCCCACCCCGGAGTCACGCGCGGCGATATACGGTCTCCAAACGGACCGCCCCAAGTGCTGCTGGACTGCCGCTCGCCCGAGCAGTGTACCGAGTCAAGAGGACGCGGACGGGTTTCGCCACATTGGTGTCAGAAGTGGGATAAGGCGTGACTTCTCTTCTGGAGGGATAGATCGGGAGACTGCACCTGCAGTCATGGACTCGGACTCTAAACTCGCGGAGGAGGAGCTGGCTATTCTGAGGATGGAGGCTCATCAAGCCGAAAGCATGTACGAGTGCTCTCTCCAGGAGATACGAAAAATGGGGGAGGAAATGGAAAGGATGAGACAGATCATTCGGGACAAGGGTTCCAAATCCCAAGAGGCGGATTGGATTGAAACCCCAGACCTCTTCATGTCCACCCCAAGTCCAGCTGTGTCCAGCACATTACAGGCAGCCTCACGGGTGCCAGCAACGCCTACAAATACCAGGGCGGAGACATTTTCGGGGACATTGAAATCATCGGGGGCTGGCGAAGCTAATAGTCAAGGTGTAGGACTAAAAAAACCAAATATTTGTCCTGATCGCTTTAATGGCAAGGTGCCTTGGAAAGATTATAAGGCCCATTTTCGAGCTTGCTGCACAGCAAATGGATGGACGGACAGTCAGGCTACTGTGTTTTTGTCGGCAAGCCTTCAGGGACAAGCCCTGAAGGTACTCGGTTGTCATCCCGAAGGAAGAGATCTTTCACTGAAAGATTTGATGCTGCGCCTGGAACAGAGGTTCGGACCTGGCCAACAGGCGGAGCTGCATCTGATGGAGCTTCGCCATCGTAGACAGGGAGAGTCTGAAACTCTTCAAGAGCTTGGGGCTAGTATCAGGGAACTATCAGCTTTGGCATATCCAGAGTTCTCGGACGAGAGCAGGGAGAGACTGGCCAAGGGCCATTTTATGGATGCCGTGAAGGATAGGGAAATAAGGGAAGGGATCTTTCGGGCAAGGCCCGACACCTTGGATAATTCTATCAGGGCCGCCCTGCAGACGGCGAGCTTCCTACAGACCGAGGACCGCAGGGCTAACGACAAGACAAGGAAATTTGCTAGAGTTGTTGAGGGAGAAGAGGAATTGACGATGAAAAGTCTGAGGGAAGAGATTAAGGAGACTCATGGGAGTGTGTTACAAGCGTTGGGAAAAATTCAGGCAATAATGTATGATGTGGCAAAGAGTAAAGAAGGGACCCAATGGAATGAGGGCCCAGGAACAAAGAGGGAGTATCGGGCTGGTAGGAGTTGGAAGACAAACACGCAGGATGGTTGCTACAACTGCAAGGCCCTTGGACACTTTGCCAGAGATTGCCCGGCACCTAGGAATGAGGAGTGCTATAATTGCCGAGGCCACGGACACTTGGCAAGGGACTGCCCGGCACCAAAACAGTCGGGAAACGACAAACAGCCTCCCCTGGGGCCCAAGGGAGGGCTGGTCAGCCACGAGGGCCGCCAATAGTAGGGATGCACCGGCAAGAGGTGGAATTGACCTCGAGGGTCGACAAAAGAAGGAGTGGACTTTATGTAAATGCGCAAATAAGAGGAGAGGGGGCACGGATGTTAGTCGATACAGGGGCGACGGATACAATACTTTCGGCAGAGGTCTATTTTCGTATGACAAAGGAACGAAGGCCAACACTTAGCAAGGAAGGCGTGGGACTGTATGGGGCAGACGGCCGCCCCCTTGAGACGATAGGTGGCGCCTGGTTGGAGATTCAAGTAGGCGGGACCACTTTCCCGGTTCGTGCGATATTCGCCAAGTTAGAAATGGATGGGATACTTGGAATGGATTACCTGCTACCCACACGGGGCCGGCTGGACTTCCAGGAACTAGTTCTAACATTGAACGGACAGAAGATTAAGTGTACGAACAAGGAGGGAACCAGCTTCTGTGCTAGGGTAGTCGTGAAGGAAACTACGAATGTTCCCCCTGGGCATGAAGCACTTGTATCGGCAAGGGTAACACAGGATTTTTCTGGTATCGGGATAATGGAACCTGCGGAGAGTACTGAATTGGCGGCTAAGGGTCTTATGGTCGCTAGGCTTCTGGTGAGGCCTCAGGAGAATGATTTGCCAATAAGGGTGTTCAACCCAGGGAGGAGGACCTGCGTCGTAAGAGCGGGTAGCATGGCTGGATTTCTAACTCCAGTAACGGAGCAGGATGTAGAAACGTACCAAAGTGTGGAGGAAGCGGTGGCCGAGCATGTACCGGAACACTTGCAGGACTTGTACGAAAGAAGTGTAAAGGAGATAGAATCCGGATACCATGGAAAGGTAGCAGGGTTGCTCTGCGAATACCAGGACATCTTCTCAAGGGGAAGCGACGACATCGGACGCACAGATTATGTGAAGCATCACATAGCGACAGGGAACGCAAGGCCAGTACGAGAAAGACCTAGGAGGTTCCCTGCAGTTGAACAGGAGGAGATTGAACGGCAGGTTAAGAATCTACTTGAGGAGGGAAAGATTACCCCATCCAGCGGGCCTTGGGCGTCAAATGTAGTGCTCGTGAAAAAAAAGGACGGGTCAAAAAGGTTTTGCGTGGATTACCGGAGACTCAACGCAGTAACCGTCAAGGATGCCTACCCAATCCCTAGGATTGACGATTCCCTTGATGCGCTTTCCGGGGCGCAGTGGTTTTCCACTCTCGACCTCGCATCGGGTTATTGGCAGGTGGCACTAGATCAGGATGCGCAGGAGAAATCAGCGTTTGTTGTAAGAGGGGGACTGTACAGTTGGCGCGTCATGCCCTTTGGGCTGAGTAATGCCCCTTCTACCTTCGAAAGGCTAATGGAACGGGTACTGAGTGGCCTTCACTGGGAAACGCTTCTAGTTTACTTAGATGACGTCATAGTGTTTGGTAAGACTATCCCAGAGGAACTCGCTAGGCTGGAGGTCGTGTTTATACGCCTAAGGGAGGCAGGGTTAAAGTTAAAACCTTCTAAGTGCGACCTGTTCAAACAGAAAGTTCGCTATTTGGGTCATATAGTGACACCAGAGGGAATCAGTACAGATCCGGAGAAGATACAGGTGGTGAGGTATTGGCCGGTACCTAGATCAGTGAAGGAGGTGCGCAGTTTTGTAGGACTTGCGTCCTACTACAGGAGGTTTATTGAGGGCTTCTCTATTGTAGCAAAGCCTCTGCACAAATTGACTGAGAAGCACAAGGACTTCAGGTGGACCGAGGAATGTCAGGCATCTTTCGAAGAACTGAAGAAACGTCTAACAGAGTCACCTATTCTCACCTACCCGGATCCAGACGGCGAGCTCATACTTGACACCGATGCCAGTGACACAGGGATTGGTGGAGTCCTGTCACAACGAAAGGATGGCAAGGAACGTGTTGTTGCCTATGCTAGCAGGGTGTTGAAGAAAGCAGAACAGAACTACTGTGTGACGAGGCGGGAGCTTCTGGCAGTGGTGAATTTTCTGAGACATTTCCGCCCGTATATTTATGGACGAAAGATAACAGTTAGGACGGATCATGGAGCACTGAGATGGCTCATTAACTTCAAGGACCCTTCGGGACAGATTGCACGATGGTTACAGCTGATTGGGGAGTACGATTTTGAAGTTGTCCATCGTGCAGGGAAGTCTCACCAAAATGCAGACAGTCTTTCTCGCCGACCCTGCTCGCAGTGCGGAATGGAGGGACAGGAAACCCATGAAGGGGAGGAGCCCTTAAGGCATTTTGTCAACGAGGACATGGAAAAGCAAAGAGCGGAGGTATATGTGGTAGGGGTATTGCCGCAAGTAACGAATGAAGACTGGAGGGAAGCGCATACGGATCAAGGAAGGAACTTCGAGTCCCGAGTAATGGCTGAAGTATGTAGGGTTCTCGGGATTGAAAAGACTAGAACCACCGCCTATAACCCCAAATCAGATGGGATGGTGGAGAGATTTAACCGGACGCTGGTTAATATCGTGTCCATCCTCATGAAGGAACAGGCAAATAACAAGGATTGGGACGAGGAGCTACCGTATGCAACGGCGGCCTACCGTAGTACTCCACAGGAGTCCACAGGAGAGTCCCCGAACATGTTGATGTTAGGAAGGGAAGTGTCTCTGCCTATCGACCTGACGATGGAAGAACCATCTACAGGGGTCACACAGGAAGCACCTGATCAGGACTATGCCCAAGCAGTACGCAGGAGAATGCAGTGTTCACATGACAAGGCCAGAGAGCACTTAAAGAAAAGTGCCAGGAGGCAGAAGCATAATTACGACAAGGCTGCCACCGCAGGGGGCTTTGTGGAAGGCAAATTTGCCTGGCTGTTCAACCCTGCAAAGAAAAAGGGCGTTTCGCCGAAATTGATGTGTAGGTGGGAGGGTCCCTATCTTGTTGTGGATAAATTGTCGGACGTCACGTATAGGATACAGCGTAAAAGTGGTGGGAAATTGAAGGTAGTCCATTGCGACCGCCTTAAACCGTATGAAGGCAGCCCCTTGGAGCCGTGGACCCCGAAAAGAGACAATGGGAGGCAGGCGAGCCTGGAGTCGCCTGATAATCGATCAAAGGACCCTGATGGGGGTCAACAGAATTTTCTAAGTCAGGAACAGGAGCAGGAACGTGAGACAGAAGAGGTACAGGGTGGTCAAGAGATACCTGAAGATGAGTCGACAGAGGCGGAATTCGTGGGCCAGGATCCTGCGACTGTGCGACCCAACATCCCAGTTCACCCAGAGGAGGAAACTGGGCCCGTGTATTTAAGCCCGGTGCAGCGGCGGAGGAACCCCCAGAGACCGCGCAGGCGTCCTCAGCGCTACCTGTAGGAATAACTAGAAGTAACAATTAAGTGTATATAGTAATTCGTGGATGATCATTATTTTTTCTTTTTCTTTCTTTCGTGTTGCTCTGCAGTGTTAATCAAAGATGGGTGACGAGGATAAGGAAGTCTGGAACAAGCCACAGGATTGGCAGGACGTCAAGTTGCACAAGTGTGTCACCTGCGAGGAGACGTTTGTGTACAGAAAGAGCCTGGAGAAACACATTTCTGCCGCCAAGCATGGCCCTTGCATCTTGTACCACTGTGCCCGTTGCGACCGTAAGTACAATCGGAGGGACAATCTTCGTACCCACTACAACAAATATCATCCTTCGTACGTGGAAGAAGTGTCGGGAATTCCTGCAGAGACGAACCGGGAACGGGAGGAAAGGCTCGAGTCGACAGCAAAGACCCGGCCACAGTCGGATGGTGCGGGAGGGTCTCGCCCCGTAACGAAGACGACACCGGATCCCAACAAGGATCGCCGCACGGTGAGGCGATCTAGGCCTTCTGGAAATGGAGAAAAGGTAAAAGGGTCAAGTAGCCAGCCCAAGCCGCCAGCACAAAGGGCTGGATCTGGATGTGCGACGCTGAAGAGGAAGGTGGACGAGCGAGAGGGATCCGCCGGGAAGAGCCAGCTGCAGGACCGCAGAGCACCGGAAGAGGCAGAAGGCGGTCCACCACAGAAAAGGCAGGTTCTGGCCGAGTTGGGGAAGGGGACCGAGGTGCGGGATGTACCACAGATGGACACCGGGGAAGTATGGCGAATTCCTTTGACTCCAGAAAGGATGATAGATGAGGATATTCCTGCGATATCGTTGTCCCCTGGATCTGCATCCTTGGTGGAGCGGTGCCTGAATGACCAGTCGCGAGTGGTGGTTGGTGGAGGAAAGCCGCAAGGGATGGCCTCGATGATGCGGGGTTCTCAGTGCAGTAGTGCAGAGGAGGAAGATGGGGATTTTCGCGTGGTAAGCCGAAAAGCAGAGGCCCCTACAACGCCGATCAACCTTGGGAGGGCCCTAGGGGGAGGCACTCTGAAGTACAAAGAGTTTGAAGGTCGGCGAGTTATCTGCTCAGCAACTGCAGGAGTTGCCTGCTCAGCAGCTGCAGGTGTTGCCTGCAATGCCCCAACCCCTCAGCCTGCCGCAGCTAGAGTCTTCAGTGTCAGCGGTGATGGTGAAAACGATCCTCGGCATGGAGTTCCATTAAGCACTGCTGAGCTCGAGCGTATGATGGCTGGCAATGTTCGACGAGTCACCGAGATAAACACCAAGTCATACTTCCAGGGTGGCATCAAGGTGATGGAGGAGGTCGTCGAGAGAATCTATGATGTCGATTTCCAGGCTGGCTTCGTTCTTCAGTAGCGGTATACTGCCTTTCACAAGTACCCGCGGTGTTCTTCGGTTTCCGAATGTTCTTAGGTTGTTCCTTAGATGTAGTTGACTTTCCACTCATATTACTGTGTTATTTATTTGTAGTTCAGACTGTACGATTAACCCTTGGAAAAGTACAGACAAGTGTGTGTTGTTTTCCGGGCTTATCCCTTATAATGATGGAAGGAATATGTGTAGATTTTGTGTAATTGTTTTTAATTGAGGAAGATTGACATTTCGCCGTGCCTTTGTATTTTTGATGATACTCCCTTAAGGAGACTGCCTGTACCTTGATTTATATGGTTGATCGAACTCCCTTAAGGAGACTGCTTGTACCTTAGTTTGTTTGTTGATCGAGCTCCCTTAAGGAGGCCCTTTTTCACTTAAGGATCACGTAGTTGCTAAGGTGCATTATTGCTGTATAATTTTGACGATTATTTTGTATAATTAAGCACCTCAGTCCAATTTCGTTTTGTTGTTTATTAGTTTAACGGACCGGGACGGTCCGAACTTAGAGAGGGGGCTATGTAACGAAATGTGGTTTTGGTGCTTGTATTTTTGGCGCGCTATCGCGTTTAGGCGCGCCATACCTGGGGGGCGCATGCGCTGTTATCAGGAGAGCCGGTTGGCGCGCGCTGGTGTTGCGTGGACAGTTCTTTCCGGGAAGTCGGTGGATGCGGACGCGAGTGTTGGTGCTGGGAAGGCCGTAGAAGCGGACATAAGAGCGCGTGGAGTGAAGGCTCGGGAGGCCCGTGGAAGTGTCAGCGGTTGAGTTGTTGTTGACGGTAGTGTTCGGGACTAGCGACGAGTTGGCCGAAACCAGTACAGCACTAGAGATTTGAGCGCCCGGGTAAGCATCACACGCTAACGGCATTCCGAGTGGGATTTACTGCTTATATTTGACACCAAGATTAGTTCCGACATGCATCTGTGCCACATTTTGTGTATATTTCCCCCACTATTACCTTTAAGGAGCCACCTTTCCCTTAGAAACCTCCGTTTCCCTTAAGGATCCAAATCCCCTTAAGGAACCAGCGTTCCCTTAAGAAGCTTATATTTCCCTTAAGTATCAGTAGTTCCCTTAAGGAATCGCCATTCCCTTAAGGTGCTACAAATTCCCTTCATATGCCTTATTTTCCGTAGCGCATGTTTGAGTAAATAGAGATTGTTGACAGTGGTTTGTGGAATAAAGGGAAACCCCCCTGTTGACGTATAGACATACCCCTTCTCAGTTATTTCGTGTGCCAGTTAATGAGTCCAAGTCTGCCCTACCACCACCCCGGAGTCACGCGCGGCGATATACGGTCTCCAAACGGACCGCCCCAAGTGCTGCTGGACTGCCGCTCGCCCGAGCAGTGTACCGAGTCAAGAGGACGCGGACGGGTTTCGCCACAATATAATCTAAAGCGGGCCTCACACTGTGCGATTTTTGCACAGAATTTCCAACGAGTATACGATTTGATACGATTGTGTATAGATAGTCTCTGGTAATCTCATCAAATCGTACCTAATCGTTGGAAATTCGTGGCAAAATCGCACAAAGGCCCGCTTTAATTATGTACAAATAGTTGTCGTGCAGTTGCTGTAATATAGTTTTCCCGCACATTTTAAAACCTTTTTTTCAATCAAATTTCGTCCCAAGAAGAGTGAAATGCGCAAATGCTATACAATTGATTTGGTCTTTGGTATTTCCAAATGATCAATGGTATATAAAGATTTCGATCGAATTCGTCTCGACTGATCTACATGATCTACATGATCTCGACTGATCTACGTGATCTACATCACGTAAGGACTGAATTCGTCTTTGTTCAACCCATTTCCAAAATTTATCGAACAAATTCGTCGGATTGTCAGACTGTATGTATCTTTGTGGACAAGCTTTTTAAGGACAGCTTTTCGGGTTAGTTTCTTGCATTTGTATGGATGACATGGAAAGACGATGAGAATCAAAGTCACCCTTCTCAGGCAGAACAGAGCAGTGATCGGGCGTGCATTAAATGTAGTATACTTGTTTGGTAAAGTGTTAAAAACGGTATGATATCTACTGGTAAATGAAAGTATAGGTCGAAAAAACTGCCTGGTAGAAATTTCAGCCACATAAATGCAGTAATATCAGAAAACCTGAACTATCCAAGTATCCTTTTTTGCATGCATGAATGATTCAAATAATTCAGACGAAATAATTTCACAGGATGATTACTGCCATTACCATCTTGATAACATCAAGTAAGCTTGAAGATAACAATTTTTAAAAAAATTTGGAGGGTAATTACCAAACATGTAGACTATACCTGCAAATTTGTGTGGAGAAAAAGACGGTCACGTGGAGGACTGAGGGGATAGCTAAACTTTCCGAAAAGTGATAGCATAGAAAGGACATGTCAAACTGACCTCTCGTGATCCTTGATCCTGTTTTGCATCTTCCATTTTTAGGCGCAAATTAATTTTACCTTTATTTACAAAACTATCCCCTGCTCAGTCAGGCGTGAAATTCCCAACATGATGACGACGTTAATGAAAACTTGAAACCTATTGTGTATGTGTGTGAGCCAATTTTCTAAATATAATACAATTTCCATTTTATCTACAATTGATAGGTGCATTACCGGTATAGGCTATGCAGCCCAACAATTAGATTATTCGACAGCCGATTCAAATTGCAGTCGATTATGTCCATACTTTGTCTTCAATAACAAGAAAACATACGAGTGAATGTACCAATTTAAGCGCTGTCCTGTCCACTTGAAACTATGTGATGTATCTGACGAACCTGCTGTCAGCTCACCGCGAGTCCAAAATCCTTTATTCCTTTAGTGCATATAGGATAGAAAAAAATATTTCGCACCTCTTTTCCCGTGGCGTATTTTGTTTTATCTAGAAACCATCACCCAGAGGGAGTTACATTTGACAGCATGCTGCATGCATCATCATGCAATGTTAAAGGCACAGGCTTGTCAGCAATGCGCGCGCGCCAAATTCGTGCCACGAAATACGCAGCTCCATGCCTTTGCTATGGAGCTGCGTATTTCGTGGCACGAATTTGGCGCGCGCGCATTGCTGACGAGCCTGTGCCTTTAAAGGAACGTGTCCAGATCACATTTTTGAGCGCCCCAGTTTTTCTATGGGTGTTGAGATTTTGATACCATATCATTTGTCATATTTTTCTCATTACCACATTTTTCTCATTAGGCCTAAGCGCTCTTAATCCGTATATTTTCAAGGATATCGCCAAAAAGAAAAACACTGATCTTTTGTAAACTTATTTATCCGGCTACATAAAGCAATGCAGTGATATGATGAAACCAATTTTTTGGTTTCCACATCTGAATTTCCTGTTTTCTTCCCATGGTTAATATTTTGGGGACGGATTTTATATAATGTTTGTTAGGTTAGAACGAAAACCATTTTCTGGAAAAATCTGGACAAGCTCCGTTAATGTTACTGCCTTGAACCAACATCAGCAGCGAATGCGTGGACACTACAATGCTCGTCCTATAATTATTAATATTTGTGATTGCGACACAGTTATACAAACATTATAGGCTTGTCTCATAATGTTATTGCTGAGAATATTTTTAGATTGGCGCCGATTTCGTTGAATTTATATTAAATTTAAAGGAGTTGTTCAAATGTTTCCAGAAAATGGATTTTGTTCTTACCTAAAAATCATACCTCCCCAAAATACTTATCCATGGGAAGAAAACGGAAATTTGCAATCTCCAATTTTGATGTGGTAGCAAAAAGGTTGGGATAATCACTGCACTGCATGATGAAACTGGATATTTATGGATAAATTATATCCTTGAAAATATACGAATTGAGAGAGTAAAATGTCAGATTGGTAATGAGAAAAAACATTGATGGGTTGTAACATACACTGTTACTAGAGTATTATGTATTAAGTGGGATTCGAGCTGTCTTGTGCACCAGGGCCGGCAAGTCTGGTCCAGGCAAAGCATTGCTGCGCCTGTATCAAGATGGCAGACGCGTGACTTCACGTCTCGTATGGCCGCTGATACACAGTCTGCAAAATCCAGTGAACAGAGATCAGTGTTTGTTGTCCATGAGAGTGAAAGTGCGCCCTCTCACGACTGATTTGTTACATTATTTTAGTAGACTGGTTCCCGTCCACATATTCCATACAGGAGAATATAAGGACAGGTAAAGGGCGCTTCATCTTGATCTGTAATTGGTCGTCTTTGCGCGTGCGCATTGTGTTTTTTATATTTAAAAATTGGCCAAGCCCTTTGCTTTAGGTAATGTACTTTATTTACATAATTGGATATGTTCGACACGCACGGCCAAGTTACAAATGTCAATGCAAAATCTGCGCACTTACTAACAAAATAAAAATATTAATAACCACGTGACGGGCAGAATTCTGCCCGTCATGGCTGCCCTTTACCGATCCCTATATTTTCGCAATAAGCGAACCAATATATAGGGATCGGGAACCAATCTAATTATTTTAGTTGCTTGGCAGAATGTCCATATATAATAGTCCGGGAGGCGTATTTTTTATTTACACCGCAGCGAGGGGTACACCCCAATTTTTCAACCCGAATAGAGTCTAAGTTTCCAATGACTGACACTTCTCGAGTGACATTCTTGGAAATAGTGACAACTCTTACTCTCACTATTAGAGAAAAAGAAGAAACCGAGAAATTTCGGAAAATCCCAAACATGCATAGATTCGAACCAGGGACCTTATGATTACAAGTCGAGCTCTCTTCTAACCAGACCACGAAGCTGGTTGCAAACCGACCGCATTCAAAACCCTAAATTCCTTTAAAATAACCAACCCTAAACCCTAACCTATTATATAGTCTCCTCTCAAGACGCTAAAAAGGTACAAACCCCATTGTTCTCCCCTCGCAGTGGTGTAAAAAAAAATTACGCGTCCGGCGTCCCAGTGAGATTTAATGTGACTTTTGCGCCCAAAAGGTCTGACTGCTAAAATGAGTTGTATGGACCGTGGTAACTGTGAAAAGGCAATTCTTGCAAAACGGGGGTGGTGCAAACGCGTTGGGGGAGGGGACGCTGACAAAACCCCCCAAAATAGGTTTTAATCAGACTTTCGCGCCCAAGCATAATTCCGGTACCAAATGATAGCCAACAATGTGCCAATCATAATTACAACGTTAGAGCGGAAAATATGGTGCGTAATTAATTTAAGAACGGTCTTAATTAGTAAACAAATCCGGGGGGAGAAAATTAAATTCAAAGAGGAAATCAATTGAGGAAATCAAAAGAGGAAATCAAGCTGAGTTTCACAATGCGGCTTGCATGTTTGCAGACGTTTCATTGCAGGGATTCGTTTCCATCGTAATTTCCCCATAATAATAATGTTGCAAAATACAGGCAGGACATCCTGAGATCTCAGGGAATGACCGAATTGATTAAATTACATCAAAATTACTAGGGCGTGAGTTGGCTCAAGACAACAGCCGGCTCGCTCCACAGATTTGCGTGTATTTCCTCAGGGTATTGTCACGTCGCTTTGCAGAGTGGAAATTCCCTGAGATCTCAGGATGTGCACTGCCAAGCGTCCTGATTGGTCCAGCAGAGGCGACAAGTTTCTGTCGCTTGTTTCCCAGCGAAATAGACCACTAAAGTGAAAACGTCACCCTTTGTGTGTTGCCATGGTTTTTGGGTCTACACTAAAACCAGTGAACTGTTTCCCTGCGGTATACCAATGGACGTTTCAGATTACCAGCGAATGTTTAGACCCAATTACCATGGCAACTGACGTCACACTTTAGCAGTCTATAGGGCCGGTTTCAACAGGGCCTCGGTACGCAGGAGTTGGGGAGTGCGTTAAAGGGGTACTGTTGCAAGAGGATGATATCCACAGCACTCCAAACATTTCGTTTTCTTAGCTCCTGGAACAGACGCCCAACGCTACAAGCAGACAACAGGAGGACTTGGCCAAGATTAGAGCTTCATACACGGGCATTAGCTGAACAAGAAAAGGTACGTTGTGTTTTGTTTTAAAGGTAGAGGCTCGTCAATGCGCGCGTGAGGCCAAATTCGTTGGATGTATTGCAATTAAGTTCGACGTTTGAAGCCACTGCTGTGCTAACGTCGTGCCAACGTCGTGCCAAGTTGAATTTAATTCGACACGGCATAAACGCGACGTTTGAAGGCCAGTCGAGCTTAAATACATCCAACATGGCGGATGAGTATTGTGCACGTCATGGACGCTGTACACGTGCGTTTTCTATTCTGTCCATTGTACGTCGCCATATTTATTATTTTGATGCACTTGTTTGTTGGTTATTTCTTTACTCACATACGCGCTGCGACCATGCGCATTCGTAGTCGTTAACAAAATTGCGGACCAACTTCAAACTGGAATTAAATTCGACACGGCAGAAGCCGCTCGTTTAAAGCTAAGCCGTGCAGTGCTAGTGCCGCATACGCGCACTAAAATGAGTTAGCACGGCAGACCCTGCCAAGCCAAATGGCTTCAAACGTCGTCCTTGTGCCGTGTCGAATTTTAAAAATCAAGTTAAATTTAATTCGACACGGCATAAGTGCGACGGATTTTTGACTAATTAAGACCGTTCTTAAATTAATTACGCACCATATTTGTTGTTCTTACGTTGTAATTTCGTTGTAAGTGGCACATTTATGGCTATCATTTGGTACCGACATTATGCTTGGGCGCGAAAGTCTAATTAAAACTGATTTTTTTGGGTTTTGTCAGCGTCCTCCTCCCCAAACACACCACCCCCGTTTTGCAAGAATTGCCTTTCCACAGTTACCACGGTGCATACAACTCATTTTTGCAGTCAAACCTTTTGGGTGCAAATGTCACGTTAAATCTCACTGGGCTGCCGGACTAATAGTTTTTCGGCATCCTCCTTTCCCGAATTAGCCCTTAGTGTGTGCAGTTTAGGAAGTCACATATGCTGTTATTGCTAAGTGGTGCACGCCATTGCCTAGCAACCAATAGTCTGGTTGCTTTTTGCTACAGTGAACCCGGTATAGACCGTGTAAGTTGACCTCGAGAACTTGCGGTATACGCTGCGAGATTCATCCACTTCCGGAGACCACGTATAGGAGCTACAACACATGCGGCGACCTTTTTTCCCCGTTACCATTTTGACTCCACGTCAAAATTAGCAGTTTTATAGTATACCTACCGATCCGGGGTCCACTTTAAAAATTCTTAAAATCTCATTTATTACCTGCGCAAAAAAATAATTGAACAAAGATTTCATAATATTATAAATCTGACCTTTTATTTCCGTCTCTGAGATAAAGTGGTAACCCCAGCCCTTGACGTATATAAAAAAAAAAACGAAACAAAACAAAAACACGCAGTGCGCGCAACGCTGGTATTGAATATTTTTGCACGTGAATTTGACGCGAAAACATTGCATTGTAGCCGTTTTTAAGACCACTTGATTCGGCTTCGGAAGGACTTTGCGATTTCCTGTCCTACTCCTAGCCGTGTATATACTTTATTTGTTCAGGTTTTTGTTGGTGGTTTGTATATACTCTCAACAGAAGTGAACGTTCAAGTTGACGTTCAAACCATTTGTTTAGCCAAGTTAATATTTCTGAGATGAACCAAGCCTGAACCTGCCATTCGTAAATGTACATGTACTAACTTGCAAACCGGAAACAAAAGGTCAAACATTTTTATTTGTTTGTGACAAACTCGGACAACATTTTTTTCATTTAATTTTTGAATCGATAGATTTTAGGGTGCCTTTTCCATTTATTGGTGTTTGAGCGCTTACAAGTTACGCGGTACGGTAAAGTGATAATTCAAAGAAGATCGTTACAACGTTAAAACCCCATTGCCATTCCCTAGCTGACTGGTCTCCGGAAGAGTGACCCGCCGCGAGACTTACACGGTCTATTGATTCCGTACTTCACACCTGCCGCGTGCATCACATGACATAGCAACAAAAATTTAGTCTGGTCATCATCAGTGCACCAGACGCTATTGATGATGTGAAACACACAGAAGGTAATTCGTTCCCTTTTGTGCACATGTGCATGTGTATGTTTACTTTCTGCATTCAAAATTTAAATACTGTTCTCAAGGCGGCATGGGATTGGATGACAAACAGTGTTGGCAATTTGCACACAAACCTAATTACAGAAGGGCTGCTACGATTGGTTAAAATACCACGTTAGAGCCAATCAGGTGCACCGTTTTGTAGAGTTATAAACTGGCGCTGTGCATTATTTCTCGTTCCCAAATCCACGCCCCTCGTATTTATAACTGTCATGAATTTACATTCATGTTTAAATATTGTTTACGTCCTGCATTTACAAACTAGATGCTGCGTTATAAATTGCTCCAAATGATTTCATGCTTACGATAATTATCGATAATATGCAGCATTGTATGTAAATATGTTCATGGAAAAAAGTTCACCTTTGTTCCGATGTCATACGATGTTTAGAAAACATCAACATGACAGATGACACATATCATGTACAGTTGTAGTCAGAAGTTTACATACAACTGTGTTAAAACTGGTGTGCTTAAACTTGCGTTGTCACCATTTTTGTAACAGGTCTTTACTAAAGTCGTGATTTTGTGGAATTCCTCACATGCTCACATTGCAATGGTTCGGGTATAGTCCTGTTTACCATTTTGAGTGATGATAGTGGTGTACATGTTATGTAAACTTCTGACTTCAACTATACTTGTATACGTACTGTACTTAAATGTTGAAAATAGTGCCTGTGATTCACAGTACTAGTTGAGTTCTGCTTAAAAAATGAGCGTGTCCAGATCACAATTGAGCCTCCATTTTTCCGATGGGTGTTGATATTTTTGAAACCATATCATGTGTCATATTTTTCGCATTATCATTCTGAAATTTCGTGACCTTCAGTTCGGGATATCGTCAAAAAATCCACCGACGTTTAGTAAACTATTTATCCGGTTATACATAAAGCAGTGCAGTGATTAATTCGTACCAACCCTTTTCCAAATTGAAGATTGCAAATTTCCTGTTTCCTTCCCATAGCATGGACAGTATTTTGGGAAGGTATTTTGGTTACAACGAAATCCATTTTCTGTAAAAATCTGATCAAGCACCTATAATCTAAAAGAAGGGTAAACCTCGTCTACAATGCACTGGCAAACACTTGTACCTATATATTTTGTTTGCAGACATCACCGAACAGTATACACCAATCCGGTAATAAGGTCTTCTTCCCTGTACATCCGCCATAGCTGGGGGGCTTCCACTGAATGAACTGTGTTTTTGTTGTTGCTGAAGCTGCATTTGTTTACTTCGAACAAGTTGCGCGTCTTTGCGTGTACGCAAAGGCGGGCGCGTCGCGTATACGCGAATTAAGGAGGCTCGTTCGTGCATGTAATGGATGAGCGCTTTTCGTTCTAACAGCAACACAAAACGCACAGCCCATGCACTGGACGCCCCCGGCCCCCAGCTATGGCGGATATGCAGGGAGGAGATCTTAGTTACCGGATTGGTGTATAGACCTCTCTTTTGCCACGTCACAGCTCGAGTTTGGTTGGCAAAAGTATGGAAAACACTCAGGCAAAACCAAAACAATATTTTAAACATTTGTACAAATGTTACAAAAATATTTTAAACAGTGCTCCATCTATTAGGAATAAACAAATCAATAACGGGATGCATTTGTGTTTTTAAAGAATTGTCTAACAGTTTTGATTTGGATCACAAATTATTTCAACAAATTGAAAGTTTTTTGTAACTTGTGGCCGCTCATGCCAACCAGCGCGGTTTGTTTATCAACAAAAGAAAGGTCTATAGTTTGCTGATGTTTTTTCTGTGAATCTATGCAAACAGAAGCAAACTTCTTGAACGGCCACGTGATTACGATTGGCTGGCTCTAATCACGTGACCTGAAACTGGTTCCTGATTGGCCCAGACATATAACATGAGAAAACGGATGTTTTCCAATAGCAGCATGTCCAAACACCAGCAGGAAGTTTTGTGAAGTTTGCTGCTGTTTGCTAATGTTTTATGGGCTGTCCACACCTGCAAACTTGTCTGAAAATCATGACGGAAGTTTGGTCATGTTTTATGTGAATTGTTTGCCAGTGGTGTGCTACGTGTAACTTTCTGTATAGTTCAAACTTCGGCTGATGTGTTGATTTGAATGATTTCAAATGAAACCGAAAGTCCCTCTGTTGCGCAACTGAAATACAAACCATTCAACCATTCAACAGATGAACTCGTACTTCGCGCATATCCTGATCGAGATCAGTGATCTGTGGTGGAACCTCAAGACTGTGGGTGGAATTCTTCTCGAGAGTTGGTTCAGCGCTAGATAAAAAATGGCGACGTAAACATCGCGAAGATTTTTGTGTGAGTAAAACCGTGTCGTTTCAGTTTTCAGAGGCAACACCCGATATAGGCCTACGCGATACAAACAAATTTAGGCTGTTTGTTTATTGTGACGATAAATATCGTTGGTGAAATTTGTAACAGAAATTTTACAAATTGGGTAAATATATTGCAATTCACGTGACTTGAGATCATAGTTGAGAGCACTGAGTTTCGTTTGTTTCTGCGCGGTGAAACAACTCGGGATCTGCATGATTCGGATCTGTCATGAAACAAACACGCCCTAGACGACTAAAGTGTGACGTCGTTGTCCGTGTACGGTGTAGCCTATATAGGCCCTATCCTTTTTTTTTTGCCGTTTTTGCGCCTTGTAGTACCGTGAGTTGAATTATTGGCGGTCCGCCAATAATTCGAAATATTGATATTTTTTTCACACATGTCTCATGTGAAAGCGAATAAGTACAAAATATAAATCATAAAAAAACGAGGTGCCACACCCAAAACGCACGGATGATACATCTTTAAATTTTACAAAAGTATTTCAGTTTTGCCTTTTTCCCCGCTCATTATAATAACACAGCGCTCTAACATTTCGACAACTTTCCATTTTATTTTTGTTCAGGTTCCGAGAAAATGAAATGTGTCCGTACATCTGACAATTGTTTTCAATGTACTATATTACAGGGGGTCGGGATGGGTAGGCTACGATTTAAGCGTAAATTTCCCCATCGAGTTCTGTAGTTATTCCCAAACTTTGATTATGATCGGACAGATGCTAGTCTAGGCCCTAGATGGTCATTTTGTTGGATACCCGACTGCCGCGAGAGGGCGTAATCACGCGATAGACTCGTTCATAGTCCTATCACCATATCGTTTTGTCAAAATGACCTTGACAGTCTCGCGGCGATCGGTTTTCGGGACGGACGCACGTTCAAAACAAAACAAAACAATAACAACGTCTACGGCTATAGACTATAGACGGATGCCGGATATACGACGAAAAACAAAATGCGACCAAAACTCCCGGATAGGCTTAGGCCTATGTCTCAAAAAGCCGGATACAGTGAAACCATGGAGGAAGAACTTGCCATAGTGATGGCCACCCTCTGGACAGTAAAAAAACCTGGCCACTATAAAGAGGTGGCCTCTTTATAGAGGTTTCTTAAGCATTAGGCCTATACACATGGCATTTGGGACCAAAGGTGGGTGGCCACTATATGCAGGTGGCCTGTTTATCAAGGTGGCCTTAATAGCAGGTTTCACTGTACGTAGGCCTATATTAAATCAGTGTCCATCAAAATTCAAAATGACATATACGTCCGACAAAAACGGAGCTGGTTTTTGCTCAGGTTGGTTTTAATCATGAATAAATTATCTTCAATCACACAGGGGATAAAACTATTTGTAACAGTTTACCAATCATGTATAGTACTATCTTTAAACGTAAGCTGCATTGGAAAAGAAACTTTAAAAAAAACACGAACAACAACTTATACATGACAGTTTACTAAAGATCTATCTCATTCTTGATTAATTGCCTCGATCGTGGACATTATTTTGTAGCCACATATATAGATGCAGTAGGCCTACACTCTAAAAACACTCTAATGAATAACTAGACAATAAGGGTCAGCTGGGTGCAACTTAAAATCAGTCAGTATGACTATAGATTTTCTAATCAGGATGACTAGAATTCTCGTAATGTCAAACAGATCTCTAGTTAAAAGAACTACCAGGCGGAGTCTGATTCATTGTTAGTAACTACATGTACTTTCGTATATTTCTAGTAATTTATCAGTATAATTAACTAGGCCAAGTTCAGGGTCAGCTGGGTGACTGTTTGTGTTTTCTAAGTGTTTTTACAGTGTAATAACTCCAGAAAACTTAAAAATCCATGCATTGTTTTTGTGTTGGATGAGTGGTAAAACAATTGTCTACACTGAGACAATTTTTTGAGTTGGCAATTTCTCCTTCAAGGTACTGTGGTGTTATTTGTTGCAATTGCTATTTTAGTCGGATTTTTCTTGTCAACTCATGAACTGATGAAGTAAAATTGTCGGGTCACTGCAAATTATGTATTGGACTTAAAACCGAGCAAAGTGAGCAAAAGACCGATAGTGACAATTAATGTAGTGATTCAGGACACAATGACTAGAGTAGACAAGTTCCCTCTTTGTTGAGTTGCGAAATCACAACGGGAAAGCACCATTGAAACACTACGTAAGGGTTTATAAAAATATCTTATGCGGGCAAGACCATTCGAGGAAAAGGGTAGTTATGTTTTTTAATGTTGTAATATTGTGCATACATCGTAATATTAAAACTGTTATTTGCATTTTTGTGTCATCAAACGTAAAGTCAAACGTTATAAAAGTGTGGATTTTGTTGACATTTTCGTAATGTGGAATTTCATCTGATTATTTTTTAATCTCGGTAAATTACGCCCCTTAAAGTTGTTAATTGTTCCAAAAAAGGGGCATCCCCTTTAGCTTTTCGTTCCATTTACATTTTTGAACTTATCAACGTCGGTTACAAAGATCTAAATACGTTTGTGTGTCCTAACTCCTATAAAACTTTATCATATTGTCTAAAAATAAGGACTAAAATCTTCCATCGGATGCCTAAAGTTGACAGGTATGTGTTAGTGTTCACGTTTTTTGGGAGTTTTCCCGATTTGAACGCGATTTCAGTTTTTACATTGATGATTGATTGCGAAACACCGTTCACTGCCTGGTTCGCCACGTAGGCATAGGGAAACATAATACTAATTAATGGAGGCATATTATTAGCATAATTCAATGCAGTAGGCATTCTGTTTAGGTAACAATGCTGACACTCCTTGGCCTTATTAGGCGGTACTTTGCAATTTCGAGTACCCGGAAACTACAGTTGGCCTACATAATTTTCTTTATATGAAGGACTATTTCAATTTTGTAACCACTCCACAAATACAGTGGGGTTTCCCAAGGCTAGGCCCTGGCAATTGCAAGGGCAAGGCATACTAGAAATAAATTTGGGGAGTCATTTCTCAATATTAGACAAGGAATGTCCTTTTCTTTGGGAATTTGACTTAAATGGCCTGTTTATAAAAGCCTTAGCCTTTTATTTTGCTAAAAACTTACAAAAATGCACTTGATTTGCTTATGCTCTGACTGTAAGTGAAAGGTAGTATAAAACAGTTCGGAATTCACAAAAAGTAAATTACTAGTTTATTTCAAGTTTGTATTAACACTAAATATTAAATTGTGAAGTAATTCGAACACACAGGGAGTACTTGTGACCAAAAGCATGTAAACAGTAAGTTAAAATTAATGGGTACTTTTTTTTCCAAGTTTTTCTAATAAAATTTTGAACAACCTTTGTTGGCAATTTTTTTTAGTAACTTAACATAATAAACCCTTTCACGGTTATCGACGGCATGTTGTTCACGGGGTAGTTCGAACACGCGTTGCTGTACTGTGTGCGTGCGCGGCGCGGATAGTTTATGAATGCATTGTTAGGTCACTGTGAATTAGCTACGGTACGATCAGCGCACGCACATGGCAACGCGTGTTCGAAGTGCCCTGTGAACAAGATGGCGTCGATAACTGTGAAGGGGTTTATTGGATTATGTGTGGATGTTGTTATGAAAATGCTTGATTCTCTCATTTCTCTGCATGCGCTTTCCAGCCTACATGTACCTGCTCATGAATACATAGAATGTAGTGCGTCTGCATCCCATAATGTACCATTCGGCCTTTGTCCTCGTCGTAGCATGTTATATTCCACTCGCGCTCGTGAGATAATACTAATACAAATATTGACTACTCGTGATCATGGTGCAAGCTAATCAATGCCCCGAGTACGGCGCTCTGTGAGTGCCATCCCACTTGTTCAGATACCAAAAGTTAACTTTATGACGGGAATTAATTAAGTCGACTTAGCGAGATAATTTGTTGCCATGTCGACCTCCTGGATTCAATAAGTCTATTTGGAGAGATAACATGTTGCTGAGTTAACTTCCTAAAATGCAAAAAGTAGACTTGGTGAGATATTTTATGTCACCAAGTCGCCTTCCTGCAGCCGATTTCACGAAACTTTACGCAATTGCGCAAGTCCACTTACGCCATAAATTATTGTGCAAGTAATGGCGTAAGTGGACTTGCGCAATTGCGTAAAGTTTCGTGAAATCGGCTGCTGAACTCAATAAGTCAACTTGGCCAGATATTTTGTTGCCAAGTTGACTTTATAAATCTACTACCGGTATGTCAACTTGGTGAGATGTTGCTAAGTCGACTTAGAACTTAGTAGAATTAGAAAGGCGACTTAGCAACAAAAATATCTCACCAAGTCGACTTATTAAATTTAGGAAGTTGACTTCGCAACACAAATTATCTTGCCAAGTCGACTTAAAGGCAGTATACTTGATTGGTATCTCAAAGAATCAGAAATGTTCACAGATTAACACATAACTTACATGATATAAACATGATGACGGCAGAAAACTTCCCCTGAAATGGTTTTGTCTGAAGTGCTATAGTTTTTGAGAAATGAGCAAAACAATTATTGTTTGTCTCGCGAGACGTAAATTCTATTCGCCCCAAAACGATTTCGCCCAAGTGCCATTTCGCCTTCAAACCACTTCGCCTAAGTGCCATTTTGCCCCAAATCACTTCGTCTAAACACTACATCGCCCACATGCTACTTCGCCCCAAAACCACTTCGTGCACAGGCCGTGGTTTAGGGCGAAATGGTTCAGGGCGAAGTGGTTTTAGGGCGAAATGACTGCAAACCCTTTTTTGACTGTTTTCTCAAAAGTTAGACGAAGTACGGAGCTTGTTTTTGCTCAGGTTGGTTTTAATCATGCATATCTTCAATCAAACAGGGGGATAAAACTATTTGTAACAGTTTACCAATCAATATCATGTATACTATCTTTAAATCTAGGAAGTCGACTTCCTAGATTCACAACACAATTTATCTTGCCAAGTCGACTTAATCCTCGTTCGACGTTATGAGTCAACTTAACTTAGTGAGATAAACTATCTCAGTATCTAAACAAGTGGTATGGCACTCACAGAACACTGTATGGTACCCAAGGTTATCTCAATGTTTGTTTTATATACCTCATGCATTCATTGTGTTTGTCTCCAATGATTGGTATATCCAGACAGGATTGATCTTTTATGAAAGTAAAAGTACCCTTGCCATAAATGCGTGTTGTCCGCATAAACGTGAACACCACTGGTTGCCTCATGTAAAACGCCCACGCTCGGCACATATGCGCGATAAAACGAATGTAATATCGTTTGACCAGAGTTTACCCCAAAGCGTTATAGAGTAGTGGTACCACTACCCTTTGGCAAATGGCCACTACTCTTTAGCAATCAGCCACTACCCTTTCACATTCAGAGCTTCCAACAATATTATTGCTTTCTAAGCTCTCAGAGATTAAAATTTATATAAAAAGACAATGAAACTGATAAATATATAATGAACGAAGTGAAAACTGTCCGGGAAATCTACTGTTTGTATCATTACAGTATTGGATGGCAAAAGTGAACAGACAACGTACATGTATGTCATATCTCAAATATATTTTACCACTACGCTGGGGGAAACACTGTTGACCTATGACACGAAAGGTCAAACAATAGTACTTTTTTTCACCTGCGCACAGAAATGGTTGAACCAATCCGTGTCGCTTGTTCTACTTTTAGCCAATCACTCAACGAGATTCAATGAATGAGGTATAATATTATTTTTTATTTATTTTATTTTTTTAAGGTTTTGCACTATACAACAGTTTGAGTTACAGCAGGTTTAAGCAACAGAAGTTAAACTATTAAATTACCAAGATGGCTCCCAAGGATAGAGCAGCTGAGGCAGAGCAAAGGTCGCCGCTTCGTCTCTCCAACAAGATCTCTGATGCCAGCTCTGCGATAACAAGCCGACTGAGATGTAATATCAAGGAAGAAATTGAAAAACACAGGCAAGTTTTGTTGGAACTAAAAGGCACAGGCTCGTCAGCAATGCGCGCGCGTCAAATTCGTGCCATGAAATACGCAGCTCCATAGCATAGGCATGGAGCTGCTTATTTTGTGGCTCAAATTTAGCGCGCGCGCATTGCTGACGAGCCTTTGCCTTTAAAGAGATAATCAGAGTTTGTACTGTCTAAAGACTGGGCCTCTTAAAAAATCACGATTTATTTGAACCAGTCGATAGTCGATACAAGCCTCCTACCTTTTTAGATCCATCCACTTTATGATTTTGGAGTATTTTCCCAATGAAAAGTACCTGGTCGGCGGGCAATTTATATGCAAATGGCTATGCACGTGATACATTTGGATGTGTTGACGTACGCGCAAAATCTGTTCCACATAAGCCGTTTTTGAAACGCTCAGTGTTTTACAGTCAGGCTCAGTATTTTGAATTTGATGTCTTCCTTTGTGTGTAGTTTACCTTCTTGAATTTTCTTGGTGTTAATAAATATGCTCAAGAGGGGTGAACGTTCAAATTAGCATTGGCCCAAGATGTTTCTTAATAATCCATTAATAATGCTGGGATACACCAGGCCGGAGCCACAGACGAAGACGGTCATTTTGAAAACAGCCGATGTCGTAGCTGAACAACAGAGGGTGCTGCTCATCGCGCAAAGATTCACATGTTTCCGTTTGTTGTTCGCATAAAATTTACGATGAAAATTTGTCCTTAAGTTTTAACAGGGGTGGAATTTTCTTAGTTTTTATTCGGAATTTGTCTCCAGTAATCGAAGATCACTACAATACCTTTTTATTCTCGTGAAAAGAGGAGAAATAAATCTGATTTCCCTTTAAATCAGAATTTAAAAATTTTTACTTTTGATTTTACAATCTAGTTTCACATTTGGAAACTGAATATTCAAAACAAATGCAACCAAAAATTTATCCTCCATTTAAAGGAGTGGGTCCATATAACAATTTTGACCCCCATGGGTGTTGAGATTTTGATACCATATCTGGGGACTTGGAAATCTGTGACGTCATCGCGCGCGCACTGGGTTTGTTTTCCAAGTCCCTACCATATAATTTGTCATTTTTCTCATCACCATTCTGAAATTGTGTTCTCAATCCGTAGTTTAATATTTTCAAGGATATCGTCTAAAAACCATCGTGGAGCGCGTGTGGTCTAGTGGGTATGAAGCGGGACTCCAAATCAGAGGTTGGGGGTTCAAGCCCCACTTCGACCAACGTGTCTGTGTCCCTGGGCAAGGCACTTAATCCCAGTTGCCTCGTCAACCCAAGCGATATATGGGAAGCTGTTAAGGGGAATGCCACAATCTAACTGCTGATAGGGTTGTGCGCCTGGCCAGCAGCACGCACCTACACTGTAGTTGAGGCGAAATGGTTCTGGTGATTCCCTGACGGCAGCGGTAATAATGGCAACAGTGCCAGGAGTACGCCCAGCCCAGCGTAGACATGTGCGCTATATAAGAATTGACCATTATTGACCATTAATGTTTTGTAAACTAATTTATCTGGTTCCATATGATAAAGCAGTACAGTGATTACACCAACCTTTTTGCTTCCACATCCAGATTGGAGATTTCTTCCCATGGATTGTTAGGTTAAAACAAACTATTTTTTTTGAACACGCTTCCTTAACATACTGTACGTGGTGTGTGTGCCCTTGGGCAAGGCACAATTGCCTCTCTTCAGGGGTAAATTGGTACCTGCAAAGATAGTAAATGTAAAGTGCGTGATAAGCCCATGAGTGCTTAACCGGCAGCCAAGGCTGCCCAATGAGCAGGGATAATCAATGTTATAAGCGGCCTGAGCATCTTCAATAGATATGTGCACTATAAGCCTCTAATAGCATTATCATTATGTTTTCAAATGTGTTTTTTAATCTAGGGCCATGGACCCTGTGCCGCGTTTCTTTCTCCAAATGGCCACATTCACATGCGTCCTCCCACCCCACTGGGAGAGCTACCCGGTCGATCTTAAGATGTTTCTGGAGAAAGAGTTGTTTGACCCAGTCATGCTTCATGTCTTAGAGTCCGAAGGCCTGATGAACTGGTGTCCTTCTGTCAGGAAAGTGCAACCTATCATCACACCAGGTGGGTCCTTAATACACAGCAAAAACTTGGGTGTTTAAAATAATACATTTGGTGTAAAATTTGATTCCTTTCAGGTATCGACATCTATATGAGACAACATAAATTAACATCATCATTTGGTGTTAAAATATTTTAATCCCAACTTACTTTTAGAAGGCTAAAAGTGTTGTTTTTGACGTTTATATTGGGACGTTATCATTTTCTAGTAACACTTTTAGCCCCTTAACATTTTAACCCCATTCGCCGTGTGGAACACTACACGCCCTCAATAGTCCAAATACCCGTGTGAAAAATCTTACCGTAAATTCCAATTCAGACATTTAAAAGCACACCATGGAGGTCCTTGTAATCTCAAGACTTCTGTACCCTTGTCGTTCTTTTTCCATGATGACTCAAACATAAAAAAAGGATAAAAGGGAGCACAATTTGGAGTAAAATCGACAAATCTGGAACAGACGGGGGACTTGACTTCGCTACTATCGCGTCAAAAGGAAAGTAGTCCCACCAACGCAGATGGATTTTGTTTACACTATGTTAGACTGGTCCCCTGTCTATGTGCGCTATGCTGCTCTCGCTCATATACGACGCATGGGGAAGTAAATATGTGCACAGGGGACCAGTCTAGTATTTGGACTATTGAGGGCGTGTAGAAATGTTCCACACGGCGAATGGGGTTAAAATGTTAAGGGGCTAAAAGTGTTACTAGAAAATGATAACGTCCCAATATAAACGTCAAAAACAACACTTTTAGCCTTCTAAAAGTAATCCCAACTGTGGTGTATATTTTTACTCCAGGAGCTGGTTATATTTTATAACATGAAAATTCAAATTCAAAGTCATGCCCTGTAACCGGCTGCTCGGCAATAACTGTCAGTTATTTCACACGTTTCACCAAGTTTATGTGCACCCATAAACTTCTTTCTGGAATGGTTGTTTTAGAAATGTGTGTTTCACGTGTAATGCATTTTGCATCAGCCGAAGGGTGTCCCATGCGTAACATCTATTTTGCTGATTTATCACTTTGATATCTATTGATTTAAACAATTAATAACCCCGCTGAAAAGTACACCATACATTGCCACTTCTCAAAAGGTATGGCATACACTGGTTCAGAATCTACGGTGTATGTACAATTTTATTGATTTTGGAGGATTGAGGAGTGTTGGGGTTAAAGTAGGGATGGGACATTCAACCGGTTAACAGTTTAACTGAAAAAGATTGAAAAACCGGTTTTGCCAACAGTTAAACGAAAGAATTTACAATAGTTATTTGCAATGAGTTCATGAAATTAAAATGAATTTATATGGGGTCGTAGTAAAATTTTGACCAGATAAAGGTTCAATGATTATTTTGGGGGCCTAGGGGTATTGTATACATTGCACATGCATCTATAAACACCAGTGTTTAGTGTTGGCTGAACAGTTAACCGGTTAACCAACACTTGAAAGAATTGCAAACCGGTTTCTGAATTAACCGTAAATTTCCATCCCTAGGTTATAGTCACTTGAAATTTTGACTCTCTGGTTGACAGGTATTTCATGTCATTTTATAACATCCCAAGCCCCCTCCCCCCTCCCCCCCCCCCCCCCCCCTCCCCCCTCCCCCCTTCCCCACCTTTCAAGAACTTAACAAGAACTATGCATTTTTTTCTTATAACTCTCAGGGGATGGCAACTGTCTGCTACATGCAGTCTCTCTGGCTCTGTGGGGCATGGAAGACGATGAACTGATCTTGCGCACTGCGCTCTTTCGGCTTCTAAGGGATGACCAGAATGCGCGCAATCAAATGCGCTGGCAGAGAGAGCGCATGAGGGTTGATGCGGCAATTCCAGGCTCCGGATTGTTGTATAACACCACGGTAAACATTTTATTGCCATGGCCACAGGCAAACCTTACTTTAGTCCAGCTCTTGCTAGTCCCTTAATATTTATCCTTGAAGAGTGCATTTATTTGTAAAATCAGAACATTTTATTTTACAGGAGCTGTCTTTAGTTTGAGTGATTTTTTAAAATTGTAATATGTGACAGTGACCAGTATTGAAAAAGGACTGTCAAGTCAATTCTAAGCTTTAACTATTATATACATGTTTGGTAAACTGTTAAGATCGGCATGATTTCCACTGGTAATTAAAAACCTAGGTCAAGAAAACTACCTTGTAGAAAGTATAAGCCAGGCTTTATTCTAGAGTAGGCCTAATTGTTGCTTATCAGTCACCCAGTAAAACGTGCAATGCTTAATGTCCAAGTTGATCAACCGTAAAAGATGCTTAACTCTAAAAGATTTTGCTTTTGTTGCGTAGGAGTGGCACACGGAATGGGACATGATCAAAGTAATTGCAAGTCCCGAGCAACGCCCCCCAACTGCTCATGGCCTTCCCTACGAAAGCCTGGAGCAGTTTCACATCTTCATGTTGTCCAACATGCTGCGTCGGCCAATCATTGTGGTAGCCCAAGACATGATGCGCAGCCAATTGGGTCACTCCCTACAGCCCCAGAATCTCCACGGTATCTATCTGCCTCTTAACTGGGACCCAAGCGTCTGCTATCATTACCCAATACTTCTGGGGTTCCACCAGAACCATTTTACTCCACTTTTCTGCACGGCTCAACTGGATACAGAAGAAGACGATACCTTTGAATATCTTTTCCCGATCGTACAGCGTGACTACACCAGGATGACTGTACATTTTCTTGAAGAGGACGAGGAAACTCAAGTGGACAGCCTGTTAAAAAGGTACTTGATTATCGGAGAGGTCCTCCACATGGGTGAAAGCCTGGGCAACACTCATGGAATCTTAGGAGCTAGGCTCGTTAGCAAAAACAACCACCCAGATTTCGATCTCATGATTCCGTATTTACGGCTGGCCGAGACCCATTATCGAGCGTATTTAGAGATGGAATATGGAAACGCTGAGAGTTTTACTGCTGCTTGTGGAGGGAAAGCCGACACTAAAAGTGGAAGAATTTTGGAGAAACCTTTATCCTTACGGGAGCAGCCTATTATCAGCGAACAAGCTGAGCAAAAGCATCATTCTTGGTCAGTTTTAGGTAATCTGTTAAGCCAGCCATTGGATCCTGAACGCAAGGCTGGGAACGCCACCGGACAAAACCCCGCATACAACGGGACCTTCTCTCTAATCAACAAGGCCTGCAAGACGCCAGGCTGTGATTATTACCGATCAACCAGCACTGGGGAATACTGCCACCAGTGTTATACCAAGCAGAAGAGTGACAAGTGTCGGGGCGAAGGATGTCTTAACCCTGCCGAGCAGAGCTGCCAAGGCTTGTGCCGTGTTTGCTTTGATCAGAAAAAGCTGATGGAAGTTCCCCCTCTCCAAGCCACTGCTCCCCCAATGAGCAAAATGAGTCTCGACCCTATCAGTCAATTGGCCTTTGCAAATACACCTCCGGTGGCAGCTTCTGACAAGATGGGGTCTTCTTCAAGACCTGGAAAAATTGAACCAAGTCCAGGAGCAAGTTCTGACAGGGTACACATGACCATGGGACGTAATCCAAGTCCGGATGATGAACTAAACTCTTTGATTGTCCACCAGAAGCTTGCGACCAAGAAGTGCATCATTCCCGAGTGTCCATTGACTGGCGATCCTACTAAGAACGACATGTGCTTCAAGTGTTATGAAGAGAACCTCAAAGCAGCACAGGAAATCACAAGATCAAAGATAATCTGTCAACCTGGACAAACAAGAAATGAGTTGGTGGCACAGTCCGCAGCTGGGGCAGCATTCGGTGGAGCCACAGGCAATTTAACAACTGGTGCCTCTGCTTGTGCTGCTTATGTTGTATCATCTGCATCTGAGCAAAAGCCCGGATACACAGTCCAGAAGAATATCTGTGCAAATGCCGGATGCGTGGGAGTTCGGCTTGTCGGCGACCATTTCCTCGGCTATTGCTTTGATTGCTACAAAAGAAACTGTAGAGAGCCCGACCAAGGGCCGTCAAGTCCACACCCAGTTAATGAAAGAAGAAACACTGCCGGTGCTATAAATCGGAAGTTCGCAAAGTGGCAAGATCCACTTCCACAATCAAACCCAACAAAAAATTGG
Source organism: Henricia sp. BOLD:AAB3569 (assembly GCA_037783545.1). Lineage (NCBI taxonomy): Eukaryota > Metazoa > Echinodermata > Asteroidea > Spinulosida > Echinasteridae > Henricia > Henricia sp. BOLD:AAB3569. The sequence goes on along the minus strand of JBBELK010000607.1, from coordinate 467,879 downwards.
CTACAACAGAGGGAAATTGCAAACAACATGGAAGTTGCGTACGGGAATGCTCCTCAGCCAAATTTTGGAGAAATATGGCAGAGTAAGGCAGAAACCCAAACCGTTATCAAGCAGGTTGCAGCACCTTCGAATGTGACAGAAATACCACGATGCAAACATCATCTCTGTAATGAGCCTGCAGCACCACCAAAGTACAAGCTATGCCTAGATTGCATTGCTGATTATGCACGTAACGAAGACACACCAAATGTTGGATCTGCAGCTCAGAAAATCACAAGCAGTGCCAAAGCTGAAACTCTTTTGCCTGGACGGAGGGAGCCGGAAGGTAATGATCATTTAACATTTTAGTCCTCAAAGTAGCTAAAATGCTCCAAACCATTTTTAGGCTTTTTCCCACTAGACCAATTCTCGGGGTGGCTCGGGGCAGCGCAGGGTGAAAATAAGCCAGAATTCCCCCATAAAATTCTCACCCTCTCCCTTTTTCACGAAAGTGTACTCTGGGATCTTTTAAGTACATTACATAACACATTGGACGAAAGGCTATATATCCCTTCCGAAGGATGGAGCAATTTTGATTAAGTGCCTTGCTTAAGGGCATAGGTACCACGACCGGGAGTCGAACCCGCAACACCAAGTTTGCACCCAAGTGTTGCAAGTTAATGACCCAAGCCACTCGACCACGGTAATCAATATAGTTTTTAGAAGGAATTGCCTGTTGAGCAGCCACATGTATAGGGAACATTTCTTGTTTTTAACATTTCCAGATACGTTTAAACCAATTTTATTTTGACATACTATTTTCCTTATGCCCTTTTAACAGATGATCCTGATTTAAAATTAAGAGTGCAATTTTAAACAAATGTCGTTTTTGTGCTTTTTGCCTAGAACCAAAGCAACCGACTGCAGGGAGCGCCAGTCCCACACTCCAAATTACTGCCGCTGGATTTAAGAGCGCTCGCATAAGCAGAAACAAATGCCTGGTTCCGGGAGGTAAGTAAAAATGAGGTCTTAGAAAGGTTTTTATGAAGCCATTTTGCCTCCAAGTTTCATATCTTGGCTCAAAGGACCTCAGATGACTAGCTTAATAGAGTGATGTATTTCTGCTTGGATGTGCATGGTGCATGGTCAAGTGGAAAGCAATGTCAGACCTTCGATTGAGAAGTCCATTGTTTGAGGCCTGGTAACTTCAGAGATGTTTATCAAACACAATTCTTGTAATTTTCATACTGCTTCCCCTTTTTTGTCAATTATGTCTACTCCTGTGACATGTTAGGAATGCAGATTTTCTAAAGAGTTTGCATATTTCATGTTCCACTTGATTTAGTGTAAATCTTTGGCTCTTTTTTGCAGGATGTCCGGATGATATGTTCGGCGATCCTGAATTGGGCAACCTTTGCTCTCGTTGCTTTAATATGGTGTCCATGAGACGCACACGTACCCAGGCAACGCAACCGGTGTGCCAAGCGGAGACCAGGCTAATTCAATCGGCCCCTCGCCATCAGAATTATACTGCTCTCCTATATCCTTCTTCTCGCGACCCACTACTGCCGCAAACATCCAAGACACAAGTAATGTACACACGACCCGCTAATTATTGGAAGTGCACCAATGATGGCTGCGAAAACCAAGCCGACTCGCAGATTCTTGATGGCTACTGCAATGATTGTTACCGCATGTATCACCATCACGGCTACGTTCCTGAGATGCAGGCTGCTCCCCATACCGCTCCTTTAAATCCCTCTCCTCGCGACCCACTACCGCCGCGAACATCCAAGACAGAAGTGATGTACAAGAATCCCGAGAGATCTGGGCATTTGGCCGGCTCTCCGAAGCATTACACATATCCCGCTAATTATCGGAAGTGCACCAACGACGACTGCGAAAATCAAGCCAACCCGCAGATTCTTGATGGCTACTGCAATGATTGTTACCGTGTGTATCGCGATCACGGCTACTTTGGCGAGATGCAGGCTGCTCCCCAAGTGCCCCCTAGAGGGCGATTTGCGCAGTCCTCACAGTCCACAGTCCCGAAAGCATGGGTCAGTCGTCAGATGGGGTTGCAATCTAACTCGGAAGAGGAGAAGATCCTGAACATCGAGATTGGAGGAGCAGCGCCACCGATGGCGGAACCAAATCGTACAGATATGGGTTGTCGTAGCAAGGAATGCACAAATTTTGGCAATCCCCGTTGCCAAGGATACTGCAATAGTTGTTTTAGGCTGTTGAAACAAAATTAAAAGCATTTTGGTATAAAAACAGCCAGTAGTAAAATTTGTGTGACTGAAGATTCACATGCAGTACAGTATGTTGTAAACAACTTTGGAAATTGTAGCATTCTCATAAACGAAATGTAAATATTGAGTGATGTCAGTTTTACGCAACTTCATAACATTGTCTTGAATGTAATAAGTAGTCAGTGTGATAATTCAAGAGTGATTTTGGTTTTTATACTCCACAAATAATAATTTGGGAGCGCGTGTGGTCTAGTGGGTATGAAGAGGGATTCCCAGTCAGAGGTTGTGGGATTAAGCCCCACTTCGACCAACGTGTCTGTGTCCCTGGGCAATGCACTTAATTCCAGTTGCCTCGTCAACCCAAGCGATGTTTGGGAAGCTGTATTAATCTAACTGCTGATAGGGTTGAGCGCCTGGCCAGCAGCCACCTAGTTATAGCGAAATGGTTCTGGTGATTTCCTGATGGCAGCGTTAATAATGGCAACAGCACCATTAGCACCCCGCAGGGTGGACATGTGCGCTATATAAGAATCCACCATTGTTATTGTTAAATATCTTATTTTGTGGCAACGCAAATCATTTTGTAGAAAATAGCTAGTAATGTAATCAGTTTTATTGGATCTGGAACGAGTTTTTGTAAATAATGGTGCTTTTCCAGACTGTTTGAATTAGCCTTGTGCGTGTAACCTTTGCACTATGTCTGGTGCGAATTCTTAACTTTCAAAAGGAGGTACCGTTTAGAAAGTCCCATACTATGCTGTTGCTGTTACATGTGGTGCGTTCCAATGCCTAGCAACTAGTCGGGTTGCTTTATGCATTCTCTCCTATAGTGAGCACGGTATTGATTCTGGACTTCACACCTGCCGCACATTTTTGCACCTGGTCACATCACATAGTCTGGTCATCTGAATACTAAATGTGCATGTGAAAGGATGATGTCAATAGTACACCAGACGCTATGCAGAAGTTAATAGACCTATGACATAATGACGTCACGCAATGTTTACCGCGGTGCATTATGGGTAAAAAGTGGGACGAAATCTCTGCATCTCTAGTTTGCGTGCGTTGTATGCATAGCGCCTAGCGTATTATAATCTAGTAAATTTAAAAATCATTCTAAAATGAATCTAGGCCGCAACATTCAAATAAACAACATATTAAAAATATAATTGTTTCTTTTGAGTGGAAAGGTGTTTTTAAAGCAGTTTTTGAAGACAAACATTAAGAATTAAAATTTAGTCTGGTAACGTTCTTCAGTCTGTATGTTTCGTCATAGTGGATGCGTAGTAATACGACCACTTGCGAGCAGACGACGACGTCTCAGAAACTAGTCTGGTAACGTACTCCAACCTACATGTTTCGCGATGGTAGGTGCATGGTAATCACGACCACTTAAGCGAGCACCTTATTTGGACACTGCCGTCTGCTCGCAAGTGAATGTTATTTGAATGTTGCGGCATAGATTAATTTTAGAATGATTTTTATTGCAATTAGTTCTAGGTCAAATCTTAAATTGACTAGACTATAATACGCTAGGCGCTATGCATACAACGCACGCAAACTAGAGATGCAGAGATTTCGTCCCACTTTTCACCCATAATGCACCGCGGTAAACATTGCGTGACGTCATTACGTTTCAGGTCTATTGCTGTCTCAGTAGACGATCAGTGACCTGTATACTTCCTAAACATACTGTAGTGTAGACAGCTATCCCGAAGTCATCCTTTCCTGCATTTATACACAGTACAAAACCTGAATTCTGTCAACGCGGACATACAATTAACTGCAGAAGAAGAAAAGGACAACTTCATTTCTTTCCTCGATGTGGAGATCAATAGATTACCTCTCTGGGACGATATATATACTGGGGTCTACCGCAAGCCCATCCATCCATAAAGCATCGGTCGTCCGTGCCTTTTGCCACCGTGATACTGAAAGCAGAAACTGCTTATCTTCAACAAGCTTTCAAGACTAACGGCTATCCCGACATGCACTTTCATCAGCCACCACAAGGTCCCCAAGACGCACTAGAACACATCCAGTGATTCCAACATCATCTGCAATAACCTGAGAGTATTATCACAATGTATGCCTGTGTTGGGTGTTGTATACAATACCGACCAAAAGTTAATTTGTAGAATTTATTCAGAAAAACTATTACATGGAGTAAATCAGTAAAACATTGTCAAGCAGATGATCTCGACCTTTGACTTGTACTTTATGTAGACTTTCTTGCCAAAGAATAATACTCGATATGCTGTACACTGTATTTTTCAAGATTTTTCGTGATCTGTAATGTATGCTTATGATCAAGCAAAAATACAAATGTCACCTTATAGCGACTACATTATAAATACATGTACATATACCACTAAAGAATTGCAACAGATCACCTACTAATTTTGATCCAAATGTTTTGTAATATGTTTTCTTACGTAATGAATCAATAAACATATTTGTTTTCAACAAATTTATATAATACATGTATATATTTTTGTATATGTATATTTATAATATCGTATTATCCCATTGTAACTGGCATATTTGTTGCTGTTGGACGTGGTTAATAAATACAAAATAATATTTTGTATTTACTTACCACATCCAACAGCAAAACAAAATACCAGTTACAGGAATGGGATAATACGATATTATAAATATACATGTACATTTGTACCTATATAATTATACTTATGTATACACAAAATCATTATTACTAAAAAGATCCTTAGCAAATTTTGAGTTGTTTTTAAAGTTTAGTTTATGTAGCACATTTATTGTTTTACACACATTTTTCTGAAATAACGACTTTGGTAATGTAATTAGCATTAATGACTGTATTAACATGGTGGCCATTTTCCTGCAGAAATGTTTTGTGAATATAGTTGTGACAAGAAGTTAAGATTTGTTTTGTAAATTTTAAATGAACCTTGAAACTCTTGTAAAGTAACACATGTATTTAATTTTGAGTAGCATTGTGCATGCAAATGTCGTGAAATACATGTGCATATTATTCGAATGAGCCAATATAAGATGGTTTGTGTATGGGCCTATTAAATTAAAATGAAAAACATTTCAAACGAGGGGCAGGTTGTCAAAGCATAATTAACATGGAGAGATATTGTCAAAATGTATATAAAGGCGCAAGGCATGTATGATTAACCCTCGCTTCAAGGGTTGAGGAGTGATAGGGTTAATGATGTAAAACTTCGGGGGAAATGCCAAATTAACTATTTTTGGGGGATTATAGCAAAAACGAAAAGAAGTATAACAACAACATGTTATGGTACAGAATTATTTTATTTTTTATAATTACAGACGATCCTTAGGGTGAGAAGACATATACATACAGATGTGCTCAAAATTATTTATACCCTTCGAAAAATCTAACATTTTACAAATTTCCTCACTCCCAAAAACTATTGTGAAGGAACTTTCACTGTATCCCAGGACAGTTATAGTTGCCTTGCACAAGGCCACATGTTTTTGGCTCAGACATTTGCATAACAATAGTATTGTCCAGATTTGCATTTTTGTGCCTGTTCAAAATTATTCAGACCCCTTCACAAAATATCAGCATTTAGGCAATTGTTTTTGGATAATGCACCTGCTTCAACATTCCAGTGATTCCTTTTTGTTGTTCAACAGTTATCCTAACATGTTTGCATAAGATTTGAATCATTAACATATCTGTTCAATTAAATTCAAATCAAAGAATGTCATAGAATAGCACTCTGCTTGTAGGCTATAAAGTGAGGGGAGTTGATGCCTTCATTCTCAGTTTCTGGACCTACGCGTGGCCCTTTTAAAGCAGTGTAGAGTGCCAGTTTCCACCGTTCAGAGCATAATTAGGAAGTCTGCTTCGATTGCCAAGTTTGGTGATTTTGTGAATCCAGAGAGAAAGAAAAATAGAAAGGATTCACAAAATAGAACGGAAAAAATGAAAGCTTGTGAGGAACACACTAGATGCATTGAGTGACATTGAAGAGCATATGGAGATAACTTGTGTGGCTGCTAAGTGGATTAAAATTCCCAAGGTTAGCCCGCAGGGGTTCTCGGATCTACATTGAGCTGAGAAAGTGGCTATGATGGAAGCCAAGTTTAAGATCTTTGGAGACGCGCTTTCAGAGATACAAGTGCAACAGTTGACAACCATGGCAACTACTACCACCCGTGACTTGCCATGTACCGTTAAGCCATTGATGTCTGAAGTTGTGGCACGCAGTTCCGAAGTAGTTCAGGAGCATATGAGTCAAAGCAGTCATGCACAATATCGAGCCAGCAAGTTGACAACCAAAATAACCATACGGCGTTGAAACAGTCTACGGGTACATCGCGGTATTAAGATGAATGTGATGGTGGCAACTTTGTTTTCCCGACTGTCCAAAAAGGAAAAAACAACAGAAATTTGTTCGAAAACTGGTTACGAATAGCCAAGCTCAATCCAGCAAATCGCAGGGTAATTTAGCAGCTCATCGTAGAACCACAAAATTAAGCAGGCATCCTGTAATGGGAAACTCTGACTGTGTGAAAGGACTTTGCGAGTAACGCCTATGCCTAGTCGCGACCTCTTCCTGTACAGGGTACATAAAGAGGACGATGTTCCTGAATTGACCGCTTACCTTGAGAGCAAGAAAGTTGCTGTTCAAGAGCTAGTGAAGAAGTGTCATAGTGATGCTAAGTTTAACTCCTTTAAACTGGTTGTCTCTAAGTCGGACTCATCAAAAATAACTGATCCAGAGTTTTGGCGACGGGGCATCTTTATTAGAAGATGGCATGATAAACTGGAGGACAATGAAATAGAACGTGCAAAGAGGTTGCATGATGAGGACAACGGTGATTAGTTTTTTTTACATCTACTGAACTTTCTTAATGGACACGAATAATCACAAATTGCAAATGGCAACTTTAATTGCAAACACTTTAAAGATAAGGGGCCCAAATTTAATTTTATTAAACAGTTGGTTCATGAAAATGATGTTTTGTTTTTACAAGAGCATTGTCTTTTTGAAAGCCAATTTTATAAATTACATATACTTGCCAGGAGCATTGAGGTTATTTGTAACAGTTCCATGGATGAGACTAAACCGCTTGAAGGTCGTCTTTTTGGGGGTTGTGCTATTATTTATAAACCTATAGTAATTTTAAATTTCATCATATTACCTGCAAACATAATAGGTTGTGTGGAATGTCTATGGATGTGGGCGATAAATGTAATATCTTGTTTTTAAATGCATATATGCCGTGTGACTGAAATATGCATGATGATAAATTTACTACTTATGTTGATGTACTGAGTGAGGTTGGGCAATTAATACATAAATTAGACCCTACTCATGTTATATTTGGAGGTGATCTTAATACAGTTTTGAGTCGGTCATCGCATCAATCTGCTGCGTTAAAATATTTTATTAACGGTCTTAACATGGTAACGTGTCTCCTCTGCTATTGGAAATGTTATTGATTCATGTAATATTTTAGATAATCATCCTTTTTTTCTGATCATGTTCCTGTTAAAATTGTTTTGGATATTTGTGTTGATCTTTTTAGTTTGAAGAATAGAGTACACTGTCGTACTGCCTGGTGGAAGGCAAGTATAAGTCGCAACTTTTACAGTATAAAGAAGATTTACATACTAATTTGCAATATATTTCTTTTAAAAATGATATTTTATATTGCACAAATATTAACTGTAAAGAGCATGTTAATGATTTAAATAATCTGTATAATGATGTTTTAACAGCATGTATTGATGCTTCGGATCGCGGAATGTATCCCAAAATCCCACCCCGCTGGGAATGATGCGTCACTTTTTGATACAAGTAGCAAGAATGTTCCTGGGTGGACTGATAAGGTTGAGCCTTTACATAGGGAATCTATAATGTGGCATCATCATTGGAGGGCATGCATGGTCAACCACATCATGGTGTTGTTGCAGAAATGCATCATATTTTTTAGGGCTAATTATCACAGAGCTGTTAGGGGGAGGGGGGAGTGTTTGAGGATAAAGATAAGATTCAAATTCAAAAAATGGCTGAAGCGATTTCTGGGAATAATGATAGAGATCTCTTGAGAGACGTTAATAGAATTAAAGGGAGAAATAATATCGCCCCTAATTGTGTTGATGGTTTTAATAATTATTCTGATGTTGTAAAGGTTTTTAATAAAAAATATTATGATTTGTATAATTGTGTTCCTTCTGAACTAACGGAGCTTGATAATATTTGCAGTGAAATTCATGAAAGGTCAAGTACTCCGACTGTGAACAAAATTATTTATTGAGTGTAGATGATATTTTAAAGGGCCCCTTATTTAGGATTTTTATCAATGAAATCTATGCTCTAAAACCACTCTACTCAGTTAAAGTCATAAAAATCCTATTTGGAGCTTGCTTTGGGGGTTAAAACAAAGGTTTTTAGTTTTTATGCTAATGCGAATATGCATATTCGTGACCAAGGTCACGATGTCACAAGAGGCAAACACAGAAAAATCACATTCAACTGTGCACAAAAGATTCCATTTTTTTCTAAATTTTCCTGAAACTTTTGTAATCCATGGCTGTTTGAGTTTGTTTTACATGTTGCCTGCTGTAAGCCATGACAAAACTGGGGGTAGAAACTGCAGCAATTTGCCACAAGTCCAACTTGAAGTCTTATGTTTTTTCTTAACTTTTCCCTTCTGTCTTCCTTATGTGATGCACTCAAAACAGCGCCCTCTGTCTGTGATATATTGCAATGAAATCTTCAAAGTTGAAAAAGGCCACCTTTTATTGATTTTACATCCAAACGAACAATAGTATGTCTTGCTGAACAAGTAATCCGTCATTATGAAGCAAAGGTTAGGCACGAAGTTGTTTAGCATGTCACAGGCCCTTTAAGCTCGGTAAATCTGATGGTGAAGAAGGTCTTAATTTGGATCATATTATTAATGGCCCTCATCTATTGTATATATTTGTTAACATGTATATTTAATTGTATGTTAATTCATGCCATTAGTCCAGAAAGTATGAATTGTGGTACCATGGTTCCTATTCCCAAGTGTAAGAGAAAACTATTAAGTAGTTCAGACAACTATAGGGCAATCACTTTAAGCAGTATTATCGGCAAGGCGTTTGATTGGGTTATTATTCTGAAGGAAGAGAGTGCTCTGTGCAGCTCTGACCTACAGTTTGGATTTAAACAACATGCCTCTACTACTCAGTCATGCATGAATGAAGTTACTTCTTATTATAATTTTATTAGGAGTAATGTTTACACTGTTTTGCTAGATGCGTCCAAGGCATTTGATCGTGTTAATTATTGTAAACTTTTTAAAAAATTGCTCGATAAAAACATGTCACCCTTAATATTGAGGCTGCTGTTGTATATACATGTACATGTATATTCTAATCAAATTCTCCAAGTGAAATGGGGTGAGTCTATTTCTAGCAAATTTACAGCCAATAACGGTGTTAAACAGGGGGGTGTTTTATCTCCTATTTTATTTTCCTTGTATTTAGATGGCTTGATTGCTGAATTACGTAACAGTGGTGTTGGTTGCTATATAGGTAATAATTATGTTGAATGTCTATATGCAGATGATATTACCTTGATGGCTCCTACTAGAAAGGGTCTACAGAATATGGTCACTGTGAAAATTATGCAAATGATTTTGATATTATTTTTAATGGTACTAAAAGGCTGGGTTTAGTGCTACAGTGTTTAGGTTCACTTTTGCTTACCCTGGCCGGCTTGGACTGTTTTGTCCTTATAGTTCACTCCTGTCTATTGTTCTCTGCATTGTTCAGTATACATCGTAAATTGCGCTTTCTTATGAAACTTTTGTTTTTTTGTTCACTGCATGTAATTTGTGTGTGCTTGTTTTTGTTTATGTATTGGCCGAATAAATAATGAATAAATAATAAATAAAAGTCAGTTTGAGTTTCTGGTTTTTAGAGGTCGTGACTGTCAAAGTTTAAATTGCACAATAACAGTTGATAATGTTGTGCTTAGTAATATTGACAGTGCTATGCATCTTGGGCACAACACTTCTATTTATAATACTGATAGTGGTTACAAGTGCCATTGCTAATTTCTGGAAAGGTTTTAACATGTTTAGGGCAGATTTTGGTCATTTGCCATCTTACTTACAGTGTAAGCTTTTTAATCAACATTGTTGTGGTTTTTATGGGTCCCCTTTGTGGCTTTTGTCTAGTCGTTATGTAACTGCTATGTGTGTTGCATGGAGAAAGGCCTTAAGAAAAATCTGGCGCATTCATTCTATGACTCATATCAACGTGACATTGTTGCCTTAATCTCGAACAGTTGTCCATTAGAAATCAGCCTCCAGAGTAGGTTTAGAAACTTTAGTCAAACAATTTTTAAATATGGAACCTCTTTGTTGAGGTCGGTTGCCAGTGAGGCATTATGTAATCCTTGTTCAGTTTTTTTGTAATAATTTTATTGAGCTGAAGGATTCTCGTAGCATATGGTATGAATGTGTACCACTATAAGTGTGAAATCAAATGTCTCTGTACTTAGGGACATGATTGATGTTAGAGACGGCATTGTTCAATGTGTCGCAGAAATAATTAGGGATTTTGTGTTAACTGATGTATCTTGTATTTATTTGTGCTTTTTTGTTTTCCTTCTTTTTTTACATACTATAGGTATTAATGTATTTTTTTCCTCTTGTAAATCTTTTCTTTTTTGTGTGTATTGTGCCATGAATTTGGGCGAATAAAGATGATAATAACAAGGAGTTTCCACACAGTGAGAAACCTTAAAGGTCGTGGTCGTATGTCGAAGGTGTTACCTCGTCTGGCAAGAAAAGTGTGCCGAGAAGCCAGCAACAATCCCCGCATATACCATGAAGGGTCTCCTGAACAGCCTTGGCGAGTCTGGGACCAATATATCCAGGCAGACACTTTAGCGCACATTGCATCAGGGAGGTCTCCATGGCCGCCGACCTAGAAAGACGCCACTCCGGAGGCAGAGACATCCAAAAATTCGGAAAGCTCGTCTGGCCTTCGCTAAAGCACACCTGGACAAGGATCCAAGCTTCTGGTCATCGATTCTGTGGTCAGACGAGCCAAAAATGGAGCTTTTCGGGCACATGAATGTTGCTTATGTCTGGCGAAAGAAAGGGAAAGCGTACAATCCAAAGAACACGGTCCCAACCGTCAAGCATGGAGGTGGTAGCATCATGCTGTGGAGATGCTTCTCGGCAAAATTCTCGTCAAAGTGGTTGGGATCATGAAAAAGGAGCAGTACATTAAGATCATCGATGAAAACATCAAGCAGCCCGCTGAGAAAATCTAGCTTGGTCATCATTGGACCTACCAGCAGGACAACGATCCCCAAAGATACTGCCAAGGCAGTCACGAAATGGTTCGAGGACAACCATGTGGACGTTCTGGAGTGGCCGAGCCAAAGCCCAGATCTCAACCCGATCGAGAATATATGGAGGGAACTCAAGACTCGGGTGATGGCAAGGAAGCCTTCCAACCCCAACGACCTTGAGTCTTTTGCGAAGGAGGAGTGGGCGAAAATCCCCGTGGAAACATGCTTTGGCCTTGTAAGCCGATACAGGAACCGTTTGGAGGCTGTGATAAAAAACAAAGGCTTTTCTATTGATTATTAAGAGTGACTTTATTAAGGGTAGACCTTTTTTTGGAAATCCGTCAATAAAATACCACCAACGAAAAATAGAAAGTAGTACCCACGATTGGGACTCGCAAACCCTCGGCGGAACCCTGAAAATTACAATTATCCAAATTAATATACCATACTAGAAATATTTAAGACAGTTTTAAGACGATATTTTATACATTTGGCAGGCAATATTGCTAAGATAGGAATAGACTTGGTTCCAAGTCCGAGATCCTGGTTTGTTTTCCGTTTCCGATTTTTGAAATGTATGGACAGGGAACTAGTCTATTTTGGTCGAGATTCTGAACCAAAATAGACTAGTTCCCTGTCCATACATTTCAAAAATCGGAAACGGAAAACAAACCAGGATCTCGGACTTGGAACCAAGTCTAAGATAGGAAGGATTGCCATCCAAGGACACCCATCTGGATCCAATACACCAAACCGATAGGAAAATACTTTTAAAAAGTTCCAAGTTTTTCTAGTAAATCAATGACATTTTTCTCTCTTAATTTTGTTTCTTCATTATCCCACAATTTATTTTTACACACAATATATAATGCAAGTCTTGGGCGTCGTTCATGGCAATCTTCCCTCGGAGTACATGTATTTCCGTTTAGGCAAGATTAATCACTAGGCCCTATAAATGTGTGGGTTGGCTTTGGCATTTAGTTTCAACTGTTCCCTATCGTAAAAAAAGTCACTTTTCAGCACAAATGTTTTGAACCAACGGAGATTTTCACACGGTAGTCAGTCATCGATCGAGCACTCAATTGCTCACGAATTGACGTAAAAATATCGACAATACAACAAACTATATTGAGTAAATAAAGTAGCCTAGCCCTTCAGCTCCCAATAGCTCGGAGAACTCTCATCGAAAATCTTCGAGGCTGGCAATGCCCTCTCCGAGCTCCAGCGGTTGCAAAACAACTGACTACGCCCAAAATCTCCGATTTTCCAACTACGCAAATAGCTTTAAAAAATTCGCGAAAAATCTAGCCCCGTGACTAATTTAAATGGCCTAATCATCCTTTGAAAATACGGTGAATTTACATACTCGCTACAATGAGGGCGCTGCCGTCCAAATGGAAAATGTTTTAACCAATCACTGTATAACAGTACTTACAACTACGAATAAATTTAAATAATAATGGCGTCATATATCTCTCCGCAAAACTAAATAAACCATTACGTATTCTGTAAAAGCTAGTTCCAAAAGAGAATATCCATTTTAAATACTTTTCTTTACCAAATTAATTTCGAAAGAGTAATTTCTATCTTATCACTACTTCCTCGTGACATAGGCCTATGCAGCCGATTTCACGAATCCTTAAGCGGGCCTCCCACTGTGCGATTTTTGACACGAATTTCCTACGATTGGGTACGATTGTGTGTAGAGTCTATATACAGTATCTGGTAATCGTACCAAATCGTACCAATTCGTAAGAAATTCGTGGCAAAAATCGCACAGTGGGAGGCCCGCTTTACGCACTGTCAACATTTTATTGCGTAGGCTGCGCAACATTCCTGTGAAAAATACACGCAAGCTATGGGGCTAGATTGGTTCCCGATTGGTTCGCTTATTGCGAAAATATAGGGATCGGTTATGGCGTGTGATACGTTGCAATATTCGATAATGCACAAATATATGTGCGATGTTAAATATATATGTGCGATGTTTTTTCATATGTATGCGATGTTGAAATATATATGCAATAATTTGACATATATATGCAATGTTTTTTCATATGTATGCGATGTTAAAAATATATGTGCAATAGTTTGACATATATGCAATGTTAAAAATATATGTGCGATATTTCGACATAAATGTGGGATATTTCAATGTGTGGGGTCGCGGTGTTCGTGATATGTGGGCATGATCTTTCATAGATTGGTTCCCGATCCCTATAGATTGGTTCGGTTATTGCGAAAGTGTGGAATATGTAGACGGGAACCAGTCTAGATCTTTCAATGTATGTGCGTAAACGGAATCGTGGGTAGCACCTAGACTGGTTCCCGCTCCACATATTCCACATACAACGACTGAATAATTCAGTCTAGTCAAAACTTTGTGGTCCGGGTACCAGACTGTAGTTAGGTAGCACCCAGCTATTAATCACGTGATGTGTATCACGTGATGAGAGACACATGCGCGATGATAACCGTTTCTCCTTTGTTTATTCAGAGACGTAAAGAGAATACGTGTTAATATAAGGGGAGCTCGGAGAGGGGTGGGGGAAGGGGTGGGGGAAGTGGTGGGATCCGTTTGTCACATATCGTGCTGGATATAGTTGTTAGTTGCCTAGGCAATGGTTCTACACTAAAAATCACTGAACCGTGTTCCTGTGCTTTTGAAATGGTAATTTTTCCAACGGTCACGGTGTTCGACCCCTAGCTCGGGATTAAGTGTTATGGCCCGGTCGCTTAATTTTTTTTTACACCACTGTGAGGGGAGAACAATAGGGTTTGTACCTTTTTAGCGTCTTGAGAGGAGACTATATAATAGGTTAGGGTTCAGGGTTAGGGTTTAGGGTTGTTTATTTAGGCGTGACATAATTGAATAAACCATACCACACCAGGCTACGCGCCGGATGAAGGTCACCCGCAAGGGTGACTCGCCGTTAAAGGAAAGTTTTCAGTAAAAAATGGGGTTTGTTTGTCTGTTTTAACTTCAGTTAGCAATCATACAATACCTCCCAAAAATAATATCGACGGGGAATTTTTTTTAAGGCAATCCCCAGTTTGGATGTGGAAGCAAAAAGGTGAATTACGTTTGGAACCAGATAAATTATTTTGCAAAACATCGGTCGATCTATTTCCGGCGATATCCTTAAAATATATACAGATATTTGAGAACGTGAAATTGCTTAAGTTTAATATGGTGACGAGAAAAATTTGACAGACAATAAAATATCAAAATCTCAATTTCCATGGGAAAAATGCCCCCCCCCCCCCCCCCACCCCAATAGGGGTTGAAATGTTGATACCATATAATTTTTCATATTTTTCTCATGACCATTCTGAAATTTCGCGTTCTCAATCCGTATATATTGCCGGAAAAAGACCGATGTTTTGCACAATAATATATCTGGTTCTTTAGAAAAGTGCAACTATAGTAATTAACCTTTTTGCTTCCACATCCACAAAGGTCTGTGGCTACCATGAGCAATTTCATAAAGCTTCCACATCCAAACTGGGGATTGCATTGAATTGTTTTCCTCGTCGATATTATTTTTGGGAGCTATTTTCATTGCTAAGTTAAAACAGACAAACAAAACCCACTTTTTACTGAACACGCTCCTTTAACGGCGAGTCACCCTTGCAGGCCCTATGTAGGACATAGAGCAAGGAATGCGTAGGATAAGTGTATCTCCCTTCCCTTCTGTTAACACACACACTCCCCTAAAAACAAAGGAATTCCTTGGATGTTTGAGACACAATGGGGGAACAATGGTAGGGGGAGGGGCATACCCTCCCCCACATCGTGCTGCACATTCCTAAGATGTTTAAATAACGATAGGAACAGGTGTACTCTCAGATGCCATGTGGGCGTCTGCTTGGGCGATTCCACGCTGGAGTCGAGTAGAATCGATTCCACGCTGGAGTCGAGTAGAATCGATTCTGAGTCACTATTCCAAATTTTCAGGAATCGATTCCTTTTATCTAGATTCGATCCCCAGTGATAGGTTGCCGAATGCCGATTCTTAGAAATTCCGGAACCAAAATACACGGGTTTTGCCGTCTTCCTTTCGCAAGGGTCTTTGCTGCACGCTGCACACCGAGTTACCGAGTTTCCGGTGTGCAGCAAAGACTCAAGTTTTTGCGAAAGGAAGATGGGGACGGGTTTTGCAAGAGTACTCGGCTTGGTTCTGATATCATATCATAAACGTCCAGTACCGCTCAGTGCCACTTATGGAATCGATTCCGGGTAGCTAGAATTGCGATCGATTGGAATCGGAATCGATTCCAAAAATGCTGTCCAGAGTCGCCCAAGCCCGCGTTTCCATTCTTCGGTTACGTAACCATGCACCGCATTCCGGACGCAATGAACCGTGGAAGCAGCAGGTAGATTTTGCAACAGACGAACTGCCGACGGCCGGTCAAGATGCTGGTGATGATACGGGACGTCCTCGACAATCTACGCTTGTGGGATTTTTAGGTACGTAAACTACGATTGTAACGGTAATATCCTATTCCTATGTTTTCATGCTATGTGGGAATGGTAAAGATTAAAGTTTTTGTGGGTCTTTTACCTACTCGACATGCTTGAAGAAGGGAAAAGTAGTTATGTGGGGTTCGGGATTTAAAATACGTGGGTTGAGTTAGACCATAGTCAGCAAGGAACAGTTCCTTGCTCTATGGTTAGACAATACCTCGGCTCGAATTTTTTCATGTGGTAATCTCTAAAAGATTAGGCTACCACATGAACAATTTCGAGCCGAGGTAACCTTGTCTAGGGTTGAGTGAAATGAACTTGTTATGATTCCTTGCTTATAATGGGGCTTAATCAAGTAACCATCCTTCTAATCTGATTGTTGTTTTCGCTTTCAGGATGGAGTCGTGTACTACCGTATGACGGCGGCTTCATGGAAAAGGTAAATTGCGGATCTGTTAAAACTCTTAATTGGAAGAAATTCCTGAAAATTTTTACTTTAATACCTGCACTTTCAACTCTTTGTACAAGTCTTATGGACTTCATTAACAAAATTAAGGTTTTTTGTTATTTTATTCGTTTAGGTTGAACAATTAAGATACCTCCTGGAATCAATAGATAATCCAATTTTAAGATATACTTCCCACTTGCACTTTTGTCGGAAATGTTGCATTTCTGAGATAAATAAATAATAAAACTACCGGTACTGCAGAGAGTAAGACAAAATCACAGCGAGTAAGCGCGACAATAGAGGCCGCTGCATGCAAGCGTACATGGTTCATCTTGTGCACCAACTAAATGCAATTTTTGAAGAAGAAAATGTCATTTTTCTTTAGAAAAGCAACATTTGCGACAAAATTGCATGTGTAAACTGGAAAGTATATCTTATAATTGGATTATCTGTTGATTCCAAGAGGTAATTTCGGTATTTTTTTCGTATACATTGAACAAAGATTTTAAGGAAATTACCTCCTGGAATCAACACATAATGTAATTTTAAGACCTACTTCCCACTTGCACTTTTGTCGCAAATGTTGCTTTTCTGTAGAAAAATCACGTTAGTGCACAAGATAACCATTCACGCGCACGCGCAGCGCCCTCTGTTGTCGCGCTAACGCACAGACCGCTCGCCGCGTCATTTTGTGCATTACTTTATGCAGTAATTTTATCATTTATTTATCTCAGAAATGCAACATTTGCGACGGAAGTGTCAGTGGGAAGTATATCTTAGAATTGAATAAGCTATCGATTCCAATATATAAATTTACCCAAATCCGTGTTCAATGTATACACGAATCCGGTTGCTAAGGACTCCTTCCCTGCAAGTCCGCCATAGCTGGGGGCCATCCACTGCCATGGACTGGGCGCTTTGTCTTGTTGTTAAATCGAACAGCGCACAACGCGTACGCGTACACAGGCTTCGCAGGCAAATAAACGCGCAAAACTGTTCGAAGTGACAACATAATGTAACAGCATATCATCAACACAAAACCCACAGTACATGGCACTGGATGGCCCCCAGCTATGGCGGACGTACACGGACCATGACTTTGCAGGTCGGATTGGTGTATATGAAAAAAATACCAAAATTTCCTTAAAATCTTTGTTCAACCTAAACGAAAAAAATAACTTTTTTTTATTCAGGCTAAAATAATATTTTCACAACAAAATTTCACTTTTTTTAGCGGAAGATAAGCTGTATGAATGAAATAATGCAGGTATTTAAGTAAAATAGGAAAGAATTCTGTTTACTGCAGTGGCTGCCACTTATTCTCCTTATGACTTAATAACCATCAAAATATTTGAAAGGGAAGTGAATTGTGCAGTAACAAACATTCAAAAATTTTCTTGAAAATACTTCCCTGTTCCATAGGTTTAACACACGGTGTCTCAGTGGCAACCAGTGAATGGAATTCATACCAAAACAAATTCTAATCATCTTCTCAACTTTTACCGAAACATGAATTTTATAGTGGATAGTGTAATTTTGGAAAGAATTTACAAGTCGGACATCACATAAGCTTTCCTGCACTAAACCCATCGGACAACTGGGAATAATTCCCGGTATTTTTTCCCTTATACATTGAAAATACATTGCGTAAGCGCGACATAAGTTATTTTAAAGGAAAACAATTCTGATTAACTTCTCAACTCTAGAATTCTCTTATTTAATCCACATAGGAACAATTAAAATTACCACAAAACAATAATTCAACAAAATTAGGCCATTTTGAATGATCATGGTTAGGGTTTTGGGAACCTTTTATTTATTTTATTAACAGCAATACTTTGTCTTTTCTCCTCAGGTTTTTGATCACCAGCCAAGGGTCCAGTTTAAATGTAAGTATCATATAGTCTCTATTGTAACTTTAAAGATGCATTGTTTGAGCTTGGAGCCAATTTTACCATGAATATCTGGGCATGCAATTCTTAGGTTGATGTTAATGATATAAATAGTACTGGAGTTTTATACATTCACCACCAAAGTAGGTACCTATATTGTTCTGTGTGGAGAGGCAATTTATGGTAAAATGCCTTGCCCAAAGGCACATCTACAACCTTTTGAATTAACCAAGGTATTGAGTACATGACACTTGACTGTTTGGATATCTAAATTTCATATTAAAATTGGCCCAGACATTTTTTTGTGTTTTTTACTTGGTTTATTGATTATAAAAAGGCAAATCCTGGGTGTCCGTGCATGGTAATGAACCCCACGTATATTTTGAAGGAAAGAACTAACCTCCAAATTTAAATCTTGTGGCAAAAGGTAAAACTAAAACAAAATTGGAATATGTGGCCCTGCAGTGACATGAAAGAAACTTGGCTTGAGAGATGATGAAAATCAATACCTGCATTTTCCGGAAACCATTAGTTTTTGATAATTTTAAAACTAATTAAGTTAGGAAAATAACTAAATTATTGGCCTTTTCGCAATTTCATTGCTTGAGAAATCAGTGGCAAAATCAGTGTACACAAATAAATTTACTGATAAATTTCTGGTGTCCTTTAATAGCGCATTTCATGTCTCTTGACATCTCAATGCGAACCACCTCAATATTGATACATAGATCGGCAAGTGGCGGCTAAGCCAGAGACATTGGGAAAATTCCCCTTCTCTTCCGAAAGAATGTTCTAGGATCTTTAAGATGCATTACACAATACTGGACCTATAGGGCTTTACATCCCATCCACAGGATGGAGCAATTGGGGTAAAGTGCCTTGCTCAAGGGCACAAGTACCTCAAGTAGTCTGAAAACCACAACCTTCGGGTGTTTCCACCTGAAGTTTGTAAGTTAATGACCCAAACTGCCACGATACTTATAACTCATTCTGCAAATTACCTGCACTATGCTATTAAAGAAGAAAATATAGCAACGTATTTGTATCCGTATATCATCCTGAAACCTGTGCACATCAAGTTGAATTTGCGAAAAGGCTACATGAATACATACATCGTACAGACTTCACCTACTCATCTGTGTCAAAAGTCGGAAGGTTCCATGTTGTGCAAAATGGCCACAATTTTCATTCAGACATGCTGGTAAATGTACAGCACAAAATCAAATATGTTTGGCATGTAGATTAAACAAACTTTACTTATTGCATATGTGTGAAGGGAATGAATTTACTTGCTGAAGTGGTTTAAAATTGGAGTACAAACTGCATGTTACAACATGAACTGTCTGCCATTATAATATATGTATTCCAGCAAACATATCAACATTCACTGTCCTTATAGGTACCCATTTAAGGGTGGAGAGAACCCAAGTTTAGAACTAAATCATTAGGGAGGTTTTCGCACCGTCACGGATACCGATACGTCATGACTTTATGCGCGTCTCGTGACGCGTAACCGTATATAGTACACATGTTTTCATATGCGTGAACAACGGTTATTGGCCTCCATACGCGTAGCATAAAAACGGATACCGGTTATGCAGATTTTTCGCTTTTTCCGTGATGGATTAATAAGTTTTATGCATTTTGTTTCTTTGTGATGTATCTTCCATGAATACCGATCGAATTTAATGAACCATTCCCACGTGAAAGTGAGGAAAATCTGCTGCAAACAAAGCCAAGCGCAGAGCATATTTAGCAGATGAATGTATGCACGTAGTCACACAGTGCGAAACCCAGTTCAGTGAGTGCATCAACGTGAACGGTTACCGTTATCCGTATTCGTATTCGTCACCTTGCGAAACCTCTCTATTGTCTCAAATGCAATCCACGCCACATGAATTGACCTTTTATTTTTTGTAGAAAATGAAATGTGTAACATGCAGTTTGTGCTCAAAACACGAGAATGGCTAAAAATTGTTTCTAAGCAAATTCTTAAATTTAGTTAGTTTTTTTTTATAGGGAAAAAACCCTTAATTCTTACCTATAAATTGATAATCATTGAAAAACAATAAACAAGTTTGTGCGCATTTTCAAAGTTAAACTAAATTAACCTGGTTTTATGAGGAAAGAATTCAGTACTCAATCATCAGAAAACCGGAGGATTGGCCAAAAAATGTAATTTTGTTTTTGAAAAATGTGTCTGACAGCTTGGGCTGAGTTTTTGTGATCATGACTAGAAATCGGCAGTGGATCCAGGCACTATCTGGGTAGTGCTTGAAATGTCCATGAGCCTGGGCCAGGTTTTTGTGATCATGACTAGAAATTGGCAGTGGATCCAGGCACTATCTGGGTAGTGCTTGACATGTCCATAAGCCTAGAACCGCCACTGATTTCCAGTTATACTTGCAAAAACTTGACTCGGGCTGTGCAACATCCAACTCATTTTAGAATAAGTCACATTTTTTCGGGTAAATTTTGGGTTTTTCCTGATCAAATCTGCAATTTTTTTGCTGTAACATTTTACATTCTAATAAAACTAAACATGTGTAAATTTTCCTGTCAACCCATTTAGTGATCACGTAAACTGGACATGTTTAAATAAACCTATGTGTGTGACATTTTGAAGCATTTCTGGAAAGTCAAGTTTGACTGTCGATTTCTCTCTTGTTGCAAAATAATTTTCCTTGAATTTTATATAATTGGAAAGCCCTGTTATTCCTCTTTACGATGTGTCATTTGTTATGATTAAGCAATTGGGGGATGTGCAGTACAGCTGAATACGGGGCGGGTGTAATGTCACAAAATGCATTGCTATTGTCAAAAAGTGCATTGACACATTCCCATCCTCAAAGCAAAAGGGGAATGCACGACAATAGCAGTGAATTTTGTGACATTTCACTTTCCACCCACCCCTGTATTCCGCTATACTACACATCCCAGAATCGATTAATCATAACAAATGACACATCACTGTAAAGAGGAAAAACAGGGCTTTCCAATGATACAAATTTCAAGGGAAATGATTTAGTAACAAGAGAAAAATCGTCAGTCAAACTTGACTTTCCAAACTTTTTTTGAGGAGTTTAGCATGGTAGTCATCTACAGGGCGCACCTTATAATAGTACAGCATTTGTTTCAAATTTATCTGAAAGTTCCTTTTTACAGGGGGGAAATGTATGTTACGTGTGTGACGTCAGAAATGTCACACACATAACAGACATTTTTTCCCTGTAAAAAGAAATTTACAAGTAAATTTGAGACAAATGCTGTATTATTATATAAGGTGACCCCCTGTAAATGACTTCCATGCTATATTAATGCAAAAGTATTCACCAACAGGAAATTTATTGAACATAATACAGTTAAAAAAGCTACACATGTAACAAGAGAATGGCTCTACACATGATTTCCAGCTACAAGGTACTTTTGGTTGTACGACTGGTAAATTGTTTTAGGCAAATGGAATAAGTTATGAGAAATTTAACTCAAATCATTTTGTTTTGGTATGAAATGCATTGTAGATTGTGTTGATCTGAAATTAATTTTTGTAATTTTCTTTTTCAGAAATGGGAGCTCATGAGGCTGCAAGCAGGGTTGTAGTCAAGTCCACCACAAGTCCCTGGTTCTTAATTCAATGCTCATCCTTTGCTTCTGGACGTTTGACGGACTCGACTACAACCGGAATACGTGTTAGTTTTTAAATCTTTTCGCGAGTGATGTGGTACGTCGTAATCTGGAACAAATTGCCGATGGTATTTTCAGTCAATTGGGTATGTAGACAAAAAACTTGAGAAAGTCAATTTTCAGTTTATCGTCACTGACAATATGTAACTTAATTGTGATTTACCAAGTTACAAATGTTGTGTTTTACTGATTTGTTTCTTGAAATTGCAGTTATCGTTTGTAATTATATTTTCTTGTTTTACAGTGAATGTTTAATAAATCATTTTAATTGTATTTCTTTGTACACCATTTTTATTAATGTTTTCTTTAACAGTTAGAGGAGGGAAACCTCCACTTCAATACATTAGAAAATCGGACAGGGGGGCAACCCCTGTTCGATTTTCAAATTATAATTTTGGTCCACCGTGCCCTGGACTATCTGTAAAGACAATAGCAATTAGGACCTTGCATAAATTAAGTTAATGAACATTTTACTTGAATATATTACTTGGTTTACTTATTGGAGTACAGAATAAAATGAGACTTGTTTACAAATGAAACTTTTGTTGTCAGTGACTTTTATTTTGACTTTGAAGTTACTTTAACTATATAACACTATTTAAATAAGATTGTTTACAAACATTACTATATTTGTTAAAGTACATTTAACAATGCTACAAGAGAAATAAATACAATTGGTTGTTGCTAAATGAAGACAAGAATATTAAGTACAAGTCAATGTTTACAAACTGTTAGTCATTTTTTGAGAGAATAATTTGAGCAAGTTTTGGTTTGTTTACAAACTGATAGTCATTTTTTGGAGAGAGGCTGAACAAATTTAGGACAGCTTGTTTGTTTACAAGCTGTTAGTCATTTTTTTTGAGACATTGAAGAGTTGTGCTTAGGAACTGACTGTAGGATGGATAGAAGGGTTTTTTCTTCTGTTGATTCAATGTTTACAAACTGATAGTAATTTTTTTTGGATTAAGACTTGTACGACACATGTGAAGCCTTTGGTTTGTTTACAAATACTTGGTCATTAAGGAAGGAACAATCTATGGTAGATTGAGCAGAAGGTCCAGTCAACTTGATTCTTTCAACCTGTGGGTAAAAAAATAACAAATTATTTTCAAACAACATGGCTGGCACAAATTAACTAGGGAGGACTGCATACTTAGACCCCGTTCTCACTCGATTTCTCCTGATGTGAATGCACGGCTCTTCATTCAAAGAAGCAATTTGGCAGGCCTGGTTGTGTGTCAAGCGCCCTTTTTGACACGCGAATGTTCGATCTTCGTTAAGTGATATGGTGAACGCATGCTTCATTTTAACTAATCTTTGTCGAACGAAGCGATTTCTCTAGTGAGAACAGGGTTGTTAGTCATTCTTTTTGGGAAGGCTGCATACTTGAAATTTTTTAAAGAATTCCGTTTACTGGTCGCCACTTATAATGACTTCAATAACCACCAAAATGTGTTAATATTTTAATGAAAAGTGATTTTAGGAGTAAAAAACACTGACAATTTTCCTTGAAAATAAAGTTTTCTGCCCTGTCCCATAGACTTAACACACAGCGTCTCATCAGTGTGGACCAGTGAACAGAATTCATGCCATACATTTTTTCAGACTTTGTGAAAAATGGTGACTAATGTATTCCGAAGACTTTTTTGGGAAGGGAAATGAAATGCTTGGACATAATTTCTGAATGTTGGGCACTTAAAATTGTTTGATAATTGGCAGATACAAAAGCATTTCAACTTACCCAAAATGAAGGTGATGTACCAGAGTTTGTACAGCACAAACAGATTGCGAGACAATTCTGGTCGATGTTACGTACTTTGCAACCCTGTCGGAAATCAACAAAACAGAAAATTACAACATACTGCATAATTTGTACATTATGAGCAAATTCTCAATAAATCTTCAAAACGTCACACTTGTATTTAGAAGATTGTTTTTGGCGTGTTTTTCGATTTACAAGGCCGTTTTATATTCTGAGGGTAAACGGCACGCTCTCAAGCTTTGGATAAAAACGTAAAACAAACAGCATTCACCGGGGAACTTTCTTGATGTACAACAAGCGGCAATAGAGAGTTTACCAACCCAAGCGCCCACGGCGTCTCAGTCCCGACAGATGCGATTGTCGTTTGCACCTCGAGTCGGCATTTCTTTGACTAAAAACCCGTGTTTATAAAACTCCGTAATTGTCACTATAATGAACATCATGAGTTTTATGAAAATTTTTGGTTGTTATGGGGGACAAACGGATAAATTATAATTTAACAGTTGGGGTCCATGAGTGATGTTATCTTTAAGAGAATATTCATTTAGTGGTCTTCAATATAGCAACTTGACAATTTATCGAAACAAGTAAGGCTGCATAATCTGACACTGTCGTCGATTCTGTGCGTGTGCCCTTGGGCAAGGCAGTTTGTCAAATGGGTACCTGCAAGGGTTGTAGCCCCCGAGCGCTTGTGTCAGGCTGCTAGGGCAGCCTAATACTCCCCCAGGGAGTTATGACCAGGGTAATAATGTTGTAAAGTGCCATGAGTATCCTGCAAAGTAGATATGTGCGCTATAAAGATGCCATTATTAGTAGTTTAGTTTAGATGCACTTGATGCACGTAAAACGCAAACGTGAATGCAAAATGGCTTGAGCACTTGTCATATCTTTAGGTCTTAGAATCCAGGTTTGAATTTTGGTCACGGCAAAAGAGTTATCTTGCCACAAAAAGTCAGATTTATGGATTTTTGTTTTCGTCTGTTCTAAGATTTTCTCAAAGTTTTACGTGCATCTAAACCTCCCTATTATTAAAGATGAATAAAACAATTGATCATGACTTACCATAGGTGAAAACTGGCCAGACGTCTTTTTGATAGCGAATTTAAAGATGGAGGGTAGGTTGGCGGTCGGCATGATCAGTAGCAACAGACTGTGAATGCAAGAAATAAATAAATTGTTTTAATCAGCTGCAATAGGTCTATAATTACAGTAATATGCAATTTACAATCGGACCTCTGAGTCCCAAGTCAAGTCAGTTCAGTTCATGTCAATTAGTGTTTGTCCGAGTTAATTTGAAAATGAGTGTAAACCCTGAATCTTGCATGCGTGTAGGGAATTTTTGTTGTTCTGGCCAACAATGCTCCATGTTTAACGAAAGCTTTAGTTTTGAAAAAAAAATTTGACCCTCAAAATGACAAAAAAAGCATAAAAGTTCAATTTCCTTTTTGGCAGACCCAAGTCAAAAAATGTACAAGTTCGAGTCAAGTCAAGTCAGTGAAAATCGGGACTCGAGTCAACTCGATTCCGAGTCTCGAGTCCGAGTCATTACAATCCTGATGAAAACCATTGTCACATGGAATCATCAGAAAGTATTAGCTTGAAGTACGAAAGTACTCGGAACTAGTAAAGAGTGTTAACATGCCTGAAAGCTGCTCATGATGACAAATGAATTCCAACAGGAGAGAGACATGTACGTGGAGTCCAATAGTCCAGGTGAGGTCAAGCATGGGCAGCAGCACAAGGGAGCTTCACAAAAAGGAAATTTAAAAAACAGCTGTTACAAAATGATAAATGGGACAAAACACATTAAAATAAAGCAAATGCATGAACTATTTTCCGAAAAGTGTGCCTCAAACAGTTCAAGTTATTATCATTTTTTTTTTCCCGTCGGTGGAATTTTTACCAATGTCTGCAAAACCAACAAGATCAAAATATGCCTTCATGGATTGTTTCCAATCAAAAAAGGACATCCAAGTTATGAATATAAAAAGAAAATCCAACTTATGAATATTCATAGACCACTACAAAAGTGGTATTTTACCCAGAAGTCTTTGCTTTTAAAATTTTGCTCAGCACCATGAAACCATAAGCATCATGTTGCATTAGACAAACCAAACTGATTTTGAACTGCAGGGGAAGCCTGCTCATGAATATTCATAAGCCACTGCACATGTGCAGTTGGTCAATCAATTTTACCATGTTTGGACACTGCAGCACAGCACCATGAAAAAACCATATTCATCATGTTGCATGTAACAAACAAAACTGGTACAGAGGTGTAGGGAAATCCTGCTCATGAATATTCATAAATCACTGCACATGTGCAGTTGGCCAATCAATTTTACCGTGTTTGGACACTGAACACAGCACCATGAAACCATATCCATCATGTTGCATGTAACAAACAAAACTGGTACAGAGGTGTAAGGAAACCCTGTCATGAATATTCATAAATCACTGCACATGTGCAATTGGTCAATCAATTTTACTGTGTTTGGACACTGAACACAGCACCATGAAACCATATCCATCATGTTGCATGTAACAAACAAAACTGGTACAGATGTGTGGGGAAACCCTGTCATGAATATTCATAACACACTGCACATGTGCAGTTGGTCAATCAATTTTACCATGTTTAGACATGAACATAGCACCAAGAAACCATATCCATCATGTTGCATGTGACAAACAAAACTGGTACAGACGTGTGAGGAAACCTTGCTCATGAATATTCATAACCACTGCACATGTGCAGTTGGTCAATCAATTTTACCGTGTTTGGACACTGAACACAGCACCATGAAACCATATCCATCATGTTGCATTCAACAAACAAAACTGGTACAGAGGTGTAGGGAAACCCTGTTATGAATATTAATAAGCCACTGCACATGTGCAGTTGGTCAATCAATTTTACCATGTTTGAACACAGCACCATGAAACCATATCCATCATGTTGCATGTAAAAAACAAAACTGGTACAGAGGTGCAAGGAAACCCTGCTCATGAATATTTATAACTACTGCACACGTGCAGTCCATCAATTTTACCATGTCTGGACATGAACATAGCACCATGAAACCATATCATCAAGTTGCATGTGACAAACAAAACTGGTACAGACGTGTGAGGAAACCTTGCTCATGAATATTCATAAAGACCTGCCCAAAAGTTTGATCTGGGCTGCGTTCGAAACACGCGAACATTGCAAACGTTTGCATCGTTCGCCAACAACTGGTACCCGGCTTTCCATAGACGTGTGCACAAAAGCACTGAAACCAGTGGCGAACGTTGGCAACGTTCGCGTGTTTGGAACGCAGCCCAGATATTTCTCTTTTACTTTTCACCGAGTGGTCAAATGGTTAGGAACACACCGGCTTACTGTTTACATAATGTAGCGATATAGCATCATTGACCATATTTTTCGAAGGTCATTGTGAAAAAAAATCATCAAAATGTCACGTAATTAACTAGAAATGTTTAAAATTAACAAAAGATGCCAAATGTTGGACTATACGCTTTACCAGCCGCTCGGCGCTGATTATGTGTTTGTAAAGAAAGGTGGTGTTCGAAAGGGGTCGACATGTGTTTAACCTTGTTTTCCCCGACTCATCACACCTTGCATGATCCTCCCCAGGTCAGCGCTGACTCGAGGATCAGGAAGCAACTTGAACGCAACTACAGTAGTTGGTTTCCTCAACGTCCGTAATAGTTACTGTTTTTTTCCTTCGGATATTATTTTGTTATCACAAAAATTTGAGAGATTCTCTCGTCCATAAAACACCTAGAAACCCTTCTAATAAAACCTGTTGGCAGGTTTGTCTACTAATTGGAAAATAAAGTATGTACATAGTGTTCGTAAGACATTATTTCCAACAAGAAGTGAAACCAACCGCGATTGACAAAAGCAACTCGCACTTCGCGCTGGTTATTACGGCTGGAAAAAAAACTAACTCACAAGGTCACGTGATTTATCCAAACCAGATTTCTAAAAAACGACCAAATTTGATGGTTTTTTTTCAGGATCTATTTAGTTTATTTCGGAAAGACTTTTAGAATCATGTACGAGTCTATTTCGAGCTCAGTAGCCAAACAAGGCCGGTGTGTTCCTTTTAATAAAACAACTGTTGGAGGTTAATTAGTGTCGAGTCCCACCCAAACACAGGTTTTTGGCAGGTTTTTACCTTATCGCATCTACTGCTTGGGCGAGTATTGTGGGATGTTTTCAGGGCAGACTTTGCCCCATTTTCCTTCCCACAATGCAGTTCAGGTTTTGGACAAACTCACCCACGCAGTAATTGTGATAAGGTTTACTGAGTGCTATTAGATTACATTGAGAAAGAGCAAGAGATTCTTAATTTAGATAAGTGGTAACAACTTAACAAGCTGATCATTGCAATACCTGAAAGCTGCTCATGATGACAAATGAATTCCAACAGGAGAGAGACATGTACGTGGAGTCCAATAGTCCAGGTGAGGCCAAGCATGGGCAGCAATTAACACAAGGGAGCTTCAAAAACTGATCCTGTTAAAAGGGAACGAAAGGAAACAAAAGAAATCTACTGAAATGGAAACATTATGCAGTGCACACAGCACATACAGTTGAAGTCAGAAGTTTACATACAACTGTGTTAAAACTGGTGTGCTTAAACTTGCGCTGTCACCATTTTTGTAACAGTCTTTACTGAAGTTGTGATTTTGTGGAATTCCTCACGTGCTTGCAGTACTTAAAACATAGCCTGCACACCTTGCAATGGTTCGGGTAGTCCTGTTTACCATTTTGGGTGATGATGGTAGTGGTGTACATGTATGTAAACTTCTGACTTCAACTGTAACTGTTTCTCCCACCCCTCCCTGGCTGCCAGGCGCATGACCAGGTCTCAGTGGTTAGTTGATTATTTGTACTAACTGTCGAGACCTGTTACTTGATTTAAATACATGGCCAGGTATCAGTGGTCAGTTGATAATTTGTACTAACTGACGAGACCTGTTGATTTCTACAGACCCAATTCTTCTCTCGGTGTTGCGTGGTGGTGCGACTGGTCAAAGTAATGAACACAACATCTGGTATGGTGCCTGATCACCATTGAAATGAAACAACTAAACTTGGGATGAGAAAAAAATTGTAAGGGCCTTATCGGGATTCGAACCCGAGACCTCTGACTCACTATAGGCAGATGCTCTACCAGCTGAGCTACAAGGCACAGTTTCATGGAACACTGAGCATAAAACGCCATCTTGAATTTGTTAAACCTTTAGCCAGTTATTCCCTCAAAAATCAAAACCCTGCCCTCTTTTTACAAAAATAAATTCGCTATAAGGTCAAGACTGTAGGTACATGTAAGTGGTTTGATAAAAATAACACTTTTAATCTCTCATATGGAACGGGGTCCTAAAAGTAAGGAATGCCTAAACATGCTAAGCAAGATAAAAGGTGTTAACTTACCAAATCTTTCGAGTACTTTGGCCAAGCATTCTGGCATGTCGAGCTGAAAACCTTGCTTAAATATGAAGGTTGTGGGTTCTAAAATATAGACTGGTAGATTTTTTTATGCATAATTTCAACCCCACTGATTTATATAATTGGACATTTTACAGTTTGCAAAATAACTCTATCATATTTATTTCCAACAAATACCTTTTCAATATTGTTAAATTGATAGAAATGTTCACAGATTTACACATAACTTACACGATATAAACATGATGATGGCAGAAAACTTCGCCTAAAACGGTTTTGTCTGAAGTGCTATAGTTTTTGAGAAATGAGCAAAACAATTATTTTTCGTCTCGCGAGACGTAAATTCAATTCGCCCCAAAACCATTTCGCCCTGAACCACGTCGTCCTGAACCACTTCGCCCAAGTGGCATTTCGCCCCAAAACAACTTCGTTCACAGGCCCTGGTTCAGGGCTAAGTGGTTCAGGGGTGAAATGACTGTAAACTCCTTTTTGACTGTTTTCTCAAAAGTTAGACGAAGTACGGAGCTGGTTTTTGCTCAGGTTGGTTTTAATCATGCATATCTTCAATCACACAGGGGGATAAAACTATTTGTAACAGTTTACCAATCATGTATACTATCTTTAAAAGCTCTACAGAGGGTTAAACTCTTCAATGAGATAACCACCCCTCCCAGAGATCACTTGAGATGACATATTATAAAATCAGGGAACTTTTAAGTACATATGACTACAGTTCACTGTGGCCGTCACTTGGCCTCTCCTCCACTACTTTCAATACAATCTTTCCAGTGTTCTTATTGGCTGCCATGTGCTGGTGGGCGTTGATAATCTCCTCCAATGGAAACACTTGGTCTGTAACTGGCCTCAACTGGTCCCCAAAATGAGGCAGGGCATTCTCGGTGAAGGCTTGCACCAAGTCATTTTTGTACTGGAAAAACAAAAAGTCATGTAAGGATAAACGGGTCTTGATTTTGTCCGAATTTCCAAAGGCATTGAGGCCAACTGGAGGGGCACCTTGGCCAACTGGAGGGGCACCATGGCCAACTTTTTTCCAAATGTGTACTGAATATTTATACCTTGGTCAAACAAAAAACATGTCCTACTTTTGATCTTAATTTAAACCAAGATTTCAGATCATGTAAACAAGGCCTGACAAATTTTACTAATACTCGCATCAGTTTTGTCTGAGAGGGTGAGATTTAAAAGCCATACAAAAAAAAAAAAATTTCTGAATTTGCCACTTTCGATTTGGCATCCTCCATTGTCAAGGAAATTGTGTCTAAGGTCCCTTTGCACCTCTTGATGAGTTGCGCGAAACGATCGAGATGGTTTGAAATAACATATTAGGTGATCCTGCATTCCTTGAGAAGCTTTCGGCTAGCGATGTATTGTAATTGAAGGAGGCCAAGTCAAAAGCATCCTGAGATATCAGGAAATTTCCACTCTGCAAAGCGACGTAACAATACCCTGAGGAAATCCACGCAAAGGCTGTTGTCTTGAGCCAACTCACGCCCGAGTCATTTTGATGTAATTTAATCAATTCGGTCATGTTATGCCGAAAAGAAAGGATTTCTATACTTTCCAGAAATTGTATTGGGTTCCGTTCCTTATGACTGTCCCATTCCTACCAAACTTTCAAACAACGATCTTAATTTACTCCGCAGTTTTTCAAATTAATAACAGGGATGCATGCTGACGAATGTAATGGAACGGATTCCCCAGTATCCTTTAAATAGCAGCCAATCGCCGACGCGGACAACGGCCAGCATGTATCACATGCATGCACGGTGTTTACAATCTGCACGCGTTACATTAGAATGCCTGCAATCATACTGCAATGCACTGCCAAGCGTCCTGATTGGTCCAGCAGAGGCGACAAGATTTCTGTCGCTTGTTCCACCAAGAATCGGGGCCTGTTTCAACAGGGCCACTGTACGCAGGAGTTAGGGAGTGCGTTAAAGGGGCACTGTTGCAAGAGGATGAGTCAAAAGTGGCGAATTCCGAAATGTATTTTCGTTGGTCCAGCACGAGCGAGCAATTTGCATAAGTATTGTGCGTAGAGCATCACGAAATGAGGTGTTGAACAGGCTTTGTTCAAGCGGGTCACTGACCGTTTTCGTCGCAAGCAAGACGGACAGCTTGATTTTCATTGAAAATTATTTTTAGTTTTCATTTCAGATGTTTCGAGAGGAAACAATACATGCCCTAATTATTTTTTTGATGATCTGGGCGCCCGGAACCACAATCAGAAGATTCGGCTTCCGTTCAAGGGAATCATACAGGTTATGCTTTGAAAGACGGGAAAAACAGTATGAACCTATACTAAAACCTGATAACTTACTTCAAGACTTCTTGCTCTAAGCGTTGTTCCCACTAACGTGACTCTCTTGCGTAACAAGCCCCCAAGAATCGGCCCCTGTACCGCAGCACCGCCCAATAATCCATACACGACCCATGTACCGTCCATGGCAATGCTGCGTATGTTCTTTTCCCAATAGCTGGCACCAACGCAATCCAGGATTAGGTTGACTCCGTGGTCTAGCAAAAGATCAACACCACCATCAAAAGAATGAATGGCAGAATGTTAACCAAAATAACACCGGGATTATTTTAAACATTGCTGTACGTAGGCGCAGGTTTATTTTTAGTTTTAAAAAACTTGTTAACCAAATCTCATTAATTCTGCTAACCCCGATTTTGGAGAAGATACACAGAAAATAGGTAATTTCCTGACTTCAGACACCTCAAAATCTCTGAGTTTGTTAAAGCTGGGTTGAAGTCTCCCTTCACTTTCATGGTTTTCAACAGTATTCCTTTCTTTATATAGTCCTTTATGTACTAAGAACATTTTATTCAGAATGTCATCCTAGAAAAGTCAGAAAATTTCAGTCTTTTTCCGAGACTCTTTTTACGCAAAACTGATAACGAAAAGTCATCTCAATCAACTCGAGCTACATGTATGTGTGTGACGTCATAGCGAGGAGACACACAAAGCTGCTTCACTGACTGTGGTTGTGTATACCTACATGTAGCTCCTCGCAGCAAACATGTACACGTTGTATGCATGCACGGAACCGCGGATTTTCCACAGAGTTGCAAGTGTAACCACCAACAAGGTACGAAGCTGGCATTTTATTAATATCAAATATGAATTCAGTTTAACAACCACTGAGAAAATACACCGAAAACTTTGAAAACCTTTACAGAAAAATAACGACTGGTGGTTTATGCTATGCGGAAAGCATGCAACTTGCTTTGCAAAACAGTGACTGTCTCCTTGCTATGACGTAGAGGGGTCAATGCATATCATTATGACATCATCACCCCGTCTTTCATTTTGGCCTGTTGCCGGTTGACGAACACGGTCTAGTTTTACATTTTTCTCTCTAATATAAAGTCAGCAATAAAGATAAGAAAAATGCAACTTTATCAAGTAACATCTGTTTTATAAAATAACTTTCTTCCTCGCCAAGAAGCTTCAAGCTTTCAGCCCGGCTTTAATTGACACTCCAGAAGGGTTTTAATTTTTCAGAAGTTACAAGATGTTCCAAAATCAAGGAAGGTTGGAAGCTCTGCCATTCTTCAAAAATACTTACTTTCTGTGTATTCCATGACTTTCTCAGCAAAATCCACTTCTTTGTAGTTGAAAACCGCCGCGGCCCCGAGTTTCCTAGCCATATCAAGTTTAGCCGCTGTCCCGGCTGTGGCTATAGCTTCTGCCCCCGCAAGCAGCGTAAGCTGAATGGCTGCTGTCCCGACTCCGCTACCTGCTGCGTGGATTAAAACTTTATCGCCTTTTCTGACGTGACCTGTGAAAAACAACAACATTAAAGGAGCGTGACAATTTTTCCCATGGGTGTTGAGATTTTGATACCCGGTTCCATAAAGCAGTGCAGCAGTGATTACACCAACATTTTGGTGTAATCCAAATTGGAGATTGCAAATTTCATGATTTCTTCCCGGAAATGTTCAGATCACCGATCTGGAAAATGTTCAGATCACTGATCTGGACTTCGTCGATAATGCCATGATCTTTGTCGAGACGATGGAGAAAACAGAAAATTTGCAATCTCCAATTTGGATGTGGAAGCAAAAAGGTTGGTGTAATCACTGCACTGCTTTATGGAACCGGACTGCTTCAATAATTTAGTTTGGAAAACGTTGGTGGTTTTTTTGACGATATCCTCAAAAATGTTTGGATTGAGAGCAAAAAATTCAAAATTGCAATGAGAAAAATATGACAAAAGATATGGCCGTATACAAATCTCAACACCCATGGGAAAAAGGGGTGCTCAAAAATGTGATCTGGACGTACACGCTTTTTTAACTAAAAACATTTGTTCTATAGTCTTCATAAAACATTTCGTCACACAAATAGACACAAACTGGTTCATCTAAAAGTTTATTGGAAGTACATCAATTGTGAAAAATTCAACATCAAAACCTCTTCTGTGTACTCAGCTAATCAATCTGAAAATAAGGTATTTTTTCGTATACATTGAACAAAGATTTGAAGTAAATTACCTCCTGGAATCAACAGATAATATAATTTTAAGATACACTTCCCACTTGCACTTTTGTCGCAAATGTTGCTTTTCTGTAGAAAAATCACATGTTTTCCTTCACAAATTGCCTCCAGTTAGTGCACAAGATAACCATTCACGCGCTCGCACAGCGCCCTCTGTTGTCGCGCTAACGCACAGACTGCTCGTGCCGTATTTTTGTGCATTACTTTATGCGGTAATTTTATCATTTATTTATCTCAGAAAAGCAACATTTCCGTCAGAAGTGCAAGTAGGAAGTATATCTTAGAATTGGATGATCTGTTGATTCCAGGAGGTAATTACCTTCAAATCTTTGTTCAAAGTATACGAAAAAAATACCGAAAATAATTCCAATCCACAAATGATATGGTATCAAAATCTCAACACCCATAGAAAAAAAAGGGCGTCAAAAATGTGATCTGGACACGCCCCATTAATGAGCCTGAATGAGTTGTATGAGAATAAGTTATAAAAATTAAGAAAAATTTTACCAACAAAATGCAGCAGCTGATATGCAGTCAGCCACACTTCCGGAATCGCGGCGCCTTCCAGCATGGTCATGTGACTTGGTAAAGGAATCATGTGACCTTCAGGAGCGACGACAAACTCTGCATTGCCTCCGCCTCCAAGAAGTGCTGCTACCCGATCACCTTAATACGTTGGAATATAGGCACTTTCAGAACATATTTAAAGGCACCAACATTAAAGATACATGTAGTATACATGATTGGTAAACTAGCTGTTACAAATAGTTTCATCCCCGTGTGATTGAAGATACATGTATGTATGATTAAAACCAACCTGAGCAAAAACCAGCTCCATACTTCGTCTAACTTTTGGGAAACAGTCAAACAAGGGTTTGCAGTCATTTCGCCCCAAAACCACTTCGCCCTGAACCACGGCCTGTGCATGAAGTGATTTTAGGGCGAAGTGGCATTTGGGCAAGGTAGTGATTCGGGGTGAAATTGCACAATCATTTTTTTACCATTCATTTAATACAAACACCAGTAGCGGTGTGCCAAACGAATCAAATATTTAAATATTTGATCTTCCATAAAATGTTTGAATAGCATTTTACCGAATCAAATATTCGGTATGACCTTTTTTCATGTGCAAACCGGCCCAGATTAAACCAAACATATATTATTATTATTATTATTTCTTTATTATTATTTCTTTCTGGTATTCATACCAAGGATTCCTCAATAGTGCTCATTGCACTGTCGCTCGCAAGCGTGAGGAAACCCATGAAGAATTATAATTAGAATTAGAAATGGCCAGAGACACCGGGGATGATCCCCCTTGCTCTTTACGAAAGAATGCTCTGGGATCTTTAGAGTGCGTTTCCATTACCTAACACACTGGACCAACGGCTTTACATCCCTTCCGAAGGATGGAGCAAGTGTGGTTGAGTGCCTTGCCCAAGGGCACAGGTACCATAGCCGTGGGGAGGTTCGAACCCGCAACCCCAAGTTTTCACCTATGATTGCGAGTCAATGACCTAAACCGCTCGGCCACGGTACCCCACTATCATCCAGTTCGGAAGTTTTTTAGAATGAATATCCTGTGGGTGAATTACAGGATGTTTTTACTGAATAACGCAGCCCTTTTCGTTTTGAAAAAGCACCTTCAGTTGGCAATTTCTCCCACAAAGGTACCATTCTACACAGGGAAAATCATGTTTGTTACCATTGCTATCAACACTTTTAGTTGGGTATTTCTTGTCAAGTAAAATTTTTGACCACTGCAAATGATGTACAATGTATTGGGGCTTTAAATGTCCAATCCTCACCACAGACTCCAGACTGGCTTTATAGGTCATACCTAATGTCCATTTGGAGCATCCAGGTCCAAGCTTGACGACTTTGCCGGCTGCTTCCAAGCCAAGGATAGGGCTGGCACCGGGTGGTGGGTTATATGATCCGGCAAGCTACGTACAAAGACAAAACCAGATGGTTTGAGACCAACAAAAAAACAGCCATGACGTAACTTGTGCTAAAATACTCAAATTTATCCATTTTAACTAAACTTGGGATGGGAAAGAAAAATCATATGGTCATTGGGATTCGGACCCAAGACCTCTGGGAAAACTACCGGTATGAGGCAGAGCTTTTAAGTTCGAATCCCGATGCGAATCATAGAATTTCTCTCTCATCCAGTTTTTAGTTATTTCATTTTCATGTTGATTATTAGGCACCATGTACATGTACATGTAAATGTTTAAATACTCAAATCTATAATCATTTACCGGAAAATAGTGGATAGACCTGTTTCCAGAGCATTTTTTTTTTTTTCTGGCGTATTATCCGGTAAATGGGTCTCAATAGAAACACCTTTTGTTATGCAATACCATTTATAAATCATGTTCACTATAACAATATGAATATGACTACATAAGCGAATAGAAATGATCGATTTGAGTTTTGGAGACAAACATTTTGTAAACAAAAGAAGGCATTTTACAGTTTTACCCTGTACAAGAATTTTCCATTGTAAAGTGGTGTTCCCATTGGACGATTTTTGGTAAAACTCCTGTGGTTGTGCAGGAGAGTAACAAAATTTAGTCCAATGGGGATGCACTGAGAATTAATGTCCCTGTAAAGTTACCGCGTTTACGATGTAAAACTTACAGGGCGAGAGAGGCCGCGGAAACTTTCCGCCTAGCCACGGGAGTTTTACAGGGCCCTCGAAAAGTCCAATGGGAACAGTTTTGCCCTGTAAAATGAACACGACCCTGCAGTAAACTATGGGCCTGCATGGCAAAAGTTTACTGCAAGGTCGCGGTAGCTTTCTGCATGGGCACTGAAAGCAATAGACCGATCCAGTAAGCTCCGCCCATTTAGAAATTGCCTAGCAACATGCCACACATGTGAAGCACGTGTGCAGTAGAGTCGCGTGGCCGCGTCGTGCGTCAGCGTCCGCGCCCTGGTCAGCGCGTATTGAAATACGCACACGCACACAGAAACTGCACGCTCGAAAGCAAAATGTGCACTTAAGTATCCGGTCGTGTGCGTGCACGTACAACACGCCTGCATTACGCGTAACGCGAGCGATCAAACAAAAACATCTCGACACACATCTAGAACGCAGTGAATGCACAAAATAGCAAAACGACAAGCTAATTTTGGTGAGTTTTTGACATTTACACAAAAACACATTTATGAAGGGATTACAAGTAGGTTAGGGTAGTCTTATACAATCCGTTTTAAACCGGCTAGGGTCCTTTGCGCTGTTTTTGCGTCACTCGTGCTGCATTTGCCGTAGCTCTGTGCACAACATTTTGAGGACTCGGGTAACCAAACATTTTGGTTACCTGAACCTGAGGCTGTGATTGGTCAATTCAAAAATGGGCGGAGCTTACTGGATCGGTCTATTGCAAATGGGAACGCATGGGAAGATTACACGAAGGAATGTTACCGAAGGTCGCGCTAACTTTTTACGAGGCAGCGGAAAAGAAAGTCCAATGGGAACATGCCTTTACACTATACCTGTAAAGTATCTGCCCTGTTAATTGCTGTTGCGTACACCTTGATCAAGACCTCCCCCTCCCCCGGCTCAGGTAGCTCCGCCTCTCCAATGTACAGCCTCTCAGGCCCGCCATGCTCGTCAAACCTTACAGCTTTCATGGTTGTCATGTTGACCTGCAAAATTTTAATCATACTACGTGTCAAAAAAATGTCCTACATGTACTTTCGATCCTAAATAACTTTATCATTTTCCAATGGATTTAAACCAAAATTTCAGATTGTGTAAACAGAGTCAGGGGATTTAAAAGCCATACGAAAAAAAACACCTCAAATTTCAGAAACTGCCACTTTCGATTTGGGGCATCCTCCAATGTCGATACATTGCTGGAGACGGTGATGGGTCTTTCTCTAAATTAGGGGTCCAAAAGTGTGACATTTAGGCTGCGTTCGGGCGTTTACTCGTGTTAACACGAGTATACTCCTGCGCAAGCGAACGGCAAGAATAACGACACTCGGGTCAGTGAGAGTATGCTCTCGGTACTCCCCAACAAATGGGGAGTGTGCTCTTACTCCCGACGAATGCCATGTGATTAGTACGAAGATGGCGGGATATAGGTTGGATTTTTTGTGAATTTGCTAAACGTGTCAACTGGATAACTGCAACAACAACTCACTAAGGTTTGTTTTAGACGGCATCAAAGGTTCTCACGACTTACGGCCTGTATTTCCTCAGTTTCTTTTGAGCAGTAAAACGGCATTTTTTTGTGCAGTGATGGCAAGAGACGGCCATCTTCACTGATTGCCATTCGCGCATGCGGAATGCCGACTTGCCGTTCGCGTGATGTGACCCGAGTGCAATGCGCACGCATTACTCCCGAGTAACGAGAACTGCACGCCCGAACGCAGCCTTAGTGTCCCCCGTTATACACCTAATGTTTTTTTCGTAAAAAAATCATTAAAATGGCTTTTAAACCATTTTTTATGAATTGTACTTTATGTACTGCACTCTTTGAGATGAGAAGTATTTAAAGAATGTGTCCTGAATTTACAAAAACGAGATGTAATATGTAATCGGGGAGACCAAAATTGGGCCCCTAATTTATAGAAAGAACCTGGTGGAATTAAAGCGCATGCTGCAGCCAAAAGCTTCTGAAAGAATGCTGGATCAGCCCTACTGTTGTTGCACACCTCCCTGATGATTTTTCCCCTTAAACTCATCAAGAGGTGTAAAGGGACCTCTGACATAGGCAATTTTTTTTTTACAGGGGGCTGATTCTGAATTGTGTTTAGTTTTTGTATGGCTTTTAAATCTCACCCTCTCTGTAAAAGCTGACGCAAATTGCTCAATAAAATTTGTCAGGCCTTGTTTGTAACATGATTTGAAATTTGGGTTTAAATTAATTGGCAGTTTATTTAGGATTGATGACTTTTTGACACGTATATGTAGTAGAAAACCAAGTACAGATAACTGTGTGTTCAATGCCACTATTTCTGTGAATTTCATGGCCGACATATCAAACTCAACTTAGTTAATTTTGTAGGATATAGGTTCGAATCCTGGGCATGGTGTGTGTCCATGGGCAAGGCACTTTGACGTGAAGTTGCTTCTTTTCAGCCTAGATTAATGGACACTTGTGGGGGCAGTGACACTTGTGAGGGCAGTGAAGGCATCTGCACACATGCTCGAAGCTACATACATTCACTTCACAAAACCTGTGTTTTGTCGTCAGAAAGAATTTGTACACACGCTACATGTAGTCTAACTGCGCATGCGCAGTAGCGTGCTGTTGTCAGCTGACCAATTAGCATGCAGCATTCTGAACACATCATTCCCACCTTTAGCCTTACATGTATATTATTATTGATAGCGTCACCCACGCCATTCTTGCGTTTTGCTCTGATGAGTGCAAGTCGAAAAGCTTTAGCATGTCTTTGTCGTTGCTTAATTCTATTTTCTGAATGTGTTGTGTTCGATTAGCTCATTGAGTGCCCAACAGGCAGCCGGGGCTGTATACTCCCCAGGGAGCTGTGATGGTTAAATTTAGGAATGCTGTTAAGAGCTTAATGACCAGTTGTAATAATTTAAAGTACAATTAAAATGTAAATTGTACTATCATGCTAAATGGGTAATTCCCAAAATTAGGGGTCCAAAACGTTTGGTGTCCCAGTTACTCTGATCACAAATTTTCAGTAATAGACTGTGGCCTGTGAATATACATGTGGGGAGAGCATCATTTTCTTGAATATTTTGTCTCTGATTACTGACAAATATTCGAAACAAAAGACTATAAATTAGGCTCATAATTTGTTCCATGATACTGAATAGGAATTTGGTGTCCCAGGTTACATACGCCAATGAAAATATTGGCTGTAGAACGAGTTTGGATTAACCTTGGTGCCTTATCCACATAATGTACATTATTATTTCTCTATTATTATTATTATTATTATTTCTTTCTGGTATTCATACCAAGGATTCCTCAATAGTGCTCATTGCACCATGGAGAATTAGAATTAGAAATGGCCAGAGACACCGGGGATGATCCCCCTTGCTCTTCACGAAAGAATGCTCTGGGATCTTTAGAGTGCGTTTCCATTACCTAACACACTGGACCAACGGCTTTACATCCCTTCCGAAGGATGGAGCAAGTGTGGTTGAGTACATGTGTACAAACACTAAATTTAAGTGGTGTTTGTGGAAATAATAATAAAATAAAATAATTTTCTGCTGGAAAACCACTTTCAATCACTAAAAACACTTGAAAATCTTTAAAAGCATGTCACACTTTTGGACCCCTGATTTTAGGAATTACCCTTATACAAAGTATAAGGTTTTTTTCTCGGTTCGTATAGTCAGAGACAATTTTTTTCCACATTTGATATTTCTTCAAAATTAATAAAAAACCTTGGATATCCACGACACAGCTGAAGTTTTTATCCAACAAACAATTTCACTACCTTCAAAAAACATATTGTACATGTACACAATTGTAAGAAAATTATTTGTGTAAAAAAAAAAAAGGGAAAAAATGAAAACATGTGTCACTAAAGTTTTTATCCAATAAACCATTTCTGTAGCTTTGAAGAAATTGTACAAAATTGTTGAAAATATATTTGCAAAAAAAATGATTAAAAATAATAAAAGGTAATAACCAGGAAAGGACACAAAAAGAAGCCAGAAAACGTACATATGTGTAGCCTTGTCCAAGGCCGTCTCCAGTTTTTTTGCTGTACAATGCAAACTGCACACGGCATCAAAACGAGCCACTGTGAGATTTATAAACGATTTCCGTAGTAAACCCGTACGGCAACACACTGGCTGCGTACATACTGCGTACGGTCTGGCCTAGCTCGTACCGATACATGTACGTGCATGTGTGCATAGTCGTAGCGCAGCGTGTTGTGAGCCAATACGTGCAACAGATTCCGTAGCTTGTAAGAGCTTTGTTCAGTTTTATCTTCAGCGGGCCGTCTAGAAGACAAGCCCAACGCCTTGATCAAGGCTAACATATGTGCCACAAAGACTTCTTTCATTGCAATAATACAAAATTTGATTTTTCGTTACTATTGTCAGGTCTGCACAAATTACAAGATCAATGAAATGAAACTAGCTGACAACAGCGGTAATAAGCACATTAAGAAGAAAAAATGGCTTTGGAAAATACAGATTTCAGTCTATATTTACACAGGCAGAACAGAAAAAATTCAATAAAGTTGTATTTGTATGGTATTTTCCCCCCGACGTTGTGTAATTCTTTGTACACTTCCAATACAAATTAATCCTTAGTTTTCTTTTACTGGTTGAACAGAAACGGATTATTATTATTATTTTTTTTAGAAATTTGCTTTCAGACAAACTTTGAAATTAAATCAACCAACACAAGTAAAAGTTTGTAAAACACAAACATACATATGTATTGTAGTAGGCCATCTGTTTTAAAGTCCTCCTGTTCTCTGAAACGTGTCATCTCGATAAGTGCAAACAGATGTTTGCATATTGCATATTTACTCATAATCAAATAAGAGTTTAAAGACACATGTAGTACACATCATAACACATGATTGGTAAACTGTTAGAAATAGTTTTATCCCCCTGTGTGATTGAAGATATGCATGATTAAAACCAACCTGAGCAAAAACCAGATCCGTACTTCGTCTAACTTTTGAGAAAAAGTCAAAAAAGGGTTTTCGGTAATTTCGCCCCAAAACCACTTCGCCCTGAACC
Organism: Henricia sp. BOLD:AAB3569; assembly: GCA_037783545.1. Lineage (NCBI taxonomy): Eukaryota > Metazoa > Echinodermata > Asteroidea > Spinulosida > Echinasteridae > Henricia > Henricia sp. BOLD:AAB3569. Next base: position 426,371 of record JBBELK010000607.1, on the reverse strand, counting down.
ACGGCGTGTGCACGAAGTGGTTTTGGGGCGAAGTGGCATTTGGGCGATGTAGTGTTTGGACGAAGTGATTTGGGACGAAGTGATTTGGGGCGAAATGGCACTTGGGCGAAGTGGTTTGGGGGCGAAAATTAATGGCACTTGGGCGAAATGGTTTTGGAGCGAATTGAATTTTCGTCTCATGAGACGAAAAATAATTGTTTTACTCATAGCACTTCAGACAAAACCATTTCAGGGGAAGTTTTTTACGGTCATCATGTTTATATTGTGTAAGTTAGGCGTAAATCAGTGAACATTTCTGATTTTCGAGATACCAATCATGTATACTGCCTTAAGGCCAAAAGACCAGATGGATTACCATTGGCACTGAGGGCTTAAACGCTTCTGGATCAATCTACTGATTGAGACTGAGCCTTTTTGCGCAAAAAAATTGACGCACGTCGTTTACAAAAAAAATTGGTGTGGAGGGAATTTGGAGTGAAATGACGCACGGAAAATCACAGAATCACAAAAACACTTCAACCCACAGTTAATTCTGTAGCTTTTAGTATTTCATTTTACTAAATTTCTCCCAGACCGCTTTTTCTCGAAGCGAGGCTGTGTGAATCCTCCCTTAATTAAATGGCCATGCAATGTATCATTTGCAGGACAAAACCTTTTTTTACAGTTTCCTGGAAGAACAGCATAATATGTATTTCTACATAATGCAAGTTCGGGTTCGGTTCGGTTCGCAAAAGCTCGTACTTTTTTCCCCGAACTTTGGTTCGGTTCGTGTTCGGCAAACACAAACAGACTTTGCCAAAGAAATATGCCAAATTCCCGTAATACTTGTCAAATTTGTTGTGAGACGTACGTTTACTGCCATGGTTCCATCCACAAGTACTGTTCAATTATTACAATATTTTCCAAATATCAACACATGAGCTACATTCCTCATTACATTTTACTTTCAAACCTCTAAAAAATGCATTACATGTAACTACATGTATGACTGTATTGCGCTGAGGTTATACTGCAAATTAAAGGCACAGGCTCGTCAGCAATGCGCGAGCGCCAAATTCGTGCTACGAAATACGCAGCTCCATGCCTTTGCTATAGAGCTGCGTATTACATGGCACGAATTTGGCGCGCGCGCATTGCTGACGAGCCTGTGCCTTAAAAAGAAATTCCCCTGAGTCCACGGTAAAATGGTAAAAGTGCCTAACACATGTCTGCTCAGGCACTGCCCTCGGATCACATGGTCATTATTTGCATAAATCTCAGAAGCCCTTCCTCTCTTCCACCATAGCCTTCACGTGGCCTCTGTGCAATGGTCTTGTATTACATGTATTAATGTAAAGAACCAGGTGGCTCCAAGCAATACATGGACCAAAAATGTGGCAATAGGCTCCGCTCCAACATTTGCATATGCAAATTCGACTCTGGGGTCTTTGGGCCCTAACCGTAGCTGCTACGTTGTACTTTGCACAATATACTCATTGATAAAATAAAATATCACACTGAGGGGCGGTCGGGTTGGCGTACGGGTTCTTTCCTCGCCTTTCACCTCTGGGGTCCCGGGTCCGAATCTGGGGCGTGTATGTGGATTGGGTTTGCAGTCCCTACTTGACCGCGTGAGTTTTTCCCATGGGGCATTTTTCTGCGGGTTTTCCTCCCACTTCTAAAACTGCAACTCCTTCTTCGTCATCTCAAGTTGATAATATAGTATAGTTAAAGCTAAAACCGTATAGTTGATGGCATAAAGGGCCTTAGTTGCCGAAGATGCCATAAAATATACAACAACAACAACAACAACAATATCACACTGAAGTGTCTGCTTCCTCAGCGAAGAAAGGCTGACATTTATGTTGCAGAGCGCATAAAAGTAATTTTTCCGAACCACTGCCGAATTGACGAAAATGTTCGGTTCGGAAATGTTTGGTTCGGACCGGTTTGGTTCGGAAGTGTCATGTTCGGCAAAAACTTGTTCCGTTCGTCGGTTCGGTTACACCATTATTTCTACATTTGTAAACGAGAATGTTGGTAAACTAGCCTGCAGAAATTTCAGCGACATGTACATTGTACATAGTTGCAACAATGCTAAAGAAAACCTTTAAAATACATGCACAGGTTTTGTATTTGAAAAATAAAATGCGAGTGTACACAATTTATTTTTAAACCAACCCTAGTTTTTATATTCTTAGTATCTTGGACAAAAACAAAGTCATGTGGGTCATTCCCAAAATTAGGAGTCCAAAAGTGTGACATGCTTTTTAAGATTTCCAAGTGTTTTTAGTGATTAAAAGTAGTTTCCCAGTAGATAATAATTATTTTTATTTCAACAAATGCCACTTAAATTTAATGTTTGTGTGTAAATATGGCACCAAGGTTAATGCAAACTCATTATACAGCCAATTTTCATTGGCATAGGTAACTCGGGACACCAAACTCCTAGTCAACACCATGGAACAAAATATAAGCTTTTATGGTATTTTGTTTTAAATATTGTTCAGGAATCAGAGAACAAAATATTGAAGAAAATGATGCTGTCCCCTATGATCACAGGCCACAGTCCATTACTGAGAATTTGTGATCAGGAGGGGTGATGTTTGAAGCAGAGAGTGTCGTATGTAACTGGGACACCAACAATTTCGGACCCCTAATTTTGGGAATGACCTATGTGGTGTTTGTTACTACTGCTATCAGCACCGAATAAGTTTTTTCTTGTCAACTCATGAAGTAAAATTTGGGGTCATTGCGAATGATACAATAGGCTTTTCGTTTTGCGAATGTTTCTCGCTTCGACCACAAAAAGTTTTACCATCATCTTGGTACATTTACCGGAAAATTAAAAATTCATTTTAAACACAGCTTTAAGATTAACATGACAATCGCAACTGTCAAAATGAACAAGCTTAATTCACAAAGAAATTTACAATGCCTACCTTCGGAGCTGCTTGAATGTAGTTACTACGGGCCGATGAAATGTTGTGCCACAAAAACAGCGATAAAGTGATAAAGGTGAGAAAATGAGCGAAGAATTCCGTATCAACCATCTATAAATAACGCAGTTTCCTCCTGATGGTTATGATCTGAAACGGGATAAAAAAATAACCATTTTAAAATTCAATAGAAATGTCTGTGAGTTTGGATGGGGAATCTTGATGCAGTGATTTAGATAAAATTGAGTTTCACCCGGGTCGAGTTTCACCCGGGTCGAGTTTCACCCGGGTCGAGTTCCACCCGGGTCGAGTTCCACCCGGGTCGAGTTCCACCCGGGTCGAGTTCAACCCGGGTCGAGTTCAACCCGGGTCCAGTTTAACCCGGGTCGAGTTCATCCCGGGTCGAGTTCATCCCGGGTCGAGTTCATCCCGGGTCGAGTTCATCCCGGGTCGAGTTCATCCCGGGTCGAGTTCATCCCGGGTCGAGTCCAACCCGGGTCGAGTCTAACCCGGGTTGAGTCTAACCCGGGTTGAGTTCAACCCGGGTTGAGTTCAACCCGGGTTGAGTTTATCCTGGGTTGAGTTTATCCCGGGTTGAGTTCAACCCTGGTTGAGTTCTTCCCGGGTTGAGTTCAACCCGGGTTGAGTTCAACCCGGGTTGAGTTCAACCCGGGTTGAGTTCAACCCGGGTTGAGTTAAAGTGTGAAAAGGCAAATACAAAAAACTTCTGATGTCCTTGGCTGTCAAAGTTTAAAGGGGCTGTGTCAGGGTTTGCACATGCGCAGCAAAACTTTAAAAAAGCCGGTATGCTTATTTGGTTCTGAGAGCAATTTTGCAGCATATCTTCTGTCCATAAAAAGACACTGTGGCCGCCATGCGCGATGCCAAATCGAACAAATGTGCGCATATGATGTACAATGTAGTTGAATTCTGCATATTGTAAACACTCATGAATGAAAACACTGCCCATGCGGCACGTGCTAAGGTTGTTCTGCATTTTTTGGCATTAATTTACATTTCGAGCTCCTAGTGTAATTTGAATTTATATTGATCCATTATTTATATGCCAGTAACTGCCATTCTGTAACTGACGATTTGGTTGCTGTTGGGTTTGCCTGCTATGGGGAGAGACAAAAATAAAACAAAGAAAATTTGCCTATTATAAATAAAATAATTACAAATTTATTTTTATATTATCAATTTTGTGTCCACCATACGTGGTACCACAAAAACAATTGCTAATTTTGGAACTAAATTTTGACAAATTTTAATGAATAAACATGCATCCTTGAGATTTTACTGTATCCTGGTACTTGTAGCTTATATAACTTGCCAGCGTTTTTATCGGCATTCAACTGATTCTATATACTGATCACAGAAGAAGTCTGAGAGGCAGTTCACGGAAGCATACAAGGCTGATATACTTTGGTGAGCTTGTGAATTAAAAAAAAACCTTAAAAAACTCCAATTATACCCTGAAAAATCGAGGAGGCTGAAAGATGTACATGTAACATTTTATCAGTTAGTATGATGACCACCTCTTGTAGCAAGGCCGACTGCATTTAGCCTATGATATTATTATTATTATTATTATTATTTCTTTCTGGTATTCATACCAAGGATTCCTCAAAAGTGCTCATTGCACTGTCACTCGCAAGCGTGAAGTAACCCATGAAGAATTCGAATTAGAAATGGCCAGAGTCACCGGGGAATCCCCTTGCTCTTCACGAAAGAATGCTCTAGGATCTTTAGAATGCGTTACCATTACCTAACACACTGGACCAACGGCTTTACATCCCTTCTGAAGGATGGAGCAAGTGTGGTTGAGTGCCTTGCCTAAGGGCACAGGTACCGCAGCCGGAGCACAGGTATCAAACCCGCAACACCATGTTTTCATCCATGATTGCGAGTCAATGACCCAAACCACTCGGCCACAACTCATGGCTGCTTAAAAGATGCATTGTGCATACGTGAGCTCATCCCACACAGGCATGGGTATTGAGATTTTGATATTATATCATTTATATATTTTTTTTTCAATTCCATTCTGAAATTTCACTCTCTTAAAAAGGCACAGGCTCGTCAGCAATGCGCGCACGCAAATTTCGTGCCACGAAATACGGAGCTCCGATCCACGCCTTTGCTATGGAGCTGCATATTTTGTAGCACGAATTCAGCGCGCGCGCATTGCTGACGAGCCTGTGCCTTTAATACACATAGGTATGTATGTATGTATTTTCAAGGATATTGTCAAAAAAACCACAGTAAACAAATTTATCCGGTAATATAAAGCAGTCATGGCAGTGTAATGATTACACCAACCATTTTGCTTCTACATCCCATAAATGGAGATTTCAAATTTCCTGTTTTCTTCAGTGCAAAAATCAAATTTACGAATGAAATAAGTGTACTGTGTGTAAAACTGGCCTTGCCCGTTTACAAGAAAAAAACGCGACCTCGTGCTGGTCACCTGTTGTTAAAAAATTGGCAAAATGAGGCCGCAAACAGAGCTAGGTACGAGCGGACAACCCGAACAAAGTCTTCTTCAAAAGGTTGATGACCTGGAGAGGGGCATGAAAAGCAGCAATTTAAAAAATGGGAGGAACACAAAGAGAAGCATTCAGGCAGAAAGACGGGCTGGATTGACAAGTTAGTAGTGGCGGATCTGGAGGGGGCTGAGAACCACTCTTGAGTGGCAAACTTAAATGTTGTGATAAAAGATGAAAAAGAAAATGGAAAGTGCATGTCGAGTGCCGAACATAGACCCCGCTCTCACTAGAGAAATCGCTTCGTTCGACGAAAATTAGTTAACCATCGTTAGTTAATGAAGCGTGCGTTCACATATCACTTAACGAAGATCAAATGAAGAGCGGTACCGTACACATTATAAGCGACCGCTAACGAAAATCGAATGAAGCTGTGGGAGGTCGTATATGCGCGTCGCACCTCTAGACGCGCTGTGCGGTTTTTCAGTGGCGCGTCAAAAACAACGCTTGCTACAGGGGCTAATTGACACACAACGCGCTTGTGCAACAAGGCCTGCCAAATAGACCGATCCAGTAAGCTCCGCCCATTTTGGAATTGACCAATCACAGCCTCAGGTTGAGGTAACCAAAAAGTGGATCTCCATTTTGGTTACCCGAGTCCTCAAATTTGTGTGCATAGAGCTACGGCGAAATGCAGCACGAGTGATGCAAAAACACCATAAACGCAGAGGACCCTAGCCGGTTTAAAACAGATTGTATAAGACTATCCTAACCTACTTTTAATCCCTTCATAAATTTGTGTAAACAGGAAAAACTCACCAAAATTAGCTTGTCGTTTTGCTATGTTGTGCATTCACTGCATTCTAGATGTGTGTCAAGATGTTTGTGTTCGATCGCGCGCGTTACGCGTATTGCAGGCGTGTTGTACGTGCACGCACACGACCGGATACTTATAAGTGCGAAACACGTAAAAGGCTAATTATGGTTAGCAAAAAGTGTAATACAGTAGCAGCAAACTTAAACCACATTGCGGTTATTTTTGACCACCAATTCAATAATTTTTGCAGGTAATCATGACAACCATGAAAGCAGCAATGTTTGACAAGCATGGTGGGCCTGAGAAACTGTACATTGGGGAGGCGGAGCTACCGGAGCCGGGGGAGGGGGAGGTCTTGATTAAGGTGTATGCGGCTGGTGTCAACAGAACTGAGTCTTCACAGGTTGTAGTTTTATTTGTTATACCTGCTTTGTTGATTTAACGCTGTGGTGCGCATGGGCGATCCAGGTACTCATATGAAGGGGGCATATATACCCAGGGCTGCATAAATGGACTCTTAGCATTTCCACATTTTGTTTCGGATGGTCCACAGATTGTATATAACCTGGGCCCTATTTCATAAAACTATTTGGGAACATTCCTAAATAATTGTTCCTAAGTCACTTAAGAACAATTAATTGGGAAAATTCCTAACTTAGGCATTATTAATTATCCTAAGTTAGGAACAATTCTAAGTTAGGAACATTGCATAGACTACACATTGTATGACCGAGTTTGAGCACTCCTTCTTTCCGTCTAGCGCGCCTATTTTCCCTGTCAAGTGGGCCTAGGGCCATAAACATAGCAAAATTGACATGTACACAGTTGACAAGCAAGCAAACTGAAGCAGTGTTTAATTTTCCTGCCAAATTGTCATGCGATACCTAACTTTAGGTCTGATTATGATCAGTCCTGAAGTTAGGAAAAATTTCAACCAAGATAGGAACGATTGTTTTACCTAAATTGCTTTATGAAATAGAACTTTAGGAATGTTCCTAAAGTTAGGAACAATTTGGATTTAGGAATGATAAATGTTTCTAAATCCTACTTAGGAATATTCCTAAAGTTTTATGCAATAGGGCCCGTGCGGATCCAGTAATGTTTAAGCTTGTTGGGAGAGGATGCTTCAATAATAATGGCAGTTTGTTCCATGATTGCAAACCCCGAAATGTAAAAGTTTTCTTACCAAATTCTTTCCTTAGACAAGGAAGGCAAAGATTACCAGCTACACAATGCCTATATTGAGCTTGTGCGAATGACGTCATTTTGGAAGTCAAATAATGCCGCGTCATTTATTTATTCACCACATTTAACAGCGGAAGGACCGCCAATTACAAGAATGGGACAATTAACATAAATAACTATAAGTAAAAGTTCTGTATTGTGGAAGCAATGTGCGTGCGCGTTGTGTGTCTATAGCATGCATAAAACGCTATACTAAGGCTCCCATTGGTGAAATGACCCGTCGGAGACACACACAATGCGCACGCACATTGCTTCCACAATGACTCAGCATTATTTGACTCCCAAAATGGCGTATTCGCACATGTTCGAAAGGTGTCAATAGTTCGATTTTAAAAACAATTTTAAAAACAGTAACTGATTTTGATTTTTACATTTAACAACTAATGCATTTAGGTGGCAGGAATTTACAAACCACCTCCAAATGTCAACCCCAATCTCGGACTTGAGGCATCCGGTCACATTGTGAAATTGGGACCAGGCTGCTCCAAGTGGACAATAGGTAGGTGTGAGTTAGCCCAGGTTGGACGTCGTCTTCATTGCATTACGAGTGACGTCCAGGTCACGATGTCTCTAAACAGGGGGACTGAAACTTCCACATAATTTTTAAGCTATATTACCTTTTTTAATGGACGTCGAATTTATGTCCATATATGCTTGCCGTCTTCATTTACAGGAACGGGAGGTTTAAACGTCATATATACCAAATTTGATGAACAAAATAGTGAAATCTAAGGCACAACCTAACGTTAAAGTTCAGAGAAATAAATAACGGCTGCCGTCGCGTCACGCTTCGTGAAGTTTGGATAGGCTTGCGCGTGCGGCGCCACGATTTCAGGCAGCAATGCGCCGAGGCCATGGCCTAGTTCATGGCCTAGTTTAGTTGCGACGCGCGCACGGCCGGCCGGCACGCGTACGCGGGACTATACGCGCGCGGTTAGAACAAAATAAGCTGAACGTAACTTGGCTGGCTGTAGTAGTGGATTATTTGTGCACAAATATATAGCAAATTAGCGTGACTTTTTGCCGTTTTCCTCCGGAATATGCAGTTCGGTGATGTGTAGTGGATTTCTAAACCCGGCAATCCCAAAGATTAGGACACATGGAACTTTGTTAGCACATTGCCGGCTTCCAGCACAAGGTAGAAATATTGATTTTTTCTGTTACAAAAATTTTCACCCTGTTTTTGGAACTTCATATCCTGGACTCCGTATCCCCATGTAGTATGCGGTACGGAGTCCAACCTGGGCTAGGTGTGAGTCAAACCTCAACATTTTGAGTTAAGCCAGGATTGAGTTAAAATACCGTGAAACCTGCTATTATATAGGCCACCTTGATAAACAGGCCACCTGTCTTAGGTCCCACATGTCATGTTTTCAATGCTTAAGCAACCTGTATAAGAGGCCACCTGTTTATAGTGGCCAGTTTTTTACGGTCCCCCGAGGGTGCGTGGTACCGCTGGGCGACTAGTGGATTTTTCTACTCGTGATTAGTTGCAGCAATTACTCACTAGTAATCGATTAATCGCGAGTAGTTGGCCCTAATTTATAAAAAAAGCTAGCTGCACGTGCGTGATCACTTTCAACCGGAACCCACACCGCCGACAATACTTGCTGAACGCGAACCGAACAAATGTTTGGGAACCGAACAAATGTTTGGGAACCGAACCGAACCGAACCCGAACTTGCCGACTTCGTTACAGCATTACTACTCACACTTGAATATCAAATTACTCAATACTCAGAAGGCAAAATACTTGGACTCGACACAAACTCGACACAAAGCTTGACTCCCCAAGTACGGTACTCATAGTCTAAAAATATTAGTACTCAAGCCAAAAGTCATTTCTCGAGCCATGGAACCCCAATTTCCATTCCATGGAGTGACTAGGAGCATTGGTAATCCCCCTGGATGGGATGCCAGTCCATCACAGGTTTACCTCCAGCAGTAATTAGTTGGGTCTTCCCAACAGGTTGTTAGTTTCCATGGCATGGAGTGACTAGGAGCATTGTTACTCTCCCTGGATGGGATGCCAGTCCATCGCAGGTTAACCCTCAGCAGTTAGTTGGGTCTTCCTAACAGGTTGTTAGTTTCCATGGCATGGAGTGACTAGGAAAATTGCTACATGTACTTCCCCTGGATGGGAGGCCAGTCCATCGCAGGTTTACCCCCAGCAGTTACATGTAGTTGGGTTTCCCCAACAGGTTGTTAGTTTCCATGGAAGGAGCATTGGTACTCCCCTATGGGATGCCAGTCCCTCAGCAGTTAGTTGGGTCTTCCCAACAGGTTGTTGGTTTCCATGGCATGGAGTGGCATGGAGTCCATCGCTGGTTTTATTATACACCTGTATGCTTGCGTGGAGAAAGAAAATGTGGGGTAAAGTGTCTTGTCTAAGGACACAATGATCAGGCATTGAAACATGGGCAGTCTACAAGTTTGACATGCTATCCATGATCCACTAGACCACCATGCCTCCACATATTGCATTTGTTTATAACCCTAAATTACATGTAAGCAGTGGTTTGAGTATAATTTTTCGTTCCTTGGGTATCATTTTATTAAAATTTTGCACATTTTTTATTGTCAGGTGATCGTGTTATGTGCCTTTTGGGAGGTGGAGGGCAGGCCGAGTTTGTCGTTGCCCATGAAGGTCACATGATGCCTGTACCAAGTAACATGACCATGATAGAGGCGGCTGCTATCCCTGAGGCGTGGCTGGTCGCCTATCAACTGCTACATCTTCTTGGTAATTTTCAGAATATTCTGTGGATACTTATGGAGCTTTACAACATTATATACGGTATTATTTACCCTGGTCATTGGGCACAACCCCATGGGGAGTATGCAGCCCCAGCAGCCTGACACAAGCGCTCAGAGGCTACAACCCTTGCAGGTTCCAATTTTTCCCTGGGTTGAGAGAGACAAGTTATAGTAAAGTGCCTTGCCCAAGGGCAATCGTACCAGTGTTCTCTACTGGTCTACAGCAATTGTCTGGGCACACATGAGCAGCGCTCTTCTTACGTGGTGAACACTGATTAACCCCCTGTTCACCGCGTGAAAGTGCTATAGGTCAAAAGAGATGCCTGTGTCATGGCTGTTATCGGCCGCGAATTGAGTCGCCGATAAGATAGATATGTGAACGATCATGACACCAGCGGCCAGCAAATCATGTATGGCGACTTTACACGAATTACCTATTTTGAAATGATTCGGCTGTATTTTTGAAGTGTTTTTAGAGGGGAAATGGATTAAAATGTATTTTTGTCTGGGCAGCCAAGTTTTTTGTCCGGGCGCTAACAGTACCTCTGATGATTTTGTCCGGGCGCTGCACCCGGACAATACAGCTCGTGGAGAACCCAGGTAATGCACAAAAAGGGTTCAGTGTGAATCAACATTCAGTGGGCAATGCCACACATACCAGTACATGAATGCATGAGTGACAGAAATACCGTTTATTTGACCTTTCTGGGATTCCGCCCCCGCCCCCCACCAGGTCATGTGACTAAGGGTGAAAAAGTCTTGATCCACGCAGCCGGCGGAGGAATCGGGACAGCAGCCATTCAGCTTACGCAGCTTGCGGGGGCGGAAGCCTTAGTCACAGCTGGGACAGTGGCTAAACTTGATATGGCTAGGAAACTCGGGGCCGCGGCGGTTTTCAACTACAAAGAAGTGGACTTTGCTAAGAAAGTCATGGAATACACAGAAAGTAAGGAATGATTTTTAGGAAATGCTCTGTTTTAATGATTGATAATAATGATACTCCCATTATTCATAATAGACCAAGCTATTAAAGCAAACGGAGGTGTAAGGGGTATCTGGAGAGAAAGCCTGCCCAGTCACCTGATCTCAATCCCGTTAAGCTGCTCTGGGAGGAGTTCGATCTTAAGATCAGAAAGAAATGCCCAACCAGCCAAGAACACTTCTGGAGAGTCTTAAAAGAGGCGTATTTCCACTGAATGTTTGGAGAAACTGACAATCAGGATGCAGAGATTGTGTGTAGCCGTCATAGCTGCTAAGGGGGGTTTAACCGTTTCTTTTTGCATGCTCTTCAATTTGTTGATAAAGCCCACCGCTGAGGCCGAAAATGGCACTAAAATTAACATGTATATATTGCTTTTTGTTAGAATACACCTACATTTGCTTTCACAAAATTATACGTTTTCTTCTCAAAAACCTGAAACTTTCAAGGTGTTTCCAAAGATTTGATGGGTAGTGTACTTTTCATTTGATATTTCAGACTCGGGAGTAGACTTGATTCTTGACTGTGTTGGAGGTAGCTACTTGGATCAAAACATGCGTGTTATTGTGGAAGAAGGGAGATGGATTGTGTATGGGTTGCTGGGTGGCCCATTGGCCGATAGACAATTTCTTAAAGGCATATTTAAGAAGAGACTGAACTTAATAGGAACAAACCTCAGGCCAAGAAGCATTCAAGTGAGTACAATGTATATTCATCTCAAATGACGGGACTTGCACAGGTAGTACGCGACTGGCGCAGCCAGTACGTGACTCACATGGCAGGTACACGAATCGCACGGCAAATAAGGGACTCGCTTGGCAAGTACGCGAATCGCACGGTAAGTATGCGACTCGCACAACAAGTACAACAAGGACTTAATTGCCGGGCAAGTGACTTAATTGCCGGGCAAGTGACTTAATTGCCGGGCAAGTGACTTAATTGCCGGGCAAGTGACTTAATTGCCGGGCAAGTGACTTAATTGCCGGGCAAGTGACTTAATTGCCGGGCAAGTGACTTAATTGCCGGGCAAGTGACTTAATTGCCGGGCAAGTGACTTAATTGCCGGGCAAGTGACTTAATTGCCGGGCAAGTGACTTAATTGCCGGGCAAGTGACTTAATTGCCGGGCAAGTGACTTAATTGCAGGGCAAGTGACTTAATTGCCGGGCAAGTGACTTAATTGCCGGGCAAGTGACTTAATTGCCGGGCAAGTGACTTAATTGCCGGGCAAGTGACTTAATTGCCGGGCAAGTGACTTAATTGCAGGGCAAGTGACTTAATTGCAGGGCAAGTGATTTAATTGCCGGGAAAGTGACTTAATTGCCGGGCAAGTGACTTAATTGCCGGGCAAGTGACTTAATTGCCGGGCAAGTGACTTAATTGCCGGGCAAGTGACTTAATTGCCGGGCAAGTGACCCAATTGCAGGGCAAGTGACTTAATTGCAGGGCAAGTGACTTAATTGCCGGGCAAGTGACTTAATTGCCGGGCAAGTGACTTAATTGCAGGGCAAATGACTTAATTGATCACTTTCAAATGATGTCACGTGTATCATGATTTTGAGCGTATTTTTTTTTACGCCCATCGGTTATGCCGTATTTCGAGCAACACGCGAGCCTGTTTGGAACATGTTCCAGCGTGCGCGTGCGCGTACATGTACTTTATGGCGTTTAAAGGAGTGTGACCAGATCACTTTTTTTTACCCATAACTCCCCGGGACTTACCTTATGGGTCATGAGATTTTTATATCATAACATCCGTTATATTTTTCTGATTACGAAACTGAAACTCCCGCGCTTCTAGGCCGCATATTTCCGAGGATATCGTCGAAAATCCACCGATTATTTGTAAACTTATTTTCCAGTATCAACGTTTATCCGCTGAAAGCATACTCGATAGTTTTGTTCAATGTTTTACTGGAAATTGCGAATGTTTTCGGGTTTTTGGGACATGGGAGGTGTGTATGGGAGTTACTTGATAATATTGGTAAGTTACATCGAAAACTATTTTCCAGAAACTCTGGTCACGCTCCTTTAATATGCAGAAGCATTTTTTTCCTACGAAGATGGCGTCTGTGAACGTGATAAATTGCTGGACAAATGACTTAATTGCCGGGCAAATGACTTAATTGCCGGGCAAACGACTCATCAGATCTGCCTATTAAATAACCCTTTTCCCCCCCTTTTCATCCAGTACAAGACTGACTTGGTGCAAGCATTTACAAGGAATGTCTGGCCGCATTTTGGTGACAAGTTGAGGCCTGTCATAGCGAATGTCTACCCAGTGGAAAATATTGCTGAATCCCACCAACTTATTCTAGACAATGTAAACATTGGTAAAGTTGTACTTCTTATAAGCGATGAAGCAAAGTGCCTTAACTGTTATCAGTAAATTTTGAAACGGTGCATTTTTAAAAAAAAATTTCGATCGCAGATCCTTTTATTGGTAATGAATCCAAACCAGTTCAAATTGCATTTTGTTTCCCTTTGAAGTTTTTCCGCAACGTGTGTTTTTTTATTGTCGGAAATGCCAACTCAGAAAGCCATCAAATTGACTATTCACACTACGTCTTCCTTTCAGAATTGAAAATTATACCCAGATTTATGACCTTGGTTGCATATTAACTATTGGACATTGAAATCCATGCACCACGTGACATCAATATAACTACAACATTTATTTCATGCATCCAATTCGACCGAGGTTAATTTTATCTGTTTGCTATCAAAAATAACTCAGCAGCGTACTACTGAAATATTTTGGGCAGAAATCCTTTATAAGAAACCGGTTTTCTGAAAAATTCTGCATAAGCCTGCCCTTAGGAACAGCTCAGAGCATTATTATTATTATTATTATTTCTTTCTGGTATTCATACCAAGGATTCCTCAATAGTGCTCATTGCACTGTCACTCGCAAGCGTGAGGAAACCCATGAAGAATTAGAATTAGAAATGGCCAGAAACACCGGGGATGATCCCCCTTGCTCTTCACGAAAGAATGCTCTGGGATCTTTAGAGTGCGTTCCAAATTACCTAACACACTGGACCAACGGCTTTACATCCCTTCCGAAGGATGGAGCAAGTGTGGTTGAGTGCCTTGCCCAAGGGCACAGGTACCGTAGCCGTGGGGAGATTCGAACCTGCAACCCCAAGTTTTCACCTACATGTATGATTGCGAGTCAATGACCTAAACCGCTCGGCCACGGTAAATAAAATCAAACCACTGCATGAAAAATCTGAAATTTCAGATCTGCACGGAAGACGACAGACATAACTTCTTGACAAAAAGAAAGGATAGATTTTGTTTACAACAGATCTAAAAGCCAAAATGTCTGATTTGCACATGTTTCGAGTGCTGTCTTCATTAGCCTACGTCCAGCTGACCAAGGGTATTCTTGGATTGCTTGGGAATGTCCTTGTTTGCCGGACTATAATGAAAACCAAGCAACTACACAACATCACCAACTTCATGCTCTTCAATCTGGCCACGGCAGACGCAATCGTTTTCCTGCTCAATATTCTTGAACCAACTTTGGGTGATTACTTCGGGAAACGAATCGGCATCTAGGGTTACTGCACTCCTGCCTATAGTTACTACTTCAGCGCGTATTTCGTGTTCACTTCTATAGCTATAGCTCCCCCCTAAAATGGTTTTTAAAAAAGAGAGCGAAGGAAGAAAGAGAGGGAAGAAGGCACTCCCCTTCCCACTGTACCGGTATATGGTAGTAGTCCAGGTAATCTTTGAAAATTATGAATTCTTTACAAATGGGGGACACATGTCTTGTCAATATAGCCACTGACCAAACCGGAATTCAAAGATCCTGCGACAAACAGCGTAACAAAGTTAGGAGCTTATTGACAGACATGATGAGAACCCCCATTGTGATAAAACTGCAAATTTCCAGACATCGCGTCTCTTTGAGTCCTATCACCAGTAAATAAAAACCACAATTATTTGATAGACCAAGAGACTGCGAAAGATCTGTTAAAACAAAAACAATTAAACTATAAAAATGACAGCAAGAAGGATTCGCTCACGACGCTTAACGGATTTTGAGGAAAAATCTAAAAGGCAAAGCCAAAATTATAAAAAAGCGCTGGGTGGATCCATCTTTGCAAAGGTGTACATAGTACACTCCCGTGAACGGCATTTAATAGTATAAAATCCACAAAAAGAACCTACTTGAAAACTTAAAGACACGGGCATACATGGGTTATCGTTTGAGCCAAGCCATCTTAAAAAAAAGAACCTTAAAGTAATTGCGGCCATACGATAAAAGCCATAGCCCAAATTAAACCAATAAGTCATTATACGAGACTTGCTGCCTTACGGGTAAATATAATTTGCACATAGAACCGAAAATTAACCCAAGGCTTCAAGCACTCTATACAAAAGATTTTCAAACAATAAGTATCTAAAGGAATTCGGGTCCGCAATGTTTCACATACGGCACATTGATCTAACAACAAGTGATTGCTAATCCACGATAAAACAATTGCCGATTGAGCATTGCTGGACCGCACCGGTACCGTAGAATATTTTCTGCAAGCACTACCTCTTCCCCTTGAAATAAGCAAAAGTGAGCACTCGAAACTTCATAACACTAATTGTTCTCTGATAAAATTACAACTCCATGTTAAGTTTTGCCAATTTACTCGATTTGAAAATGCTGTGTGTTTGCGTCACTCTTCCCCCCACAAACAAAAACACTGTAGAATATTTTCTGCAAGCACTACCTCTTCCCCCTTAAAATAAGCAGAAGTGAGCAATTGAAACTTCATAACACTCATTGTTCTCTGATAAAAATACAACTCCATGTTAAGTTTTGCCAATTTACTCGATTTGAAAATGCTGTGTGTTTGCGTCACTCTTCCCCCCAACAAACATCACACTTTTAACATTGGGACGGGAGTTTTGAAAACATTTGGGCTCTCAGCCCCTCCCCCCTAAAAATGTTCTGGATCCGCCTATATACATGTAGTGAGAACAGAGTTTGACCATTTTTAGACAAACCTCCCCATAGACGTGCGTTTCAAATACGTTTTGAAGATTTGTTATCTTGTTACAAGAGGGCGCTCTTTTGTACGATGACTTTTTTTGGGGGGGAAGTTTGGTTGGCTCGGACACTAACACAGTTGACCCCACCCTCATGCTCTTTATGTAACTCTGGAGATTATGGTGACGAATTTTATTACGCTTGCCCTCACTTTAATACGGATCGAGCTACTTATGTGAAGAAAAGTATTACTGGAACAGACCAAGCATGTTGAAGTATGATCAGTTATTTAATGTACAGAGTACACAGTTAACCAGTCTTGCAAAATTTAAAAAAATAATTCTGTCCAAATTTCAAAAAATAATTATTTAGTAGACTTGTATTTGACACAAACTTGCCATTTTATAGATACCATTACATGTAAATACCGTACACTTCACTTTGTCAAAGTTTTATCTCGTATACAGTAGTTCACTAGTGTTTACAATAGTTTACCGTTAGTTAATAGTATTGTTTATGCTGTATTTAACTGTATTGTTAGCTCTCATACCCTGGTCGGGGTCGTAGAGTTGAATAAACCAACCAACCAACCAACCATACATGTACCACCCCCTACCATTTTTTAAACTAGGGGCCACTTCCAGTTTTGACCAGAAGTTGACAAGGTCAAAGGGTAATTTTTAGAAACCTTGCCCTTGTCGAACCATAGCTTTGTTAACCCCATCTACCTATCTGTTAACACTGTAAGGCAAAGTCTGTTTGACCAATAGGGAATTAGGTCAAAGGTCTAGGTCTATGCGCAAATTGAAGACCTTTGTTATGTACCAATTGTTTGCACGCTGCCCCTTAGGTGGGGGTTTGGTAACATTTTTCATGGCCCAGGGTGGGGATTTTGACCCACCAAAATAAAAATGGCTGTTCATCTGATAGCAAGATACACATGTTTTGCACCCAGCTAGGGTGGGGATTTTGTCTTGTAAAAAGTGAAAGTCCCACCTCTTAGGTTGGGTTGCTGTGGGGGGAGGGGGGGGGGAGGGGGGTGGGGAGGGGGGGGGAGGGGGGTGGGGGGGGGGGGGAGGAGGTGGGGGGGGGGGAGGAGGGGGGGGGGGGGGGGGAGGGGGGGGAGGGGGGAGGGGGGGGGAGGGGGGAGGGGGGAGGGGGGACAATTGATAGGTGGATTAGTAATTGTATATAGCGAAGGAATCACGATCGTAGGTCAAACGATTGATTTATTATGATTTTTCGAATATAAAAACATTAAATTTCAAGTTTTCTGACACCTGATGATGACATCATGACGTCATTCTTGGGGGTGTGTCTATGCAATTACCCCCACCCCCTCCCCCATAGGTCTTTTTGATGTGGCCAAGTTTTCGCTACTAGCAAAACAAAAACACATTGAATACAGCACAATGTCTTTTACAGTTTTATAGTTTGTTTGCTTGAAAGTCCCAAGAGCACGGACCTAGCGGTAGCCCTCATTAACAAGGTTCGTCTCTTGAGAACCAAGTTACCAAATGACAAATGAATGTAATCCAAGATCCACTGTTAAAAGGCACCACTTTTTAACAATCTGGTGATGTATGTATACGTACCTACCTGTACATGTATTACGTATACGTATGCATGTATGAACGTATGTTTGACTGCACATGTATACCTGTACAAGATGACATGTCAACTTTTTGCTTTACACTGATTGGCGCATACTATGATACTACTGAGCATACTTTGTCTTCATTGAAGGACAAATCTCCATAGCATCATTTTAAGATAGTCATGGTACAGTCTCTGTGATTTTACCTTGACTATGGAGAAATTCCAAAACAATTCTGCACTCAGTACAATAGATGTACAAGTAACGTACCGTTGTTAAAGCAAATAAATCAATGTATTCTGCAAAAATTGAATTTTAAGAGAGTTAATGTTATTTACATCACGATTCAATACTAACACATTCAGTATTTTCATGTATTAAAATGCACAACGTCAATATCATAGGGTAACTGACCGGGAAGAAACAATGCCATTTGGCTACAATACAAAGCTTGAACAAAATCCAACAATTAACATGATTGACATTCTACGAAAAGTAAAAGTCTCTGTTTCCTTTTAAAGGTAAACAATTCTCAATTGTCGGAAACTGAAAGTCACATCTGAATAATATGATTTGTAATATGCTTTTAAAAAAGGCATTTGTGGTACACATGAATAAAACAAGTAGCCCGAGAGGTTCTCAGCACTCGCCACAAGACAGATCAGTCTGGCTAGAAAATATCTCTCAAAATTTTGTTTGCAGTGTTTAGACCTGAAGAAACACCAGTATGTCTTTGGAGCTGTATGAAGGCTTGCAAAAGGTTCAGCTTATTGAAGGAGTTCTAGGATGCATTGGGAATCTCATCGTCTGTGCCACTATTCTCAAAACAAAGGCACTTCGCAACACGTTCAATTTCATGATTCTCAACCTCGCAATTGCAGATACAATGGTTTCACTCATGAGTATCTTTGAACCAACTGTACTCGAGTATTATAACCAGCTGGGCAACCGTAGTGGGCAATTTGGCCAGTGTAACCCAATTTTCATATACAGTTTTATGGCATACTTTGTGCTATCTTACTTCAAGAGGGTATTTTTTGGGAACTCTGTTTACAGTCTGACTCTGGTGACATTTGAGCATTACATCGGAATCATCAAACCGCTGCACTATTCCACTTTCTTCACCAAGAAGCGTCTCTCCGTCATGCTTCTTGTGATTTGGATCACACCATATCTCATCGAACTTCACAATCCAATCTTCTTCATCTCCAACTTTAAGAAAGATAACTGCACCTTCCCTACGAGGGCCAAGTACCCCTCAGCTATCACATCCGGCATAATGAGACTAATTTTTGCCTTCATCACCCCATCCATCGCTCTGGCGTACATGTACATCCGAATTCTCATCAACTTGAAACAAGGAGCCAAGAATCTCGAGACTCAGGGAATCCAGGGACCTGCTCTCGAGCTACTCCGAGCCCAGAGGAAAGTCACTAAGTCTCTCGTCCTCGTCATTGCAGCCTTCTTTATTCTAATTCTGCCAGGACAAATCATCCGAAATATGCTGGTCTTTAACAACTTGTTTGCAGGCAACTATTTTACAGCGGGGTTATTTACCAAAGCCATCTCAGTGATGACATCCATGAATTCGGCTATCAACCCCATCTTGTATGGTTTCAAGTATGGTCAGCTGCGACAAGCCTGTATTGCAATGCTTTGCCCCTGGGATCGCTGCAAACGATCCAGTCGAGTTGCGCATGAATGAGTCAAACCCGTCATCAAAGGCGTGAGTACAACATCCATTGTTATTTGAAACAATCCCACTATTCATACAAATAATAGATGTTGATGAGGTAATTTCACGACTTCCAGATTAGAGGCGTGTCAACTTTTTGCTTTCTACTTATTGGCAAACTTACTGTACAAATGTGACTCAGCTTACTTGCATACTTTGTCTCCATGAAAACACAAACCTACACAGTGTTATTTAAAATAGTCATGGTAATAATAATAACAACCGAGAATGGGGCATTTGGGAGACATTTTCGGGAACCATTTCTTGAAAGACCACTGAGTTATTTCTCTAATGAACACCAACTTATTTTACCTGAAGCTACAAAAAATGGTTTGTAACCTAAAAAAAAAAGGTTCTCGACCTACATGTAATAAAAATTGTTAACCTAATAAAAATGGTTTTTAACCTACCGGTACATGTAATTGAAAATAGGGAGACATCCAGATGTCTCCCTATTTGCACACGTGTCTCTCTAATATACCTTTTTTACACCTACAATGTCTCCCTAATATGAAATTAAGGAAAATAAAGTTATATTTGTCATTATATACCTCATGCGTAGATTCCTGTCATCTGATTGGTTAAAAGTGGGGGCATTGAATCGGCTAGACCCGGCGCGTATGCCAACTGGTCATTAGTCTTTGCCATGCCCCGGGCATAGTCATTTAGCGGGTTCCGGACGCGCGCATTACATGTGTTAGCATATAGCTGTGCACCAACTATGCAGCTGGGCATAGTCATTTAGCGGGTTCCGGACGCGCGCATTACTTGTGTTAGCATACATGTAGCTGTGCACCAACTATGCTGCTGGGCGCTTCACGTAAACATTCATCAGGGCGGAATCTCGACGAAGTCGTTTTGTCGTCTGTCGTAGATGATGAAGTCCTTAAGAAAGTAAGAGAAGTGGCCTACATTGAAAACTGTGCCAGGTGAAATGTGCTACTAAAGTACCAGGTGATTATGCTACAATTGTTTGCTGTAAATATACAACTTTTTCGCCGCAAACCAGCTTTCGAAACTCGAAGGACCACTGTCATGACTGTATGATGTATCGTTTCTTCCTCCATGTGTTAACCAACCAGATAACAAAAATCTACACATTCGGTATATAAAACAAATATTGACTGCTGTTTATTTGGGTCATGGTTAAGATTATAGGCCCTCGGTGATCTCAAAGCCATGACTATGCCCCTCGGCTTCCGCCTCGGGTCATAGTCATGGCTTCGAGATCACATTGGGCCTATAATCTTAACCATGCCCCTCATTGCAGTCAATATTTGTACAATACAGACAGTCTTTGTGACTTTGCCCTTGACCATGGAAAATTTCAAAAACAATCCTCCACTCGGTACAATATATACAATGTATACGAGTACCATTGTTTTAAAAAGCAAGTTTAAATCAAATATATTCTGCAATTTAAATTTTAAGAGAGTTAATATTATTTATGGATCGTCGAAGTGTAAACAACTCGGAGTCGGAAGAGATCTTGCATATCGTATAACATGGTTTATTGGTTTATTCGATCTGTAACAATAGCAAACATAGAATACAACGTTAAGTATGCTATCTTGAAAATATGTAAATTAACACTGCTCAGTGGGTGCCCCTTTAATGTGGTAACAACCAATTTAATGGGAGAAACTCAAATAAAGTCATTTCCAACACATCTATCAAATCTCTAAAATCATCTAAGGATGGCCTGAAAGAATACACCTGAATTCTTAAACCTAAATTCGGTGCAATACAATCGGTCAGGAAGGTCACCAAAAGACTACATCTAATTTCAAGTCACATGTTCCGGTAAATACTCAATCACAGTAAAATGCACATAACTCTCTTAAATTGACACTAAAATACACTTACTTCTTTGGCAAGACTCTTCCACATAGGACACAGCACTGGATCTTCTTGCATCCAATGAAACTACTTAAAAACAGGTTATATTTTCGCCCAAACTGGCAACAAACAAAGCATAACTTGATCAAACATGGCTGAACTGATTTATGAGTGACATGTGAAAATCGACTAACTAAATGTGAACTATTGAGGGCGCTCTTCAGAATCTGGTCTTGTCAGGCAACTCTGTTCACCAGAACATCCTCCGCCCGGCCTAATGCTCATCTCCATATCCCTCTGCAGGATAGAGGACCGCTACTTTGGTGATAGGTCGGACATACTGTCCATTGGCTGTACGAACTTTGATGTTCCGAACTCGCCCATCTGGTCCCGGGTAGACTTCTAAGATTCTGCCGATGTGCCACTTGCCGCGGATGGCGTTCTGGTCAGCTACCGTCACGATGTCGTTCACTCGAACATTACGCCTCTCTGTCTGCCACTTCTTGCGCAGGACCAATAGTGGTAGCACGTCTCGGATCCAACGTCGCCAGAACGAATCCACAATCTTCTGTACAAACTCTACTCGGTGATTTGGATTCTTCGTACTTCGAAACGGACCTTGGGGTACCTCAGAGGAAGACCTTCCAAGCAGGATGTCGTTTGGGCAGAGGTAAGCACCATCATCTGGGTCGTTCGGGATTCTTCCAATTGGTCGCTGATTTATGAGATTGGCCACTTCAAGCAGAACTGTGTAGAGCTCAAAGGGTGTTAGCACTTGTGCTCCAACTGCGTGTTTTAATGCAGACTTGCAGCTTTTCACGAGCGCCTCAGCGCAGCCATTCTGGTGTGGGGCTGCTGGTGAGATGAATCTCCACTCCATCTGCTTTTCTGCGCAGAACTGCTGAAGTTCTTTGGCATTCCACCCCTTTATCATCTCGCGAAGCTCTCGCTCAGCTCCTACAAGCTGTGTGCCGTTGTCACTTATCATTAGTGCCGGATAGCCTCGGATGGAAAAGAATCTTCGCAGAACTTGCATGTACTCCATGGTGGAATAGTCAACAGCTAGCTCCAGGTGGACTGCCCTCGTATTTAGGCATGTGAAGATTACTCCATAGTGTTTGGAGGTCTTGTTGCGTCCGATCTTCACCTGGTACGGCCCGAAGTAGTCACATGACGTGAAATGAAATGGTGGTGTGTAAGGTGCCAATCTCTGCTTCGGCAAATCGGCCATGATTTGTGATTCCACCTTGTGATCTGTTTCTCTGCAAACTACACACCTGAACTTCACCGTCTTGGCAAGGGTGTGGGCTTTCAGGATCCAGTACAATCGTCTTGTCCTCGCTACTGTGGTTGCGACACCAGTATGCCCATACTGGTGCATGTGACGCATGATCAGACGTGATACGTGGTGGTCGTTCGGTAGGAGGGCTGGATGCTTCGATTCATACGACATTGATGATTCCTTTACTCGACCTCCTACCCTCATTAGTCCATCTGCTTCTATGAATGGACTCAGTGTTTTGAACTCTCCCTTGGCGAGGCGGTCATGGAGGCTCTTCTGTGCATTCTTGATCCAATACTTCTCTGTCTCTTGGAGCTCCTGTGGTGACAGTGGACCATCTTTGGCTGTCATTCCATTTTGTCGTTTAGCACGCAAGTTCCAGACAAACCTCAGAGTGTAGGCTGTCACTCTGATCAGCTTTCTCCAGGAGGAAATCTTGCGGCAGTCCATTACCTCTGGTCTCATCTGTGTCAAGAAGACATTTTGTGTCTTTCGTTGTTCTCTTTCTACTTCAGCTCGGTCTACGATGGAAGCATCTTGGGGCCAGTCCTCTTCGGGTAGACACAGGAAGTCTGGCCCATGTTGCCATCGATCGGACAGTCGTTTGACGGGTATGCCACGAGACACATCATCGGCTACATTGCTCTCCCCTGGGACGTGTCTCCACTGTGATGGATCAGATCTACTCTGAATTTCCGCAACTCGATTGGACACGAATGGCTTGAAACCTCGTGCTGTGCTACGTATCCACGCCAACGCAATCATGCTGTCAGAAAGAAAGATTGTCTTGTCTATCTGAAGTCTGGTTTCCTCCGTGATGGTTGTGTACAGACGGGCAGCAACTACTGCTGCTTGTAGCTCCAGGCGGGGTATGGTCAGCGTTTTCAAGAGTGCAACTCTTGACTTCGCAGCAATGAATCGGACATCGTATCTACCATCACTCAGCATCCATCTAGCGTAAGCACAAGCACCAAAGGCGTCTTCTGATGCGTCTGAGAAAATACAGAGTGTCGGATTTCCGATGGCATCAAAGGGGGTGAGTGATCTCTGGAAATGCACGTCATTTAGCTCCTCCATCTCTTCAAACAGTTGGATCCACAAGTTTTGCTCAGCCAATGAAAGTTCTTGATCCCAGTCGTATCCCCTTTGCCAAAGTCTCTGCATACCAATTTTTGCTCGTATCAGGAATGGTGCAGCAAATCCAATCGGGTCAAACACTCTGGCAACTTGACTCAGGACTCTTCGTTTTGTCAGTTTTATCTTGGGTCCTCCAGCTTCTGTAGACAAATATTTGTCTAAGTCCAGGGTAGTTTTGTAGGACAGGTCGTCGTCTTTAGGGTTCCAGACTGCCCCTAAAACTTTCTCTTGTGTCGGGTCCTGATTGGGTTTCAGCTCATGGCGATCATGGTTAGCAGGGTCTCCTGTTAGTGGCTTGTTGGACAGCCAGCCTTTCACCTTAAATCCTCCCTGGCTTAGGATGATGTCAAGGGCAGTTGTCAACTTTTGTGCATCCTCTATTGTGGGGACAGAATCACAGATATCATCCATATAGGTGTTTTCTTCCAACACCCGTGCCGCCTCTGGAAACTTATATTTTCCTTCTTCAGCTGTTTTTCTCAATGCTGTTTGTGCCATAGCCGGTGCAGGTTTATCTCCGAATGTGAGGACGGTTTTGACGTAGACATCTGGCTGTTGGTCTGTCTTCATGTCTCTCCACAGGAACCGGTGAACATGTTGATCTCTCTCGGGTATTAGAATTCTGTGGTACATTTTTGAGATGTCACCTATGACAGCTACTTTATTCTCTCGAAATCTCAGGATCACCCCAAACAGGTTGTTCAGTAGATCTGGCCCTTTCATCCAGTAGTCGTTTAGACGATGCCCTTGGTATGTCGCGGATGTATTGAACACTATGCGTAGTGGGGTGCTTTTACTGTCCGGCTTTAGGACTCCATGGTGAGCGATATAGTGGATTGGACCAGTGTAGGACTTTAACTCCTCTTCAGACAGCTTTCTGGCAAACTGCATCGCTGTCATCTCTTGTATCTGTTTATCGTAGGCACTGGCATGGTCAGTATTCTTCATCAGTCGGCGTTCTATCGATTCTAGTTTTCGTTCTGCTTGTATTTTATTATCTGGAAGTAGATTTGGATCTCGTTTCCACGGGTATGACATGATCCACTGGTTGCCAATCTTGGTACAGCTTTGCTCAATGACTCTAGCTTCCTCCACCTCAGTAGGGCTCATCTTTTGTGGTTCACAGCTGCATGTGTTTGACGTAACTCCCATGGCTTCAGTTGTCCAGAAATCTGCTAAGTCGACTGGTGTCGACAACTTCACATGCAATACTCGGCTCGTTTGCATTGGTTCCCCTGGGATTGCTCCGAAAATCACCCAACCCAGTGGTGATTGACGAGCAACTAGATTTCCAGCCTCAATTGTCTGTCCGCAGTGCATCTTTGCATAGTCTATTCCGATGAGAAGGTCAACAGAGCCGCTTCCTCGATGGAGACTGTCCGGGTGGATTTTGAAGTTTTGTGCTATGGTTGTGAGATTCACAATAGCCAACTCGTCACAGATACAGGGAATGCCAACGGCCGATACTGTATGGAACTGGGACTTGTTCAGTGGGCGGATACGAACTTGGTATATCTTTGTTCGTAATTCTTCCTCCTCGCCTCCAACCTTAGTGATTGTGGTTACAACTTCCTTTCCTTTCAGCTTTAGATTTTCTGCGAGTGACATCCGAATTAAACTTATCTGAGCACCAGAGTCAAACAGTAGGTTTCCTAACTTATGGTTGTCATGGTTACCGATATCAACCAAAACAACGGGCAGCATTGCTTCTCTGCAGTTTACTGATGCGACGCCAACAAGATTGGTGTTATTGGCAGAAGTGGAGTGTAAAAGTGGGTGATGAAAGAGCTTGCATTGGGTGCCATTCATCATCCCTGGGCATTGACGTCTTCGAGAACAGGTCGCAGCATTATGGTTTCTGCCGGCCTTCTTTAAGCAACTGAAACATGCATGGTTGGTTTTCATCAACTGCATTCGGTCAGCGGGGCTCATGGACTTGATTTTTGGGCATTGATCTAACCAATGCTCAGACGTTTCACACAGCCAACACTTAAAACTGGGGGAAAACTTTTGGTCAGCGGGTTTTTTGACGTAGTTAACTGCTACTGTGTGACGTGCATAATTCTGGTTTCTCACTGGGGCTATAGCTCTCATGCGCGTCTTCATTTCTGACGTCATCCACTCCATCAGATTTTGTAGGGTAGCCTCTTTCCTTTCTCCTTGAAGGACTCGAAACCATACCTTTCGATCATCTGCGGCCAGTTTCCTCTCAATCAGTGCAAGCATGTAGTTGTTATCCATATCGTGGGGACGGCCAACTTCTTTCAAAACATTGTGACTCCTCTTGACTAGGTGAACCAACTCACAGAATCTGTTATCTTCTTCATCCCGGAGAGCTTTGAATTTCGTGATATCTTGAGTGATGATGTCGGCCACGAATCTGGGGTCCCCATAGATGGAATTTAGATATTCCCATGCGGCGTCATAATCTGAACCCAAACCCTGGATGAGGTCAAGGGGTTTGCCATGCAGACATGTGCGTAAAATAGCTATCGCATCTCTCTTACTGTATCGTTGATCTATCATGTGGCAGAAATCAGATTTAAAGGTGAAGTACTCTCGTACATCTCCGGAAAACTTTGGCATTTTCGGCTTTTCCAATCGGAGTGCGGATGAAGAAAGACTGGTTGAGATATGTATCGTCTCGGCTTTCAGCGGGTTGTCAGGTTTTTCAGACGTCACGGTGACTGCTGTATCGAGGTCAGATTTGACGGGATTTGCAGATGGAACAGGATTTGCAGATGGGACCGGATTCGCAGATGGGACCGGATTCGCAGATGGGACCGGATTCGCAGATGTCTGGTTAGCATCTTCAGGATTGGCGGTAATCTCGTCATCGTTGGTAGCATTTTCTGAGTTAGCAATTGATGGAGACGGTACATCGTAGTTAGCATTTCCGGGGTTAGCAATTGACGGAGACAGTACATCAGCGGCAGGGGTATCAACAGCTTTGGACTGTATGAAATCGGTAGCCTCACACTTGCTCTGCAAATAGGAATCTTGGCAGACTTCTAACCAGGTTTCCTCAGCTTCAAACTGCTCTTCATCATCAATATATTCGGTGTACTCCTCATGCTTAACTAGCAGATTATCATAAGCCTGGTCGAGTTTAATCAATAAATCTCCTACCTCTGTGGCGGTGCGATCTCCCTCTATCAGCTTCCGCAGTGCCTTACCCCGTCGCGTCAATGCAGCTTTCGCATTCCGCCTCTTCACCTTGGCTTGTTTCACAGCGTTGATGGTATCGGTCATATCTGACGGTTTGTTGTTACACCTCGGACCCCGTGGTTAGCATCATAGAAATCGAATGTTGTGGGTTGTTGTGGATCGTCGAAGTGTAAACAACTCGGAGTCGGAAGAGATCTTGCATATCGTATAACATGGTTTATTGGTTTATTCGATCTGTAACAATAGCAAACATAGAATACAACGTTAAGTATGCTATCTTGAAAATATGTAAATTAACACTGCTCAGTGGGTGCCCCTTTAATGTGGTAACAACCAATTTAATGGGAGAAACTCAAATAAAGTCATTTCCAACACATCTATCAAATCTCTAAAATCATCTAAGGATGGCCTGAAAGAATACACCTGAATTCTTAAACCTAAATTCGGTGCAATACAATCGGTCAGGAAGGTCACCAAAAGACTACATCTAATTTCAAGTCACATGTTCCGGTAAATACTCAATCACAGTAAAATGCACATAACTCTCTTAAATTGACACTAAAATACACTTACTTCTTTGGCAAGACTCTTCCACATAGGACAC
The DNA here is from genome assembly GCA_037783545.1 of Henricia sp. BOLD:AAB3569. Taxonomy (NCBI): domain Eukaryota; kingdom Metazoa; phylum Echinodermata; class Asteroidea; order Spinulosida; family Echinasteridae; genus Henricia; species Henricia sp. BOLD:AAB3569. Next base: position 398,815 of record JBBELK010000607.1, on the reverse strand, counting down.
AGCACTGGATCTTCTTGCATCCAATGAAACTACTTAAAAACAGGTTATATTTTCGCCCAAACTGGCAACAAACAAAGCATAACTTGATCAAACATGGCTGAACTGATTTATGAGTGACATGTGAAAATCGACTAACTAAATGTGAACTATTGAGGGCGCTCTTCAGAATCTGGTCTTGTCAGGCAACTCTGTTCACCAGAACAATTTAAATTACTTTACATCACGATTGAATACTAACACATCTTGTATTTGGGTCTGTCCACAGTAATGGGGTACATTTGAAAAATAAGTCAATAATTCCTTTCAGATGTCTTTAGTTTATCTCAGAATTAAAGAAATTTCCTTGTTTTGTTCTCAGGAGATACATGTAACTTTTGCCCAAAAAGGTAAGAAATTGCTGCCACAACATACATTTTTGAAAAGCAAGTGTACCAATTTTCCTATTACGCATGTAACGTGGACAGACAATTTTGTGACATTTTTTTCCGTCTTTGTTACATGCGTAATAGGAAAATTTGTGCACGAGGTTTTCACAAATGTATGTTGTAGGACTATTTTTCTTACTCCTTGGTGAAAAAGTTATTTCCTCAGTTTAGTTTGATAATTTAAAGATAAAATTAAGACATTTGAAGTGAACTTGGACCTACATGTAAGATCTTGAAAGTTACAGAAATGTACCCCATTACTGACAGACCCATTTACATGTTATACAAATATTGACTGCTCATGAGGGTAACGGTGCAAACTATCGTCCCAAGGTGATCTTGAAACGGCAGTCCTGCTGCGGCCGAGGGAAAATAGCAGGACTGTCGTTTCAAGATCACCGAGGGGGCGGTAAGTTTGCACCATCACCCGAACAAAGAGCAGTCAATATTTGTTTTACATACCTCATACATTTATTTTTTTGTGGCAAATGATTGATATTTCAGGACAAAATTGAGTTTTTAGAGAGCTAAACCAAAGTGCACATTGTCTGCATTAACACGAACACCACTGGTTGCTTCACACGAACACGTCTCCCGCGTACTGGCACATGCTTGCGTGATATTCCGTACGCGCTGTGAAGTATTACTTTTAGAAAGTACTATCCTTTGACCTTTGACGCAAAGGGTAAAAAATAGTACTTTTTCAGTTGCCCTCAGAAATGGTTTACCCACCGTAATCCATGTCGCGTGATCTGCTTTTAACTAATCAGTGAACGAGAATCAATGCATGAGGTATATAAATTAAAAAATACGACTTCAATATCAAAGAGTCTCTGACAAAAAAAGAAACAATGCCATTTGTCTATGGGTATGAAGCTTCAACAAAATCCAACAACATTTTTCGAAAATTAAGGCCCGCTTCAAACGTCGCGCTTATGCCATGTCGAATTAAATTAAACTTGATTTGTTTTATTCGACACGACACAAGCACGACGTTTGAAGCCATTTAGCTCAGCAAAATGAGTTTGATACGGCAGAAGATTCTAGCTTGACAGGGTCTGCCGGGCTAACTCTATTTAGTGCGGCACAAGCACGGCTTGGCTTCAAACGTCGTGCTTCTGCAGTGTCGAATTTAATTCCAGTTTGAAATTGGTCCTCAATTTTGTTCACAACTAGAAATGCGCATGCTCGCATCGCGTATATGAGTAAAGAAACCAACAAACAAGTGCATCAAAATAATAAAATGGCGACGTACAATGGACAGGATGGAAAACGCACGTGCACAACGTCCATGACGTGCACAATACTCATCCGCCATGTTGGATGTATTTAAGCTCGACTGGGAGTTTGCAATTATGTTCGACGTTTGAAGCCACTGCCGTGCTAACGTCATGCCAAGTTGAATTTAATTCGACACGGCATAAGCGCGACGTTTGAAGCGGGCCTTAGAGTCTCTATACATGTACAGTACTTTTTAACAGTAAACACATCAAAATAATGTGATTTGTAAAAGCATTAAAAATCGGCTTTTGTGGTACACATGGATAAAACAAGTAGCACGAGAGACCCAGAGCTCCCGCCTCAAAGCAGATCAAAAGTCTTGCTAGAAAATCTCTCAAAATCCTGTCCGCAATTTTCAAGCTTGAAACGTAAACAAATATTAGCATGTCTTCAATAGTGCCTTCTGAAGATCGAGTTGAAGAAGGTTCAGCTTATTGAAGGAGTTCTAGGATGCAATGAAAATCTCATCGTCTGTGTCACTATTCTCAAAACAAAGACACTTCGCAACACGTCCAATTTCATGCTTCTCAATCTTGCAGTTGCTATTGTGTTTCGACAAGGATTTTATTGCCACTTTCTAAGCAGCTGCATATTAGCATTTAGCAGCATCCTGGAGCTTTCTTAAATCCTGCTCTATCTATAGGCCTTTGCCCACTAAAACAACAATCCCTGGGGCGAACTCGCCCGGAGTGACCCACCCCCCGAGTTCAACCCCGCGTCGATTCACACTTATTGTTCTGAGTCTCACCCCGGGACGAACTCACCCCGGAGATAAACACCTCGTCCCTCACTTGAACAAGTGAGAACTCGCCCCTGCCACTTTTCCCACTACCAATCTCGCCCCGGAGAAAGTGTCTCGCCCCAGGGCCAACATTTTCAATCCTGGTCCGAAGCAGTGTTGAACTCGCCCTGGGGAAAGAACAATCTCAGGGGTGGCTCGGAGGTAGGAATCAGGGCTTATACTTAACCCCAGCGTCACGCCAGGGCCACCCCCAAGATTTTGTTTAGTGGGAAAGGCCTTATTGGTGATGAAACCACAAATTCTATGTACTTGTACACATGTTCGGTGTCTAGCTAATTCAATGCCCCAAAGTGTGGCAAGCACGAGATTGTTGTGATGCTCCGACGGGATGCCCATATAGCTCAGTTGGTAGAGCAGTTGGCCATGTATACCAATTAGGACCTGGGTTCGAATCCCAGTCGGGGCATTGCAATTTTCTCGTGTTTCTAAATTCATCTCTAATTGTCAATCCTATCGTATACCCTCATTATACATAATAATACAGTCAACAACTTGTATCAGACATACGAGAATACTTGCATGCATGCATGCAACATTGTGCATGAACAGTGATCCAAAATGTTCCGTTTTGCTTTACAGTGATTGGACAAATGTTTATGGCTTAACCTACTGATAATCTGACTGTCTCCATGGAAACAGTGTACCGTACATTCTGCATGTTTGCCAGGCATAGTACCTGTAATTTTGCCTACATGTACATTGTAAATTAAACTGTAAAAATAAAATCTAATAAAATTTCTGCACTGCTTGTGTAACACTACATGTTTGTAATAAAGGACGGCTACAACAAGGTACATCATGTACAGTACTCTGGTTAAAGCAAGTTTAAATCAAATATATTCTGCAAAAATTAAATTTTAAGAGAGTTAATGTTATTTACATTGTACATGTATGTATAACTCACCCTGTATAAACATGTATTAAAATATATATATATATACGAGTTCATGATCAATATCAAAGACTGACAGGAACGAAACAATGCTATTTGGCTACGGGTACGAAGCTTGAACAAAACCCAACAACAATTATCAATTCTTATTGTCAGAAACTGAAAGTCACATATGATTTGTAATATGCTCTAAAAATCAGCTTTTGTGGTACATATGAATAAAACAAGAAACCCCAGAGGCCCACAGCACTCGCCTCAAAACAGATCACAAGTCTTGCCAGAAAATTTCTCTTCGAATCTTGTCGACAGTGTTCAGGCTTGAAGTGTAAAAAAAAAATCCAACATGTCTTTGAAGCTTTATGACGGTGTGCAGAAGTTTGTGCTTATCGAGGGAGCTTTGGGATGCATTGGGAATCTCATCATCTGTGCTACTATTCTCAAAACAAAGGCACTTCACAACATGTCTAATTACATTCTTCTCAATCTCGCAGTTGCAGACGCAATGGTTTCCCTCATGAGTATTTTTGAACCAACTTTACTCGAATATTTTAACCAGCTGGGCAGCCGTAGTGGGCAATTTGGCCAGTGTAACCCGATTTTCATATACAGTTTTATGGCATACTTTGTGCTGTCTTACTTCAAAAATGTATGTTTTGGGAACTCTGTTTACAGTCTGACTCTGGCGACATTTGAGCATTACATTGGAATCATCAAACCGCTGCACTATTCCACTTTCTTCACCAAGAAGCGTCTCTCCATCATGCTTCTTGTGGTTTGGATCACACCATATCTCATCGAACTTCACAATCCAATCTTCTTCATCTCCAACTTTAAGAAAGATAACTGCACCTTCCCTACGAGGGCCAAGTACCCCTCAGCTATCACATCCGGCATAATGAGACTAATTTTTATCTTCATCACCCCATCCATCGCTCTGGCGTTCATGTACATTCGAATTCTCATCAACTTGAAACAAGGAGCCAAGAATTTCGAGACTCAGGGAATCCAGGGACCTGCTCTCGAGCTACTCCGAGCCCAGAGGAAAGTCACTCAGTCGCTCATCCTCGTCATTGCAGCCTTCTTTATTCTAATTCTGCCAGGACAAATCATCCGAAATATGCTCGTCTTTAGCAACCTTTTTGCAGGCAACTATGCAAAAACGGAGTTGTTTTCCCAAGCCATCTCAGTGATGACATCCATGAATTCGGCTATCAACCCCATCTTGTATGGTTTCAAGTATGGCCAGCTGCGACGAGCCTTTATTGCAATGCTTTGCCCCTGGGATCGCTGCAAACCCAGTCGAGTTTCTCAGGAATAAGTCAAACCAGTCATCACAGGCGTGAGTACAAACAATCCCACAATTTAGGCTAAATATAATAGATGTTTGTGAGGTGATGTAATGACTTCCAGATTGGAAGGATGTTTACTGTGGACAATCAAGCTCAAGGTGGCTTTTTAAACACTGCTTCAGGGAAAAGGGTAATTGCCCCTTTTTCAGATTTTACCAGAAATTTTGATGCAAGCATGATAAATAGAATAAGCTGTCCCAGAACAAAAAACAATCTGCCTCCTTTTAGTTTGAACATGCATGGTGATAGTGGGTTTTAAAAAGCAACAATGCAAAGTATGTACATGTACATGTACATGTAGTTCCGAGATTGCCCAAATAACCCCGCCCCCTTGGCTATTGTTGTTAAGCCTCACACGCTATCGTCAAAATGGCTACACACACTGCACAAACCAATGAGACTTTTAACGGAAAGCACAGATTCATTGGAGAAAACTCAAAAGTATTAATATTTTAGGGTCGACAGTTATCTTAAAACACACTGAATAAAGGGCCAGTAATACAGGGATGTCATATCATGAAATACGGTGGTTTTTTAAACCTTTAAACAGCGAATCGCCCGGTCTTGAAACAAAAAATTAATTAGGATACAAAACTGTACAAACTGTACGGGCAGAAATCGCGTGATGTCGTTTGTGAGGCAATGCACTTATACATATAGCTTAGCCTTGTCCAAGGGCTATGATATTGTGTGAATTCGTGAAGAATGTGCCTGTATGCTATGCAGCGAAAGTGCGCCATCGCGCGGTGAATTGTAGCCAACTGCAAAATAGTCTGGTTACCGAAATATCTTGGTCTGAATCCTGACTTCTCGGGTGAGGCTGTATCATAGCCTTGTTCTTTCTGTATTCGATTTGTTATGTGTTTCTTTATATCTGCGTTAGAAATCCGATGCAATTACTTATGCGAAATCTGAGTGCTTATAAATATTCATATCTTACATAACATCCAATCAGAGCTCACTACTCGGGTCAAATGGTGCGTGTGACCGGCGCGGTTTGCAAGCATAAACGTTTGTACGTCGTACATGTGTAGTACAAGTACAGTATGTAGGCCTGTCTGATGCGACATCACACGTAGTGTTACAACTGAGGAAATCAACGGTAGTTTGAATTATGCAGCCTACAAATTGCAAATTGATGACTTTCACGAAGACCAGAAGATATCCCTCACATATTTTCTGTAAAGGTATGATGTGTTTGTGAACTTACCAACTGGGTATAGGCTACGTACGGAAAATCTGCTATTTTTTAAAACGGCACCGTATTGTTCTGTCAAAACAACCGTTAACCAATGAGCTTTCGCGTCTCGGTGCTCTGTTCGAAAAATTAGCATAAATTAGAGTCCCCGCCCATAAAACACATCGGATACAGAAAGATCAAGGCTATGATACAGCCTCGCCCGAGAAGTCAGGATTCAGACCAAGATATTTCGGTAACCAGACTATTTTGCAGTTGGCTTCAATTCACCGTGCGATAGTGCACTTTCGCTGCATAGCATACAGGCACATTCCTCACAAATTCACACAATATCATAGCCCTTGGACAAGGCTACATATCTATGTTGTGATTGGTCGGCGGGTTCGGCTTGATTGACAGGTCGGAACTATGTATTACCAACAAACAATCGCTTTATGACGTGTGTGCACATACAGTAAACTCTTGTTATAACACCCCCTGATATAAAGCTTCTTTTTCTATTAAAGTCCCAGTCATTATTCTCTGTATTGTGTATGCACTGGTTATAGCACTCTGGATATAAAGCTCAAATTATTTGGGTCCCTTGAAGAGCGCTTATGAGAGTTTACAGTAATCTCTCCAGCTACATTGTACATGTAGATGTTATACATTAGCCATTTGCAAAACATGCACATCTTGCTATCACGTGCATTGACGTTTGTACTTCAATACGTCAAATTGGGGCATGTCAAAACATGACCAAATCCCACCTGGGGGGGGGGGGGGGGGGGGGGGGTGGGGGGGTGGGGGGAAACACACAATTAATAACCTTACATGTAAGTTTTCTTTTACATGCACACTTGACCAGACTAAATTGTTTTTGCTACATGTATGTGGTGCATGCAATAGGTGTAAAGTAGGAGAAAATGGTACAAAGCAACCAGACGTTTGGTTGCTAGGCAATGGCGTACACAATGTAGCAACAACAGTGTAGTAGTACATGTATATGACTTTCTAAACTGCACCTACATGTACATGTACATTGTACTTTGGAAAGAAAATAATTTGGGGTGTCGGCCATTATGCAGTATTGAACAAATAATGTGCAACATGTAGTGTACCAAGAATGTCAACTGTATTTCACTCGTATTGAAAATGACACACTACACATGTATGTTGTGAAAACATACTGTAGATATCTGTCGGGTCGGACAACCATGCTGTTTATTTAGTGATTTTAGTCATAAGATACATACGTAACATATTATTGTACATGTGCGAAAAAAGGAAAATTATATTATAAGTACTGCATGTACAGTACGAAAACTCTGTAGTAGTATATTTTGCTATTAGAAATTTGCAAATTGTTACAAATTGTGCAATTCAGACAGCTTAATTACCGGTAGCTGTTTCAATTAGAGAATGTAAAACGTGTATATACATGTATGGTAGGTCATATACATGCATACGTAAAGTGTGTGCTGCTTTCATTCATTTTTTCCCCCTTTATTTATTAGTTTAATATGAATTTAGAAACACAAGAAAATTGCAGTGCCCCGACTGGGATTCGAACCCATTTTTATACAGTAGTTTAATATCACTCAGTAGGAAAAACAATAAGTTTAATTACTGCTACATGTATGGATTGTATTGACACTATTGAACAACTACTGGACTACACAGTCATTATAAACACAAAATCTTTTCAAAACCCTTTGAACAAATGTCCAATACGCTCGTAACTGGGACGGACACTTGTGTTACATTTTAGGCCGTCCCAGTTAGGAGTGTATATTGGAAATTTGTACAAAGGCATGTTGTCGCACTATTTGTAACCCTTTTGGGCCTAAGTTATCTACCGGTATTCAGAGCAACTGAAACTTACATGTATTTCTTTTATTTTGAGACCAGACGAAGGTATTTTCTGGAAAATATGGTCTGTGTTGCCAAAATGCCCCTTTACTGTGGAATATACGAATCAGTCGTCGGGTTGAAGAGTTCCCGTCTGAAAAGTGTGGAAGGGGGCGGGGGCAAACAAATCCCCCAGTATTTTCCACGTATACCGGTATCGACATTTTCCATATCCATGTACATGTAGGAAGATCAACTTTCCACTTTTCTTCCCCCAAAATTCATATTCCCAGGGGCTGAATGGTCTCGGTTGCTTTCAAACTCAGCTCCGTCAAACTTTAAAGGCCCTGTAGATGATCTGTTTTTGAGCGATTCTGCGAATAAAACCATTATAAATCAAAAGAAAGACATCAACAAACTCATCCGAAAAAAATTTAAGCTTTGTCAAATGTACCACGCTTAAAAAAAACATGAAAATCCATATGCATTTTCCTGGTCTTGGCGGGGTGTTTCAAATATTCGTTCTCAGTTGATCGGGTACTATGTGGCTTGCGTCATGCACTCTGTGGCGCACATACTGCGTGTGCGCGCGATCCATAAAAATGCATCGCGTTGGAACACGCACACGGAGTACACAGCGCCCATGCATTTTGGACCGCGTAGATGCGAACCAAAAATAAGTAAATCGTTTGCAAACGATCTAAATAATTTCATCTTTACGGATTATTTTCTGGTAAAATTATATCATTTTGAGCGAAAACCTTTCAATGGATAGTTGCTATTAATTCAATCTTTACTTTCAGAAATTTTCCCCTGTAAACTCGTCGATTACTTTTAGGGGTCATTGCAAATGACCCACTGGGCCTTTAAGTCCCCCATCCACGGAGTGGCAATGCATGCATACGTACATTGTACCTGCTGTACTTTGAAATTTCATGAACAGTGATCCAAGTGTTCCATTTTGCTTTCCAGTGATTGGACAAATGCTGGCTTAACCTATACTGATAATCTGTCTCTATGGAAACAGTGTACGTACATTATGCATGTAAATGAAAAAGAAATTTTTTAATTTGCCAGCCCTACCTGTAATTTTGCCCCGAACTGTAAACAATTTAATAAACATTTCTGCACTGCTTGTGTAAGACTATGTAATAAAAGACAGCTATACAAAAAGTCAAGGTACATCATGTACAGTATTCTGGTTAAAACAAGTTTAATTTCAATACATTCCAGGAAAAATTATTAAATTGTAAGGTTGTTAATAATTACAATGTGGTGTGCGTTGCAACACTAACATGCCCAATGTGGATATTAAGATACAGATTGTGCACAATTTCACTGCAACAAAGTAAATGACAGAAAGGAACAATGCCATTTCAGGACTAAAAACCAACAAAATTCTTCCAAATTACAAGGCTTGATCAACTTTTTAACGGTAAACAATTCTTACTGTCAGAAACTACATTTAGGTTATATACACTTTTCCCCGAATAATAAAATATGTTTTAACTCTCGATCTTCCCAGGATTATTCGATAACCGGCTTTTGTGCTACTTAAGAATGAAACATCCAGCCTGGGAGGCAAACAGCACTCACTTGTAACACAACTCGAAGCAGATCGCAAGCCTTGCTAGATGAACTATCTCAAAATCTTGTCCGCAATTTTCAAGCTTGAAACGCAAAAAATATCAGCATGTCTTCATCAGTACCTTCTGAAGAGTTACAGAAGGTTCAGCTTATTGAAGGAGTTCTAGGATTCGTTGGGAATCTCATCGTCTGTGTCACTATTCTCAAAACAAAGGCACTTCGCAACACGTCCAATTTCATGCTTCTCAATCTTGCAGTTGCAGATGTAATGGTTTCTATGATGAGCATTATCGACCCACCCGTAGGCCACTACATTTTCAAACTGAACGCTAGCAGCATCAAATTTGGCCTGTGTACTTCAGTTAGGAGGTGGAATTTTGTAGCAATGTTTGTGATGAATTACTTCAAGAGGGTATTTTTTGGGAACTCTGTTTACAGTCTGACTCTGGTGACATTTGAGCATTATATCGGAATCATCAAACCGCTGCACTATTCCACTTTCTTCACTAAGAAGCGTCTCTCCATCATGCTTCTTGTGGTCTGGATCACACCATATCTCCTAGAACTTCAAGATCCCATCTTCTACATCTCTAAGCACACGTACAACTGCACTGTGCCAACGATGGATAAGTACCCCTCGGCCATCACATCCGGCATATTGAGACTAATTTTTGTCTTCATCACCCCATCCATCGCTTTGGCCTTCATGTACATCCGGATTCTGATCAACCTGAAACGAGGAGCCAAAAATCTTGAGACTCGGGGAATCCAGGGACCTGCTCTCGAGCTGCTCCGGGCCCAGAGAAAAGTCACTAAGGCTCTCGTCCTCGTCATTGCAGCCTTCTTTATTTTCATTCTGCCAGGACAAATTATCCGAAATATACTCATCTTTAGCAACTTGGTTGGAGGGGACTATGTGAAAGCGGCGTTGTTTACCCAAATAATCTCTGCACTGACATCCATGAATTCGGCTATCAACCCCATCGTGTATGGTTTCAAGTATGGTCAGCTGCGACGAGCCTGTATTGCAATGCTGTGCCCCTGGGATCGCTGCAAACGATCCAGTCGAGTCACACACGAGTCTTCATAGACGTGAGTACAATACATCCAAACCAATCCTACTGTTCAAAAATACTTAGGCGACATCGAGACTTCTGCTGTGGAAGTTGTGGTTTATGATCATTGCCAGCTAATAAAACGAAACGAAACAAAAGTTGGAGGGGGATGAGGATGGGACAACTAAGTACATACATGTACCCATATTGAAATTAGATGAGTTTGTTGCATAATATAATAATAATGGTGGATTCTTGTATACATGTACCGGTATGTCTACCCAAAAGAGTACTCCTAGGGGGTCGTCCATAAAGTATGTATGCACGAAATGAAGACTTGTTAGACCGCCCTCCCCCTGTACGCAAAATTCGTGACCTTACCGATATACTTTAACCTTGGGTGTATGCATTGGCTCTTACCCCCTCCCCCTCCATGCGTACATGTGGGCCATTCCAACGTCACTCGCATTTCACTTTTTTGCACACTTTTACAATCTTAGTGATGTAGTTTTTAAAATACAGGAAATTGCTCCTTTATTTTTGGTATGGCAATACTCAATATATATAAGGCTTTAACCCAATGGTATTAAGAAAATTAAACGACACTAAATATGAGCATGACACTATTCGACAAAACCGTCACTCGCATTTCGTGAAATGGACATGCCAAAAATTGTCTTGGTTTCAATTGAAAAGTTTCCTCAAACCAAATGTACAAAAATTTAACAACCAAATGTTTATATGTACTAGATACCTACAATTATTTGCAACAACTAACTGTATTAAAGTTGGAGGGAAAAAGTGCTGTCACTCGAATTTCAGTTTGTCCGTTCATTATGTTGTGAACAAAATGAAGCTTGGTGTGGATTGGTGGATTGAGTGGATAGGGTAGACCTAGTGGATGAGGAGGATGCGAATTACATGTAGGTGGGTTGTCTGTTTGGAGATTGTGGATTGTGTTTCCAACCCAATCAACAAGAAACAATCAAGGAATGGACACAGGGACACCTCAATTACTTCGTCTTCTCACTTCGAAGCTCACACATTTCCTTTACATACATTTATGCTGCTCTAGAAAACTCAACATCCAATCAAGCTACCAATTTTAGCAAGTGACTTATGAACACGCCCTCTTGAAAAAAACGGGCCAATAACAAAGCCATGCAACAATGCATGATGACTGCCTTGGCAACAGCTATTATCATCATACAGTTTGTGCAATATTTATTACGTGTAGATAGTGACAATTTATGTCACAGTACTCAGAAATAGTAGCAGTTAAATGAGATACATGTACCAGTATATTAAAAACATGTATTATTTATAACAAAACATATAGGAGCAACCGTCCACTATAAAATAGAATTGTGTGCAAATGTGGGTGGGACATTCAGCGTTTTTCAACAAATTTTCTTGAACAACACAGAAATTCAGGACAGAATCCTTCAAATTCTGATTACAAAGGATTGTTGAGGTCAAGAACTGTGTACTAATTAATTTCAAATTCAACAAGAGAACCTTCGAGATTACATGCGTTCGCACGGCACCACTTCATGGAATAGGAGCATATATGATGCAGGCCACGAAAATTCAGCTAAGGTTCGCTGTAATTGGATGCTTTCGAGATAAGTCACTCAAACCCAAAGTCAGCAACAAATGAGAGAATGGACACTGGAGGCAGATTGCTATTTGTAACTTCATAGACTCACCGCCGACTGGTCCTTGGTTCGACCAGGAATGTTTTGTGGAGTCTGAAGCTTGATTGACAGCTGGGGGATAAAAAATTATTCCACGCCTTGCAGGATTAAAACAAATCAACTTCCCCCTAAGGCTTTCTCCCCCTCAAAGATTTCAAAACTGAAGTAACGATCCTTATTCATTACATGTTCATTAAATTTGTCTATAGTACCATGGAGGAAGGAAAACGATCATTTTATGCTATTTCGCTTCGCTCATCTGCATAAAAAGTAGTTTGACTCTAAAGAATGATTCAAATAACACCAGACATTTATTTGCAATATGGGAGGGCCGGGTACCCTCTTGAAATGACAAAGAAAAAACAGTGAGGTTTGGGGAAAAAAACATTATTCTTTACCTCAAGAAAGGAGAAATCCGAAATAAAGCGTAGAAACCAAGCTCGTTGTCAGCAAGCAGCTAGTTCTTGCAAGTTACACTCTTTGGTCAAGATGAATAGTTGAGGTCTCACGAAAGGAGAAATCCGAAATAAAGCGTAGAAACCAAGCTCGTTGTCAGCAAGCAGCTAGTTCTTGCAAGTTGCACTCTTCGGTCAAGATGAATAGTTGAGGTCTTGATTGCGTCAAATGACGAGGTTAACAGTAACAGAAAAAGGCAGTATAGGGGCATCATATGTAGCTGTCAACTTCGGTATCTGTTGTGGTGCCTAACGTAGCTGCAGTTCTCGTTAGTCACTTTCCTTGGGATTGTGTTGTAATGACGAGACGGTTACAATCTCAAAAATTAGCAGTTTAATGATTTTGGTAAACAGTGACAAATTGTGTTAAACAGAACAAACAATTCGGTTTGACAACGATAATTATCAAGGACGTACAATCTGCAACGCAGAAGCTGTCACACAACGTGAACCTTAACGTGCTCGACTGAGAGACTCAGCGTGAAGTGAAGGACAATACCCAGTCGTCCTTTATATACTTTATTATAGTATGCCAAGAATGCGCATTCATGCACGAGTGCATCATGCGCTCATCCATTACACAATACAACTGTATAGCCTTTATTTGATCATTCTAACGAACAAAACTATATTTATTTTTGTCTAGCTCAATAACTGCACTTTTCAAACTGGCACCGATTCCACACCTTGCCGCAGCCAACAATTTTTTATTGAAGAACAAGTTACAAAAAATTACACCCAAAGTTCTTTGACCCAGTTTCATACAAGTGCGTTTGCGCGGCACCACTGACACTTCATTGAATTGGAGAATACATGGCTGCTTTTGAGCGCGGCACCAGGGATCCCTGGTGTTTCCTGGTGCTCGCCCGAAAGCGCATTGGTCCACCAGATGGTGACACCACTTTTCTGCCCCGAAAATTCATATTCCCAGGGGCTGAATGGTCTCGGTTGCTTTCAAAAACAGCTCCTTCAAACTTAAGTCCCCCGTACACGGAGTGACAATGCATGCTACCTGTACTTTGAAATTTCATGAACAGTGATCCAAGTGCTCCATTCTGCTTTACAGTGATTGGACGAATGTTTCTGGCTTAACCTACTGATAATCTGTCTCTATGGAAACAGTGTACGTACATTCTGCATGTAAATGAATAAGAAAAGTTTTAATTTGCCAGCCCTACCTGTAATTTTGCCACAAACTGTAAAAAATTTAATAAACATTTCTGCACTGCTCGTATAACACTACATGTATGTAATGAAAGACAGCTACAACAAGGTACATCATGTACAGTATTCTGGTTAAAACAAGCTTAATTTAAAAACATTCCAGGAAAAATAATTAAATTGTAAGGTTGTTAATGTTTACAATGAGGTGTGCGTTGCAACACTAACATGCCCAATGTGGATATTAAGATGTACAGATTGTGCACAATTTCACTGCAACAAAGTAAATGACAGAAAGGAACAATGCCATTTCAGGACTAAAAACCAACAAAATTCTTCCAAATTACAAGGCTTGATCAACTTTTTAACGGTAAACAATTCTTACTGTCAGAAACTACATTTAGGTTATATACACTTTTCCCCGAATAATAAAATATGTTTTAACTCTCGATCTCCCCAGGATTATTTGATAACCGGCTTTTGTGCTACACAAGAATAAAACATCCAGCCTGGAAGGCAAACAGCACTCACTTGTGACAACTCGAAGCACATCGCAAGCCTTGCTAGATGAACTATCTCAAAATCTTGTCCACAATTTTCAAGCTTGAAACGTAAAAAATATCAGCATGTCTTCATCAGTACCTTCTGACGAGTTAAAGAAGGTTCAGCTTATTGAAGGAGTTCTAGGATTCGTTGGGAATCTCATCGTCTGTGTCACTATTCTCAAAACAAAGGCACTTCGCAACACATCCAATTTTATGCTTCTCAATCTTGCAGTTGCAGATGTAATGGTTTCTATAATGAGCATTATCGACCCAGCTGTAGGCGACTTCTTTTTCAAACTGGGCGCTAGCAGCAGGAAACTTGGCCTGTGTAGTTCAGTTAGGAGGTGGAAGTTTGCAGCAATGTTTGTGATGAATTACTTCAAGAGGGTATTTTTTGGGAACTCTGTTTACAGTCTGACTCTGGTGACATTTGAGCATTATATCGGAATCATCAAACCGCTGCACTATTCCACTTTCTTCACTAAGAAGCGTCTCTCCATCATGCTTCTTGTGGTCTGGATCACACCGTATCTCCTAGAACTTCAAGATCCCATCTTCTACATCTCTAAGTACACGTACAACTGCACTGTGCCAACGATGGATAAGTACCCCTCGGCCATCACATCCGGCATATTGAGACTAATTTTTGTCTTCATCACCCCATCCATCGCTTTGGCCTTCATGTACATCCGGATTCTGATCAACCTGAAACGAGGAGCCAAAAATCTTGAGACTCGGGGAATCCAGGGACCTGCTCTCGAGCTGCTCCGGGCCCAGAGGAAAGTCACTAAGTCTCTCGTCCTCGTCATTGCAGCCTTCTTTATTTTCATTCTGCCAGGACAAATTATCCGAACTGTACTTATCTTTAGCAACTTGGCTGGAGGGAACTATGTGAAAGCGGCGTTGTTTACCCAAATAATCTCTGCACTGACATCCATGAATTCGGCTATCAACCCCATCGTGTATGGTTTCAAGTATGGTCAGCTGCGACGAGCCTGTATTGCAATGCTTTGCCCCTGGGATCGCTGCAAACGATCCAGTCGAGTCACACACGAGTCTTCATAGACGTGAGTACAATACATCTAAACCAATCCTACTGTTCAAAAATACATCGAGACTTCTGCTGTAGAAGTTGTGGTTTATGATCATTGCCAGCTAATAAAACAAAACAAAACAAAACAAAACAAATACTGGAGGGGGATGAGGATGGGAGAACTAGTATACCCATATTGAAATTAGATGAGTTTGTTGCATTATATTATAATAGTGGTGGATTCTTGTATACCTACCCAAAAGAGTACTCCTAGGGGGCCGTTTATAAAGTACAATGTATGTATGCACGAATTGAAGACTTTTTAGACCGCCCTCCCCCTGTACGCAAAATTCGCGACCTTACCGATATACTTTAACCTTGGGTGTACGCATTGGCTCTTACCCCCTCCCCCTCCATGCGTACATGTACGTCTTTTATGGACAGCTTTTAGTGCCGTTTCCATATTATCGCTGCCATCAGGAAACCACCAGAACTATTTCACTTCAACTAGGTGGCTGCCTGGCTAAGCGCACAACTAAACAGCACTTAATACTTTTAGGTAGATTGTGGCATTCCTCCTAACAGCTCCCCAAATGCAAATACTGTATATTTATATCACTTATATCCCCGACACGTTGTCAAAAGCCGAGAGTCCACCTTATTATGATACACGATCGAGTGCACCTTCTGTTTTGAAAGTACTTTTAAAAGCTGCACCTTTTACATGTACTGTAGTTTAACACATTGGAAGACGCACCCAGTCTCGCCGTGCAGCGACCAATTTGAAACATTTTGACTTCTCTTCATATCAGCACGTATTCAATGCAACAGTACCCAGCACAATATGGGCCCTACTCTAAAATGCTCAAAGTATACATGTATTATTATTAGTAGTAGTATTATATTATTATTATTATTACATTTACATGTATATACATGTAGCGCATATTCCATATGGATATATTATTATTATTATTACATTTATATAGCGCATATATTCCATATGGATATGTTCACATGCGCTTCACATTATAATGGGTTTTTACGAAGCTATACTCCAGCTAAACATCGAGATACATAGGTGGGTGGCGCCATTGGCAGCCGACGGCCAGAGACACCTGGGAATCCCCTTAATTTTTATGACAGAGTGCCCCTGGGATCTTTTAAGTGCATTAAACAACACACTGGACCAACGGCTTTACATCCCTTCCGAAGGATGGAGCAAGTGTGATTTAGTGCCTTGCTCCAGGTACCATGGCCAGGTATAGAACCTGCAACCCCAAGTTTTCACCCCAGTGTTGCAAGTCAGTGGCCCAAACCACTCGGCCAAAGTACCCCACACAGAGATAACTGTTCGTACATGCATGGCCTTGCTTCATAGACCTTACATATGCTAGGGCTGGTAGATTTAAAGCCTCACGTACATCGACCTTGCAACTGGAAGCAACTCAAATGATCAGTTGCTGTTGATGTGTGTAGAGCGCTCACTGGCAGCAACTGGGAGCATCCAACCATGTCTGCATTTCCAAAGAGCTCACATCGACACGGCAACTCGGATACATCGACCCTGCAAATACCTTAACCTATGTCATGAACATGTACACAATTTTAGAGGCCAACTCAAACTCGTTGCTGAGATATGACCTCCAGAAAATGCCTACCCTACCCACTTTTTCCCAAACGTAGCCATGCCATTGAAGTTTTTTACATTTTTGGAGGCCTGTAGGCTCATTTTGCCATTTTTCTTTGCGGACCCACTTTTAAAACCTTGACCACGCCCCCAAAAAGGGTGGAATTGCTTTGTCTTTGATATGAAGCAAACCCCATGTGCCTAGTGTGTGTGCATATAGAATATGAAGTCAATCCGACCATCAATGTGGGCACCATGGGTAGCCAAAAATGAAATAAAGTTACCATGATAATCAAAAATTAGAGTTTTCGGGGAGCGACATCTCGAAAAGGAAACGTGGTACTGTACTTTTGATAACAGAATCATGCAGATTGGATGCCAATCTATGTGTATATCAATTTTCAGGTAAATATTCCCAAGCATTTTTCAGTTACAGACCTCCAAAAATGTAAAAAACTTCAATAGCATGGCTACGATTGGGAAAAAGTGGGTAGGGTAGGCATTTTCTGGAGGTCATATCTCAGCAACGAGTTGGAGTTGGCCTCTAAAATTTTGTACACGTATGTTCATGACATAGGTTGAAGGATTTTTAGAAAAAGTTTTGTCCAAATCCGAGTCGGACCCCTGACAACCTCGAGGTGATTTCACACGGAATGACCCTATAACCCGTCTTTTGATCGTTTTTGTTAATTTTGCACTTCTTTAGTAAATTACGGAAAATGTTGATGATATTTTTTCACAACGACCATCAAAAAAGTATTGCAACAAAGTAATGCTGCAACATCTCTAAATCATGTAAACAGTAGGCCGGTGTGTACCTTTAAGTCCCCCGTACACGGAGTGACAATGCATGCTACCTGTACTTTGAAATTTCATTAACTGTGATCCAAGTGCTCCATTCTGCTTTACAGTGATTGGACGAATGTTTCTTGCTTAACCTACTGATAATCTGTCTCTATGGAAACAGTGTACGTACATTCTGCATGTAAATGAAAAAGATATTTTTTAATTTGCCAGCCCTACCTGTAATTTTGTCCCAAACTGTAAATAATTTAATAAACATTTCTGCACTGCTCGTGTAACACTACATGTATGTAATAAAAGACAGCTACAACAAGGTACATCATGTACAGTATTCTGGTTAAAACAAGTTTAATTTCAATACATTCCAGGAAAAATAATTAAATTGTAAGGTTGTTAATGTTTACAATGTGGTGTGCGTTGCAACACTAACATGCCTAATGTGGATATTAAGATACAGATTGTGCACAATTTCACTGCAACAAAGTAAATGACAGAAAGGAACAATGCCATTTCAGGACTATACAAAAACCAAACAAATTCTTCCAAATTACAAGGCTTGATCAACTTTTTAACGGTAAACAATTCTTAATGTCAGAAACTACATTTAGGTTATATACACTGTACACTTTTCCCCGAATAATAAAATATGTTTTAACTCTCGATCTTCCCAGGATTATTTGATAACCGGCTTTTGTGCTACACAAGAATAAAACATCCAGCCTGGGAGGCAAACAGCACTCACTTGTGACACAACTCGAAGCAGATCGCAAGCCTTGCTAGATGAACTATCTCAAAATCTTGTCTGCAATTTTCAAGCTTGAAACGCAAAAAATATCAGCATGTCTTCATCAGTACCTTCTGAAGAGTTACAGAAGGTTCAGCTTATTGAAGGAGTTCTAGGATTCGTTGGGAATCTCATCGTCTGTGTCACTATTCTCAAAACAAAGGCACTTCGCAACACATCCAATTTCATGCTTCTCAATCTTGCAGTTGCAGATGTAATGGTTTCTATAATGAGCATTATCGACCCACCCGTAGGCGACTACATTTTCAAACTGAACGCTAGCAGCAGGAAACTTGGTCTGTGTACTTCAGTTAGGAGGTGGAATTTTGCAGCAATGTTTGTGATGAATTACTTCAAGAGGGTATTTTTTGGGAACTCTGTTTACAGTCTGACTCTGGTGACATTTGAGCATTATATCGGAATCATCAAACCGCTGCACTATTCCACTTTCTTCACTAAGAAGCGTCTCTCCATCATGCTTCTTGTGGTCTGGATCACACCGTATCTCCTAGAACTTCAAGATCCCATCTTCTACATCTCTAAGTACACGTACAACTGCACTGTGCCAACGATGGATAAGTACCCCTCGGCCATCACATCCGGCATATTGAGACTAATTTTTGTCTTCATCACCCCATCCATCGCTTTGGCCTTCATGTACATCCGGATTCTGATCAACCTGAAACGAGGAGCCAAAAATCTTGAGACTCGGGGAATCCAGGGACCTGCTCTCGAGCTACTCCGGGCCCAGAGGAAAGTCACTAAGTCTCTCGTCCTCGTCATTGCAGCCTTCTTTATTTTCATTCTGCCAGGACAAATTATCCGAACTGTACTTATCTTTAGCAACTTGGCTGGAGGGAACTATGTGAAAGCGGCGTTGTTTACCCAAATAATATCTGCACTGACATCCATGAATTCGGCTATCAACCCCATCGTGTATGGTTTCAAGTATGGTCAGCTGCGACGAGCCTGTATTGCAATGCTTTGCCCCTGGGATCGCTGCAAACGATCCAGTCGAGTCACACACGAGTCTTCATAGACGTGAGTACAATACATCCAAACCAATCCTACTGTTCAAAAATACTTAGGTGACATCGAGACTTCTGCTATGGAAGTTGTGGTTTATGATCATTGCCAGCTAATAAAACGAAACGAAACAAAACAAAAGTTGGAGGGGGATGAGGATGGGACAACTAAGTACATACATGTACCCATATTGAAATTAGATGAGTTTGACGCATAATATAATAATAATGGTGGATTCTTGTATACATGTACCGGTATGTCTACCCAAAAGAGTACTCCTAGGGGGCCCGTCCATAAAGTATGTATGCACGAAATGAAGACTTTTTAGACCGCCCTCCCCCTGTACGCAAAATTTGTGACCTTACCAATATAATTTAACCTTGAGTGTAGTACGCATTGGCTCTAATTACCCCCCTCCCCCTCCATGCACATGATGTACGTACTTTATGGACGGCTTTTAGTGCCGTTTCCATATTATCGCTGCCATCAGGAAACCACCAGAACTATTTCACTTCAACTAGGTGGCTGCCTGGCTAAGCGCACAACTAAACAGCACTTACTTTTACCCAGACTTACCCAGTCTCGCCGTGCACTGCGTGCAGCGACCAATTTGAAACATTTCGACTTCTCTTCATGTCAGCACATATTCAATGCTACAGTGTCCAGCACAATATGGGCCATATTCTAAAATGCTCAAAGTATACATGTATTATTATTAGTAGTAGTATTATATTATTATTATTATTACATTTTCATGTATATAGCGCATATTCCATATGGATACCCGGTATATTATTATTATTACATTTATATAGCGCATATTCCATATGGATATGTTAACATGCGCTTCACATTATAATGGGTTTTTACGAAGCTATACTCCAGCTAAACATCGAGATACATAGGTGGGTGGCGCCCTTGGCAGCCGACGGCCAGAGACACCGGGGAATCCCCTTAATCTTCATGAAAGAGTGCCCCTGGGATCTTTTAAGTGCATTAAACAACACACTGGACCAACGGCTTTACATCCCTTCCGAAGGATGGAGCAAGTGTGATTTAGTGCCTTGCTCAAGGGCACAGGTACCATGGCCAGGTATAGAACCTGCAACCCCAAGTTTTCACCCCAGTGTTGCAAGTCAGTGGCCCAAACCATTCGGCCACAGTACCCCACACAGAGATAACTGTTCGTACATGTACAGTATGCATGGCCTTGCTTCCTAGACACCAATGCATGGTGGCTGATGGTGTTTTTCCTGCCACTTCCCCCCCCCCCCCCCCCCCCCCCCCACCCCCAAGATTTTAACAGGAAATGTTAAACCAAGTACCGTAGAAGCTGTTCCCAGAAAAAAAGTTGGTCGAAGTAAACCACTGTCGGGAAAAGTACTAATTAAAGAGTGGTTCTTAAAGTGTGGTGGACCTACTGCGTAGGCACACCACAGTGATCCACAGTGACCAGGGAACTTTGAATCCAGTCTTAATTGTTGACCTCTGGCACTGCCTATGGGCCTCACCGCATTGTACCACTGCCTATCACCCATGAGGCAATGGGCAATGTGAGCGATTTAACCAGACCTTACACAGACTTCTTATTTAACACTACTGGCTGTCCAGAAAAAGTGGTACATGTAGCCAGAACACAATAAAGAACTTGTATTTCTCTATGACTACACGTACATGTATATATGTACCACTCTCACATAGTCTCTCCATCCCCTTCTGTCTTCATGGGTCAGGAACCACACCTTCCTACTGACCTTACATAAGCTAGGGCTGGTAGATTTAAAGCCTCACGTACATCGACCTTGCAACTGGAAGCAACTCAAATGATCAGTTGCTGTTGATGTGTGTAGAGCACTCACTGGCAGCAACTGGGAGCATCCAACCATGTCTGCATTTCCAAAGAGCTCACATCGACACGGCAACTCGGATACATGATCGACCCTGCAAATACCTCAACCTATGTCATGAACATGTACAAAATTTTAGAGGCCAACTCAAACTCGTTGCTGAGATATGACCTCCAGAAAATGCCTACCCTACCCACTTTTTCCCAAACGTAGCCATGCCATTGAAGTTTTTTACATTTTTGGAGGCCTGTAGGCTCATTTTGCCATTTTTCTTTGCGGACCCACTTTTAAAACCTTGACCACGCCCCCAAAAAGGGTGGAATTGCTTTGTCTTTGATATGAAGCAAACCCCATGTGCCTAGTGTGTGTGCATATAAAATATGAAGTCAATCCGACCATCAATGTGGGCACCATGGGTAGCCAAAAATGAAATAAAGTTACCATGATAATCAAAAATTAGAGTTTTCGGGGAGCGACATCTCGAAAAGGAAACGTGGTACTGTACTTTTGATAACAGAATCATGCAGATTGGATGCCAATCTATGTGTATATCAATTTTCAGGTAAATATTCCCAAGCATTTTTCAGTTACAGGCCTCCAAAAATGTAAAAAACTTCAATAGCATGGCTACGATTGGGAAAAAGTGGGTAGGGTAGGCATTTTTTGGAGGTCATATCTCAGCAACGAGTTGGAGTTGGCCTCTAAAATTTTGTACACGTATGTTCATGACATAGGTTGAAGTATTTTTAGAAAAAGTTTTGTCCAAATCCGAGTCGGACCCCTGACAACCTCGAGGTGATTTCACACGGAATGACCCTATAACCCGTCTTTTGACCGTTTTTGTTAATTTTGCACTTCTTTAGTAAATTACGGAAAATTTTGATGATATTTTTTCACAACGACCATCAAAAAAGTATTGCAACAAAGTAATGCTGCAACATCTCTAAATCATGTAAACAGTAGGCCGGTGTGTACCTTTAAGTCCCCCGTACACGGAGTGACAATGCATGCTACCTGTACTTTGAAATTTCATTAACTGTGATCCAAGTGCTCCATTCTGCTTTACAGTGATTGGACGAATGTTTCTTGCTTAACCTACTGATAATCTGTCTCTATGGAAACAGTGTACGTACATTCTGCATGTAAATGAAAAAGATATTTTTTAATTTGCCAGCCCTACCTGTAATTTTGTCCCAAACTGTAAATAATTTAATAAACATTTCTGCACTGCTCGTGTAACACTACATGTATGTAATAAAAGACAGCTACAACAAGGTACATCATGTACAGTATTCTGGTTAAAACAAGTTTAATTTCAATACATTCCAGGAAAAATAATTAAATTGTAAGGTTGTTAATGTTTACAATGTGGTGTGCGTTGCAACACTAACATGCCTAATGTGGATATTAAGATACAGATTGTGCACAATTTCACTGCAACAAAGTAAATGACAGAAAGGAACAATGCCATTTCAGGACTATACAAAAACCAAACAAATTCTTCCAAATTACAAGGCTTGATCAACTTTTTAACGGTAAACAATTCTTAATGTCAGAAACTACATTTAGGTTATATACACTGTACACTTTTCCCCGAATAATAAAATATGTTTTAACTCTCGATCTTCCCAGGATTATTTGATAACCGGCTTTTGTGCTACACAAGAATAAAACATCCAGCCTGGGAGGCAAACAGCACTCACTTGTGACACAACTCGAAGCAGATCGCAAGCCTTGCTAGATGAACTATCTCAAAATCTTGTCCGCAATTTTCAAGCTTGAAACGCAAAAAATATCAGCATGTCTTCATCAGTACCTTCTGAAGAGTTACAGAAGGTTCAGCTTATTGAAGGAGTTCTAGGATTCGTTGGGAATCTCATCGTCTGTGTCACTATTCTCAAAACAAAGGCACTTCGCAACACATCCAATTTCATGCTTCTCAATCTTGCAGTTGCAGATGTAATGGTTTCTATGATGAGCATTATCGACCCACCCGTAGGCGACTACATTTTCAAACTGAACGCTAGCAGCAGGAAACTTGGTCTGTGTACTTCAGTTAGGAGGTGGAATTTTGCAGCAATGTTTGTGATGAATTACTTCAAGAGGGTATTTTTTGGGAACTCTGTTTACAGTCTGACTCTGGTGACATTTGAGCATTACATCGGAATCATCAAACCGCTGCACTATTCCACTTTCTTCACTAAGAAGCGTCTCTCCATCATGCTTCTTGTGGTCTGGATCACACCGTATCTCCTAGAACTTCAAGATCCTATCTTCTACATCTCTAAGTACACGTACAACTGCACTGTGCCAACGATGGATAAGTACCCCTCGGCCATCACATCCGGCATATTGAGACTAATTTTTGTCTTCATCACCCCATCCATCGCTTTGGCCTTCATGTACATCCGGATTCTGATCAACCTGAAACGAGGAGCCAAAAATCTTGAGACTCGGGGAATCCAGGGACCTGCTCTCGAGCTGCTCCGGGCCCAGAGGAAAGTCACTAAGTCTCTCGTCCTCGTCATTGCAGCCTTCTTTATTTTCATTCTGCCAGGACAAATTATCCGAACTGTACTTATCTTTAGCAACTTGGCTGGAGGGAACTATGTGAAAGCGGCGTTGTTTACCCAAATAATCTCTGCACTGACATCCATGAATTCAGCTATCAACCCCATCGTGTATGGTTTCAAGTATGGTCAGCTGCGACGAGCCTGTATTGCAATGCTTTGCCCCTGGGATCGCTGCAAACGATCCAGTCGAGTCACACACGAGTCTTCATAGACGTGAGTACAATACATCCAAACCAATCCTACTGTTCAAAAATACTGTGACATCGAGACTTCTGCTGTGGAAGTTGTGGTTTATGATCATTGCCAGCTAATATAACGAAACAAAACAAAACAAATATTGGAGGGGGATGAGGATGGGACAACTAAGTAAATACCCATATTGAAATTAGATGAGTTTGTTGCATAATATAATAATAATGGTGGATTCTTGTATACCCAAAAGAGTACTCCTAGGGGGACGTCCATAAAGTACATGTATGTATGCACGAAATGAAGACTTTTTAGACCGCCCTCCCCCTGTACGCAAAATTCGCGACCTTACCGATATATACTTTAACCTTGGGTGTACGCATTGCTGTTACCCCCCTCCCCTCCATGCGTACGTACTTTATGGACGGCTTTTAGTGCCGTTTCCATATTATCGCTGCCATCAGGAAACCACCAGAACTATTTCACTTCAACTAGGTGGCTGCCTGGCTAAGCGCACAACTAAATAGCACTTACTTTTAGGTAGATTGTGGCATTCCTCCTAACAGCTCCCCAAATGCAAATACTGTATATTTATATCACTTGCTATTAATCTTTTCCCTGACACGTTGTCAAAAGCCGAGGGTCCACCTTATTATGATACACGAGTGCACCTTCTGTTTTATAAGTACTTTTAAAAGCTGCACCTTTTACATGTAGTTTAACACATTGAAAGACGCACCCAGTCTCGCCGTGCAGCGACCAATTTGAAACATTTCGACTTCTCTTCATATCAGCACGTATTCAATGCAACAGTACCCAGCACAATATGGGCCCTACTCTAAAATGCTCAAAGTATACATGTATTATTATTAGTAGATGGGTCTTTCTATAAATTAGGGGTCCAATGTTGGTGTCCCCCGTTACATTTTACATCTTGTTTTTGTAAATTCAGGACACATTCTTTAAATACTTTTCATCTCAAAGAGTGAGTACATAAAGTACAATTCATACAAAATGGTTTAAAAGCCATTTTAATGATTTTTGTACGAAAAATAACACATATCGGATGTAACGGGGGACACCAAATGTCACACTTTTGGACCCCTAATTTATAGAAAGACCCAGTAGTATTATATTATTATTATTATTATTACATTTATATAGCGCATATATTCCATATGGATATGTTCACATGCGCTTCACATTATAATGGGTTTTTACGAAGCTATACTCCAGCTAAACATCGAGATACATAGGTGGGTGGCGCCATTGGCAGCCGACAGCCAGAGACACCGGGGAATCCCCTTAATCTTCACTAAAGAGTGCCCCTGGGATCTTTTAAGTGCATTAAACAACACACTGGACCAACGGCTTTACATCCCTTCCGAAGGATGGAGCAAGTGTGATTTAGTGCCTTGCTCAAGGGCACAGGTACCATGGCCAGGTATAGAACCTGCAACCCCAAGTTTTCACCCCAGTGTTGCAAGTCAGTGGCCCAAACCACTCGGCCACAGTACCCCACACAGAGATAACTGTTCGTACATGCATGGCCTTGCTTCCTAGACACCAATGCATGATGGCTGATGGTGTTTTTCCTGCCTCTTCCCCCCCTCCCCCCCCCCCCCCCACCCTCCCCCCCACCCCCAAGATTTTAACAGGAAATTTCAAACCAAGTACCATAGAAGCTGTTCCCAGAAAAAAAGTTGGTCGAAGTAAATCATTGTCGGGAAAAGTACTAATTAAAGAGTGGTTCTTAAAGTGTGGTGGACCTACTGGGTAGGCACACCACAGTGATCCACAGTGACCAGGGAACTTTGAATCCAGTCTTAATTGTTGACATCTGGCACTGCCTATGGGCCTCACAGCATTGTACCACTGCCTATCACCCACGAGGCAATGGGCAATGTGAGCGATTTAACCAGACCTTACACAGACTTCTTTTTTAACACTACTGGCTGACCAGAAAAAGTGGAAGCCAGAACACAATAAAGAACTTGTATTTCTCTATGACTACACGTACGTGTATATATGTACCACTCTTACACTTAAGTCTCTCCATCCCCTTCTGTCTTCATGGGTCGGGAACCACACCTTCCTACTGACCTATATGCTAGGGCTGGTAGATTTAAAGCCTCACGTACATCGACCTTGCAACTGGAAGCAACTCAACTGATCAGTTGCTGTTGATGTGTGTAGAACACTCACTGGCAGCAACTGGGAGCATCCAGCCATGTCTGCATTTCCAAAGAGCTCACATCGACACGGCAACTCGGATACATCGACCCTGCAACTGGACCGGGAAGCAACTAGTTGCTGTCGATGTGCACCAACCATATTCAGACACACTTGTGCACAGCAACTAATTGCATACATGTACATGTAGCAAGCACGCGTACATCAACAAAACTGACTGTAACTGCATGTACATCGACCTTTTAAAGCAACTGATCAGTTGCTCCCAGTCATGCCAGTTACTTCCAGTTGCCAGAAACATCAGTTGCCACTACAATGTACAATGTAGTTGCAATGTCGATGTACACTACATGTAGGCTTAAAAGATTGCACCTCTGAGGGCGTAGGACCCACTGGTAGAGTAGGATTTAAGAAAGCTCCAGGATGTGTACAATGTAGGTGCTAATGTAGCAGCTTGAAAAGTAACAATGTAATCTGTGTTAAATTGTAAAAGGTGTACTCACTGTGAGCTACATGTACTGTAGGTGTGTATTAAATTTACATAAGTACCCGTTATGTTCCCTCACATGCCAATATGTGGAATTTTGTCAGGCCACCCAAAAAGTGCAAATATTTTACTCTCAGTACACTTAACTTTTAGCTTATTTTACAGACTTCCTGTACTGAGATCATGATTGAAATGTTGTAACTGTGTCATGTACTATGTGTAATGTGTAAAATGTAAAAAATGTTAGAACGTATCAAATAGCTGCCATCTTGTGGGGCAAATGTTGACAGTTAAAGGGTAAATTCCATGAGGTTGGGACACAGTGTCCATGTTATGTACACATGTACGTCCGAAACTTTTGACCATATATTTTTTGCACTTACTGGTGCAGTATGAATTTCCTGTAACGGGCATCGCCAAGTAGTCTCCTGTCGTCTTAATCAGGCTAAGAAGGTGAAAAGCCCCCGCGGCTGTAGACCACAACACCATGTCATATTCACTTTCCACGTCATGAGAAACGGTCGGTTTGGAGGAAAAATGGGCCCTATGGGTGGGTGCCGGGTGGATGGAGTAAATTGTGTGGATTGGTAGATTGAGTGGATAGTGTGGACCTAGTGGATCAGGTGGATGCTTTGAATAAACCTTATCGACGTTCTCAATGCATTATGGGATTGGATGACAAAATTGCCCGGACAAATGTGCATAAACCTATGAGGCGGACACCAACTCGGCAACTTTTTTACTCATTTTCACGAAAACCAAAAAGAGTTCAAGAATCAACCTCCCACCACTTTATCTTTGACACATATCAAACATTCTGACAAACATGTCCCGAAACA
Source organism: Henricia sp. BOLD:AAB3569 (assembly GCA_037783545.1). Classification (NCBI taxonomy): domain Eukaryota; kingdom Metazoa; phylum Echinodermata; class Asteroidea; order Spinulosida; family Echinasteridae; genus Henricia; species Henricia sp. BOLD:AAB3569. Next base: position 371,133 of record JBBELK010000607.1, on the reverse strand, counting down.
GAAATGTTGCAAATGCGAGAAATCATCGGGGATTCCCTTCGTATCGGTAGAGTCTGAGTACCACGCTCGCAGCTCGGTATGCGCTATGCATGCAACACACGCCGTATCGGCAGTGTGCTGCACTGCGAGTCCGTGTACACGGACTCCCCCACCAATATAAATTTTTAAAAATCGATCCGTCCAGCGCCGTGTGTTGCATAGCGCTAGCGCATACCGAGCTGCGAGCGTGGTACTCGGACTCTACCGATACGAAGGGAATCCCCAAAGATTTCTCGCATTTGCGACATTTCTGTTTCGGGACATGTTTGTCAGAATGTTTGATATGTGTCAAAGATAAAGTGGTGGGAGGTTGATTCTTGAACTCTTTTTGGTTTTCGTGAAAATGAGTAAAAAAGTTGCCTAGTTGGTGTCCGCCTCATAGGTTTATGCACATTTGTCCGGGCAATTTTGTCATCCAATCCCATAATGCATTGAGAACGTCGATAAGGTTTATTATGTGGATTAGGTGGATTGTCTGTGTGGAGATCGTGGATTGTGTTTCCAACCCAATCAACAAGGAATGGACACGGGGACACCTCAATTACTTCGTCTTCTCACTTCAAAGCCAGAACATGTTCTGTCTCTTCATACAGCGTAACTCACACATTTCCTTTATGCCCCTCTATTGGCTTACAGGGATATATTTAATAAAATCCATCTTAGGGCTGCTCTAGAAAACTCAACATCCAATCAAAAGCTACCATTTTTTAGCAAGTGACTTATTGAAAAAAACGGGCCAATAACAAGGCCATGCAACAATGCATGACTACCTTGGCAACAGCTATTATCATCATACAGTTTGTGCAATACATGTATTTATTACGTGTAGATAGTGACAATTTATGTCACAGTACTCAGAAATACCAGCAGTTGAATGAGAAACATGTATATTAAAAATATGTATTATTTATCACAAAACATACAGGAGCAACAGTCCACTAAATGGAATTGTGTGCAAATGTTGGTGTGACATTCAGCATTTTTTAACAAATTTTCTTGAACAATTACAAAGCAATTCAGGACAGAATCCTCCAAATTCTTATTACAAAGGATTCTTAAGGTCAAGAACTGTGTACTAATTTCAAATTCAACAAGAGAACCTTCAGGGTCAGAGTGAAAAGAGCAAAATTTGCGTGGTGTCCATGTTACGTCCGAAGCCACCATTTAAAAAAAAAATTATTTAAAATGTACAATTCCAAAATAAAAACAATTATTATCAATGATGACTTGCTGCTTACTTATCGACTATTTTGTGGAAACAAGGAAATGTCACACTTCTGCGCGCGCGAATGGCAAGATTAATGACACTCGGGTCAGTGAGAGTATGTTCTCGCTACTCCCCAACAAATAGGGAGTGTGCTCTTACTCCTGACAAGAGTCACGTGATTTGTACGAAGATGGCGGAATATGGGTGGGTTTTTTGGTGAATTCGATTAACGTGTCAACTGGATAACTGAAACAACAACTCACTAAGGTTTGTTTTAGACGGCATCAAAGGTTCTCACGACTCACAGTCTGTATTTTCTTCAGTTTCTTGTGAGTAGTGAAACAGAGTTTTTTTGTGCTGTCATGGCAAGAGACGGCCATCTTGACTGATGGCCATTCGCGCATGCGGACTTGCCGTTCGTGTAATGTGACCCGAGTGCAATGCGCGCACATTAGTCTGGAGTAGCGAGAACTGTACACTCGAACGCATCCTAAGTGTCCCAACTTGGTGGAAGCACCCGCAACCATATACCGTAGGATGTCTCCAAGTAACAAAGAAACTGCCTCAAAAGATGGCAGTTATTCAATACAGTCAATTTTCTAATGTACTGGTGTATAATGTATCTAAAATGACACTACACGTATTTTGCAAAATGTACATACATGTACACCTAACTGGTAGCTGTCTGTATTTCCTACATGTACAATGTATCTATTTATTTGGTGGACTTTGTGTGGATTCACAATGGGCCATTTTGTGCGTAAATGCGGCATACATGTATGCATTGCTTTGAAAAAAAAACAACTGTAGATCGAGGCCAATTTGAAGTAAAAAATCACACTGAAAACACATAATCCCCAAAAGCTTTTTGCCCAAGTCGATACTGTGGTTTTTAGTGTCTTTTCATTTCAAAGTCCTAGCTTCCACATCGCTTTTTCACAAGGCGATGCACGTTGCATAATTACGCGCGAAATGGCTGTGTGATTCCAGTAACGTGGTTGTGTTTAAAATGTATAAACCATGCGTAATGTGTACAAATCAATAGATTTAATGTGCAGTAAATTCTCGTTAGATAGCTCTTTTTTTCTGACTGTTTCTCTATTTATTGTGTATTCAATGGTTATAGTGATCTCTGGATACAAAGCTCACGTTACATGTAGTTCAGTCCCTTGAAGAGCATTATACTTAGAGTTTACTGTATTACAATGTAAATTATTGGTTTTAGAATGAGTGTGTGCAATGGGCATCATACATACATACATGTACATACAGTAAACTCCGGCCAAGTCGGCACTCTTGGGACCCGAAAATTTGTGCCGACTTACGAGAATGCCAACATCTGCTGTAAGTCGTCATTTTGCAGACTTACACAATGTTACATGAATGGCCTATGCATACAATTGCAGCATGGAGGCTTCGATTTACCAGCAACGAAATCCTTCATTTATGTCAACATCGTAGCACTGATTTTTAACACTGGATCGTGTTTTTATGGACACGCTAAATATGCGCGCGCGTCAGCGAGCACTTGTGAAGTTCTACATGTGGGGTACCGTGGCCGAGTGGTTAGGGCCATTGACTCGCAATCATGGGTGAAAACTTGGGGTTGCGGGTTCGAATCCGGGTTCGAATCCGGCTGCGGTACCTGTGCCCTTGGGCAAGGCACTCAACCACACTTGCTCCATCCTTCGGAAGGGATGTAAAGCCGTTGGTCCAGTGTGTTAGGTAATGGTAACGCACTCTAAAGATCCCAGAGCATTCTTTCGTGAAGAGCAAGGGGATTCCCCGGTGTCTCTGGCCATTTCTAATTCTAATTCTTCATGGGTTTCCTCACGCTTACGAGTGACAGTGCAATGAGCACTATTGAGGAATCCTTGGTATGAATACCAGAAAGAAATAATAATAATAATAATAATAATAATAATAATAATGCATGTACACACTGTATGTACATGCATCATTCAATATAACGACCTCCAAAATGAAAGGTACGCATGCGTACACCCCTAGAGGGGTTACGGGTATTGAGGTGCGCACGATGCGAAGTGGAGAAACCCCTTTTTGAGTGCACGCAATCTCACACATGGCCTGGCTGTAACATGACACTGATACACTGGCCGACTTAGAAACAAACATTTCAATGGAAATGCATTGTAGACGATCGGGACTTTCGTCGGACGGCCGACATAGGCGATTTGCCGACTTGTATGATGGCGACTTGGCCGGAGTTTATTGTATGTAGCAAAAATTGACTACATGTATTATTTATGCAAATTTAAAAATGACATGCAAATAAATGCAACTAAGACCCCGTTCTCACTTAGAAATCGCTTCGTTCGATGATGATTAGTTAATCATTGTTAGTTAATGAAGCGTGCGTTCTCACTTAACGAAGATCGAATGAAGAGCGGTACCGTACACATTAAGCGACTGCTAAACGAATATCGAATGAAGCTTTGCTACGCCCTCTATTGATTGATTTTTACACTTCCGGTGTAAAATTGTAGACTGGTCCCCTGTCCATGTGCGATACGCTGCTCTTGCTATACGACGAAGCGGAAGTAAATATGAGGACAGGAAACCAGTCTAGTAAAATTGTGACCTTAAGACCTGACGAGACCCAGTGTATACCGGAAATACGTATTAAGGAGGTCACTCATAATGAGTCAAATCGCTCCGTCGAACGATGGGAGCATTCGCATTAGAAATTTGCTTCGTTGAATGAAGCGACCTCTTCGTCGAATGAAGCTAATTTGCTTCGTCAAATGAAGAGATTCTAATTATCATTGAATGAAGAAGCGTGCGTTCACATCAGAAAATGTCTTCCTCGAATCATCGTCGAATCTTCGTCGAACGAAGCGATTTCTCTAGTGAGAACGGGGTCTATGTAAAGCACAAAAATATATGTTATTATTCGCACTATTAAAAATGACACGTGTGTGTAGGGAAATGATACAGAAACATTGTTAGACAGTGGTCTTCAATTAAAAACAATCTACATGTACATGTACATGTTATTCTGGTCTACATGTATCAAACACTGATGCAATACATTATAAATTGTTGACTGGTATGGTGTGGGATATGGAGTTTTAACACCCGAGGGAGCTCATAGCACCCGAGGCAACGCCGAGGGTGCTATGAGCTCCCGAGGGTGTTAAAACCCATATCCCACACCACACCAGTCAACAATTGTTTTGTTATATCCCGTCTCATGGTCTCCGTACATCATAATAATATCGTTTCTATTATTTGGAATGTTGAAATTGTAAAAACAATTCGTCTCTGCACTTTCGCTAGTCTTCGGACTGCTACCTGTGCGTGTGTAACATTGCGAAAGTAGCACGCGCACAGCGTGTGGAATAATGCGATGTGCGTGCGCGTTGTGCGCCTCTAGCGGGCGTAACACGCGGTTTCTTTTACTAATGGAGCCTCATACAGCGCGTTACGCGTGCTATGGACAGGGGCAAGAACACGCATAGTACGGCCGGGTGATATGAAGTTAAATTCGCATACGGCAGGGTGATATGAGTTTTTATCACATGGACATGTGACCGTTCTGGACCAATGAAACTGCAGTATTCCAAGACGGGGTATAACAAAGAAAATTATTACCACCGGTACATGTATATATGTATATAATCACCATAACACCTAGCCCAGGTTGGACGTCGCCTTCATTGCATTACGAGTGACGTCCAGGTTACGATGTCTCTAAATAGGGCGACTGAAACTTGCACATCATTTTTTGAGCTATTTTACCTTTTAATGGACGTCGAATGTATGCCCATATCCTTGGCATCTTCATTTACAGGAACGGAAGGTTTAAAAACCATGTACATCAAATTTGACAAAAATATGCTGGAATTTTAAGCATGAACTAACGTTAAATTCTAGGGAAAACTTTGGATAAGCGCGCGCCACGCAATTCCATTCACGCTCAATGACTTGCTAGGCAAGTCACGCGCGCACGTAATGCACAAACGTGGTAAGAAAAAAAAATGCACAGCCGGCTATATACCTTATGTGTTAGAGTTAGAGTGACCTTTCGCCATTTTCATCCGGATTATGCAGTTTGGTGCTGTGTAGAAGATTTCTAAACCCGGCAATCCCATAGATTAGGACACGTGGAACTTTGTTAGCACATTACCGGCTTCCAGCACAAGGTAGAAACTTTTTGCCCTGTTTTTGAAACTTCATACCCTGGACTCCGTCCCCATACATGTATGTATGCGGTACGGAGTCCAACCTGGGCTACATGTACATGTGCATACATGTACATGTAGTGACAGTACATGTACATTTAGGCAGTATATAATTTAAAATTTGTTGACAATTGTGATTGTACATGATGGATAGCGGCTATATATTTTATGTAAAAGTGGGTTTGGCCAGTCTTAAACGTATGTTTCAAACCAGATAGGGGCCTGGACGAGTGATGTGTTAATCAGTAAAACTCACTAAAAGTCTTTGATAATATTGTTCTTTTGTCATTTTTGCATCACTTTCCTACTATACATGCATGACATTGCATTCGTTCGTTCAACTGCTGTGCGTCAATTTGTTTTTGTTAATTTTTGATTCAAAAAATGGTAATGTAAGTAGTTCTTTTTTACCTATTTTCCAATCAAGGATTATCTAAAAAATACTAGCGCACACAATCAGCTGGAAATTTTCGTGTGATACCAATTTTGAGGAAAAATTAGCAAAACCCACTGCATGACGAGGGTCACTGTGCACAAGCTACCAGTAGTACTGTGTAGGCAACACTACAGGAGGACGTCCATAAAGTTGTCAACATTTTAATGGGTCTTCAAAGCATAAGAAGGGGAGGGTGGTCGAGAGCCATCACCATGTTTACACTCAAATCAGCAAAGGTGGATACAGATCCAGCATTTTTATTGCGACCACAAAACTGAACATTTGCCGCGTTTACACTACACCCCAAGTCGCTTCAACTCGCTTCAGAAACCGCAAAAGTCACCACTAAATGTAACTGCAGCGCATGCGTGAGCTGTTAGGTGTTGCTGCACTAGTGCCAGATTGGTCAATTAAATCTACTACACTGCAGGCACCGCCCCAAGGACACTCAAATTGCTGAATCTGTATTCAGGTAGCTTTTACACTACAAGCGACCTTGACGATTGCAGGGTTCAACCCCGCAATTGCATGGTTCAACCCTACCCCAAAGGTGACTTGAAAAAGGCGAATCAGGCCCGGGTCTGATCCGCCTTTTTCAATTTACCTTTTGCGTTTACACTTAGTGCCTACCCGGCTTCAACTCCCCTTTTTGGAATTGCGGAGTTTGATTCGGCAAAGGCGAATCGAGTGTAAACGGGGTGCATGTAGGACTTCACATGCACTGTAAAATGTTGACATTTCAAGGTAGTAACAAAAAAATGTTGATACATAAGTAGTATTTCGGGGGAGGGAGGTGGAGTCTTAAAAAATACTATGCTCTGTAGAATCGTGAAAATGTTGACAACTTTAGATGGCGGCCGCCTAAAATGATAAATGTGAACATATTAAAAAAATTTACAAGTAGCACATTTAACAGTCTCACAGTTTCATTCCTTTGAGTGAGTTTGTTTGAACTAGCCTAGATTTGAATTTTGTCGTATCAGATCAGATCAACAACTCAGATAAAAAATTTCCCTTAACTTGGTGCTCTTCGACAACTCACTGGAAATCCATTCACATTGCAGCAAAATCCATCAGCATATGAGGCTTTTACAGCTTAATCCAGAATTATCCCTTCCAGAAAGTACAAATGATACAAATAATAACTGCAACCGATGCCGCAAATTTTACTCACGGAAAATCGTCTTGAGTGTGCCCTAAAGTGGCGCAGTCGACGCTGATTGGCTGAAATGTTGAGATCCATGCTACGGTGGCCCGTGACGACTATAGGCATGCACGCACTGTGCATACAGAACACATCGCCGATAGACACCATTTTACTCACGTGAAATGTCTATTAGTATTACAGGCTCTCGTGTATGACGTCATGTCAACCTGAAGTGAACAGCGCTACATGTACCTTCAGATTCTGGTGAATTTCTCGTAAATGAATGATTCTTCTCCATATTTTAGTTTGGGAATTTATGAAGGTACTTAAAAGGTACACACCGGCCTACTGTTTACATAATTTAGTGACAATTTTGTTATGGTCCTTGTGAAAAAAGATCGTCAAAATGTCCCGTTATTAACCACAAAAGCTTAAAATTAATAAAAACGGTCAATAGTCAGGTTATACGCCACGGCCACAGCTTGGGTGGCCCGGCCCAGACCGACTCGGCCCCAATTGACTTGTGTACAAACTCGGCCCCAGACCGAGTCGGCCCCAATTCCTTTGTTTATAACTTTGGCAGGTCTTGTTGCTCTTTTTCCAAGACTCAAGTTGGTCTATGTTTCGATAAGTTATTTTACCAGTTGAAAATAAAATTGCTCGCGCCCATCTTTTGAGCCAGTGGCTCGTTATTTTATTTTTCTCCGTACAGCGTTGACTCGACCATTATCCAACTCGACCGTTGTCCAACTCGACTGTCGTGCGTTTTTAAACGGGGAAAGTCAATCTCGTTTTGCTCAAGTCAATTTTTTTGCAAAGTGGCGAAACTGATGTCTAAAATTTCCTTGTGAATCTTTTTGCAAGCTGAAACTCGTTGGACCATGGCCTGGGCATGGAGAAAGAACTTTTTGCAAATTTGTGGTGCAAATATTTCACTTACATGTGATTTTCCACGCCTGAGATTTTGCGTGAAGAAAAAGCTTTCGCCGCGGTGCAATAAGTGTTTTTTTGTTTCCGGACCGATAAAACATAGCGTGATTTTTCGATTGGCACAAAAATGCGTGTTACAACTTACCAGATCAGAAAAAGCGGAACGCGAAACGGCGAGTTGGTACATGTCGAGTTGGCAAATGGTCGAGTTGAGTCGACTCAATGGACGAGTTGGTTCAACGGTCGAGCTGGTACGATGGTCGAGTTGGTACAACGGTCGAGTTGGTATAACCATGGAGCTATAAAAGGACAACGGTCGAGTTGGTTCAAGCATAGCTCCATGGTTCAGGTTGAGTTGGCAAACGGTCGAGTTGACTTAAGACTAAAAGAAACAACTCGACCGACAGGCTCAAGTCACAGCAAAATTTCTCAACTTTCATAAACCCACTAAATTTGAAAAATGTTAAAAAAGGTAGGCCTACCAAACTAAAAGGTACAATTATAGAATGCAGGGCCCACTATACTTCAATCTCAACGTCTCCGGAGACGGAGTCTCGCACTTGCACATTCATATATTGCGCCCTCTTTAGAATGAACTGTTCAAGCCTGTTCATAGACTGGTAAGTGACCTTTGCACAAATCAAAACATTTACAGCCGTCTCCCGTCTCCGCGTTTCCAGAAACCCTCTTGCCCAGAATAATCGAGTCACGCACTTGCACATTCATATATTGCGCCCTCTTTAGAAAGAACTGTTCGAGCTGAGCGTTTGGAACTCAGAAACGATCCCGTCGCCGGAGACGGAGTCACGCACTTGCACATTCATAATATTGCGCCCTCTTTAGAATGAACTATACATATACCAGAGGGTGCCTTTCTTTTAATTCCCGACGGGCTACCCCCCCTCGAAATCCAGAAACCCTCTTGCCCAGAATAATCGCGGCACGAGAGAGATTTGATCAAAAAAGGTAAATAAAGACCGGAAACCGTTGCGTTCTTCATTTCAAAGTACTTCGGTGTCCAGAGGGCACTTTTCTTTTAATTCCCGACGGGCTACCCCCCCCCCCCCTCGAAATCAAAACATTCACAGCCGTCTCCTGTCTCTGCGTCTCCAGAAACCCTCTTGCCCAGAATAATCGCGGCACGAGAGGGATTTTAAAAAAAGGTAAATAAAGACCGAAAAAACCGTTGTGTTCTTCGTTTCAAAGTACTTCGGTGTCCAGAGGGCGCTTTTCTTTTAATTCCAGACGAGCTACCCCCCTCGAAATCAAAACATTCACAGCCGTCTCCCGTCTCCCGTCTCCGCGTCTCCAGAAACCCTCTTGCCCAGAATAATCGCGGCACGAGAGGGATGTTTTAAAAAAGGTAAATAAAGACCGGAAACCGTTGCGTTCTACGTTTCAAAAAGGAAACCGTTTGCGTTCTTCGTTTCAAAGTACTTCGGTGTCTATATAGAGGGCACTTTTCTTTTAATTCCCGACGGACTACCCCCTCAAAATCAAAACATTCACAGCCGTCTCCCGTCTCCGCGTCTCCAGAAAGCCTCTTGCCCAGAATAATCGCGGCACGAGAGGGATTTGATAAATAAAGACCGGAAACCATTGCGTTCTTCGTTTCAAAGTACTTCGGTATCTAGAGGGCGCTTTTCTTTTAAATCCCGACGGGCTACCCCCCTCGAAATCAAAACATTCACAGCCGTCTCTAGAGTCTCCATTCTCGGACACTTTGTACTTCGGAGATTTTTTATAAATGGAAATAAAGCCCGAAAACCATTCCGTTATTATACGAAGTCACGGCAAAGTGGTGCTTTCGACCACCCATGGAGGAAGGAAATGGACCACCAGAGGGCGCTCATCTCCCGTCTCCCCGTCTCTGCTAGGTCATGTACTGTAGGTTCGATCACATCGTGACCGTCTCCATTCAACTTTGAAAAGATGCTGTCGCGTGGGCCCTGTATTCTATAGTTACTCCAACTAAAACCTAAATGAAAATAAGCTTACTTTTTGACACTTTTGAGACAGCGCTACGGGTTTCGGCTCTTGCGGTGGTTTCATCTCCCACGTACGGTTCGAATTCCCTGCTGAGCTAGCTGCGTGTGTCTGCATGCTGCAGAATTACCTATACCAGTACCACGTGCAAAAACTCCGACAGACGTCATAGTTACCCGACGACACATATTTCACCAAGAAAGATCGATTTTAATAAACGGGAAAATTACTTGAAGATTAATTTTTTAATTGTCAAAAAAGACTTTAAAGCTTCAGTAGTTTCCATCTAAAAAGTACTATAGTATGCATTTACACAATTTCCTGATAACTTTATAGCAAACAAATTGAGAACAAGCTTTCTTTTTTATAAAAAGGAAGATTTACCAGACCAATACCCCCACATAAATTGGAACAGTCCAAAATTTGCTGTCTGGTTCCTTGACACTTGAAGCACCTTCATTAGGCCATGAGAATGAAAGTTATAGATTTGCGTCCGGGCATTTTTGAAATGACATGAGGCTTTTTTTCATTATTCATTATTCATTATTTTCTCGTACTAGCTTCTTCAACGATGTAATTGCAATATGTATGTAGTTATTAATGCTATAGTGATGCGTAATACCATGTGTACTGCATGCTTATACATACCCCTAGTTCGTGGAGACGATAGCGGAACGAACCTCTCATAGTTCTAGGAGTAGCTTATACATATCTATTTTGCTTGTGAAGGAAACACCAGAAACTACTGAAAGAGTTTTTCATTGAAAACGTCATAAAACTTTAATAAAACATGCTCCAAAGTCTACATCATTTTAGAGTCAAGATCAGAGAAAAAGTCCCGTTAACATGAATGATCAGGCTGTTCCATTTTGTTTGCGTACTAAAAAACAGCGTCCGTCCAAAATTCTCAAAATACCAGATGCGCCCGTTCAATAAATGTAGCGCCTGGACAAAATCGTCAAGCGCGCGCCCGAGCAACAGAATCACGACGTACATACACACATGCACGCGCACAAGCCACAGTTTCAATGCGCTATTGACCCCTTTCGAACACGTGCGAATATGCCATTTTGGGAGTCAAATAATGCTGAGTCATTGTGGAAGCAATGTGCATGCGCGTTGTGTGTGTCTCTGGTGGGCGTAACGCGGTTTAGTTCACTAATGGGAGCCTCATCATAGCGTGTTTACTCCCAAATTACGTCATTGGCACGAGCTCAATAGGGCTAGGCTGCTTTCGAGCGCGGCACCAGGGGATCCCTAGTGTTCCCTGGTGCGCGTTCGAAAGGCACAAACTGCATGTGTGTGACGTAACGTTACCAGCGCCTGGGAGCTGGTGGGAGCACCAGGGACGAGCGCTCGAAAGGAGCCCAACAAGTCGATCTTTTTGTATAAATAGTGTGCAGCGACTGGTACCCAGAAGTCGGCTATTTCGTAACGGCATTTCGCATGCATTTTTCTCTGTGTCGCAGGGCATCCTGACTACATTTTTAGTCGATGAACGGGACCTTGTCTACTAGTAAAATGCGTGAATATAACCTTTTACCATTGTTTGATGATTTGAAACTTGAAAATTCGTGATGCAGAGTCTTTTTTGTAAAAATAATGAAAATTTTTGAAAATAATGAAATTTTTCGGCGGTAGCTTTCAGAGCATGCGGGCGGTGGACGCAAATCTATCATTTTCATTCTCATGGCCTTACACAACACGAAGTCAGACAGGACGGTCGAGAAGATTCTTTCTCCGCACGCAGAACATTATGATTAAAACTTATTTTAGCCAAGCAAAAATTTGAAGTAAACAGTCATACTCATACAGGCCTGATTGCAGAAATAACGTAGATGAGATGTCAAAACGTCAGTATGCATTAGTGAAAGGCCAGGCTCATTATTTGTACTAAATCCAGCATTTTTACCATGCCATGGAAACCTAATTTTTGGGTTTCAGTTGGCTTGACAACCGGTTGCTATCCGCCATTACTGTGTCCATACTATGGCAGGCCAAAGCAAAAATAATTTAAAAAAAATGTTGATGCATATTTTCGCAAATGTTGTGCAAGGAAAAAACAAAAGTTGGCATGACTTTTAAATGTTGATAGACTGTTTGAAACCGACGACATATCTTACCGTGCTTTTGTTGGGAAGTTTTAAAAAATGTTGACTTCTTTTTCAGGATTGATGGTAGAACTATGAAATATTTCTGCTTTGGCGTGCCATAGTATGGACACAGTAATGGCGGATATGATAGTTGTTGACGTCACGCGTATGGCACGCCAAAGCGGAAATAATTCAACACTGATAGTTCTACCATCAATCCTGAAAAACAAGTCTTGAAATTTTTAAAAACTTGCCAACAAAAGCACAGTATGCCGGTTTCAAACAGTCTATCAACATTTAAAAGTCATGCCAACATTTTTTTCTTTCTTGCGCAACATTTGCGAAAATATGCATCAAAATGTTTTTGGGTTATTTTCGCTTTGGCGTGCTATAGTATGGACACAGTAATGGTAGATAGCAACCGGTTGTCAAGCCAAGTGAAACCCAAGAATAGGTTATTTTGCACAATACGTGAAGAGATTCTATTGTCAATACCCAGTCAGTTCATGATCAATGAGACAACAAAATCAGTGAAAACAATTGCAATGACTGTGTATTCTGTCGGTCACACATCCTGGCACTTTTGTGACCCGGTATCATATGCCTTTGTGTCATATAGCACCGTGACTGGAGTGAAAACAAATTCGGTCATGCTTAGATACGCGATGTGTTGCATAGAAAACGGCTTTGTTCCTTCGCTTGTTACCATGGGCACACCATTGTTTTCACTCCAGCCCTACCGGAAGTGACGTTGCAGCGACCGACACAGAAATAAAATGCAAGTATATTGTAGCTTATAAATATTCATGGCATCAGCATATCATTGGTTTCCTTGAGTTTGACTTTGACTTTCGAGGGGCGTGTTTGTTTTGGACGGATTCAGATCTGTGCAGATCCAAGGTGAACTCGTTTACTTCGCCCATGTCCTGAACGAGATCAGTGATCTGTCATGTCTGTGGAATCCTTCCCGAGAGATGGGCCTTTTTCCAAATCTCGACTTGGGCTCAGGCTCAGGCTCCGGCTCCATGTGGTTTACATGGAGCAGGAGCAGGAGCAGGAGCAGGAGCCTGAGCCCAAGTCGAGATTTGGAAAAAGGCCATGGTTAAGCGCTAGATCCAAAATGGCGACGTAAACATCGCGAAGATTTTTTGTGAGTAAAACCGTGTAGTTTAAATCTTCAGAGGCAACACACGATACAAACAATTTAGGCTGCACGACGAATGTCGTGGGAGATATTTGAAATATAAATTTGACAAATTTGGTAAATAAATTGCAATTCGCGTGATTTGAGATCCGAGTTGAGAGCAGTTTCGTTTGTTTCTGCGTTGTAAAACAACCCGGGATCTGGATTCGGATCTGTCGTGAAACAAACACGCCCGAGGACTAAATCATGTCGTGTTCTTTTATTTTTTAATTTGCCTCATCCAAGATCCTTAAGATCAGATTTTCCAGGACCTGGAGACAGATTTTTACTCGCATCACGATGTGTCCACAACTACATGTACCAATCTGTAACAGAATTATACAAACTGCGGCAAGATCTTTTGCCATACGGAGCTTCGTCCACAGCAAATTAACATTTTCTCCGATTTTGGGAAACAAACTGCTGCTAAAAAAACACCGGACGAAAAATGGTGCCCATCTCCGTGATTTAAGCCTGTTTGGAATGGCTGATAGTTCGGCCTGGTCGCGCGCCATTTCTGAGGCGGAGAAGATTGTAGGCTATCCCACGTCATTCATCGGCCTACGATGTCTTCTGAGCGATGAGTTGTCAAATGTTGCTATGCAGGTTCGCAAGCTTGTTGGCACGAAGCACCCCTTGGTAAAAACTGCCAGGTAATTTGTTTAATTTTTATTATTTTATGTTTTTATCCGTCAAGATTTTATCGTTCATTAAACATTTATGGCCACCAGGGGCCAATTTCATGGCGCTGTTTATCACAAAATTTTTCTTAGCACAGAATTTCTTTGCTTTGTAAAATGGTTTTCCAGCCAAAATTGTATGCATTTTTAGAAACGGTAGTAAAATATCAATAAATTCGTACCACATACGATTTTGGCTGGCAACTAATTTTTTCAATAAAAAAAAGCAAATAAATTCTGTGCTAATTACATTTTTGTGCTAAACAGCGCCAAGAAATTAGCCCCTCTTGTGGCAAGGCTGGCTGCATCAGCCTTCATAAGAGCTGCTTAAGCAGGGTGCTACACTGAGTTCCGTACATCATGTAGTGCTGCATGGGAATATCTAGGAGTGGAAAGAATAAAGTTATTCCTTTTTTCCAGCCAGTCTAATAATAGGTTAATATACACTCGACCAAACAAGTTCTGTCACCAGTAAGACATTTGTAGATATTTATTATAAAGTTGGATTTAATGTAGGAAAATAATATATCAAATTTTAGCTGAACATATCCCTCAAAGGAATAGAGCTCAACTGAGTCCATGATGGCAAGCTTCACGGAACAGGAATGCAACGAAGGAGTGTGGGGTCAGAATGAAAAACACCAAAAAACAACGATGTCAACTTTATTGCACTCGAGCAAGGGAAGTTACAGTTCAGTATTTTGCTTCCACCATACCTAATGCAATGGCACGATTCAGATTGGACAATTTAACCATTTTGATTTGGATGTTTTTGACAAGACATTGATAAATCCAAACTCACTTAAAAATTTCCTAATTGTCTACACACAAATTGCCCAAATCACAAGTTGCATTGTTCTTTGGTATTTTTCATTCTGACCCCACACTCCTTTGTTGCATTCCTGTTCAGTGAAGCTTGCCATCATGATCTCTCTTGAGCTCTATTCCTTTGAGGGATATGTTCAGCTGAAATTTGATATATTATTTTCCTACATTAAATCCAATTTAATAATAAATATCTATAAATGTCTTACTGGTGACAGAACTTTTTTGGTCGAGTGTATCTGGTGTCTCAAGTGTTGGTCTTTTAATAAATGTTTTATTCTTAAAGGAATTTGGTGTACGACGGCAAGCATAACATTCAGACTCGAGGATTGATTGTGCTGCTAATTTCAAAGGCGGCCGGACCTTCCCCAAAGAATATCAACAGACAGAGTATGGTTAGAGGCATATATCCCAGGTATGGTTTAATGGGAAAGAATTCCGTTTACTGGTTGCCACTTATTTTCTTTATAATGACTTAAAGGCAGTATACATCATTAGTCTCGAAAATCAGAAATGTTCACAGATTTACGCCTTACTTACACAATATAAACATGATGACCGTGGAAAACGTCCCCTGAAATGGTTTTGTCTGAAGTGCTATAGTCTTTGAGAGATGAGTAAAACAATTATTTTTCGTCTCATGAGACGAAAATTCAATTTGCCCCAAAACCATTTCGCCCCAAATTACTTCGTCCAAACACTACCTCGCCCAAATGCCACTTTGCCCCAAAACAACTTTGTGCACAGGTCGTGGTTCTAGACGAAGTGGTTCAGGGTGAAGTGGTTTTGGGGCGAAGTGACTGTAAACCATTTTTTGACTGTTTTCTCAAATGTTAGACGAAGTACGGAGCTGGTTTTAATCATGCATACCTTCAATCACACAGGGGATGAAACTATTTGTAACGGTTTACCAATTATGTATACTATTTTTAACACACGGCATCTCAGTGGCAACCAGTTAATGAAATTCATAACTGTTTATGTGGCAGGAAAGTCCCAACTATAAGTGTCAACTAAGTGGAAGTTTGAGTACGATACTTGTAAGAGCCGCTGAGGCAGGGTGCGCCACTCTGCCTGAAGTGCCTCCCTGAACTCATGCACTTCTAGACCTATTTGGGAGACATGTGAGTCCAGAGGTCAGCACATCCCACGCATATTCAATGAGGTTTAATTATCAAGCAAACTTGGTTTACTTGGAGCCCTTAACTGCGGGATTTTTCCAGAAACAGGTCCTCTTGGACCTAGAAGAAAAGTCTTTTGAAAGTGATTCCGAAAGTGATTCCGAAGTGATTGGTCAATCAGTGCCTAGTTATTCACAAGTACACAAACTTTTGTGCTGATGAAGAAGCAATATTTTTTTTCTTTTTGATGGTGTTTTTAATGGAAATTGTCCACATTTTTCCACAAAATGGATTTCGTTCTAACCCAACAATCAGATAAAATACCTTTCCAAAAATCGGAAGAAAACAGGAAATTTGTAATCTCCAATTTGGATGTGGAAGAAATAAAAAGTTGGTGTAATAACTGCACTGCTTAAAGGCACAGGCTCGTCAGCAAAGCACGCGCGCCAAATTTATGCCACGAAATACGCAGCTCCATGCCTTTTCTATGGAGCTGCGTATTTCGTGGCACGAATTTGGCGCGCACGCATTGCTGACAAGCCTGTGCCTTTAATTGATAAATTGTGGAGACGTGGTGGTCTAGTGGATAGCGTGTCAGACTTTCAGAGGTTCCATGATTCAAAACCTGGCCATTGCACCGCGTTGTGTCCTTAGACAAGACACTTCACTCCACGTTGTGTCTCTCCACCCATGTGTATAAATGGGTACCAGCAAATACGGTTGGGGAACCCAACTACATGTTGTTGTTGCTGGGGGTAGACCTGCGATGGACTAGCATCCCTTCCAGGAAGATCAGTACATGTATCATTGGTCCTAGTCACTCCATGCCACGGAAACCGGAGATGAGTACCGGCCGAATGAGCCATTATTGGCTCGTAAACGACCTACCTAATGGATAAATTAGTTTACAAAACATTGGTGGTTTTTTTACGATTGACTTGAAAATATACTGATTGAGAACATGAAATTGCAGTATGATAATGAGAAAAATATGACAAATGATGTGTTTCATACTTTTATCATGCAGTCAACGAACTCTGGCAGAAATAGCCGAGATTATTCACACCGCATTCCTGATTCACAAGGGTGTCGTCAATATCAAGGACCTTCTACCATCGGATGGGCCAAGAACCATCCTGGAGTTCGGCAATAAAATCTCTGTCCTCAGCGGTGATTTTCTATTGGCTAGTGCCTGCATGAGCCTAGCCCAACTACGAAACACTTTTGTGGTAGATCTCATATCTCAATCCATCGCGGATTTGACCGAAGCGGCTTTCATGCTGGCTTTTTCCGAGGAAACGAGAGATGGACCCAGCCAGTTTTGGCCTGAATCGAACCTGACCGTGACTGATTGGGCCAGGCATGTTTACTTATCGTCCGGCAGTCTTATTGCCAAGAGTTGTCGTGCGGCGATGGCGTTGGCTGGCCACGGACAGGATATGCAAGGATGTGCTTTCGAATTTGGTAAAAATCTCTCTCTTGCTCAACAGGTTAGTAGCAGGGCTGTATTAGAGTCTCCCTCGGCCCAAGTCCCAAGTCAAGTCAAACTGCCTTTGAGTCCCGTGTCAAGTCAAGTCAAGTAGTAACTACAGTAAATGTGTTTAAATGCTTACATGTACACTTGCATTCGTGTACGGTATTTTTCTCGTTGTGCTATAAAAAAATTCAGAGAAAAAAAAACAAATTTGCCGAGAACCACGGGCAATATAACTTTGAAATATATAACAGAAGTTGGATAATTTCATAAATGGTCATTTAAACATTGCTAAAAATTGAAACATAAATTTCCATTTTTCTTTAAAGAAGGCCTTGACATTATGAAACTCCAGTCTCAGTTTTGTTTAAAATTCAAAAAGCACTGAAGTGTAGAAGGGTGAAAATTGCTTTAAATACTTTATTTAAATTGTGTAATAATTGTCCGTTTTAATTGCATATGGTACACATGTAGGTGTTCATCCCCTTCACTGTATTTTTAAAGTCCCTTTAGTTTTTCTTGTGTAAAGCCGGTCCGCATTGGACTTGTTTTGTGGGAGGTTTTACCGAGAAAATGCTAAATTTTACTGCTGTATTTGGACTTTATCGACACTGGAATTTTTTACCGAGACCGCAGTGTCCTCCGCAGTATGACTATCACGGCCCGGATGTACACTTCCAGAGCGCTTTTACGGACTCGATGTGTCCGCATTGGACTTATTGTAAATTTTCTTGGGCAGCAGTTGGCCAGGAAAAGTATCCGCTGGACTCGGGTAAAGTTACTGAGAGGAAAAAGTCCAATGCGGATAGGCCTTAAGCCCGATTATTAGGCCTTTTCCCACTGGTCCAAATCGGGGTTGAAAATAAGCCTCGTTTCCCACTTACAATTCCATCCCCGAGAAAAACCCAGTGCTACAAACATGACAAATTTCCAATATACGCAGGCATGTTGTCACACTATTTGTAATTATTTTTGGGCTTAAGTTATCTCTTCAGAACAACTGAAACTTATTTCTTTTATTTTGAGACCAGACAAAGGTATTTCCTCAAAAATATGCTCTGTGTTGCCAAAATGCCCCCTTTACTGTGGAAAGACCCACTTCTGTGTTTTGCTGTTGGTGAATCTGTTATAAGCATTCATTTGTTTTTCTTCACCTACATGTAGCTCCATCAAGAACTGCAGCCATTTTTAACTTCTAATACTGGGACGCCACCTTTTAGTCTAACATCTGCTCCAGTACTGTTACATCTTGAAGGCAGTGAGGAGGTCAGAAACCAGACCAAGGTGGATATCAAAAAGGTTTGTGCAACCACACTTGTCCAAATAGACCTATGACATAATGACGTCACGCAATGTGCACCGCGGGTGAAAAGTAGGGACGAAATCTCTGCATCGCTAGTTTGAACAATTATTGCAGGGCCATTTTCGCCGCCTTTTTGAAGCCTTAAAAGTTAAAACCATAGTTCCGGCGTCCGTCGTGTGCTTAAAACTCACGCAGGCACAGGTATCTTGACACGAACCATTTTATAAATTTACGATCTTTGTTTTGGACGTTTTTTGCCAGCGAAGCGGTTCACAAAGTTACGTGCATAATACGCTATGCATGCAAAGTTCGAAAACTAGCGATTTCGGCCCCACTTTTCACCCATAATGCACCGCGGTAAACATCGCGTGACGTCATTACGTTTCAGGTCGATTGTCGAATACATTAAACTTGTGAATAAGTAGGCACTAATCAACCAATCACTTTGAAGGCCTTTTTCACAAGCCAACATTTGTTGGCCCAGAAGGTCCAATATGAAGTTATACGAATTTCCAGCGTGACATGCACGCACTACATCTGGGCACTTCACTCATTCAAACGATGCGTGTGTGTCACGCCAGAAAAAAATAAAATGAAAAACACAAAAAGTTGGACACTTTAAGGTAATAAATGTTAGCAATGAGTGAACAATAGACCGATCCAGTAAGCTCCGCCCATTTAGAAATTGCCTAGCAACACAAAACACATGTGAGGCACGTGTGTAGTAGAGTCGCGTGGCGAGTGCCGTGCGTCAGCGCGTATTGAAACACGCACACGCACACAGAAACTGCACGCTCGAAAGCAAAATGTGCACTTAAGTATCCGGTCGTGTGCGTGCACATACAACACGCGTAACGCGCGCGGTCCAACAAAAACATCTCGACACACATCTAGAAGCAGTGAATGCACAACATAGCAAAACGACAAGCTAATTTTGGTGAGTTTTTTCCCGTTTACACAAAAACACATTTATGAAGGGATTAAAAGTAGGTTAGGATAGTCTTACTAAATCCGTTTAAGCCGGCTAGGGTCCTCTGCGCTGATAAAAATGATGTTTATGGTGTTTTTGCGTCACTCGTGCTGCATTTGCCGTAGCTCTGTGCACAAAATTTTGAGGACTCGGGTAACCAAAATGGAGATCCACTTTTTGGTTACCTGAACCTGGTCAATTCCAAAATGGGCGGAGCTTGCTGGATCGGTCTATTCAAGTCCTGGGTGTGTCAGCAATTAAACAAAAAATTTTTCCCTAAACTTTTCCCAGTTTTATATTTGAAAATTTAACTCTGTTTTCAGCTTCACCATGAAATCCGTTCAGGATCGGCAATCAAAAAATCTCAGGAACTCTGTCGGAGCTACGGAGAGTCTGCCAGACTAGCGATTGGGGGCTTCCCCAAATCGGATGCTCGTGACGCATTGCTTAAAATGGCAAAAGCGGTTTCATTATAAAATGTTTTGCCTTTTTACGAATTGATGGTTTAAAAACACATGTACTAATAGCTGAGCTATGAGGCACAGTGGTCTACTCCCTTAGGTTCCCCCTCCCCCAAGACTACTGACACAATGGGCACATGCTCTATACCAGCTGAGCTATGAGGCAGAGTGGTATACTCCCTCAGGTTTTCCCCCCAAGACCTGTGACACGCCGGGCAGATGCTCTACCATCTAAGCTATGAGGCACAGTGATACATGTATACTTCCTTAGGTTTTCTCCAAGACCACATGCTCTGAGGCCCAGTGGTATACTCTCTCAGGTTTTCCCCAAGACCTGGGCAGATGCTCTACCAGTTGAGCTTTGAGGCACAGGTATACTCCCCGAGGTCCCCCAAAAGACCTTTACTCACCACGCAGATGCTCTTCCAGCTGAGCTATGTGGTATAGTGGTATACTCTCTAAAGAACTCAACTTTTGGTTTGGCTGTTCATCTTCATGTATGCAACACTAACAAATGCAAAATAGAATTTTAAAGGTACAGGCTTGTCAGCAATGCGCCCGCGCCAGGAAATACGCAGCAAAGGCATTGCTGACGAGCTGTGCCTTTAAATACGTAAAACCCACAATAACTTATCCATTATTTTGAGCCATTTTTGTAACTACATGTATTTAAGCTTAGGTTTTATTCCGGGCCTAACAATGAGTTCAAATTTCAAATGAACTCATTGAGTTTTTAAACTGACAAACATTGTATATTCATTATGATAAATATATTGAAATGTTACTAATAGTAGTATTTGAATAAGTATTATATAAAGCTCAAGTAGATCCCGGTCATTAAATAATTTAACCATTTAATGCTACGTCACCAACCGTGCAATTTTGTTCCATACCACAGGGCATGTACGCGCGTGTGGTTGATGAGTTGGATTCGGTCATGATGCCAGGGACACGGATCTTAAGTACATGTACTTTTTCATATTCTTAGGCTGTCAGATGTTCTCCAATCAAATGACAATGATCTCTTTGGGTGTTATATGAAACAAATAATGAATGTTGGTACCATTGAACTCATAAACATTCATTATTTGTCTCTCAATGTAGTACTGTAGTTAAAGGCAGTATACATGATTGGTATCTTGAAAATCAGAAATGTCCACAGATTTACGCCCAACTTACACATGATGACCGTAGAAAAATTCCCCTGAAATGGTTTTGTCTGAAGTGCTATAGTCTTTGAGAAATTAGTAAAACAATTAGTTTTTGTCTCACGAGACGAAAATTCAATTCGCCCCAAATCACTTTGTCCAAACACTACTTCGTGCACAGGCCGAAATGACTGCAAACCCTTTTTTGACTGTTTTCTCAAAAGTTAGATGAAGTAGATTTTTGCTCATGTTGGTTTTAATCATGCATATCTTCAATCACACAGGGGGATAAAACCATTTGTAACAGTTTACCAATCATGTATACTATTTTTAACTATATGACCACAACGTTTTTTTGTATACATTGACAATTACTAACGGTTTCCACTAGACCCCTGTCTTTTAGACGGGCACTTTGTGAAATGGACATTAAAAATGAAAGTTGTTTTTTTGTTTAGAATGAAAGTACCTTGTAATCTGTGCGGACACAGTATGTATGCCCCACATGTATCACGATTTTACACTTGCCTGGTATCCGTAACCACTTAATGCATTTGTGTGCCTTTCAATTTTTGCCAGTCGCAGGACGGTTAGTTTTTAACTGCACCTAAATAGGACAGGCAGTTTTGGAAATCCTTGATGAAACCCTGCCAACCATATCGTGCAACATTTTTATATCAGGGGTGAGATTGGAGGGAAAACAAAAATTCCTAAAGGGGCGGCGGTGCGTGACGTAGAGACCACGCAAACGTCAACTTTTCGGAGGATCGTTTTAAACACCATCGTGCAAAATGCAATGTCAAAAACATTTTAATTAGGCATCACAAGAACCAGTTTTGTTTGAAATATTTACCTTGTTTATAGGCCTACAAATGTGGATAATATTAAAAACGAATCCAGGCAACATCTACCGTTGAAGACGGTGAAGCGAAAGCGGTTAGTTGGCTGCATCGCGCCAGCCGCGCACACTGTACTGCATCACACACACTTGGCCATTGCACGATGCAGCCAAAGATGGCGCTTGCTTATGGATTAGACTTGTACATGTCCGCTTCGCTACTCGTTGCAGACTCGGTCAGGTCGCCGATCAGCACAGTACATACATGGTAAAACGCTGTATGTCATGGCACTTGCGTGACAACTAGACTCGCACAAGTTTTCTTCACAAAATTACTGAATCAATTGAGGGTGCTCGTTAAAAAAGTATGGCCTGCTAAAAGGGCAAACAAAATTTTACAAATACAATATGGATTGCGGCCGCGGAGCACACAACAAAAAAATAAAATTCCGCTAGAAATTGGTAAAATTCCGGAAATCCGGAAAAATCTTACCCCTGTTATATAAATGACGTCTTGCTGTTCACTAATTGGCCATTTTGTGGAAATGAAGAAATGTCACACTTTGTGCCCCAACTTTGTGGAATGGCCTCTTTTTAGTCGATAACGTAGTAGACTTGTTCCTCACTGTCCGGTCGTTTCCTTTTGTTCAGCCGACCCAGTCTGGCAAGCAGTAAGAGAAAGGCCTTTGTTTTGGGTCCTAGTTCCAATTTCTGGATCTCGGCTTCGCCAATGAAGCTTGCATCTGTGGATCGGAATGGTGCAAAAAGTCCAGAGTGTTTTCACCATGTTTACGCGCGAAACGGCAAAGGTGGATCAGACCTGGCATTTTTATTGCGACCACAAAACTAAACATTTGTCGCATTTACACTATCCTTCGATTCGGCTTCAATTCGCCATTACCAGTTTTTACAAACAGGTAATTGTGACTGCAACGCACGCATAGAATCGTCGATTAAACCTACCACATGGCGGGCACTGCTCCAAAGACTTTTCACAGGATTTTGTATTAGGGTCATTCCCAAAGTTAGGGGTCCAAAAGTGTGACATGCTTTTTAAGATTTCCAAGTGTTTTTAGTGATTGAAAGTGGTTTCCCAGTAGATAATAATTATGTTTATTTGAACAAATGCCACTTAAATTTAATGTTTGTGTGTAAATATGGCACCAAGGTTAATGCAAACTAATTCTACAGCCAATTTTCATTGGCGTTGGTAACTCGGGACACCAAACTCCTATTCAATACCATGGAACAAATTATAAGCTTTTATGGTCTTTCGTTTTAAATATTTTTCAGGAATCAGAGAACAAAATATTTAAGAAAATGATGCTGCCTCCTATTCACAGGCCACAGTCCATTACTGAGAATTTGTGATCAGGAGGGGTGATTTTTGAAGCAGAGAGTGTCGTACGTAACTGGGACACCAACAATTTTGGACCCCTAATTTTGGGAATGACCCATTGACAGTATTGCCGCGTACCGCGCACATTGACACAAACTGATTAGTTACGCAACTAGCGGCAACTAGGAGCATAGATTTCTAAAGTGCGCACATTGACACGACCTGTCCTGCTTGAGTACATTGACCTTGCAACTGAAAGCACCTAGTTGCATGTATGCATACATCGACGCAACTGGATACCACTAGTTGCCAGAAAGTAGAACATGAGCAACTCGCGGCAACTGGTTTTTTTTTCAGTTGCCAGTAGTTGCAAGTACGTGTACTTCGACCTTTTCAAGCAACTGATCAGTTGCTTCCAGTTGCAAGGATGATGTGCGATAGGCTTAACGAGAACACTGCTAAAAAACAACAATGAATACCTTGTTTGTTGGCAAGCATGGTGTTAATGTCTGCCACTTTTTGGTTGATCACATCGATGGGGAACAGTCGGAGATAGGCCACAACATGGGAGAACTCGACCTCGGTAACGGATGCGACAGGATGATCCAATCTGAAGAAATAAGAATAAAAACGTCGATTAACGTGGATTTTTTATGCTCATTGCTGGCCCTGGAGGGACATAAGATAGTCGTGATTTTTTTCCCAGTAGTTTTGACGATACTTCCAAAATTGGCGATAGATGGAGTTCATATTAGCATGATTAGGAAGTTTACTTTTGACTAATTACAGTAGATCGATACTATGCTGTCGCATGCTGCATGCATGCACCACACACAGTATACATACACGCAGCATACACATGGCATGCATACGCGGCAAATATCTAATATCCCATAATATGCACATTAATTAAACCCTTCAAGTTACTGAACAAATATTTCCGACAAAAATTTACGACCAAGAGATGGAAAAAAATTCACGTCACAAAAAATTCACGGTATTGTGAAATTATTCACGGCTAAGTTATGTCCCTCTGGGGCAACCATAATTTTTTCATAAAAATTGAAGCCAAGGTGACATTTTGAAGCAATTTTAAGCACCGTGTCCAATTTCCGTGGAATGAGCAAAATCTCTGAAATTTTAAAGGAACCTTACTTTTCCGAGACCGATGGTTGTTGAGGGGCGTCATCTAACTTTACGTTAGGTGGTAGATTTGGACTGGCCTGCTTTCCTGACAAGAACGACTTGATATCCATAAACCTATAGATAAAAATGACAAGTCAAAACGTCTGCAGCTTAAAGGCAGTACATGATTGGTATCTCGAGGAATCAGAAATGTTCACAGATTTACGCCTAACTTACACAATATAAACACGATGACGGTAGAAAACTTCCCCTGAAGTGGTTTTGTCTGAAGTGCTATAGTCGTTGAGAAATGAGCAAAACAAATTTTTCGTCTCGTGAGACGTAAATTAATTTTGCCCCAAAACCACCTCGCCCTGGACCACTTCACCCAAAAGCCATTTCGCCCCCAAACTACCTCGCCCAAATTCCATTTCACCCCAAAACAACTTCGTGCACAGGTCGTGGTTCAGGGCGAAGTGGTTTTGGGGTGAAGTTTACTGTAAACCATTTTTTGACTGTTTTCTCAAAAGTTAGACGAAGTACGGAGCTGATTTTTGCTCAGGTTGGTTTTAATCATGCATATCTTCAATCACACAGGGGGATGAAACTATTTGTAACGGTTTACCAATCATACCTTTGAAGCCCCATACATCATTTGAGTTACAACTAAAGTGTTGATAGCATAGTAATAAACACCAAATGATTTTTTTTTTCTGTGTAAGATGGCACCTTTGTGGGAGAAATTGCCAACTGATCGAAGGTGTTTTTTAAATTTTTTATTTTAAATCTGCAGACATTTTTACCATTCTTTCATACACACAAAAAAACATGCATGGATTTTTCAAGTTTTCTGAAATATTACTGCATACACATGGCTGAAATTTCTACAAGGTAGTTCATCAACATTAGGGAGGTTTCGCAAACCGACTGATACGTTTAACTCTCTGTAACCGTTGAGTGGCATTTCTTTGGTTTCGCAACTTCAAAACTACAGCCTGTTAGCTAAAAGTCGTCTATTTCCGCAGCGGGAAAACTACCCTGCACAACATGGCTTTGATATTAACTTTACTTTTAATCCAAAACTTTGAACTGCCCAAATAGTTCGTAGACATTCATAATTCACACTCTTTTCGACCTGGCTACGTAAACACAACGGGAAAAAAAAATAAAAAATGTTACTACGTGTTCGTGCTTACGCATAGCAAGCTCGATATGCGTGCCATTAAAATGCGTAGTGGATAGTGAGACGTGTATGACGTATCCGTCGCGTTATCCGTATCGTGCGCTTGCGAAACCTCTCTATTATTTTTTTATGCTGTGGTTTTCCAAAAAAAAAAGGTTTTACAATCATGTAATCCGTTTTTAATCAAGTGTCTAACCTGCGAGACGTGACGGTCATTTCCGGAGTTTGCGGCATTTCATCCTCCAAGACCAACCCGTCTAGTCGAGGATGACCCTTGGGTGTGATCGGCTCTGAAGGAAGGCCAGTAACTGACCAGTTGGACTGAGTTCCTTGACCATCTCCAGTGCCTGAAAATACACAGTTACACCTCATTTAAAGATTTACAGTTTTTGGTTATCAGCAAATTTGATTTTTTTTTTCTGAATACATTTTTTAAGAATTTACTTTATTTTAACAACATAACATCATACTTTGTATTTTAGACACGGGCAACCCTGTGGAAAATGCCGCTTTTATACGACCAATTTTGGGCCTTGCCTAGAATTGCCCGGGGCCAATTTTGTAATCAAAAATTTTGAATTAAGCATAGCACGAGCATTTGCTCAAGCAAGGGCCTATTTCATAAAGCTTGTTGTTCTAAGCGCGCATAGAAAGTGCGCGCGCAACGCTGTCGTCTGTTTTGTTTTGAACACGTTCATCGTCTGCTTTCATTTTGTCAACGTCAACATTTTCAAGTACCATTATCGATAATGCTTCTATTTTGGGATGATTATCACTAACGCAGAAGACCCTTGCCTTTCGCTGACTGAAGTATTTCAACAACAGTTGGAATATGTGTCTCGAATTTTGCCAAGTATGGCTAAGAGAAAATGGTGTCGCGTTAGCAAAATATCGGTATGTTAGCATGCGGTTTGGTTTGCTAGTGCTGAAACAGTTTTATGAAATGGAGAGAGGGCTGCTTAATTAGAAAAACGGGTGCTAACATCTTTTATGAAATTGGCCCCTGGTCTGACTTCATATGTTTGGTCTGTGGTGTGTGGCGCACCTTTTGGACTGGTGCCCTATCAAATCTCCTTTTTTCTGTCTCGGAAGACTTTCGGAGACAGAGGAAACAGAAGAAAACAGATTAAACAGGCCACCGGTCCAGAGGGCTCACTGTGCGCTGCCCGTTGCAGACCGAGCATGGGAGGTGAGACTTGGGCAAGTCTACGTCTTGAATTAATTCAAAAACCTTTTTTGCAACGTTACTATTCAAGATTAAAATCTTTTTTACAATTCACAAAATGGGGCTAAATTCTTTTTATCGTGAGAATGGAGAACTGACAGGCTTGCGTTTTAAAGGTACACATCAGCCTACTGTTTACGTAGTTTAGTGATACAGCATCCTTGACAATAATTTTGTAATGGTCCTTGTGAAAAAAGATTGTTAAAATGTCCCATAATTAAACACAAAAGCTTAAAATTAACAAAAAATGTCACTACTCGAGTTATACGCTTTACCAGACGTTCACTATCGCGCGAGACTCACGACTTTGTCGGAAACGATTCGCTCTTCACTTGGCAGCTTTTTCCTTTGGATATCTCTCATTTTCTGCTGAAGATTTCACTGGACAGCCTGGACAACCGAATGGGTTTTTCCGTTTTCCGTAGAGGAGCTAACATTCATGGTTTGTCTTCACGAACGTACAATTGCAGTTCCACGGAACCGGTACCGGTTTTGGGCGGGCAACGTGTGTGTGCCGTGGGGCTAAATGTCACATTGTCCAGTAGACTGTTCACGGTGGAACTCGCTTCGGTTCCTCGGACTTTGTGTCAAAATTTCGATTTTTCAGAGTAATGTTTAACTTTGTTTCATAACCTGAATAAATAGTCTCTTTTGTTAAATACTGCAGTAATAAACTTCAGGAATGAACTGTGTGTCACACGGCCATACGACTGGAAATAAAACTAACTCCAAGGACACGTGATTTATCGGAACCAGAATCTGGTTCCGATAAATCATGTGACCTCGAGTTTTTGGAAAAATGCAAAATAACCAAATTTGGCGGTTTCTTTTCAGGTTCTCTTCAGTCTAAACACCTCAACAAAAGTAAGTTCCCCCTAAACAATTGATTATATCTCCCAAAGTAAATTTCGGAATTACACAAAATTTTGTGTGAATGGTTAGTGCAATGTATGGAACGTGTATTTCAAGTGGTAGGTCCATACCTTATGACATGCATGAATGAGCAGCATTTAAAGGTGAAATTGACACTTTTCAAAAATTGCAAAATGCAGTCAACAATTCCCTAATTCTTTTCACACATGACAAGTACAGTTTTGGTCCTCAGTATCTCGGAGAACTAGTGATCAAACAACACTCCAAAACTTGCCCCAGATTCTGCAGGAGTGGATTACCCTTCCGCAGCGGAGGATCACCCGTCTCATCAACACAATATGCGTGATCGATGTTACCATGTGTTACAAAATCATGGTGGTTACACAAGATACTGAGGTCCAAAATTGTACTTGTCATGTGTGAACAGAATTAGGAATAATTTGTTGACTGCATTTTGCAATTTTTGAAAATTTCACCTTTAAATGCTGCTCATTCATGCATAACATTAGGTATGGACCCACCACTTGAAATGCACGTTCCATGCATTGCACTAAGCATTCACACCAAGTTTCGTGTAATTCCGAAATTTACTTTGGGAGATATAATCAATTGTTTAGGGGGGAACTTACTTTTGTTGAGGTGTTTATTTCGGAAAGACTTTCAGAATCACGTATGGGTCTATTTCGAACCCAAAATTGCCCAACAAAGCCGGTGTGTTCCTTTAAGCACTGTCTATGCTGTTTTGATGTTCGTAACTTTTTTGAGTCAACTTCTGACCAAAAACTAAAAATAATATTTTGGCCCTCACCAGCCAAGAACTCCTGCTCTTCCAGCATAACCCCTTGTCCAAACTTTTCCGCAAGCTGAATCGGTTCAACTGGTGAATCCTTCTGGCATCCAAATTCTTCAGCTAGTCGTACAGGCTCCAATGGCATGATTTTTGCTACGACATGCTGCGATATTTGTACCGGCTCTGAAGGCATGGGGAGATGATTCGTCTGGGGTGCGAGGCAGGGCGGCATCGGGGGTGTGATCTCTGCATAAGTAGGGGGTACCTGAGGTTGGCGCGGGGGTACTGGAAGCGGAATATCCTGTAAATAAAACAAATAAAACAAATGTCCACGAGTTTGGGAAATCTGGATGCAGTGAAAAACAACTTGGCTCCACCAGGATTCGAACCACTGACTTTCTGCTCAACGTGCAGACTGCAGATGCCCTACCAATTGAGCTATGAAGCCAACTGGTCGTCTCGAAACATGGTAGTGCAGTTGTTCCTCACCGATGGGGCAAGCCGGGCAGGGGTTTGGGTCGTATCTTAAGTGATCACTGGGAGGGGTGGTTATCTCAATGAAGGGTCTACCCCTCTGTAGGGCTTGCTAAGCTGACATGATAGCCAATCCCAATCAGTGAGGAACAACTGTTGGTTTCATAGCTCAATGCATAGTTCCGAGATTGCCCAGTTAACCTCGCCCCTTAGAAACTGTTGCTATGTGCTCACAAACCATCGCAAACAAATGGCGACACAACGTACAAAGCAACGGGACTCGGCATGGAAAGCACAGATTCATTGGAGAAAACGCAAAGGTATTTATGTTTTAGGGTCGACAGTTACCGTAGCACACACTGAGCAAAGGGCTAGTAATGCAGGGATGCCATATATGCACTTTCCTACCTTTGAACAGCGAATCACCTGACATTGAAACCAAAATTCACCCGGTCACTGCATACGACACTGTACAAACTGTATATGGGCAGAAAATCGCGTGATTGTTTGTGATGCAATGCACTTTGACCTATGTGGGCACTGTCTGTATAGCTCTGTTGTGATTGCATGGTCGGCGGGTTCGGCTTGATTGACAGGGCCCAATTTCATAGAGCTGTTAACAGCCCATTTTCCGTTAACTGAGCGTCATAGGCTATTTCATAGACATCAATAACGGTAAGCAACTGAAAACCTGCCTTAACCGCAGAGCCAAATTTTGCTTAAGATCGTGACGCAACAATGGCGGTTTCCAAGCGCGCGCATGCTTAAGCACGTTGCGGCCGTGAAATAGCCTTAACGTTAGCACAACTTTTCTGCTACAGTAAGCACACGCTTTCAGCTAGTGCTTAAACAGCTCTATGAAATTGGGCCCTGGTCGGAACTTTGCATTGGTAGGGCATCTGCACATTAACAGAAGGTCCGCGGTTCGAATCTTAGTGGAGCAAAGTGGTGTTTTTTCATCCATTATCTCAAGATTGGCAATTTGTTTTGTTTTTTTGGTCACAACTGACTAGCTAACCTTTCTCCATAACGTGACAGTAGGCGGTTCCAGCTCAGGGCTCCTGATATCCTGTCGTCTTGTGACCCTAAGGTCATGGGTAGTGGGTTTGGCCTTCTTAACCGACATCAGCTCTGGGGGTACGGGAGAATCTAGGAGATAGGACTTGGTATCTAAAAAAAACAAAAAAAAACCGCTCTTTCAGAAATTGTTTTTGTATGTTGTGTACTGACATCAAGGGGTTCAAAGGCACAGGCTCGTCAGCAATGCGCGCCAAATTCGTGCCACGAAATTCGCAGGTCCATGTAGCAAAGGCATTTTAATTACCAGGGGTGAGATTGGAGGAAAACAAACATTCCGGAAGGGGCGTGGCTTCATTGGGGGGAGGGGGAGACCTTTTCGGAGGATCGTTTTAAACACCACCATACCATCGGCATCGTGCAAAATGCAATGTCAAAAGCATTTTAATTAGGCATCACAAGAACCAGGGCCCTTTTCCAAATCTTGACTCCGTCTTCAGGCTCCAGGCTCCGGCTTCATGCGGCTCCGGCTCCAACCGTCTCCGGCTTCACTTTAGCGAAGCCAAACCAAAACCGTTTGGAACACTAGTCGAGCCCAGTAGGCCTACTGGGCCTACCACTCTTTTTCACCGGCTTTTTTGGGGCGCTAGCAGACGAGTTTTGTCGGCGGCAAAGTTTAGCAAACCTGCAAAAGTTCACAAAGTTTTTGTTGCTGTCACGTGATTTTCCAGTTCATGACGTCACGAAGCCGGCCGAAGTCACCTCTTTAGTTGACTTCGTTTTGGAGCCTCATTTGGGCCAAAACGAAGCCTCAAAATGAAGCCTGAAGCCGAGCCGAAGTTTGGTATGCGGTTTCAAGATGGCGGAGACGGAGACAAAGCCGAGATTTAGAAAAAGGCCCAGTTTTGTTTGAAATTTTTACCTTGTTTATAGGCCTACAAATGTAAATAAAATTAAAAAGAATCCAGGCAACATCTACCGTTGAAGACGGAGAAGCGAAAGCGGAGGGTAAAATCGGTTCGTTGGCTGCTTGCCGCATCGCGCCAGCCGCGGCCCGCACAGCACTGCGCACATATGCACGCATCACACACACGCTCGGCCGTTGCGATGCAGGCAAAGATAGCGCTTGCTTATGGATTAGACTTGTACACGTCCGCTTCGCTACTCGTTGCAGACTCGGTCAGGTCGTCGAGCGGCACAGTACATAGGCCTACATGGTAAAGCACTGTATGTCATGGCACTTGCGTGACAACTATACTCGCACAAGTTTTCTTCGCAAAATTACTGAATCAATTGAGGGCGCTCGTTAAAAAAGTATGGCCTGCTAAAAGGGAAACAAATTTTGAAAATACAATATAAATCGCGAAGCACACAACAAACAAATAAAATTCGCTACAAATTGGTAAAATTCCGGAAATCTGGAAAAATTCCTGAATTACAAAAGAAATCTTCCTATTTTGATTAAAAATTTGCATTTCTTCTGTTGCGCGGTAGGGTATAGATTCAGCTTCACTACTATTTTTTTTTTTTTTTCTTTATTATAAAAAAGATACCTCAGGCAGAATCAATGTATTGGACATTTGGAACCACATTGAGCAAGGTTTTCCGGTCTAATAAACTCCTCAAAAATACTTTGGAAACTCAAGTTTGACCGACAACTTCTCTCTTGTTACCGAGTCATTTTCCTTGACTTTGGAAAGCCCTGTTATTCCTCTTTACAATAATTTGTCATTTATTTTATGATTAAGCAATTGGGGGATGTGCAGCACAGCTGAATATGAGGGTGGGTGTAAAGTGAAATGTCACAAAATGTATTGCTACTGTCATACAGTGCATTTCCCTTTTGCTTGTGGGATGGGAATGTGTCAATGCACTTTTTGACAATAGCAATGCATTTTGTGACATTTCACTTTACACCCTCCCCTATATTCAGCTGTGCTGCACATCCCCCAATTGCTTAATCATAACAAATGACACATCATTGTAAAGAGAAATAACGGGGCTTTCCAATGATACCAAATTCAATGACTTGGTAATAAGAGAGAAAATGTCAGTCAAACTTGAGTTTCCGAATTTTTTTTGAGGATTTAGTTGATTGAAATTACTGCTTGCAACCATAAAAATGAATGTACACATACACAAAACCAGTTTGACAAGTGACTTACCAATAAACTGACTGGGTGTTTCTGTGGGTATGAACTGATTGCCAAACATGCCCGGGGTAACGAGAATCGTCTGATTGGTGAATGGGGCATTCTGAAAGGACTGCTTGGTGTGCTGGGGAGTTCTGGCAAAGTAGTGGCTTGGTACAGATGACTGGAAACTGAAAATGGGGAAAATAAGAAGAAGAAAAAAAACCGATGTACTATGTAGTTGAACGAACACACACTGCACATGCAGCACGAGCTAAGTACTTGATTTACGTACACGAACCAATGGCGTTGTGTAACGAAATTGCACTACATTCTTCTGAGCGCGCATGTTGTATGTCAAAAATTGGAAAGATTTGGGGCATGCGCAAACCGTGACACAGCCCCTTTTAAACAAGAACAGAAGAAGTTGTCACACAAGTGTTCTCACCTCCCAGAAGCTTTCAGGTCGTAAGAAGCCCCATCAACTGACTTGCTGGCCAAATAGTCCAACGTCCACTGACTGATGCCAAAATCAGCCAGCTGTGGGGTCTTGTTGGGGTCAACCGGGGGTGCCGAGGAAGGCTCTTTAGGGGGTGTACAGGGGTGTAGTTTGTCATCATTGTCATTTTGTACTTTTGACTCTTGAGACTTTCTTTCGGGTTCCGCATTTACTTCAATTTCTTTCTTCTTTTTGTTTTCTAAAAATGTAAAATAAAACATTGGAAGAACACAAATTAAAAAATACAGTTAAATAATGTATGACAAAGACCCCGTTCTCACTAGAAAAATCGCTTCATTCGACGAAGCTTAGTTAATCATCATTAGTTAATGAAGCGTGCGTTCACATATCACTTAACGAAGATCGAATGAAGATCGAATGAAGAGCGGTAACGTACACATTATTAGCGACCACTAACGAAGATCGAATGAAGCTGTGGGAAGTCGTACATGCACGTCGAGCATCTGGACGTGCTGTGTGGTTTCCAGTGGTGCGTCAAAAACAACGCTTGCTGGGCGCTTGACACACAACGCGCTTGTGCAACCAGGCCTGCCAAAATTGCTTCGTCAAACGAAGGGAGCGTTCTCATTACAAATTTGCTTCATTGAATGAAGCGATTTCTTCATCGAATGAAGCCATTTCTTCATCGAATGAAGCCATTTCTTCATCGAATGAAGCGATGTCTTCGTCGAATGAAACTATTCTAATCATCGTCGAATGACTTGACCAACATGCCTGACTTAAAATTGATTTCAAATGGCATTCGAAAGCAGTCCGACTTGACTTGGAATTCGAAGGCAGTTTGAATCGACTTGCCTTGAGACTAAAAGGCAGTTTGGCTTGGCTTAGGACTTGAACTAGCAGTTTGACTTGACCTGACTTAAGACTTGAAGGCAGTTTGACTTGACTTGGGACTCAAAGGCAGTCTGATTTGACTTGGGACTAAAAGGCAGTTTGACTTGACTTGGGACCTAATTTTAAAGGCAGTCTGACTGGACTTGGGACTCAAAGGCAGTTTGACTTGTACTTGGAACTCAAAAGGCAGTTTGACTTGACTTGGGACTAAAAGGCAGTTTGACTTGACTTGGGACTCGAAGGCAGTTTGACTTGACTTGGGACTCGAAGGCAGTTTGACTTGACTTGGGACTCAAAGGCAGTTTGACTTGACTTGGGACTCGAAGGCAGTTTGACTTGACTTGGGACTAAAAGGCAGTTTGACTTGACTTGGAACTCAAAGGCAGTTTGACTTGACTTGGGACCCGAAGGCAGTTTGACTTGACTTGGGACTCAAAGGCAGTTTGACTCGACTTGGGACTCGAAGGCAGTTTAATTGACTCGACTTGGGACTCGAAGGCAGTTTGACTCGACTTGGGACTCAAAGGCAGTTTGGCTCGACTTGGGACTCAAAGGCAGTTTGACTTGACTTGGGACTCGAAGGCAGTTTGACTCGACTTGGGACTCAAAGGCAGTTTGGCTCGACTTGGGACTCAAAGGCAGTTTGACTTGACTTGGGACTCAAAGGCAGTTTGACTCGACTTGGGACTCAAAGGCAGTTTGACTCGACTTGGGACTCAAAGGCAGTTTGACTTGACTTGGGACTCGAAGGCAGGTAGACTCGACTTGACTTGACTTGACTTGACTTGAGACTGGAATAAGGCAGTTTGACTCGACTTGGGACTCAAAGGCAGTTTGACTCGACTTGGGACTCAAAGGCAGTTTGACTCGACTTGGGACTCAAAGGCAGTTTGACTCGACTTGGGACTCAAAGGCAGTTTGACTCGACTTGGGACTCAAAGGCAGTTTGACTCGACTTGGGACTCAAAAGCAGTTTGACTTGACTTGGGACTAAAAGGCAGTTTGACTTGACTTGGGACTAAAAGGCAGTTTGACTTGACTTAAGACTCAATTGCAGTTTGACTTGACTTGGGACTCAAAGGCAGTTTGCCTTGACTTGGGACTCAAAGGCAGTTTGACTCGACTTGGGACTCAAAGGCAGTTTGACTCGACTTGGGACTCAAAGGCAGTTTGCCTTGACTTGGGACTCAAAGGCAGTTTGACTCGACTTGGGACTCAAAGGCAGTTTGCCTTGACTTGGGACTCAAAGGCAGTTTGCCTTGACTTGGGACTCAAAGGCAGTTTGACTCGACTTGGGACTCAAAGGCAGTTTTCCTTGACTTGGGACTCAAAGGCAGTTTGACTTGACATAGGATACAAAGGTACATGTAGTTTGCCTTGACTTGGGACTCGAAAGCAGTTATACCTAACTTGAGAATCTAAGGCAGTTTGACTGTACTTGACTTGAGACTCAAAGCATAAGCCAAGTCTTCCAACAAGGGATTCAACATCAATAAACTATATTCCCAAAAGGTTTCACAAGTAAACATTTTTCAAAAACGAAAATGCACCAACATTAACCTTTTTGAAGCTGTTGGGTATTATCAGCTGTGTTGTATTTCTTGTAGCCGTACTGTTGAAGGTAACATTCTAAGTCATCAACCTGATGTCTCATTGCATGACACAGCTCTCCACAAGCATCTAAGGTATCTTGAAAGGATTCTGAAGAGGTCTGTAAACCACAAATGTGCTTGTTTGCATTCTCCTGTTGAAAAAGAAGTGCAATCTTTATTGGACAAAAGGAAAGAAATGTATGTACATGTATTAAGGAGCTTAATTTTTTAGATTTGTCCGCCTATGTGGCCAAGTCGGAGCCTGCAAAGTCTTGGCCACAGTATAGGGCTACACTACTTTTAGAAGGCTAAAAGTGATTTTCTGATGTTTACATTCGGACGTGACGAATCACTTTTAGCTGATTAAGTTTGATTGTACATGGCGAATTATTGGCCATGCCTGCACGACCAATATGGCGCCTGTTCACAAATCTGAAATTTCACCATGGAGGTCCTTAGAATCTCCAGAATTCTGCACAGTGGTTGATTTTTTCCGATGATTCTTTTAAACAGCAAAAAACTTGTCCAACGTCTTTGTACTCGTGGCTGCTTGACCAATGTTCCGCCGAGGCGCATACGTCATTCCGCAAACAATGCAATACCACAAGAGGGCGGGCAGTGGGGTCACCGGGTTCACAGCCGGCCACAGCTCACAGCCAATCAGCGCATAGCAATCCCGCCCTCTTGTGGTAATGTATTGTTTGCCATGTTTGCAGAATTATTGTATTGTTTGCCATGTTTGCGGAATTATGACGTATGCGCCTCAACGGAACATTGGTTAAGCAGCCACGAGTACGGAGAAAATGCAAAGAAAAATAAATTGACGTTGGACAATTTTTTTGCTGTTTAAAAAGAATCATCGGGAAAAAATCGACCACTGTGCAGAATTAATTCTGGAGATTCCAAGGACCTCCATCAGTCCATGGTATGTTTTTCAATGTTTAATTTTGATTGTAAGGTGAAATTTCAGATTTGTGAACAGGCGCCATATTGGTCGTGCAGGCATAGCCAATTTATATTTCGCCATGGACAATAAAACTTAATCAACTAAAAGTGATTCATCATGTCCCAATCAGTTTTAGCCTTCTAAAAGTAGGGCTACACTAGCCCGAATGCTGACGGCCGACTTGATATCAAATAGATTGAGTTGCGGGATATTCTGCAATTGCTCAAAAAAATGGTCACCAAGTTTTTGAAAATTTTGTCCAAATTTATTTGTATTTCAGGGATGAGATGCTAATTCTGCTCAGCTGCTTTTAATAAAAAATAAACGAATTTTATCCCAGCCTTGGTCATGTCATGGCCATGGTCATGTAAACTCAGAAAAATTTCCAAGAAAATGGAATATGCCCCACCCCGCATAAGCCCCGCCTCGCCCCGTACCTTCATTTTCTGCGCATCATACAGAATTTCTTTGAGCACGAGCCTTGCCGAGGCTTCGTCTTGATTTGCGGAAGACGATCTCACGGCAACTGGCTTCTGCATACACGTCTTCAACTTCGCCGTTTCTTTATCTGTATACGCTGCTACGCGATGCAGTTTTGTAAAGAAGTTTTCCTTGTCCATTTTTCCTGACAATTTTTGACAAGGTTTGAAATCAAAACAGGCGCGCTCTAGCTCTACGGTCACTTTGAATAGCGCCCTCTGTTGACGTTTACTAATTGACAGGCGATCGATCGACTCTCGCAGTCGATTTCTTGTTCAGACAGCAGCGACCTGGCGAATACAATATTACTATTATTTCAAGATGGTTTCATGAACTCAGATTCACAATGAGAGATCAGGGAGACTTCAAAGGCGGTAAGTTTCGTCTGAGTGTATTTCCATTTGCTTGGTAACTTTGACGTCAACATTTTGATCTGTCAAACATGACATGACAGCGGACGTTTCTTCCTCCATGGTATGGTGAAGGGTTGGTGGGGGCGTGGCGGTGGTGCCGTGCCGGGGGGAGGGGTCTTCAACTTTTAATATAGGAGTGGCACAACAAGGGGCGGGGGCGGGGGCGGGGGCGGGGGCGGGGCACACTTATTATTCTTCCAAGCAGCTTGTATAACTTGTCGGGTTTACGAGATTTGTTCCATATTTTAGTGCCAACTTTTTTGTTTGAAAATGAGGAAATAATTTCGTTTCGGCTACTGGTCGGCATTTCTCCTTTTAATAATAAGACTCAATAACCACCAAAAAATGTTAATACGTACTTTAAACTACATTGTAAAGGGAAGTGAATTTATAGTCGACTCAAGTCCCGATTTTTTGACTTGACTCAAGACTCGAACCTCAAATTACTTGACTTGACTTTAGACTCGAACCTCAAATGACTTGACTTGAGACTTGAACCTCAAATGACTTGACTTGACTTGAGACTCGAACCTCAAATGACTTGACCTGACATGAGACTTGAACCTTGAACCTCACTTGACTTGACTTGAGACTCGAACCTCAAATGACTTGACTTTAGACTCAAACCTCAAATGACTTGGCTTGAGACTTGAACCTCAAATGACTTGACTTGACTTATTGAGACTCGAACCTCAAATGACTTGACCTGACATGAGACTTGAACCTTGAACCTCAAATGACTTGGCTTGACTTGAGCCTCGAACCTCAAATAACTTGACTTGACTTGAGCCTCGAACCTCAAATGACTTGACTTGACTTGAGACTCGAACCTCTAATGACTTGACTTGACTTGAGACTCGAACCTCAAATGACTTGACTTGACTTGGGACTCAAACCTCAAATGACAAATGACTCAAAGGCAGCATGACTTGACTTGACTTAATTGGGACTCGAAGGCAGCTTGACTTGACTTGACTTGGGACTCGAAGGCAGCTTGACTTGACTTGACTTGGGACTCGAAGGCATGCAGTTTGACTTGACTTGGGACACGAAGGCAGTTTGACTTGACTTGACTTGGGACTCGAGGGCAGTTTGACTTGACTTGACTTGACTTGAGACTCAAAGACAGTTCAACTTGACTTGACTTGGGACTCGAAGGCAGTTTGACTTGACATTGGGACTCGAAGACAGCTTGACTTTACTTGACTTGGGACTCGAAGGCAGCTTGACTTGACTTGAGACTTGAGGGCAGTTTGACTTGACTTGACTTGTGACTCAAAGGCAGCTTGACTTGACTTGACCTTGGGACTTGAAGACAGCTTGACTTGACTTGACTTGGGACTCGAAGGCAGCTTGACTTGACTTGACTTGGGACTCGAAGGCAGTTTGACTTGACTTGACTTGGGACTCGAGGGCAGTTTGACTTGACTTGGGACTCGAAAACAGCTTTACTTGACTTGACTTGAGACTCCAAGACAGTTCGACTTGACTTGACTTGGGACTCGAGGGCAGCTTGACTTGACTTGGCCTTGGACTTGACTTGGGACTTGAGGGCAGTTTGACTTGACTTGAATTGGGACTCAAAGGTAACTTGACTTGACTTGGGACTCGAAGGCAGCTTGATTTGACTTGACTTGGGACCCGAAGACAGTTCGACTTGACTTGGGACTCGAGGGCAGCTTTACTTGACTTTACTTGGGACTCGAAGACAGCTTGACTTGACTTGACTTGTGACTTGACTTGGGACTTGAGGGCAGTTTGACTTGACTTGAATTGGGACTCAAAGGTAACTTGACTTGACTTGGGACTCGAAGGCAGCTTGATTTGACTTGACTTGGGACCCGAAGACAGTTTGACTTGACTTGACTTGGGACTCGAAGGCAGTTTGACTTGACATTGGGACTCGAAGACAGCTTGACTTTACTTGACTTGGGACTCGAAGGCAGCTTGACTTGACTTGAGACTTGAGGGCAGTTTGACTTGACTTGACTTGTGACTCAAAGACAGTTTGACTTGACTTGACTTGGGACTCGAAGGCGGTTTGACTTGACTTGACTTGACTTGACTTGGGACTCGAAGGCAGCTTGACTTGACTTGGGACTCGATAACAGCTTGACTTGACTTTTCTTAATTGGGACTCGAGGGCAGTTTGACTTGACTTGAATTGGGACTTAGAGGCAGCTTGAATTGACTTGACTTGGGACTCAAAGACTTGGGACTCGAGCAGAGGGAGACTCGTTACCACCCAATTCCTAATTAGAAGAACTGGAATACGCAGCTCTATAGCAAATGCATGGAGCTGCGTATTTCGTGGCACGAATTTGGCGCGCGTGCATTGCTGACAAGTCTGTGCCTTTAAAACATTGCTCTCTCTCATTTGATTTGAAGAGGCATAAAACAAAATTTAAAAATAAATAAAAAACAAAATAAGGGAAGAAGGACTTTTTTTTAGTGGGGGGATACCAGT
The DNA here is from genome assembly GCA_037783545.1 of Henricia sp. BOLD:AAB3569. Taxonomy (NCBI): domain Eukaryota; kingdom Metazoa; phylum Echinodermata; class Asteroidea; order Spinulosida; family Echinasteridae; genus Henricia; species Henricia sp. BOLD:AAB3569. Next base: position 331,677 of record JBBELK010000607.1, on the reverse strand, counting down.
CAGGCATCACTATTTTTTGTTCCTCGAAATGATTTATTAGCCATCAGAAAGAGCGATCGAATAATACGTGTAGAGAAACAAAAATTTGGCAGGGGAAAAATAGAAGATTTCACTTAGAAAAACTAAACATTAAAAATGCCAAACTTAATCAAAGACTAAAGACCCAACACTTATCCCAGAACAAGGAAATTGCAACCATACCGTACCATGCAACATCATTCATTAAAAAATAACTTGTTGCTCACTTATTGACAAAATTGTCAGATTTTGTATCTTAAAATTTTCATCATTTGCAGTGATCCAAAATTTGTCTTCATGAGTTGACAAGAAAAACCTGACTAAAAGTTTTGATAGCAATGGCAACATGATTTTTCCCATGTAGAATGGTATCTTTGTGGGAGAAATTGCAAACTGAAAGTTCTTTTTTGAAAAAAATGTTGTGAATGATTTATTCATTCAACACAAAAAACCATGCATGGATTTTTAAGGTTTTCTTAAGTATTACTGCATCTATGTGGCTGAAATTTCTACAAGGCAGTTTATCAACATTATTCTTTAGTAAATGTAATGCTGTTGTTCCTGTTTTTAAAAGTTTTCCAATCATGTAATCTGTGTATAAAGAATAGATCTTAGCAGTCACATTGTCACAGTGCGTCATGCACGAGTAGGCACTTTGTGGGTCTATTGTCACATCATTTGAATATGAAAACCTGCCCTCTGTCATGGCCGCCATGCATAAGGTCTATTGTCACACTTGGTGTGTAGACGGCAACTTCATGGAACGACTCCTATTAAGAATCCAGACTTGTGTACTTAGCTCCATGACAAGGAAAACTAATCAGCCGTAAAATGAAGAAATGATTGGTAGAGCTACATGACCCATGGACTTGATTGGTTACCGTGGCAACAGAGTATCGTCTCCACGGCAACCGACACTGGTTGTGGTTGCTTGGGTGAATAGGTCACTTTGATGGAGACTATCGATTATTCTAATTGGCTGGTTAACTGTTCTGTGTACCGTACCTGTACACACACTTAGGCCTGTATATACGGACCCCGTAAGGGGACTCGATTCCAAAAAAGATGTGATTGTTTTTATAATTTTGTTCCCTTGTTTTATTATTTCGTTCCCTCGAATTATTTTGTTCCCTCGAAATAGTATTTAATTTCTTCGAAATAGTAGGCCCTGTTTTATTCCCTCAAAATAATTTTCGTTCCCTCAAAATAATTATTGTTCCCTCGAAATATTACTTTGTTCTCTCGAGGGAACAAAGAATATTTTGAGGAAACAAAGTATTTCGAGGGAACACAAATTATTTTGAGGGAATGAAATACTTTTTTGAGGGAACAAAAAAATTATTTGAGGGAACAAAAAAATAATTCGCGGGAACAATATATTTTTTAAAGTCTCCTTATGGGCTCTGTACCAAATATAATTTGCAGATATGAACAACAGCATTTTGCGCTTATAATCAACACCACAAGTCCCTGGGTCTTAATTCAAGTCACAAGCTATTCAAATGAACTCCAACAAAGGCATTCTTTTGTGCATGATCATCTTTTGCTTCTTGTTACTGGACTTGTGACGGACTTGTGCGGGACTTGTCACGGACCTGTGATTTTATCGGCTCTGGACTTGTGATAAACTTGTGATAAACTTGTGATGGACTCGACTACAACCCTGCCCCAGACCTGCCCTAGACCTGCCCTTTACTCCCCTAATTGGCTTTCCACTCCAACCCATCTTTCTGCCTGACTGCTTTTCTTTGTGAACATTCCTCCCAGCATTATGTTTTAATGTGCTGTTTTTGCATGTCCTACGGCCTGTCCGCATTGTATTTTTTTTGGTCAAACATTACCAAGATGATGGGTACTTTTCCCATTTTAAGTCCAATGCGGACAGCCTGGGACGTTTTCCTCTCAGTAACTTTTCCTGAGTCCAGCAGTTACTTTTCCTCATCCTGGCCAACTGCTGCCCAGGAAAATTGACCAGGGAACTTTTCCCGAGATGATAAATCCAGTGCGGACACAACGAGTTGGTAAAAGTGCTCTGGAAGTGTACGTCTGGGCCGTGAAGGTCATACTGCGAAGGGACGTCTGTGCATGCTCTCCCGCGGTCTTGGTAAAGTTTTCCCGTGTCAAAAAGTCCAAATGCGGACAGCAGTAAAATTTAGCCATTTTTCATTTTACCATTGTCTCAGTAAAACCTACCGAAAAACAAATCCAATGCGGACACGGCTTGAGTCATTTCACCTTTGAAGAAGACACTGCTAGGGTCGGAACATGGCGCCACTAATTGTACAGTTTTTTATATATTTTTATGAATAATGCAAGGTGTCAAGAGGTTTGCTTATGACGGCGGAAAATCCAAGAAGAATGCTGCAGAGGACGACTGGGATACATGTACCTTCCCAGTTACGAAACCAGTCAAAGGTGAATATTGCTTAGCCAATTTTTACGCTTAGCAAAAATTGCAGAGTACCAGTCAGATTTGTACAAAAGGCATGAGATTTTAGATGGTAACCTATTTTTGCTAAGCACAATTTTTCTGTGCAAAGTAGTTTTTGCTAACCTTGTAAAGCCTTCAAGCAGAAAAAGGTATCAGTGGTGTCTAATGGTATAAATTTGTATTTAAAAAAAAAGATTTCAGTCTGTGATTGTATGATTTTAGATTTCTTGATTTTCTAATGAACACAGTAATTGGTGTGGTGTCCAAACACCATGGCAATGAAATTGAATAACCAAATAACATGGAATGAGAGGAAATTATATGGTCCTCATTGGAATTTGAACCCGAGACCTCTGACACACTGGGGAGATGCTCTACCACCTGAGCTATGAGGCACAGTGGTATACCGGTACTCCCTCAGGTTTCCCCAAGACCTCTGACACACTTGGGAAATGCTCTACCAGCTGAGCTATGAGGCACTGTGGTACATGTATACTCCCTCAGGTTCCCCCCCTCCCCCAAGACCTTTTGACACACTAAGCAGATGCTGTACCAGCTGTGCTACAAGGCACAGTGGTATACTCCCTCAGGTTTCCCGAAGACCTCTGACACACTTGGGAAATGATCTAACAGCTGAGCTATGAAACACAGTGGTATACTCCCTCTGGTTTCTCCCAAGACCTCTGATACACCGGGCAGATGCTCCACCAACTGAGCTATGAGGCACACTGGTATACTCCCTCAGGTTTCCCCCAAGACCTCTGACACACTTGGGAAATGATCTACCAGCTGAGCTATGAGGCACAATGGTATACTCCCTCAGGATTCCCCCTAGACCTCCGACACACTGGGCAGATGTTCTACCAGTTGAGCTTTGAGGCACAGTGGTATACTCCCTCAGGTTTTACCCAAGATCTCCAACACACTAGGCAGATGCTCTGCCAGCTGAGCTATGAGGCACAGTGGTATACTCCTTCATGTTTTCCCCCATAACCTCTGACACACTGGGCAGATGCTCTACCACCTTAGCTATAAGGCACATGTCATACATGTACACACTCTCAGGTTTTCTCCATGTGTTCCGTGGATGTGTAACAGAACATTTTGATTTTTTAATGGAAATGTCTTAAACAAAACAAAAACAAAAACAGAAGCGTGTCTACGTTCATCCTTTTCATTTAGAAATAAATATACAAAAACTTTCAAATCGATTTTAATTAATTTATTTATTACTTTAAGAAACCAAAGAACTTAGCTCACTAAAAGACACCTGGAGCATACAGAAGAATGTGTCTCTGGGTGATTTGCCGTTGAAACCCCAGAGGGCTGCAGTCCATGCTCCGCCCACTGGAACCGGATTCTACTCACGGCATGGCAAACACAATTCATTTAAAGGGAACGACGCAGTGAAATCGACAACCAGCATTCTAAAAACTAGTCAACCAAGTAAGTATGTAAAAAAGAAGAAAAAAAATACATGTAATATAGGTTTTTACCGGCCAATTCTTCTAGTTTTTCTGATCATTTTCGTTATTGGTCATTCAATTTTCTTGTGATTTTGTTCACACCCGATCAAACTGAGGTTTCTTTTTCATGGATGTGGTGATCACATTAATTTTTGAGGTAGTGTTGAAGGCTTAAAGGTACAATGTAGAATACATGATGATTGGTAAACCGTTACAAATAGTTTTATCGCCCTGTGTGATTGAAGATACTCATGAAAAAAGAACCAGCTCCGTACTTCGTCTAACTTTTGAGAAAACAGTCAAAAAAAGGGTTTACAGTCATTTCGCCCCAAAACCACTTCGCCCTAAAACCACTTCGCCCTGAACCACGGCCTGTGCACGAAGTTGTTTTGTGGTGAAGTGGCTTTTGGGCGAAGTAGTGTTTGGATGAAGTGGTTTGGGGGCGAAATGGCACTCGGGCGAAATGGTTTTGGGGCGAAATGAATTGATGTCTCGCGAGACGAAAAATAATTGTTTTGCTCATTTCTCAAAGACTATAGCACTTCAGATAAAACAATTTCAGGGGAAGTTTTCTGCCATCATCATGTTTATATCGTGTTAAAGTTATGTGTGAATCTGTGAACATTTCTAATTTTTCGAGATACCAATCATGTATACTACCTTTAAGAATGCGTGTGGTTTAGTGTGTGCTAGGCAACGGGCATTGTTGCCCCACCAGTGTTTAGCAAATTGTGCTTTTGAAGCTAGCAAATGTTTGCCAGTGCTTAAGGTCATAGTCTTTATGAAATAGCTGGAGCCTCCGTTAGCACAAAATCGGCTGCTAAACAGCACCATGAAATTGGCCCCAGGTAAGGGAGACATTTCAGGCAGAATGATGCACTCTGCTTCAGTGGCTGTTACGAAGGCTGGTGCAATAGAACATATCGAATAGCCGCCATTTCGTGGGGCAGTTTCTCTGCTCCTCGAGGACATGCATGGTTGCACATATTGTGCTTCCATTGTTAAACGGTTTAAGTAACAAAAGCTGCCCCACGAAATGGCGGCTATTCGATACGGTCTATACATGTTACTTACCATACATCTCTCAGCCTCCTCGATCTTTCTAAACTCCTCAAAAAAAGTTTGGAAAGTCAAGTTTGACTGACGATTTCTCTCTTGTTGCAAAATAATTTTCCTTGAATTTTATATCATTGCAAAGCCCTGTTATTCCTCTTTATGATGATGTGTCATTTGTTATGATTAAGCAATTGGGGGATGTGCAGCACAGCTGAATACGGGGGCGGGTGTAAAGTGAAATGTCACAAAATGCATTGCTATTGTCAAAAGGTGCATTGACAAATTCCCATCCTCCAAGCAAAATGGGAATGCACTGCATGACAATAGCAGTGAATTTTGTGACATTTCACTTTCCACCCACCCCTGTATTCCGCTATACTGCACATCCCCCAATTGATTAATCATAACAAATGACACATCACTGTAAAGAGGAATAACAGGGCTTTGCAATGATACCAAATTCAAGGGAAATTATTTAGTAACAAGAGAGAAATCGTCAGTCAAACTTGACTTTCCGAACTTTTTTTGAGGAGTTTATCAGAGTATAAATAAATAACTTTATTTCTTTTTTTCAGAGAGCAGTTTGTCACTGGCTTCGCATCAGCGAGGCGGTTATTCATACTCCCAGCCTGAGCCTGGCACAACCACACTGCCCAAGTTAGCTGTAGGCGGTGGCAGTCTCACGCAGTCATCATCACAGAGTCGTTATAACAATACAAATGCACATGAAAGACACTCGCCCAGGGATAGAGGTAAGACAATGAAATGATAGAATTGGGCTTTGATCTGTGGTTGGCCTAAAGGTAGGATACTTGTTTTGTAAACTGTTAAAAACGGCATGATTTCCACTGGTTATTAAAAGCATAGGTCGAGAAAACTATCTTGTAGAAATTTCAGCCACATAAACCCCGTTCTCACTAAAGAATTCGCTTCGTTTGACGAAGATTAGTTAATCATCGTTAGTTAATGAAGCGTGCGTTCATATATCACTTAACAAAGATCGAATGAAGATCGAATGAAGAGCGGTACCGTACACATTATAAGCGACCGCTAACGAAGATCGAATGAAGCTGTGGGAGGTCGTACGTCTAGATGCACTGTGTGGTTTTCCAGTGGCGCGTCAAAAACAACGCTTGCTGGGCGCTTGACACACAATGCGCTTGTGCAACCAGGCCTGCCAAATTGCTTCGTTGAACGATATGGGAGCGTTCTCATTACAAATTTGCTTAATCGAATGGAGCGATTCTAATCATCATGATCATCGTCGAATGAAGAGGCGTGCGTTCACATCAGGAAAACTCTACGTCGAATCATTGTCGAACGAAGCGATTTCTCTCTTGAGAACAGGGGTCAAAGATGCAGTAATACTTCTGAAAACCTGAAAAATCCAAGTACGGTTTTTGTGCATGGATGAATGGCTCCAAAGATCGCCTACTAGCGATCTTTGGAGATTCAATTAGTTTTGTCATTTTTCTCATGAATGGGGGCAATTCAGACGAAATAATTTCACAGGATGATTACTACCATTACCATCTTGATAACAAGTAAGCTTAAAGATAATAATTCAGAAATTACCAAACAAGTGGACTACCTTTAAAGAAAGATTACATGATTAGACAACTTTTAAAAACGGAAACAACATCATTAACTAACTAAAGAATAATGTTGATAAACTGCCTTGTAGAAATTTCAGCCACATAGATGCAGTAATACTTCAGAAAACCTGAAAAATCCATGCATGGTTTTTGTGTTAAATGAATGGTAAAACAGCAACTTCAGTTGGCAATTTCTCCCACAAAAGTAATGCTGTAACCGAACAGACGAACCGAATGGGATTTTACCAAACTTGGCACTTCCGAACCGAACTGGACCGAATCGAACATTTCACTCAGTTCGGCTGTTCGGGAGTGTTTCACTTTGGATTTCACATTAACTGTGAAAGATAGCTGGCTTCCTAAATGTCAAAAACCCACTCGAAATGACTGCTTATTGTATATGCACTGTACAAAGCAATTCTTGTGCCAAATCAGATCCGACATTTTGAGCCTGGAGCTGGCACCCACTGTACGGACATGCATGACTCCGTACCGACATGACTTCACAATCAATATCCACACGGATGTCACTCGATCGGTGCCGATCAAATATTGTATTGGCTTTATCACCGCAACGTGTCAGAGCCATCTGCACCGTGTGCTGATAATTATCGATTGATCGAAACGGTTGAATTGCAAACGCCCTCTAGCGGCGTGGATACATTTGCATTGTGAAAATGGAGTATCGGGACAGAATTTTCTTGGACAGAATTTTTCGCACAACATTGTGAATAGCATTTTGATGGAAATCAATAAGCCCTACATGTAGCTCTTACAGAAACACAGCGATACAGCTGGCATAATCAATTTTTAAAAATATGTCTGTCTTTTTATTTTTTATAGGGAGCTCACAAAAACCAAATCTGTATTCGTCTAGTTCCCCGCATCTCTATGGTAACAGCAAAGGCACAGCACCAGGGAGCCAGTGGCCCAGCTTGTAACAGTTTCATGTACAACAGAAATTGGACATGAAACAGTCGCAAGTCTGAATTCATTGCAGCATTTCAGCAAGTGAATACATTTTGAGAAGTGGCATTCTTTACAGCCAATGAATTTTTAACACCGGGATTATTTTTGGCAAAAAATACCAAATTTTTGAAAAAGGCAAATGTGATTTAGCCAACAGTTAAGACTAGAGGCCAATTTCATGGATTTGCTTAGCCCAGAATTTCTACAAACCAAAGTTGTATGTCAAATTGTGTTTTTAGAAACCGCAGCAAAATATTAGTAAATGGGTAGTTCACTTGTGTTACATTATACAGTGATAGGCCGTCCTGGTTACGAGCGTATATTGGACATTTGTACACAGGGTTTTAAGAAAGGCATACACTATTTGTAATTCTTTTTGGGCCTAAGTTATCTCTTCAGAACAACTGAAACTTATATTTTTATTTTGAGACCAGACAAAGGTATTTTCTGGAAAATATGGTCTGTGTTGCCAAAATGCCCACTTTACCGTGGAAAGACTCATATACAGATCAAACACAATTTTAGCTGGCAACCCATTTTTGCAATATTGATTCCGGTGACGTCACGCCTTCCATCCATTATTTTGGTTGTCATTTTTCATGACCCACGTGGCTCGAGTGATAACCGGCCAAAAACGCAACAAAAGCGCATTGGTTGCACTTATCTCTGTTACTTAACCTTGCTTTATGATGTTGCGTCATGGCTGTTGTATCGATAAAGATAAAAATGTATTTCTTCAGGCTAAAATTTGTGATCAAGTAAAAGTACTTTCATTTTTACAAGCTGCAGTGCATGCTCAATAATTTAAACGTATTGCATACGCGCAGCGCGCAAGCAGCATCTTCAAATGAAAGTACGCAAAGATTTACATGCGTATATATATGGAGCTTAATTATTTTACGTGTGCCCATGTGTGGGTATATGCGCCTGACCGTTGACCACCAAACATTCCCGGATGTTCTATGTCACAGAAAGCAATCAATCAATACATGTAGGAAACAGCGGAGTGCGACTTTACGTTGTGACAGGTCACATATTTCTTTCGAAAAAATATTTAATTGTCCTTTTGCCAAACTTAATCAAAATGACATGGCATGAAAACCAGGCATTATTTAAAAGTAACTTTTAATTCAATTCTGTTTAGTGGAAACGTTGAATGTACACATACATGTTAGGCAGATCTGCTTTGAGCTATTTTTAAGACAAGTTCGTATTTCTTGTGGGGCTATTATGTGGGCTGGGAATCAGTCTAGGAATCATCTGTGTTACCTCAACACCACATGTGTCCTTCATGTTTCGACCAATTTTTATTAATTATATTTATACGATATTCATGTATTTATTTAAAAATTTGGACAAAAACTATATAGTTAATCACTGTACAGAATTATGATTTTCAGAGAATTATGCTTGTCGTGTGTATATAAACTCCTCAAAAAGTTCGGAAGGTCAAGTTTGACTGACGATTTCTCGTTTTTTTTTTTAATTATATTTATACGATATTCATGTATTTATTTAAAAATTTGGACAAAAACTATATAGTTAATCACTGTACAGAATTACGATTTTCAGAGAATTATGCTTGTCGTGTGTGTATATAAACTCCTCAAAAAGTTCGGAAGGTCAAGTTTGACTGACGATTTCTCTCTTGTTGCAGAATAATTTTCCTTGAATTTTATATCATTGGAAAGCCCTGTTATTCCTCTTTACGATGTGTCATTTGTTATGATTAAGCAATTGGGGATGTGCAGCACAGCTGAATACGGGGGCGGGTGTAAAGTGAAATGTCACAAAATGCATTGCTATTGTCATAAAGTGCATTGACACATTCCCATCCTCCAAGCAAAAGGGGAAATGCACTGCATGACAATAGCAATGAATTTTGTGACATTTCACTTTCCACCCACCCCTGTATTCCGCTATACTGCACATCCCCCAATTGATTAATCATAACAAATGACACATCGCTGTAAAGAGGAATAACAGGGCTTTCCAAGGATACCAAATTCAAGGGAAATGATTTAGTAACAAGAGAGAAATCGTCAGTCAAACTTGACCTTCCGAACTTTTTTTGAGGAGTTTATATTTAGAGTATTTTAAAAGTTTGCTGTGCTTGTGTTTTTAATAGTTTTAACATTTTATATAGAAGTCTATTTTCAGAACACTTCTTGCAGTAGTGGCCTGCATATTTGACAAAAAAATAGCCTAAATTTTAACCTTCACCCTTTGTACGTTGCCAAGGTTACTGGGTCTAAAACCAGTGAACTGTTTCCCTGCGCTTTAGCAATGGGCGTTTCAGTATAGGGCTAAAGGGGGGAATGACGTGTTCAGAATGCCGAGCGTTAATTGGTCAGCTGACAACAGCAGGGAGCATGCTACTGTGCATGCGCAGTTGGATTACATGGAGCGTGTGTACAAATTAATTCTGACGACACAACATGGGTTTTGTGAAGTGAATGTATGTAGCCTCGAGTTTTTACAGATGCATGATACTGCGTGCTCCAGCCAGTACAGTGAACTGCTGTTCGCTGTATTCTTTCGAGCACTCGGGGTGATCAAGCAAGTGTTTTCCTATAGCAGATGTGTGTTCGGGTTGTGAGCATTCTTGCAGACGGCTGTTTGCGGGAAGCAGGCAGGTTGCTGCAGATGGAGCATGCTGTTTAATGCAATCCGCCAGTCTTTGGGACGTGCGAACTACGTACCGAGCATCACATTGATCACCCCGAGTGCTCGAAACAATACAGCGAACAGCAGTTCACTGTACTGGCCAGAGCATGCAGTATCATGCATCTGCACATGCTCGAGGCTACATTCATTCACTTTACAAAACCTGTGTTGTGTCGTCAGAAATAATTTGTTCACACGCTCCATGTAATCTAACTGCACATGCACAGTAGCATTCTCCCTGCTGTTGTCGAGCTGACCAATTAACGCTTAACACGTCATTCCCGCCTTTAGCTATTGTCGATAGCGTCACCAGGCCATTCTTGCGTTTTGCTCTGATAAGTGCAAGCCGAAAAGTGCTTTAGCATGTCTTTGTCGTTACTTAAGTAATTCCATTTTTCGGTTTTGCAGTACCAAACACTTCATTTAAAGCTAGTTGTAAACAAAAAAGGACAGCACGTCAAAATGGCAGCCATATCAGCATAGCATGTGTTTAGAGTTCACACTGTAGTTTTTCGTTTTAAATTTAAAAGTACCCACTTTGGTGAAATGACTAAATGAGTCACAAAGGTTCGGGCTTCATCTCTCAGAAATTATTATTCGTCAAATTAGCGATGGATTTTTGGTTCTATGGTTGTCAAAACCCGACCCAGCCTGTGGGACAGACTGATTTCCCTAGAGGGGTTACATAAGTTTGTTTAAGTGATGCAACCTTTATGGCCTGGAGCCAATTTTATAACAATTTGCTTAGCACAAAAAGTTTTCTTAGAAACGGTAACAAAATATCAGTAAAAAGACATCACATACAGTTTTGGCTGGTAACACATCTTTGCAAAATAAAGCAAAAAAATTCTGTGCTCAGAAGCGCCATGAAATTGGCCCCTGGTCCCACATCTGCGTCAAATGTGACGTGCAAAGTTAGCATTTAAAGATAATCTCTATTTCTGGATGTGGCAAGTACAACATTTAATCCCAAGATACTACGTGTAAAAAAAAAACTATCATTTTACAACCGATTTAAACCCAAATTTCACACGTAAACAAGGCCCAACAAATTTCCTGAAGTGAGTTTCATCAATTTTGTCCAAAAGGTTGAGATTTAAAAGCCATACGAAAAAAACCCAGGGTGGGGTATTTGACCCATTTTCTGTACATTGTTTGAACCCGAGGGTGGGGATTCTTGTCACCTAAATGTTGCCCCAGGGGTGGGGATTTTGTCACGCAAAAAGTGATAGGGTTGTGCGCCTTGGCCAGGTAGCCACCTAGTTGAAGCGAAATGGTTCTGGTGATTTCCTGATGGCAGCAATAATGTTAATGGCAAAAATGCCAGAGTATCCTAGGGATGACATGTGCGCTATACAAGTGTCCGCCATTTATTTTAATAGGAGAAAAGGGAAGATAGCCGCAGTGTGATCAAAGTAAAATGAATATTTTATTGTTAAATGGTTTTGATCAGGTTGATGTAATTAATAACTGAAATCAATTAAATGTTCTTAATGCTTAAAAAGAATTAACCTTTTCACCCCAAAATATTTGCTTTTTTTTTAACATTCTGTCTTAAATATAAATTGTTTTAGATAATTGAAAATTGTGTTATCAACTGCAGCAGGCTGTTAGTAATTTTACGAGAAAACAAATTCGAAAAATTGTAACATCTCACAGATGCATTGCATTTCATTAAACTGGTTTTTGCACTGTTTGAAAAAGAATATAGTATTTTACTTTTTTTTTTACATAAAACCCCAGATTGTCCATTTCCCCCACTTTCAGCATTTTGAAATACGTAGTAAAGAGTGATTATTGGACTTTTCTCTGACTTCCATACTGGAGTTATGAGAGGGTCTGGTTGGGGGTCAAACCCCATCCCCAGCCCCTACTCTTACATCAAAAAAATAAATGCAATGCATTTTGTATGTGTCCCCTTGTCCGCAACAAGCTGACATAAAAACAAAAACTGACGGACAACTCCCTTCCCCCCTTGATTGGGGGAGGGACTCAGTAGACTGGTACCCTGTCCATGTGCGCTACGCTGCTATCGCTATACAAGGACAGGCACACACCGAGCAATAATCACGCGTGTATTAAATATATGCACGATCTATTTTTAGAGTAAGCTCAACGACGAGTGAATTTCGCAATCGTTAATTTTGTCGCTGGGTTATGCATATCCTATTCAATCTTTGCCATCCCTTATAATTCTTTAGTAATTTTGGCAGTGTACTTGTCAATGCTCAGGTTGTCCTGATGCATTACTTTTTACTTGAAATGGCCCTGTTTGCCGTATTTTTAAGCCGCTAAACATCAATATCACTGGGTGTGTTACCGTCGTTCAAAGAAGTTTTTTCATCCCATAAAAAAACTTGACAAGAAATGACATCGATGCCAAATCAAACAAAGGCGCGCAACTTGATGTATTTAGTTGAATTCTGCGTATTGTAAACACCCATGAACGAACACACACTGTCCATGCAGTACACGATGTACATTTACGCACACGAACCAATGGCGTTGTGTAACAAAATTGCACTACATTCTTCTGAGCGCGGGCTTGGCGCTTGCGCAAACCGTGACACAGCCCTTTTAATTTGCATAAACATCCAGGAATTCCTGGATATTTATGCCAAACATGGCGGCGTGTACCTGTCCTCATATACAACGAAGGGGAAGTAAATATGAGGACAGGGAACCAGTCTAGGGACTCAGCAGGTCAAATCAATGCATAGTTCCGACCCGTCAATCAAGCCGAACCCGCCGACCAATCACAACAGAGCTAGCAGACGGCGCCCACATAGGTCAAAGTGCACTGCATCACAACATTCACGCGATTGTCTGCCCATATACAGTTTGTATGTTGTATGCAGTGATGATCCGGGTGAAGTTTGGTTTCAATGTCGGGCGATTCGCTGTTCAAAGGTAGGAAAGCGCATTATGAATATATGGCATCCCTGCATTACTAGCCCTTTGCTCAGTGTGTGCTACGGTATAACTGTCGACACGAAAACATAAATACCTTTGAGTTTTCTCCAATAAATCTGTGCTTTCCATGCCGAGTCCCGTTGCTTTGTACGTTGTGTCGCCATTGTTTGCGATGGCTTGTGAGCACATAGTAACAGTATCTAAGGGGCGGGGTTAACTGGGCAATCTCGGAACTATGTATTTCTACTGGAAATCGATTCCTCAAAAATCTGGAATCGCGATATACAACTGGATTACAATTCAGATAAAGGTTGCTCTGCTAAATATTTCAAACAGAAAATTTCAAACATTCCCATCAAACTCGCTGGACCTGCGATGGATGATACGAGTATGGATCGCACCCTCGTACCATGAAGGGAGCCGTATTGCTATAGATATCGGTGAAGGTTTCTGAGACTGGTAGCTCTGCGTCTGTTTTGGCTTTCTCTGCTGCTTCCTCAATCTCTTTTCTGACGGTGAGATCGATTTCCTATTAAAGACAGAATATTGAAGATTAATTCTCTTTGACAGAGATTTCTGCTTTGGGTCAGTCCATGTCAAATCACCCAAAATAAATTTACATTTTAAACCCAACCCTCTCGGATTTTGTTGAAACTTGGTATACTTGTTGATTGGAATCCCACAGCACCAAATATCAAAATTTGGATCAATCGGACCAGTGGTTCCGGAGATACGGCCCCCCGAATTTTAGAATGTTTGGCTAAAAGCGGCATGAACATCCACCTTTGAACCCTCATATCTCAGAAACTACTGAGCCAATCTTCACAAAATTGTTGTTGTCGGAAAGGTGATTAGTCAAGGATTTCAAATTTGCTATTATTTGTGGGATTTAATTATGTTGGGGGTGCATTGACCCTTGACCTTTGCTATGACCTCGAATTTGACCTTGTGGATCACGTGATCTTAAAATGACCTTTCCTGAAATTTAATCTCCCACTCATTAACTAAAACATATGAAATTTTCAGAGGTGTAATATTCTTTGTTTAGCAGTTCAAAAGTTGCCCACCTGCAAAAAATTCCAAAAAGATCGGGTGCCGTATCTCCGGAACCACTGGTCCGATTGATCTAAATTTTGATATTTGGTGCTGTGGGATCCCAATCAACAAGTATACCAAGTTTCACCAAAATCTGAGAGGGTCGGGTTAAACCCATTGGGTGATTTGACATGGAATGACCCTTTTTCTTTAGACACCGAGAAAAAAAAAAGAAATTCAAAACATTTTCCCCACTTCTTGAATGAAAAATGCAGTCAATCTTTGAGGGGGAATATTCAGCACACCAAAGCTTTATGCAGTCATGCATAATGAAGAAGTTATGTGACACCAAGAAATTCTTTCAAGCCTGCGTCTTTAAAGGAGAAGGGTACCCAAGGAATAAGTTATATTTAACTAAATCAGTCATATTTTCAGTCATAAATCAGTATATTTAACTAAATCAAAACAATATTCCCTGTACGATTTTCCTAACTTAAAAAAATCAGTAAAAAGTGACGAAATGTTTGGCGATTATGGATACTGCCGTCGCGGACCGCCCTCTCTTGAGGCTATGACGTTTTTGCGTACAACATATGATTGGTCAATTTTTAGTCGATAGTATTTTCTTTTTTACGTTTTGTAAGAATAGTTTTCCATTTTTTCAAATAAAATAATTGTTTGCTGAATTCATATATTCACCTTAAGCTCTTGTGCAGTCGCCAGTCCGGTAGACGTGATCCTTTCTCTGAAGTTGGTGATGGGGTCTCTCTGTTGCCTGATTTCTTGAACCTCGTCTCGAGTGCGGTAACTCGTCCCTGGATCGCTCATACTGTGGCCGCTGTAGCGATACGTCTCAACTTCCATCACCATGGGACCCTACAGACAATTGTGTTTAGTTTGTTACTTTGCCAAAAAGAAAAAATTCTGAAATAGGCCCTGGAATCATTTTCACAAAAATTAAGACGAGTTCAGTGCGTCCTTATTTCCATAATCAATGTCCCAAGATAAGATGAGTGACCATCCCAAGACGCGTCTTAGCGCTTTGTGAAATCGGCCCCGGTCATGTATTTAGATTAAGTAACAGGTCTCGCCAGTTAGTACAAATTATCAACTAACCACTGAGACCTGGGATCGATATCACAAAAGTTGACACGAGCTCAGTGCGTCCTAATTTCCATACCAAGGTCCCAAGATAAGAGGAATGACCCTTCCTAAGATGCATATCAGCACTTTGTAAAATCGGCTCCTTAATAATAATAATAATAATGGTGGATTCTTATATAGCGCACATGTCCACCCTGCGGGGTGCTCCTGGCGCTGTTGCCATTATTACCGCTGCCATCAGGAAATCACCAGAAGAATTTCGCTTCAACTAGGTGGCTGCTGGCCAGGCGCTCAACCCTATCAGCACTTAGATTGTGGCATTCCCCTTAACAGCTTCCCAAATATCACTTGGGTTGACGAGGCAACCGAGGTTAAGTACCTTGCCCAGGGACACAGACATGTTGGTCGAAATGGGGCTTGAACCCACAACCTCCGATTGGGACTCCCGCTTCATACCCACTAGACCACACGTGTTCCTTGTCAATTTTGGGACTTGTACAAGAGAGTTGCCTTGTCAACCCAAGTGATATATGGGAAGCTGTTAAGGGGAATGCCACAATCTAACTGCTGATAGGGTTGAGCGCCTGACCAGCAGCCACCTAGTTGAAGCGAAATGGTTCTGGTGATTCCCTGATGGCAGCGGTAATAATGTTAACAGCGCCTTGAGCACACTGCAGGGTGGATATGTGCACTATACAAATCTAATCATTATTATTATTAAGAACCCTGTATTATCAGTACCAAATTCATCGCAACTCGCCAAACCCGTGGCAAACTTACAAAGGGTTTGGCGAGCTGCGATGAATGGTACTCATGACACGTCGCACGTCTTTGTGAAATCGACCCTAGGAATAAAAACAAAGGACTGGAACCCAAATTTTTCCTCATTATATTAGAATGTATTAACAGTGCTCTTTATATTATCAAGGTTCAACTGTATTTAATTTCAGCATTCATACAAACCTTTCCTGATCTGCAGTAATCAGCAACAAATGCTGTGGCCTGTCTCACTGCAAGGACGTCCATTCCATCAACCTTTGGGAAGGGAAAACGGGCAAACAGAGATTGCATGTTCACTTTGTTCGGCAAAAATTGATTGATCTTTGATAGATAATTAAGCGATCAAACACACTTCACATCTTTTGTTATGGAATATGCTTCAACCTCGGAATGGAGGTATTTGAAAAAACAATTTTTTTCCAGCTTTTAATTAGGGATTAAAAGTAGGTTTGGCCAGTTTTAAACATACGTTTAAAACCGGATCGGGTCCTGGGGCCAATTTCATGGCGCTGCTAAGCACAAAAATTTGCACCAACTTGTGTTCTTCGCAAGATCAGGAGAATACCTTTCAAAACACATCACTTACGATTTTGGCGGGCAATCCATTTTTGCAAAATAAAGCAAACAAATCCTGTGCTAAGAAAATTTTTCTGCTAAGCAGCGCCGTGAAATTGGTCCCTGGACACTGATAATGGCCCAAGCCGCAGGCCTAGGACCCTAGCTGGTTTTAAACGGATTGTTTAAAACTGACCAAACCTACTTTTAATCCCATTCATAAATACCTTTTTGCGTAAATCGGTAAAACTCAACAAAATTAGCTCGTCGTTTTGCTATGTTTTGCATTCACTTTCTACACCCACAGTGTTAACACCGCATTCGTACAACTGTTAGCTGTGCGTCAATGTTTTTGTTCAATCGCGCGCGTTATGCGTAATGCATGCGTGTTGTACGCACACGCAGACGATTGGGTACTTGTTATAATTTTGGGTACTGTGCACAATTTGCTTTCGGGAGTGTGCAGTTTCTGTGTGCATCTGCGTGTTCCATACGCGCCGACCAGAGCGCGGGCGCGGCCGCTAGCCAGGCTCAAAAGTGATTAAGACTGACTGTGCCTTTATCGCTAGTTTAAAACTGACCACGTGATGTGCTTTCAGCCAATAGGGATGGAATCCGGCCGTGAGACTTGTGACAAAAAATGACAAACGTTACCCAGATTCCTGGCACGTAATCCCCACGCGTGTAGTAGTCCGTCGAAGCAGCCGCTCTTTCAACCGCCGTGCCCATGCCATACTTGTTGTTTTCGCAGACAAACACGCACGGCAAGTCCCAGAGTTTTGCGATGTTGTACGCTTCAAAGATCTGGCCTTGGTTTGCGGCGCCGTCACCGTAAAGCGTGATACAAATGTTGTCGGTATCGTTGTACTTAAGGGCGGTTGCAACGCCGGCCCCTAGGGGTACCTGGGTAGATATTAAAGCAAGAAAAATAAGTTGTTTTTTTTAAATTTATTTTTCAAAGGTCGTTGCTAGAAGTAAGATAATTGAAAGCTCCTATACTGAAACGCAAAAGAAACTTACCACCTTTTAAACCTTTAAATAGCAACATTAACACTGCGTGTAGTAATGTGTGAACTTATTTGTTGACAATAGTGTCCTCACTGTCAGACCAAACGGTGTCTGAAGGTCACTTGAACCTTCAATGGTCACTTCATGGCACAGCTGTTGAATAGCTGCACGTGATGTCTTGATGTTGGCTTTAAAAAGGCCAGTGCAAAATGGGCATTTCAAGCAATATGCCACGATTGCAATCCGTCCAAAGACTGGTAGGCAGTATGCTCCGACGATGCACTGCCTGTATCCGAATCAATGGTGGCCACACACACTATTGAAAGGGGACTGACATTGCACCCTCTTCTGTTCTTTACTGTAGAACAAACAGATGAGATGGTGTATCTTGGTCAAAAACTTGACATGTCATCAATAAAATGCAAATGTTTCAATTAGCAATTGTTGGTTTGTTTTATTTTGAACTGTTACAATTTCATTACATTTTAAACAAGTGGTAAGTTTCTTTTGCGTTTCAGTATATATTGTGCAGGATACAGAAATGAATGGGGCTTGGCTGGAGGCACAAAATTCCAAGGGTCAGTCTGACATTAAAGATGACTATTCAAGATTACGTAGGTGTTTTTTGTTTTCGTTTTTTTAAAATAGCCTAAGGTATTTTAGTAATAACAAAAAATTACCCACAGTTTTGTCGAGGGGTTAAACGGGTTTAATTTTATAAATTTTGATAAACGACATTTATTGACCCCTTTCGAACACGTGCGAATATGCCATTTTGGGAGTCAAATAATGCCGAGTCATTGTGGAAGCAATGTGCGTGCGCGTTGTGTGTGTCTCTAGTGGGCGTAACACGGTTTAGTTCACCAATGGGAGCCTCAGCATAGCGCGTTACGCGCGCTATGGATAACACAACGCGCATGCACATTGCTTCCACAACGACGCGGCATTGTTTTACTCCCAAAATGACGTCATTCGCACGAGCTCAATACCTGTGCACCAACGATTCCATTCCCTCCGTAGAAATTCTTTGTGTACATATGCATAGAGCCTCCTTTTCCTTTTGTGCACCCTGTTCGCCGACCTACAAAAGGGGAATTTAACACAAAAATAATTAAAGAAAAGTGTACCCATAAGCATGTGGCATTTATGACGCAGACAGGTTACCTTTGCTGTGCGACATGGATAAAAAGTTGACACGAAAAATAAAGCATGTTTTTATATAAAATGAAGCTTTTGTGGATACCGTGCGTTTATGATACTGTGCAGCACAGAGCCCCAATCCGATGAGCGTGCATGCTGGGCGCACACTGAACACACGCGTATAGGTGCGAATCCACATACAATCGCGGACATCCCTTTGTTCCTCTTTTGTTTGGACATAGTCTATTTTTCCTTACTCTCGTTGGTTTTCTACAGGAGCGAATCGCGGACGTTCGCTTGCCAATCGCGGACCATATTGTTCTCTTTGTTAGACCTCCCTAAAACGTCCACGATTGTTTGGGAGAACAAGCGCACGCGTATGCACGCGTCATGCATCAAGTAAATGCACTGTGCATGTACAGTAACAAAAAATACTGTACAACAGTAACAAAAGTCCATGCAGTTGTAAACGTTGGGAAAAAAACAAACACCAAATAGACAAAAATCTTGTGGAAATCTTACAAAACAAAGATATGAGCTTCATTTTATATAACAATAATATTGGATGTCTTTTCGGGTGATATGAGAATATACTGCACTCGTCATGCAAATACCCAACTCGCCTTTGGCTCGTTCAGTATTTTCATGACTCGTGTGGTATACAGGGTGTATCAGAAAAAAGTACACACTCATAAATTTGTAGAGAAAATGGGAAATGTATTATATTCAGAAAATTGGTTCACACATATCAGTAGACATAGGTTTCATGTTTTCATTAACCTCGTCATCATGCTGGGAATTCAACGCCTGACTGAACAGGAGCTAGTTCTGTAAACAAAAATAAAATTAACTTGCGCCGAAAACTAGAAGATGCTAAACAGGTCAATTTGACATGTGGGTCATTCCCAATATTAGGGGTCCAAAATTGTTGGTGTCCCAGTTACGTACGACACTCTCTACTTCAAAAATCACCCCTCCTGATCACAAATTCTCAGTAATGGACTGTGGCCTGTGATAGGGGCAGCATTTTGTTCTCTGATTCCTGAAAAATATTTAAAACAAAAGACCATAAAAGCTTATAATTTGTTACATGGTATTGAATAGGAGTTTGGTGTCCCGGGTTACCTACGCCAATGAAAATTGGCTGTAGAATGAGTTTGCATTAACCTTGGTGCCAGATTTAAACACAAACGTTAAATTTAAGTGGCATTTGTTGAAATAAAAATAATTATTATCTACTGGGAAACCACTTTCAATCACTAAAAACACTTGGAAATCTTTAGTAATGGTTATATATATTAATTTATGAATTGTGGTTTTAATTTTCAAATTATCACTAAAAAATCACAGTAGTTTCGTTCGTTTTGGCCGTCATCGAATTAGAGTCATTGGCAAGTTTATCCAAGATCGGTGCATGCCACCGAGTGCGTGACGCACTTTAGGAGAGCTGCCCGTTCACAAAACACGGCGTAGGCTTCGTATAATGCATGCATGGTACACTGCGTGTACACGCAGTATTTATTCGTAGCCAGCCAACAAGGCTACACTTTCACACACTGTCAGTTCTCCCAAACGACGTCACACTCACGGGTGGTTCCCACTCGCAGCGTTGCTTAAATGCATTGTACAAGACAGACGACCAATACCCCATGCCCTCAGCGGCAAAATGTATCAGTTTTTAAAAGCTAGTTCACATTTTGTATTCAACAATCGTGACTTTTTTTGCCCAAAAGGTCAGAGTGCCCGACAATGAAAATCACTACAAGCTTTAACAAGAAAAGTTGACTTCTTTCTGCAATGAATAAAGCAAATTTCACCGTGATCCAGAAATCGTTTTACTAGCTCTTTAAAGGGCCCCTTATTTAGGATTTTTATCAATGAAATCTATGCTTTAAAACCACTCTACTCAGTTAAAGTCATAAAAATCCTATTTGGAGCTTGCTTTGGGGGTTAAAACAAAGGTTTTTAGTTTTTATGCTAATGCAAATATGCATATTCATGACCAAGGTCACTATGTCACAAGAGGCAAACATTCAACTGTGAACAAAAGATTCCACTTTTTTCTCAATTTTCCTGAAACTTTTGTAATCCATGGCTGTTTGAGTTTGTTTTACATGTTGCCTGCTGTAAGCCATGACAAAACTGGGGGTAGAAACTGCAGCAATTTGCCACAAGTCCAACTTGAAGTCTTATGTTTTTTCTTAACTTTTCCCTTCTGTCTTCCTTATGTGATGCACTCAAAACAGCGCCCTCTGTCTGTGATTTATTGCAGTGAAATCTTCAAAGTTGAAAAAGGCCACCTTTTATTGATTTTACATCCAAACGAACAATAGTATGTCTTGCTGAACAAGTAATCCGTCATTATGAAGCAAAGCTTAGGCACAAAGTTGTTTAGCATGTCACAGGCCCTTTAAGATAATTTCCAACAAGTTAGAATTAGAAGTAATTGGCTTTTACCTGTTAATTCTGCCAGTATCCCACTAACAGGGACTCCCATTAAATACGTCCATCCGTGGGCTCTGTAGGCCGTAATCAGTGCATCGTCTTTTTTAGTGGAAGCTATGATGCCAACTGCGCATGCTTCCTGTGAAAATTAAACAGCAATTTCTACAAAACGACCTTTGATTGGTTGGAAGAGAATAACTATGACAGGTTGTTCATTCTGATTGGTTGAAAGCGACATCACTGAAAAACTGAGCTTTCTGATTGGTTGAAATGTTATAGCTGTGATGAAGTACAAGAATTTGGCAAATACATGTACAGGGTGGTTGAAAAAAGTTAATCCAAAATTAAAAGTGATTTTTCACCCACTTCCTGTAATTTCAGATAATTTGTTTTTACCCTGAATTGCAGAAACGGCAGAATACGGCCAAAGATGAACGAACATTAACATGACGTTCGTGATATAACCGTGGTCATTGCGCCTGCGTAGCACACAAAATGGCGGCCGCAGGCTCAGCGTTTCATCACGAATGTCAACGAAAGGTCCGATTAGTATAGACGATTTTATGAGGTGAAGCAATATCCCATAATCAACACGGATAAAATAAAAGAGACAACCCTCAGACTGCAACCCCAGCTAAGTAGCTATTAATGAATGCTGTGGTGCCCTCCAAGTTCAAGCAAACTGCCGTGGTGCCCTTTTTAAATTAACAGAATTGCCGTGATGCCCTTTAAATGTGGGAAAAGGCAAGGCAATTATTGCCGTGCCCTTTTGAACACGAATTTTTAGGCCTGCTACTGGTGAAAGCAATATATGAGTATTGACCATTGATTACCAACCAATAAATTAGATATTGGCAATAATTGCGAAGTAATTTAACATACTTGACCAGAGTAAAGATGGCAGAAACCTCGTACGGCCTTAGACTTGTACAAGTTCCCCGCGGCTGTCTCCAAACGTCTAATGACCTGCATCTGGCGGTAATACTTGAGGGCATCATCACGGGTGACTGTTACTTCTGAAGAGGGTCCTGATTCAATTTTATGGAGTTTGTAATCCTAACACAAAAGTATGAACAAGAAAAACACAAAAATAATGATATTAAAACTTTTGTCAAAATGTTGCGTTTTAGTCGACTCCACCACAAGTCCAACCTGAGCAAAAATCAGCTCCGTACTTCGTTTAACTTTTGAGAAAACAGTCAAAAAAGGGTTTGCAGTCACTTCGCCCTAAAACCACTTCGCCCTGAACCACGGCCTGTGCACAAAGTTGTTTTGGGGCGATGTGGCATTTGGGCAGGGTAGTGTTTGGACGAAGTGGTTTTGGGGCAAAGTGACTGTAAACCTTTTTTTAAAAACTTTTGTGTGAAGTGCTTCAGGGCGTAGTGGTCCAAGGTGAGGGGGGAGGGGAAGGGGGGAAATGGATAACTGCATAAGTTATGTGTAAATCTGTGAACATTTCTGATTTTCGAGATACCAATCATGTATACTGCTTTTAAGTGTTATTTTCTTGGCAATACACATGTACTTACTAAAACGGAAAAAGAGGCCTCCGTCTGTTCAGTGCTGTACTGCAGTCTGGCTTGGCAAGCTGTTGCTACGGCTTTCTAAATATAGTTGGCGAAAGAAAAACATAAATAAATGATTACAAAGAAATGAAGGAACGATTACCATGTACGGACACCCACTGGGACCCCATACACTATTGACTAAACAAATTCATTCCTATGCACGAGACACCCATGGATTTCGTCGTTATGACATATAAACCATGTAAAAATGTTAGTTTGACGATACAAATGCAAAATTAGGAGGGAAAAGTGTCATGAATTTACTAAGGAAAAACTTTGTTTGAGTTGTCCCATAGGTTTAACACATGCATGGGGTCTCAGAGGGTGTCCGTGCATGGTAATCTTTCCAGAGCCACTCAGGCGGGGTGCGCCACTCTGTCTGAAGTGCCTCCCTTGCACTACTTGTTCTAGCCTCTAGGCTAGAGCTGGTTGAGAGATGTGTGGCTCTAGAGGTTAGATCATCCCACGCCGTCATAATTTCAGTACCGGTATGCAAGACTTAAATAAATACTTGTTTACAATTACATGAAAACGGGAGGTTATTGGTTCAAGGTGCCTTAATTTCCATAGGTCTGTTTTTCATCTGTCTTCAAGGTCTTGCGTGCATTACGGTATGTCTGCACTACAGTATGCTCGTCCGTCTGCATCAGTCTACAAAGCAATGCAGACACAAATATAATGCAATGCACGCACATCAAAAGGGACCAAGGGTAGACCTACATATATCAGTGTTGTAGTCGAGTCACCAAAATCGAGTCCGAGTCTCGAGTCATTAGCCTTGAGTCCGAGTCCAAGTCACGAGTCACTTTCATCGAGTCCAAATCCAAGTCATGAGTCACTCGTTCGCCAAATTAATTAAACTGAATCTGCTACAGTTTCGTTCACACAATACATGTATGTGAAATGATGACGTACGTGCTCGTGCGCTCCTTGCCGGCCTGGTGGGGCAGTGTACATAATCACGCATCGTAGTGTGTTTTTTCCCAAGAATCCTGCATTAAAGGCACAGGCTCGTCAGCAATGCGCGCCCGCCAAATGTGTGCCACGCAATACGCAGCTCCATAGCAAAGGCATGGAGCTGCGTGTTTCGAGCACGAATTTGGCGGGCGCGCATTGCTGACGAGCCTGTGCCTTTAAGCGTGCGAATATCTTTATTTCTATTTTGAAATAATTAACAAATATGTGACTCGTGAGTCAAGAGTCACCATGTTCGAGTCCGAGTCATCATGGTTGAGTCCGAGTCCGAGACTGACAACACTGGTGTATACATCACAACAGCAGTAGGAACTCTGCACTATCACAAAGCGCTCCGCCCTCCCATCAAGATCGCCCCGCCCCGCCCCGCCCCGCCATGCCCCGCCCTTCTCAGGGCGATCGCCCCGCCCTATTCTGCTACCCCCAAAAGTTTTCCCCACATTTCCCTCATTTTAAAGTGCAATGATCACTTACAAATGAATTCCTAGATATAGAATGACACCTGCGAACTGCTAAGGAGAACATTGTGACCGAATTTTAAGTTGAAATTTTGTTGGTAGTTCTAAAATCAAGATTTGTTTTGCTGTCCGCAACAAAACCCCTGACCTGTCAATTTGATTCCTCTACCCCAGAATGTTTGCAAAAGTATTACCCAACACCAACAGGTTCATAAAAACAACTTGGTACGAGGTTGAAAATTAGGCATCGGAAAGTCTAGTTCCTTAGTAATATGTTCGTGGTTTATAGTAATAAAGGATCGTAATAAAGCTGTCCTTGAATTTGGGGAACAGACTAATTACGTCTAAGGAGAAAAACTGAAGAAAAATGTTGATGAGCAGAGAAGTGTGTCTCGCCCTTTCACCCAGGAATTCCTCATTTCCCCTCCCCTTTCAACTCAGTCGAACAAATGTCAGGTCAGAGTAGTCAAGGCGCAGCCAAGACAGGCTTCGAAAAAATTCGAGGAAATATCGCTCTGCGATTTTTGAGGGGTTGGTTTGGCGAACGCGTTAACGAAAACAGCAACAACAACAACGACAACGACGCTGATGTTGACGAGATGGCAACGAATAGCAACAAAAGCCAGGACAGCCACACGAGTACTGTGTCGACGCAGGTAGTGTGCGTCTTCAGTAACCAGAGCCCCAATAATGCTTGCACGAAAGCCTACGAATGTCTAAAAACTGCCTGTAAAAATGCCAATTCCACCAAACTCTACCGCGTGGCTTTCGAAAAGCTTGACTTCGGAGAGACCAAGGTTTTGGACAAGTTTTATGGGGCGGATATTGTCGTCGTGGACATGACAGTCATGGTGCAACAAAGGACACTTTTCTACCACCTCGGGGTACGAGAAAGTTTCGGCATGGAGCGCAACATTGTGCTTTATTTTGATGATATTGACCCTGATACGACTTCGTCGTTGGTTGTAAGTATGGCGAGATTGATTTTAATTTAATAACATTAGAAAATAAAATTAATGTAAATCATGCAAATTGTCTTTGTCACTTTTGTTTACTAAAAATAATTGTTGTGGCCCTTGAAAAGCAAAGAATTAAAGAGGGAAAACACACATAAAACAAAACAAAAATATTACATTAAAAAGTGGTAAGAGTTAAAAAGTTTGTCATTTTTTTTAAATTTTAAATTACTTATCAAACATCGGTAAGTGCAAATTTGATGGAAAAACCTAAATCTTTGAGTGAGAAAAAATTTAAGATTTTGAGAAAACCATGATAAACTTCTCACTTCTTTCCGTATATTAAAACCAGGTTTAAAATCATTTCCGATTTTTTTTTTCCCTGTTAACCTTTGTAATGTGTATTTGAATCGCACAGCAATCCTGCAAAAGCTCAGGCTACATATTCCTGCCCTACAAGATCAACAACAGCGATTGTTACGTATGCGATAAGGCCTGCATTCGTCCTAGAGCCAACCCTTCTGGTGCTGCTGCTGCAGCTGCTGAATTACAGGAGGAAGCATTACTGCAACAGATGTGCCCGCCGCTCTCAGAGAATCTGCAGAAAATATTTGAGGAGGTCCACATAACCAACAGGTGATTTCACTTAAAAAACAACAGATTATAAAATTAACTCTGATTATAAAATTCAAACTATGACCTCAACATCAACCTACAGATTTTGAACACACAAGTCAAGTCAGTATATTTTGGGCAAGTCAAGTCAGTATATTTTGGGCAAGTCAAGTCAGGTACAGTATGTCGTTCAAGTTGGGTGAAGTAAAATAGTCATCATGGTCATGGCAGTAAATTTGTTTGGATTTTTTTTCATATACATTGAACACGGATTTGGGTGAATTTATATATTGGAATCGATAGCTTATCCGTCGCAAATGTTGCATTTCTGAGATAAATAAATGATAAAATTACTGCATGAAGTAATGCACAAAATGACGTGGCGAGCGGTCTGTGCGTAAGCGCGACAACAGAGGGCGCTGTGCGCGCGCGTGAATGGTTATCTTGTGCACTAACTGAAGGCAATTTTTGAAGAAGAAAACGTGATTTTTCTACAGAAAAGCAACATTTGCGACAAAAGTGCAAATGGGAAGTATATCTTAAAATTACATTATCTGTTGATTCCAGGAGGTAATTTCCTAAAAATCTCTGTTCAATGTATACAAAAAAATACCCTTTTAAAAAACAAAACGAGTCAAGTCAGGTCAAGTCAAGTCAAGTCATGTATGTCGTTCAAGTTGGGTCAAGTAAAAAAATCATGGCAGTAAATTTGTTTCAGCTACATACACTACCCATTAAAACTTTGGAAACACCTTGAAAGTTTCAGGTTTTTAAGAAGGAAGTATTATTTTGTTTATTCATAATAAACCAAGCTATTAAAGCAAACGGAGGTGTAAGGGGTATCTGGAGAGAAAGCAGTCATCTTGTGTGCTGTCCATTATGGAATGGCCTGCCCAGTGAGTCACTTGATCTCACTACATTTGAGCTGCTCTGGGAGGAGTTGGATCGTAAGGTCACAAAGAAATGCCCAACCAGCCAAGAAAACCTCTGGAGAGTCTTAAAAGAGGTGTATTTCCACTGAATGTTTGGACAAACTGACAATCAGGATGCAGAGATTGTGTGTAGCTGTCATAGCTGCTAACATGGCTAAGGAGATTCTTTGATGAACATCAAGTTTAGACATTTCTTTTTGCTTGCTCTTCAATTTGTTGATAAAGCCTAGTTCTTTTTGGTCTTTTCAGTATTTTTGCACAAGGTCTGAAGTGATACTCGGGTTTTTAAAGATTTTTTAACATTCTATTTTTAAGATTCGTAATTATTCTCTCGATATTTAGGAGCAATGCACGTGAAGTACTCCTGAGTGACATCCGTAAAGCTCGGACGAAGTTCAAAGGCGCAGATTTAGGCAAGGTATGTGTAGAATAAAATATATAATTTCCAGGTTATTTTAGCACTTACATATCCAGCAAATTCCCTATAATGATACAATAAAATCTCGATAAGTCGAAACCGGATACCTTGAAACTCTGTTTACCTCGAAGTAATCGCTCATTCTTAACATAAAAATAGGCTTTTGTGTACGCAAATACCTCTGTAACTTATAATTCCTGTACGAGAGCCTCCGTTTACCTCGAAGTGTTTTCGGCTATTCTAGAAAGAAACCGCAACTGAAACGATCACAAAGAGCATGAAAATCTTTCCATGAGTCTTATCTGTCAATTTAATTTGTCTTTTCATCAAGAGATGCAGCATGATGGGTGTTACAATAGGACCTAATCAATCCATAAACTGCAACAAATCAGGCGTCCTGTAATGCTTGAATGGCCTTGCCACTGTGCTAGGGATAAGGCGCTGCATTGGTTCTCGGTCGCGGTGGGCGCTTTGGGCGAAGCATGATGCGGTCGAACAACATGATCAACCTCGAACAACATGATCACTGCCATTGTTAAAGCATGCCAGGAAAGCAACCACTAACCTGGGATCGATCATGGATAATGGGAAGTGCGCCCTCTATAGACAGGATAGCACCGATCACATAACACTGCTGGCCGTGCATGCGTGCAGCCCTGCAAACCGCGCACACAAGATACAGACGTGCATGTACATGTATGATGAAAAAAATAAACCACAAACTGAAGACACAAAACACATGGTACATGCTTTACAAAATGGACATTTTAATATTTTAATCTTGTACATCAAATAGACCTTCAAAACGCTGTTTTGGAACTGGGAGAAGAGCTTACAAAATGGGCTAAATACCGAGTCCACACCATACACATGGGGCTAGCGTGTTGCGGTGGACACTTTCCGTGCGTTGAGCGCAGCGAATCGGGACCTCCGTTTAACTTTTCATCCATTCTCTTGAGTTTCAACTTAACAAGATTTTACTGTACTTCTTTGACAACAGTTCACGCTACCTGCATGACAACGTATTTCTCCGTTCGTTTTGCATAGGAGCCACACGCGAAATGTTTTATGTTGAGTTTTTCTGTTACAAAAATAAGGCGGTATGGTAGTGTATCGCTATTAGAGTACAGTATGAGGAAACCATTTCAAGTCATCGTGGTCCTTATTTTTAAATATTTTCTTCTAAAAAAATAATAGTGAACCAATAACCATAGTTACGGTCCAGCGCCCGCAATGTGTCGTCACGACTCTGCCAGCAAATTGGGTGAGCATAAAATATGAGTGAGCTGAGGCTTCAACTTTTGACCTCCAAGGTTTCATCTGAACTGATTTTGAAGTTTTTCTCTACTTTTTTTTTCCCCAAACGTATTTTTAGGGTCCGCCGTATATCTTTTCCTACCTCCATATGCATAGATCTACGTTAGCCCGGCCGACCAGCCACCACGCGGAGCATAGGACATTATAGCAGCGCCGCACGATGCCACTGCGTGGCCATTTTCTAAACACTTTCTTCGTCTATATTCTGGCAGAATTCGCTAACTGAACCACATGTGCACGTAACGCAAAGCACGAAAAAGACCCCTCTGAGCGGGTGTAGTTGAAACTCGGAGTTCGGAGATAACCCGGAGGTACATGTAGAATTTTTTGTGACCGTGTAGTACATGCTACAACCTACAGTACCTCCGGCTTGTTATTTACCGTCAAGTAGCTCCGGGTTTACCGTCAACGCACCAACTACATGTTAGTAAAAAAACATCTACCTCCGGGTATGTTGGGTGTACATGTACAATCCGTGCATAGTGCATGCACGCGTGCATAGTGCATGCACGCGTGCATAGTGCATGCACGCATGCAACGCAAGGCACGGCAAATCGATTGGGCACGGTAGGTACATGTACAGGACTTCGTCTGTGCATTTTATCAGATGGGCAGATAATAAGAGATCGATTCATTATGAAATTCGGTAAAATATTGCTTTAATCAGAAAAAAAAGCAGAAAACTTAAAATAAAGAATTAAAAAAAAAAGTTGAATTTCGCCGAAAGTAATGCGCGCGGGGTTGATAATCTAACAATTTATTTTATGGGGCCTAAGTAGTGTAAACACTCAAACGACGTGGTAATACTCTTAAATGTGTTGTCTTATGTTGTATATTAGCCATAATGATGTTTACATGTACTTGGTTATCTTCTTAATAATACCTGCATCTTTGAAAGTGCTACACGCACAGCTCTTATCTAACATGTCTAAAAGACAAATGACTGATGACTGTATAAGGTCTAACAATGGTCCCATTTTTAGGAGATACTGGTACATGTGTACCGGTAGACCTGCATTTCACGAAACATTGCGCAGCTTGCGCAACTTTTGACAAATGGCGCAAGCTCCATAGCTTGCGTGATATCTTTGGAAGAATGTTGCGCAACTTACGTAATAAAATGTTGCGCAAGTGGGCTTACGCAACTGCGTAAGTTTCGTGAAATCGGCTGCTGGGTCTACTACATTTTTTTTGTCAAACAGACCTCAAGAAATCCCCAACACCAAAGTCAACTTGGGTATTAATTTAGTATCCTAGTTAATTTGGCAACATGTATCACAATATTGATTTGTTCAACATAGATGTACGTGTACATTTCACAGTCACTTTCTTAGTTTATTTCTTTCAGATGGCCGGGAGCCATTCCCTGAACCTTTTGAATTCAGCATGGATATATTCCAAACTTTAGAGCAAGGTTCTGGAATCAAACATTCCACTTGGTTTTAGTTTTTTTTATAGACCTCGTATTTAATAAGGTCCCATAAAATAATTTGTTAGATTATCATCCCCGCGCGCATCACTTTCTGCGAAATTCAACATTTTTTACATTTTTTTTATTTTAAGTTTTGTAATTTGTTTGTAATTTGTAAACATTTGTAACAAAAAAATTGTTAATTTGTTTTTTTTGGAATATCCTGAGGGAAAAATGCTCTCCACACTGGGCAGTCCGGCTTTTATGTCTGCTGCTCCTAGATTGTAGAACAGTCTACCCTCTGACCTTCGTAATGTGCAATCACTGGGGTTGTTTAAAAGCAGACTCAAGACTTTCTTATTTAAACGGGCATTTGGGGAACTGTGATTTGTTGTATTTTGTGTTTGTATTAACCCAAATTTCTTTTTTGGTTGGTCGAGACGATTTTGTCTACCGGTATAACTATATTTTTAACTGAGTTAAAATTTCACTGCCATTTTTAATGTGATGCGCTCTCGAACAGGCTTGCCCTGGAGATGGCGCACTACATGTGCAAAAACTTTGAATGCAGCAATAGGGCGACAATTTGTGTGTAAAAAAGCTATATTAGAGCGACACGCTCAATAGGGCGACAATTTGGTGTCGTCCTAATATTTTTGAGTTTAAAAACCATTTTTTTAAAATCGAGAACCATTTTTATTAGGTCTAGAACCGTCTCTCTTAGGTCTGTAACCATTTTTGGAAGCTTTGAGTGATTCTTCCCGAAATTCAACATTTTTTACATTTTTTTAATTTTAAGTTTTCAGCCCTTTTTTTCTGATTGAAGCAACATTTTACCGAATTTCATAACGAATCGATCTCTTATTATCTGCCCAACTGATAAAATACACGGACAAAGTCCTGTACATGTACTGTACCTACCGTGCCCAATCGATCGATATAGTGCGATAAGTTTTCTGTGCCTTGCGTTGCATGCGTGCGTGCACTACCAGTATGCACAGACCGTGTACACGTACATGTACGTACACCCAACATGGGAAATCTATAAAACCCGGAGGTACCGGGAGGTAGATGTTTTTTACTAACATGTAGTTGGTGCGTTGACGGTAAACCTGGAGCTACTTGACGGTAAATAACAAGCTGGAGGTAGGTTGTAGCATGTACTACACGGTCACAAAAAATTGTACCTCCAGGTTACCTCCGACCTCCGAGTTTCAACCACACCCCGAAACATGCAGCGCTCACTCAGAGCAGCTCAGAGGAGTCCTTTTCGTAAGCGAATTCTGCCAGAACATAGACGAAGAAAGTGTTTAGAAAACGGCCACGCAGTGGCATCGTGCGGCGCTGCTATAATGTTCCTATGCTCCGCGTGGTGGCTGGCCGGCCGGGCTAACGTAGATCTATGCATATGGAGGTAGGAAAGATATACGGCAGACCCTTATAAAAATACGTTTGGGGAAAGAAGAAAAAAATCTCGCGCCCGCATTACGTTCCCAGGCTTGGTAGGATGATAATCTAACAATTTATTTTATGGGGCCTAAGTGTGGATTCAATAACAAGAATCTTAAAGCAATTCATCGGCAAATGTTGCTGCATTGCACTGCATGTATGCACAGTGCACGTGTTACGTACATGTAATGTGTCATGGTGCACTTTATAGACAGCCGAAGTGTGACGTGCATTGTCATGGCAATTGGCTCTAAACATCATGGCAGTCGGAAAAAAGTACCATTGCAAAAGCACAGGGACATGGTTCAGTGATTTTTAGTGTAGATCCAATGCATAGTTCCGAGATTGCCCAGTTAACCCCGCCCCTTAGATATTGTTGCTCTGTGCTCAAAAGCCATCGCAAAAAAATGGCGACATTAACGTACAAAGCAACGGGACTCGGCATGGAATGCACAGATTCATTGGAGAAAACTCAAAAGTATTTATGTTTTGGGGTCGACAGTTACCGTAGCACACACTGAGTGAAGGGCTAGTAATGCAGGGATGACATATAGTTCATAAAAATGCGCTTTCCTACCTTTGAACAGCTAATCGCCCGACATTGAAACCAAAATTCACCCGGTCACTGGCGCATACAACATACAAACTGTATGGGCAGAAAATTGCGTGATTTGTGTGATGATTGCATCACTTTGACATATGTGGGCGCCGTCTGCTAGCTCTGTTGTGATTGGTCGCGGGTTTGGCTTGATTGACAGGTCGGAACTATGCATTGCCTAGGCAACCAACAAATTTACCTTGGCAGTCTATTGACTGATTCAGTCTATGAACAGAAATTAAGTGACACGTGTAAAAATAATATTTTTTTTCTAAACCAAGCATCCTCCAAATTTCCTGCAAGTAAATAATTTGTCAACACTTCTGCAGTACAAAGTGTCAGATGTACGTTATAACTTACATTTACACACCAACCATTTTAGACCCATAATCGATTTAAAAAAATAGTGCAGATGTTCCTACCGGTACATGTAGTATAAATGATTAAAATTGACCTCGACTCAAAATGTGTCATGCAATGCAATGCAATCATGGCAAAGGAAACAGGAAGTCACCCAAATAATTGGGAGGGTCCCTTCCTACATCTCAACAGATTTTCAACATTTAGAGCAAAACAAAATGTTTAAAACTAAATTAGGGACTTGGAAATCTGTGACGTCATCGCGCGCGCACTGGGTACACTACCGGTAATACTGGTCAGTTTCGCAGTCGATTTCTGCCGTATGCGAAGTGGCGCATCATGAAAAATGCGCTGTAAAACATCACAACATTGTTCAATTCCAACTTTTGTAATAGATACTGAAAATAAAGAACACTTTCTGACGATATTTATTTTTAAAACAATTTTTTGAAATATTTAAATTGGAACACAGCAAGATGTTTGTTTGACGGTGAGATTTCTGGTCCAAAACGGGTAGTTTGTGTTGCGAAACAGACTTGTGAAACCAGTTACAGTTTGGGGAAATTGTTGTCTGTGTTGTCTTCGTTTGTTTGTTTTAGCACACAAAAATGATTATCAGTTACTTTTTGTGAGCGTCGTCGAGTGCATGGTTTTCATTCCAGGCGCAAATATGTGCTCTTACACATAGTGCGCGCCCTCACATGTGCTATGTACTCCTGTTGCATTGAGGCTTTCCTGACAAAGCTTTAGTTGAGCAGAAAACGAGACAGCATGTTGAACTAAGACCAATCAGACTTGAAGTTGAAGATATCTTTGTTGGCTTGGCGCAATATGTCACTATGGGGGCGCTTCATACTGCATCGCATTCTTCGAGCTCTTTCCTAATCAGTTTACATGCAGGATTTCGCGGGAAAACGGCCGATTCCTAAGACGCATATCTCGGCTTCCGCTTGCTCAATTTATGCGGTAAATGCTGTTTTGGAATTTACAGAAAATAATCTGTAATGTGAGATGATATTTTCAATCAAAATCGAACTTTGAATTTTTTTTCAAAGTCCCTAACTAAATACAGTATATTGCACTGTTCTTTAGTCCTTATGGAGGACAATTGACACAAATGTCAGCACAATTTTACTGGTAATAGTTAATTGCACCATGATTGCACATAACTGTCAATGTACATTTGTATATGTGTATTTAAACCCACTGCCCTTGGCCCAAGCTAAAATCTTTTGTGCTCTAGTCTGTAGTACATGTACATGACATGTAGGTGCCTGGGGACCGACTATTTTGTGTCTTTGTGCTGGCCCTGTCAGTTCCTTTTTTCCCTGAAAACATAAATATTGGGCTTTGCATATGAGGCAACCAGGGGCACCCCCAGCCTGGATTTTAATTTTCAACCTGGCATTTCAACCCTGTGACTTTTCACACTTGTTTTTTGCAAACCCACTTCATTTAATACAAATAAAAATACACATTCATCATTCATTCATGGTTTGTTTATTATTAAAATCTCAATAGCAGCCAAAGGCTGAATTACAGAGATAATTACTAAACAGGTACTGTATACATTATTAAAAAAACATGTAGATTCCGACAAAAACTAAAACTAAAAATAAGTGTGGATTGAGACTACAGCCAAGGCCAAGGTACTACTTGGTATTATTTAGCAACCGAATAAGAAACGGAAGGGGACTTTTCTTAAATCGTTCGGTTCTACAACGGAACATCAGCGTTCAAATTAGCACTGGACCGTTGGCCAAATGACAGTTGAAATCATCTCGGGCCAGTTGAAAAGCCTCCCCAAATAGTCCGGCTGTCCAGTTAAAATATAACTTGTACTGGGGAGAACCTCATGACTACCAAATTTTCCTAATTTATTCACTCAAATGTAGTTATTGCAAACATTAAAGGTCGACTGTGTGTAAAAAGAACTTAGGCCAACTGGCCCTGTTGGCCAGTTGGGAAAAAAAGTAAGGGCAAACGCTGAACATGGAGTACTGATTCGAGTTCCGCAATTGATATCTACATGTAGTTGTAACAACAGGAGGGAGGTGTTTTTTTAACACAGAAATAAGGAGTGATTTTGCAAATGATTGGCACAAATTGTGCCTTCGTACTTGCAGTGTATCTAGCTGAAGTAATTCCAACGCATTAGAGTACGAACCGTACCCCGTACCGAAAATAATTTTGCATGCCTGCTTCTGCACCCGTTCTAAATCTGCACACTGCTTTTTAGTAATGCCACTGGTCCAGACAGGTACAGCATATTCTAAAACAGGGCGCACAAAAGAAACAAAGACACGTACAAACATGTAAACACCTCAACAAAAGTAAGTTCCCCCCTAAACAATTGATCATATCTCCCAAAGTAAATTTTGGAATGACACGAAATTGGTGTGAGTGATTAGTGCAATGTAAGGAATGTGTACACAAATGTATTTCAAGTAGTGGGTCCATACATTATGTCATGCATGAATGAGCAGCATTTAAAGGTGAAATTGACACAAAATGCAGTCAGCAATTCCCTAATTCTTTTCACACAAGACAAGTAGAGTTTAACTTAAGAAAATGCCACGCATGTCTATCCAAGACAGGGCCATTGCCATAGGCCTGCTAGAGACAACTGTAAAACAAGTAACCCGCAGGATGGGAGTCAGGCCAAATAAGGAATTTGCATTAAAAATTCGAAATGATTGGGGCTGTCGCAGACTTGCCAAGAACTGGTCGACCAAACGTTACTACCCCTGCAGACGATCACTTTATGGCAATGCACGTCCAGTTAGGCTGAGGGCAAGAGTGGTCAATGAGCTTTTAGAGATTCAAGAAATTGACCGGATGATATGGCCAGCAAACTCCCCATATCTCAATCCCATAGAACATTTGTGGGACCAATTGAAGCGGACATTGTGATCGGAGAACTGGTGAGCAAACAACACTCAAGGACTTGCCCCAGATGCTGCAGGAGTGGATTACCCTTCTGGGGCGGAGGATCACCCGTCTCATCAACACAATATGCGTGATCGATGTTATCATGTGTTACAAAATCATGGTGGTTACACAAGATACTGAGGACCAAAATTTTACTTGTCATGTGTTAACAGAATTGGGAATAACTTGTTGACTGCATTTTGCAATTTTTGAAAAGTGTCCATTTCACCTTTAAATGCTGCTCATTCATGCATAACATTAGGTATGGACCCACCACTTGAAATGCACACTCCATGCATTGCAATAATCATTCACTCCAGGTTTCGTGTAATTCCGAAATTTACTTTTGGAGATATAATCAGTTGTTTAGGGGGGAACTTACTTTTGTTGAGGTGTTTATTATGGCCGTTTTCAAAATTACTTGATTCGGTTTCAAGCTTGATCTTTGTGATTTTCTGTCTTGCCCGTGTGTAATTATCTCTTTGCGCCCTTAATAATGCTAAAGTTGATGTTCAGACCAGATTATTTGTATTGAGCCTAAACCAGAATTTCCTAAAGGCTACATGTACTGGAAACTGGAAACTAAAAGTCAGACATTTGTAATTGTTTGTGAATAGTTCATAAAATATTTTCTTAATTTTATTTATTGAATTCGGTGCCCTATCAATTTATTGGCATTGAAAAGCTTACAAAAGCGGTGTGGTAAAGTGACAAATCAAAAACATTCATCACAACGCCCAAAGACAAATTAGGCCTTAATGATATTGGTAAACAACAGCGTTACATAAGTAAAGAATAATGTTGATAAACTGCGTTGAAGAAATTTCAGACACATAGATGCAGTAATACATAGATGCAGTAATGTTTTTTTGTGTTTAATGAACAGTACACAAATTGTCAGCAGACTTTTTTTTTTTTAGGGAGAACCTTCAGTTGGCAATTTCTCCCACAAAGGGACCGTTTTACACGGGAAAAAATAATGCGGTGTTTGTCAACTTGTGAATTAAAAGTTTGGGTCACTGCAAATGATGTATCGGGGCCTTAATCCCCATAGCTGTTCCCTGAGAGAGGTGCCTGGAAGTCTGATATGCCGTGTGCACAGTCTATTATTTGGATTTCCTCAAAAGTACCTAGAAATTTCTCAACAAATCAAAAAGCTCCTTTCACATTTAGACGATTTTGGATACGAATCAACACGACGTAAGAATCGCATTACATCGTAATGAAAAAGCGTAGAAATCCCTAATTACCGTGACGGAAACGACCGAAAAGAACATGTTGCAATTCCGTAACGACAGGTTACGACAGGTTATGACCACTTACGACCCTGTTGAAACCAACATACGATGATCGTAAAAGTGGAAACAATTTTGATGCGAATCCTTGTGACACTGATGCGACACTGATTCGACACTTTGCGAATGTTTGCGATCAAATTGCGACATTTTATGATGCAATTCGATTTCTTATACCCAGCATGAAATGTGGCAGAGGGACTCCCCCCAGCCCCCAACCCCCTCTAACGCCCCTATACCTCAACACACTCTTCCCTTTTGTTAACGCACCAATCCCCCCTAAAAACTGAAAGGAATTCTTTGGAAATTCCTTGGATGTTTGAGACACAATAGGGGAACAATAGTAGGGGGAGTCCGTTTGCCACATATCGTGCTGCATATGCTATTTCTTTGCGACTTTTTGGGATCTTTTATAATCGATTATTTACGAACTTGTTAAGACACATTACAACTTTATTACGATATTTTACGACCAGTGCGACGATACGACCGTTCACGAAATTTGTGAACATTCCAAAAATTTCGTAATGACTTTGCGACCAAGACGAATCATTACGATCATTTAAGAATGTTTACGATTGTCTTAACGAATGTTTACGAATGCCCTTACGAATGCTTACGATTCAAAATCATTAAGGTTCAGTATGAAAGGGCTAATATGCATACAGATTTCTTGCAGAATTCTAACATTAAATTCATGGTCTGGTACAGATGGACACATTGTATGCATGAATGACCACCAATGTTATATTGTTTTTCCAGGAACTAGCCATGTTGAAGTCGCGCATGGACGAGCAGCTTCTATTGACTGGGGACATTGTACATCAGTTTCTGCTTTCATACCGTGAGATTCAGGTAAATTAAATCCTGTTCAAACTGTCCAAATCCCTGTAATCCTGTATGTTCTGATCGTTTTTCATTTTAATCCCTTTTTACACTAGACAAACCTCGGAGTTGACGTAGGGTTAAAAATGAGTATACTTAATAAGGCTTTTTCACTTTAGACAAATTTTCAAGCATGGTGTTTCACACTTGAAATTTTTTAACCCCGGGGCAACCCAAGGTCAACCTTTATTGGTTTTCCTCTGGTTGAACTGAACCCTGCTCAAGACTAGGGTTAATGTTTTCAACCTGTGCAGGCCTCAAATTTCGCAGTTTTTAGGGCAAGGCCACTTTGGCCTTGCATGAAGGCAAATTAGAAAGGGCACTGAGGCCACAAGGCGGGGCACTAAGGCCAACTTTAGTTTTGAAAAAAAAGCAATAAGGCCACAAGGAAAAAAACAATGAAAACAAATGTTTGTTTGGAGTCGAGTAGGTCTGGTGGCAAGGTTTATACACAAAGGAATTGGGGCCGAGTCGGTCTAGGGCCGAGTTTATACACAAAGGAATTGGGACCGAGTTGGTCTGGGGCCGAGTTTATACACAAGGCAATTGGGGCCGAGTTGGTCTAGGGCCGAGTTTGTACACAAGGCAATTGGGGCCGAGTTGGTCTGGGGCCAAGTTTGTTTGGACAAAACGTTTTCACCACGCGGTGCCGGTAAAACTGGGCGGTATATCCAGTACCTGACGAATACCAGTGAAAGCATAATGCAAATGCCGGCTCATGTACTTTTTTCCTTCCATGTGCTGGTGTACCAACCATAGACGATGTATGAGCTGTGTGGCTTATCATACAGTGCAGTATGTACATGTACATGTACATTACTGTACACGTGTACCGTACATGCATTGACGACTGACTGCGTGCCATAGTTGAGTCACGGGGCGCTCGCGCTGTGCTCTCGCAGTGTTGATATGATGTTCGTTCAGTTTCTAGGAATTTTGGCAGAGTTTATACACGTTCGCGTACCGCGCGCGGTACACTTATTTCGAGTGTCGTTTATCGCCCATTTTATCTTGATGCAAAAAAGGGGCACGACGGCCATCGGCGAAAAAGGGCAGGGCATTTTTGGCCGTGAAAGGGCCAAATTTTTGAGGGGCATCAAGGTCAGTAAAAGGAGCATCGGCGGCCATGGCCGTCGTGGCCGCCGTGAAATTTGAGCCCTGCCTGTGGCGAATCCAAAATTTTCCTTACATAGGAGTCGGGAGGTGCACCTGGTAGAGTTCTTGTCCATTAAACTTGAGGCTCAGGTTCGAATCTAGATTCAGCCAAATATTCTTTCTTCAGGAACAGCACTTACATAGGGGCAGGTGGTGCACCTACATCTGAGGCTCGGGTTCGAATCTAGATTCAACCAAATTTTATTTCCTCAGGGACGACATCGACATACATGTACGTAAAGGCCGGGTGGTGCAACTAGTAAAGTGTTGGTACATTAAACTTGAGGCTCGGGTTCGAATCCAAATATGTTTTTCATTATTTCAATTTTTTCAGGACTACAACTCAATGGTGTCGCTGGTCGAGGATATAAAGGAATTAGCCAATGACAACGTCACGCAGAAGGCCGTCATTACGCACCTGTACGCATTCGCCCTCAATAGGTGAGTTTTGCATGGTAAAAAGCCGAATTCATTGTGTTTACATATGAGCAGTTTAACACAGTAAGCATCACCTCGTGGTGTTAATTACAGGATCGGAAAACTGTTACAAACATGACAAACATTATCTTCATAAGCATGTGCTACTGGATAGAAGCCAACCCTTGTATAGATTAGCTCAGTACCCTCATAAACGTTCTGAGGAAATCTTGAAAAGCTGGTTCTCTGACTATAGACTACTGAAGTGTGACGTCAGTTGCTTCGGTAATTCGTCACATTTTTCGCATAGTGGCGAATAAGCAATTTTTCCCAAATTGAGATTTTGTCATATTTAGGGTTCTGAAAATGCCAATTTCATTTCTGGAGGTTTTAAATCAAAATTGAGTGTTTTTGAGTTATATTGTAATAAAAAGCGCAGAACTGGCGCAGATCTGAAGACTACGTGTACATACAGTGTGTAGTACATGTTTTTTATGGACATGTAGTGTTACGCATTATACGCGTGCGCATGAGCACGTGTGAAGTTATACATACTGTACATGTAAAACAAATGCATCATTCAATATGACGACCCCCAAAATAGAAAGTGCGCATGAATGCAGGCCTAGAGGGGGTACTGGTATTGAGGTACTCACGATACGAACTGGGGAAACCCCGTTTTGATTGCGCACGATGTGGGGCATGTTTACATGTACATGTATGTATTTTGTTACATCGATACACTGGCGACCACGGTCCATGCGTGCCAATAAACAGACGGCAGTTAAGCAGTGTTTGCCTTTTCACTGGACACTTCTTGAAAACCGCAGGGAAAGAAATCGATGCCAATGCGTTATTTTTTCTTAAGTGACGACTTACACAAAGGATTTTGTATTGCATTTTGTTGAAATGGACCGAGAATAACATGCTGACCTGGGCGAAATGGCGACTTACAAACATTGACAAATGGCGACTTAGAAACAAAAATGTCAGTGGAAATGCATTATAGACGATTGGGACTTTCGTCGGACGGCCGACTTAGGCGATTTTCCAACTTGTACGATGTCGACTTGGCTGGAGTTTACTTTACATGTAGATAGAAAACATAACCCTAGGGTACATGTAGTGCCACTGTAGTCGGTGGCCTTGTTTCGTTTGCATGAGGGCGCCTTGTAAAGACAATGCGTGTATGCGCACAAATGTATGCAAACTCATCTTTATTGGAAAGGAAAAACATGGAGACTAATTACATTTGGGTAAATTTGACAGGGTTGTATTGAGTCTCCTTCTGCTCGAGTCCCAAGTCAAATCAAGTCAAACTGCCTTCGAGTCCCAAGTCAAATCAAGTCAAGCTGCCTTCGAGTCCCAAGTCAAGTCAATTCAAATTGCCTTCGAGTCCCAAGTCAAATCAAGTCAAACTGCCTTCGAGTCCCAAGTCAAACTGCCTTCGAGTCCCAAGTCAAGTTAATTCAAATTGCCTTCGAGTCCCAAGTCAAATCAAGTCAAACTGCCTTTGAGTCCCAAGTCAAACTGCCTTCGAGTCCCAAGTCAAATCAAGTCAAACTGCCTTCGAGTCCCAAGTCAAATCAAGTCAAACTGCCTTCGAGTCCCAAGTCAAACTGCCTTCGAGTCCCAAGTCAAATCAAGTCAAACTGCCTTCGAGTCCCAAGTCAAGTCAAGTCAAACTGCCTTCGAGTCCCAAGTCAAGTCGGGCATGTTGGTCAAGTTGGGTCAAGTCAAGTAGGCACGACAGTAAGTTTGTAAAACTAATTTCAAAATAAGTCTAAACACTCAAACTCACATTCATGTTGCTCTGGCCAAGGTTTCTTTAGTGCTGAAATACAATTCGGTCCCCAAAATGACAAAAAATGCACAAAAGATGTATTTAATTTTTGGCAGACTCAAGTCAAAAAGTCTAAGTCAAGTCAAGTCATTTGAGGCCTGCGAGTCTCAAGTCAAGTCAATTCGTTTGAAGTTCGAGTCTCAAGTCAAGTCAAGTCAGTGAAAATCCGGACTCGAGTCGACTCGAGTCCGAGTCTCGAGTCCGAGTCATCACAACCCTGAAATTTGAAATAGTAATAGTGCACCAAGCACTAATGATTTCACACTTACATTCAAAATTATTGTTTTCACGAAAATATGATACTTTGGCCTTTTGGATTAATTTAGTATTTTTTTCCTTGTGATTGCTACAGGAGGAAAAAACCTGGTGACCGGGAGAAAGCGTTAAAAAACATCACTTACGTAAGTCAGCTCTGCCACGTTATGGACTATAGACGAATTTGGTACCTTCCCAGTGTTTTCCACTGCTAAATAATTTATCCAGGCACGCTGAGCAGTGCCCTCATGTGGCGAATCAGTGTTTGCTGTGTGAGGGCGCTGTTCAAAACGAATGCATGTAACTGCCATGACGGTTGCATGCAGCACTCTCAAAATGGTACTCGAGTATTACTCTAGTACGAGTACCACATTCCCATCTTCCAAGCAAAAGGGTATGCACTGCATGACAATAGCAGTGAATTTTGTGACATTTTACTTTCCACCCACCCCTGTATTCCGCTATACTGCACATCCCTCAATTGATTAATCATAACAAATGACACATCACTGTAAAGAGGAATAACAGCGCTTTCCAATGATACCAAATTCAAGGGAAATAATTTAGTAACAAGAGAGAAATCGTCAGTCAAACTTGACTGCATTATGTAGGACTGATTTTGATAATTTCTCACCGAACAAGATTTCAGGACAAGAAAGAAGTATTATTGTTTTCCACTGTCTTTTTCCCCCGATCAGGCTTTGACAAAACCTGAAAACCAAGTTCCGGATATGTTCTGCCTCTGCGGCCGCATCTACAAGGATAAATACACGGAGAGTAACTACACGGACACGGAGAGTAGAGACCAAGCCATTCACTGGTATTCCGCATTTTGTTTTTCTTGTGTTTAAAAGCATGCAGGTTTTCTGTATATGGGTTGTTTCAAAATATTAAAAATACCTGTCAACCAGAGGGTCAATTTTTCAAGTGACCTGAAATAACCATATCTCTACAGATTTAAAACCAGTGTATACCGTACCGGCTTTTGAGAAGTGGCAATGTTATAAAATAATTTTCAATAATTAATTGTTTCAGTTAATGGAAATGGGTTAAGACATAAATACGGGACCCAGTGTCCCCCTTTACGTCGTGACACTTCCGGAGTTGATCTTTATACATACCGGGCTTCAGAGAACGGTTACCCTCGGCATATG
Organism: Henricia sp. BOLD:AAB3569; assembly: GCA_037783545.1. NCBI lineage: Eukaryota > Metazoa > Echinodermata > Asteroidea > Spinulosida > Echinasteridae > Henricia > Henricia sp. BOLD:AAB3569. Next base: position 289,503 of record JBBELK010000607.1, on the reverse strand, counting down.
AACAATATATGGCCTCGTAAATCGAATAACACCTTTGCCTGTTAATATTACCCAAAACATGACGAGAACGATTCAATAAACTGGTGCGATCTTCTAAATGCAAGTGTGACATTTTGAAATTTATATTGAAGAATTATTGAAATTTCGCTCATAATATAATTTGAATTTATAAGGTTCAGGTTCTACAGGTGGGTAAAACCAGAAGCTACCTTTTCCAGAAAGAACCTGGTCAAAATGCCTTGGTGTCCCCACTTACGTCGTTAAACAATTTTCTCGAATATTATCCAAACTATGACACCAAGACATGTCTAAACGTTTGGAAATTGTTTCAAATATCCTACACTATTCAGAAATTGCACGAAAATTTCTTCAAAATATTTTGGTAACTTGAAAAGGCCATTTTTACAAATGCATCAAAATGTCACACTTTGGCCCCCATATTTATGGAATGACCCAATTCAAAGTGACAAATCAGCAAAATTGGTGTTGCGCATGGGACACACTTTGGTTGGTGCGAAAAACATGCATTTCAGCATTGCATTTCAGCATGAAATCTGTACCGGTAGGTGCACATAAGCTTGATGTCCAACACACAAGACGTTCCTTGAAACATGTGGAATAACTGATATAGGGGTATAATGAGGGTATACGATAGGATTGACAATTAGAGATGAATTTAGAAACACGAGAAAATTGCAATATGCCCCGACTGGGATTCGAACCCAGATCCTTGGCATACATGGCCAACTGCTTATCTACCAACTGAGCTATCTGGGCATCCCGCCGGAGCACCACAACAATCTCGTGCTTGCCTTTCTTTTTCCAACAATGCAGTGGGGCAAATCCATGCCAACCAACTTAGCTAAACTGATGGCCTATCGTGAAGAGAGGTCTTACCTCCATAGGGGGAGCAAATCCATGCCAACCCATTAACTATGGAGGTCATTATTATTATGTATAATGAGGGTATATGACAGGATTGATATAGGGGTCTTTCTATAAATTAGAGGTCCATTTTTGGTGTCCCCTGTTGCATCCGACATCTTGTTTTTGTAAATTCAGGACACATTCTTTGAATACTTTCCATCTCAAAGAGTGAGTACATAAAGGCCCTCTCACACACGGAAAAATTTTGGGCACAAGCGGTAGGAGCTTCACGAGTTGGTGAATTCAGGAAACTCGGAAAAACTTGTATCAACTCGTAGCAGCAGGCAACTCGTGGTGATAATTTTAAACATGTTCAAAATTTCGCCCACGAGCTTCTAACTCGTGAGCAACTCGTACCAAACTCGTGCAACTCGGAGCAAACTCATGCAACTTGTATATATGTCTGTTTTCAATACTTGAGAGACCTTTTCCTCCAGGATTATATCTCTGTACAATGTCATTCATCTTCTCTCAAAACAAAAGAAATATCTTAAGATAGATCTAAGGAGATAACTTCAGCTAAAGAACTGAAACGAATAGTGCCATACCTTCCTGAAAGCCCTGTGTGCAAATTTCCAATATACCGTACATGTATGTAACAAGGACACCAACAAATGTCACCAAGTATGTGTCCTATGTTACATACGTTAATAGGAAATTTGTACACGGGGTGTTCAGAAAGGTATGTTGTTGCACTATTTGTTGCTTAAGTTATCTTCTTAGATATGTCTTAAGATATTTCTTTTGTTTTGAGAGAAGATAACTGGCATTGCATAGAGTTATGATTCTGGCATGTCTGGTGAAAAAAGTCTCTCCAGTATTGAAAACAGACTCATATAACTCATAGGCCACTCGTACAGCTCGTAGCATACTGTATCACACGAGTTTGGGTAGAGTTTGATACGAGTTGTACGAGTGGTCAACGAGTGGTCAGACTTCACGCACGAGTTTCAAGAGTCAGTGAAATTCCAGATGGTTTGGTGCCAAATCCCACGCAAAATGCCGAAGTCGGGTAAATCGTACAAAACTCGTGCCACACTCGTAACTGATTCGCAGTAAGTTTGAAAAGCTTGTAGTAAACTCGTGACTTACTTGGGGAAACTCCTGCCTAATTCGTAATAACTCGTAAAACTCGCAGAACTCGCAGTACACTCGGGACAACTCGTAGCAGGCTCGTATCAAATTTGTAACAGACTGGTAGTACGCTCGTAGTATACTCGTAAACATTGTGACGCCAAGGGTTTTACCAGGAGTTTCCCGAATTTGCCAACTTTTGAAGCTCGGGCCCGAGATTTTTCCGTGTGTGAGAGGACCTTTAATAAGGGACAATTCATACAAAATGGTTTGAAAGCCATTTTTTAATGATTCTTTTAATGAAAAATAACACATCAGGTGTAACGGGGGACACTAAATGTCACACTTTTGGACCCCTAATTGATCACGTTCAAATGACGTCACTTCCTACAAATCGGCACGTGCATCAGAATTTTGAGCGTATTTTTTTGTGACGTGCATCGGCTGCAGCATATTTTGAACAAATTTCGAGCAACACTAGCGCGTGTTTGAAACACGTTACAGCGAGTGCGTGCGCGTACTTGATGGCGTTTAATACGCAGTAGCACTTTTCCCTACGAAGATGGCGTCTGTGAACGTGATCAATTTATAGAAAGACCCATAGTTATTGTTGAGCTGCCTGTTACATGACGTGAATTTGAATTTCATTTCCAGGTACCGCAAAGGATTTGAGGTTCAGCCCAATGAATATGCTGGCATCAATTTGGCTACACTCCTGGTTCTGTCTGGCAAGGATTTCGCAAAATCCACCGAGCTACAAAAGATTGGTACGGGAAACCATCACTTTCTGTACTTTTTCTACCAAACATAATTTCAGAGAGAAATTATATGGGCCTTATTGCGGTTCGAACCGAGACTGCTGACTCATCAAGAAGATGCTCGACCAGCTGAGCTATGAGGCACAGTGGTATACTACCTCAGGTTTCCCCCAAGACCTCTGACACACCGGGCAGATGCTCTACCAGCTGAGCTATGAGGCACAGTGGTATACTACCTCAGGTTTCCCCCAAGACCTCTGACACACTGGGCAGATGCTCTACCAGCTGAGCTATATGGCACAGTGGTATACTACCTCAGGTTTCCCCCAAGACCTCTGACACACCGGGCAGATGCTCTACCAGCTGAGCTATGAGGCACAGTGGTATACTACCTCAGGTTTCCCCCAAGACCTCTGACACACTGGGCAGATGCTCTACCAGCTGAGCTATATGGCACAGTGGTATACTACCTCAGGTTTCCCCCAAGACCTCTGACACATCAGGCAGATGCTCGACCAGCTGAGCTATATGGCACAGTGGTATACTACCTCAGGTTTCCCCCAAGACCTCTGACACATCAGGCAGATGCTCTACCAGCTGAGCTATATGGCACAGTGGTATACTACCTCAGGTTTCCCCCAAGACCTCTGACACACCAGGCAGATGCTCGACCAGCTGAGCTAAGAGGCACAGTGGTATACTACCTCAGGTTTCCCCCAAGACCTCTGACACACCGGGCAGATGCTCTACCAGCTGAGCTATGAGGCACAGTGGTATACTACCTCAGGTTTCCCCCAAGACCTCTGACACACTGGGCAGATGCTCTACCAGCTGAGCTATAAGGCACAGTGGTATACTACCTCAGGTTTCCCCCAAGACCTCTGACACATCAGGCAGATGCTCTACCAGCTGAGCTATAAGGCACAGTGGTATACTCCGTCAGGTTTCCCCCAAGACCTCTAACACACCGGGCAGATGCTCTACCAGCTGAGCTATAAGGCACAGTGGTATACTCCGTCAGGTTTCCCCCAAGACCTCTAACACACCGGGCAGATGCTCTACCAGCTGAGCTATAAGGCACAGTGGTATACTCCCTCTGGTTTCCCCCAAGACCTCTAACACACCGGGCAGATGCTCCACCAGCTGAGCTATAAGGCACAGTGGTATACTCCGTCAGGTTTCCCCCAAGACCTCTAACACACCGGGCAGATGCTCCACCAGCTGAGCTATAAGGCACAGTGGTATACTCCCTCAGGTTTCCCCCAAGACCTCTAACACACCAGGCAGATGCTCCACCAGCTGAGCTATAAGGCACAGTGGTATACTCCGTCAGGTTTCCCCCAAGACCTCTAACACACCGGGCAGATGCTCTACCAGCTGAGCTATAAGGCACAGTGGTATACTCCCTCAGGTTTCCCCCAAGACCTCTAACACACCGGGCAGATGCTCCACCAGCTGAGCTATAAGGCACAGTGGTATACTCCGTCAGGTTTCCCCCAAGACCTCTAACACACCGGGCAGATGCTCCACCAGCTGAGCTATAAGGCACAGTGGTATACTCCGTCAGGTTTCCCCCAAGACCTCTAACACACCGGGCAGATGCTCTACCAGCTGAGCTATGAGGCACAGTGGTATACTCCCTCAGGTTTCCCCCAAGACCTCTAACACACCGGGCAGATGCTCTACCAGCTGAGCTATAAGGCACAGTGGTATATTCCCTCAGGTTTCCCCCAAGACCTCTAACACACAGGGCAGATGCTCTACCAGCTGAGCTATAAGGCACAGTGGTATACTCCCTCAGGTTTCCCCCAAGACCTCTAACACACCGGGCAGATGCTCTACCAGCTGAGCTATAAGGCACAGTGGTATACTCCCTCAGGTTTCCCCCAAGACCTCTGACACACCAGGCAGATGCTCTACCAGCTGAGCTATAAGGCACAGTGGTATACTCCCTCAGGTTTCCCCCAAGACCTCTAACACACCAGGCAGATGCTCTACCAGCTGAGCTATAAGGCACAGTGGTATACTCCCTCAGGTTTCCCCCAAGACCTCTAACACACCAGGCAGATGCTCTACCAGCTGAGCTATAAGGCACAGTGGTATACTCCCTCAGGTTTCCCCCAAGACCTCCGACACACCGGGCAGATGCTCTACCAGCTGAGCTATAAGGCACAGTGGTATACTACCTCAGGTTTCCCCCAAGACCTCTAACACACCGGGCAGATGCTCTACCAGCTGAGCTATAAGGCACAGTGGTATACTCCCTCAGGTTTCCCCCAAGACCTCTAACACACCAGGCAGATGCTCTACCAGCTGAGCTATAAGGCACAGTGGTATACTCCCTCAGGTTTCCCCCAAGACCTCTAACACACAGGGCAGATGCTCTACCAGCTGAGCTATAAGGCACAGTGGTATATTCCCTCAGGTTTCCCCCAGGACCTCTAACACACCGGGCAGATGCTCTACCAGCTGAGCTATGAGGCACAGTGGTATACTCCCTCAGGTTTCCCCCAAGACCTCTAACACACAGGGCAGATGCTCCACCAGCTGAGCTATAAGGCACAGTGGTATACTCCCTCAGGTTTCCCCCAAGACCTCCGACACACCGGGCAGATGCTCTACCAGCTGAGCTATAAGGCACAGTGGTATACTACCTCAGGTTTCCCCCAAGACCTCTAACACACCGGGCAGATGCTCTACCAGCTGAGCTATAAGGCACAGTGGTATACTCCCTCAGGTTTCCCCCAAGACCTCTAACACACCAGGCAGATGCTCTACCAGCTGAGCTATAAGGCACAGTGGTATACTCCCTCAGGTTTCCCTCAAGACCTCTGACACACTGGGCAGATGCTCCACCAGCTGAGCTATAAGGCACAGTGGTATACTCCCTCAGGTTTCCCCCAAGACCTCTGACACACCAGGCAGATGTTCCACCAGCTGAGCTATAAGGCAGAGTGGTATACTACCTCAGGTTTCCCCCAAGACCTCTAACACACCGGGCAGATGCTCTACCAGCTGAGCTATAAGGCACAGTGGTATACTCCCTCAGGTTTCCCCCAAGACCTCTAACACACCAGGCAGATGCTCTACCAGCTGAGCTATAAGGCACAGTGGTATACTCCCTCAGGTTTCCCTCAAGACCTCTGACACACTGGGCAGATGCTCCACCAGCTGAGCTATAAGGCACAGTGGTATACTCCCTCAGGTTTCCCCCAAGACCTCTGACACACCAGGCAGATGCTCCACCAGCTGAGCTATAAGGCACAGTGGTATACTACCTCAGGTTTCCCTCAAGACCTCTGACACACTGGGCAGATGCTCCACCAGCTGAGCTATAAGGCACAGTGGTATACTCCCTCAGGTTTCCCCCAAGACCTCTAACACACCGGGCAGATGCTCTACCAGCTGAGCTATAAGGCACAGTGGTATACTCCCTCAGGTTTCCCCCAAGACCTCTAACACACAGGGCAGATGCTCCACCAGCTGAGCTATAAGGCACAGTGGTATACTCCCTCAGGTTTCCCCCAAGACCTCTAACACACCAGGCAGATGCTCCACCAGCTGAGCTACAAGGCACAGTGGTATACTCCCTCAGGTTTCCCCCAAGACCTCTAACACACAGGGCAGATGCTCCACCAGCTGAGCTATAAGGCACAGTGGTATACTCCCTCAGGTTTCCCCCAAGACCTCTAACACACAGGGCAGATGCTCCACCAGCTGAGCTATAAGGCACAGTGGTATACTCCCTCAGGTTTCCCCCAAGACCTCTAACACACAGGGCAGATGCTCCACCAGCTGAGCTATAAGGCACAGTGGTATACTCCCTCAGGTTTCCCCCAAGACCTCTAACACACAGGGCAGATGCTCCACCAGCTGAGCTATAAGGCACAGTGGTATACTCCCTCAGGTTTCCCCCAAGACCTCTAACACACAGGGCAGATGCTCCACCAGCTGAGCTATAAGGCACAGTGGTATACTCCCTCAGGTTTCCCCCAAGACCTCTAACACACAGGGCAGATGCTCCACCAGCTGAGCTATAAGGCACAGTGGTATACTCCCTCAGGTTTCCCCCAAGACCTCCGACACACCGGGCAGATGCTCTACCAGCTGAGCTATAAGGCACAGTGGTATACTACCTCAGGTTTCCCCCAAGACCTCTAACACACCGGGCAGATGCTCTACCAGCTGAGCTATAAGGCACAGTGGTATACTCCCTCAGGTTTCCCCCAAGACCTCTAACACACCAGGCAGATGCTCTACCAGCTGAGCTATAAGGCACAGTGGTATACTCCCTCAGGTTTCCCTCAAGACCTCTGACACACTGGGCAGATGCTCCACCAGCTGAGCTATAAGGCACAGTGGTATACTCCCTCAGGTTTCCCCCAAGACCTCTGACACACCAGGCAGATGCTCCACCAGCTGAGCTATAAGGCAGAGTGGTATACTACCTCAGGTTTCCCCCAAGACCTCTAACACACCGGGCAGATGCTCTACCAGCTGAGCTATAAGGCACAGTGGTATACTCCCTCAGGTTTCCCCCAAGACCTCTAACACACCAGGCAGATGCTCTACCAGCTGAGCTATAAGGCACAGTGGTATACTCCCTCAGGTTTCCCTCAAGACCTCTGACACACTGGGCAGATGCTCCACCAGCTGAGCTATAAGGCACAGTGGTATACTCCCTCAGGTTTCCCCCAAGACCTCTGACACACCAGGCAGATGCTCCACCAGCTGAGCTATAAGGCACAGTGGTATACTACCTCAGGTTTCCCTCAAGACCTCTGACACACTGGGCAGATGCTCCACCAGCTGAGCTATAAGGCACAGTGGTATACTCCCTCAGGTTTCCCCCAAGACCTCTAACACACCGGGCAGATGCTCTACCAGCTGAGCTATAAGGCACAGTGGTATACTCCCTCAGGTTTCCCCCAAGACCTCTAACACACAGGGCAGATGCTCCACCAGCTGAGCTATAAGGCACAGTGGTATACTCCCTCAGGTTTCCCCCAAGACCTCTAACACACCAGGCAGATGCTCCACCAGCTGAGCTACAAGGCACAGTGGTATACTCACTCAGGTTTCCCCCAAGACCTCTAACACACAGGGCAGATGCTCCACCAGCTGAGCTATAAGGCACAGTGGTATACTCCCTCAGGTTTCCCCCAAGACCTCTAACACACAGGGCAGATGCTCCACCAGCTGAGCTATAAGGCACAGTGGTATACTCCCTCAGGTTTCCCCCAAGACCTCTAACACACAGGGCAGATGCTCCACCAGCTGAGCTATAAGGCACAGTGGTATACTCCCTCAGGTTTCCCCCAAGACCTCTAACACACAGGGCAGATGCTCCACCAGCTGAGCTATAAGGCACAGTGGTATACTCCCTCAGGTTTCCCCCAAGACCTCTAACACACAGGGCAGATGCTCCACCAGCTGAGCTATAAGGCACAGTGGTATACTCCCTCAGGTTTCCCCCAAGACCTCTAACACACAGGGCAGATGCTCCACCAGCTGAGCTATAAGGCACAGTGGTATACTCCCTCAGGTTTCCCCCAAGACCTCTAACACACAGGGCAGATGCTCCACCAGCTGAGCTATAAGGCACAGTGGTATACTCCCTCAGGTTTCCCCCAAGACCTCTAACACACAGGGCAGATGCTCCACCAGCTGAGCTATAAGGCACAGTGGTATACTCCCTCAGGTTTCCCCCAAGACCTCTAACACACAGGGCAGATGCTCCACCAGCTGAGCTATAAGGCACAGTGGTATACTCCCTCAGGTTTCCCCCAGGACCTCTAACACACAGGGCAGATGCTCTACCAGCTGAGCTACAAGGCACAGTGGTATACTCCCTCAGGTTTCCCCCAAGACCTCTAACACACAGGGCAGATGCTCCACCAGCTGAGCTATAAGGCACAGTGGTATACTCCCTCAGGTTTCCCCCAGGACCTCTAACACACAGGGCAGATGCTCTACCAGCTGAGCTATAAGGCACAGTGGTATACTCCCTCAGGTTTCCCCCAGGACCTCTAACACACAGGGCAGATGCTCTACCAGCTGAGCTATAAGGCACAGTGGTATACTCCCTCAGGTTTCCCCCAAGACCTCTAACACACAGGGCAGATGCTCTACCAGCTGAGCTATAAGGCACAGTGGTATACTACCTCAGGTTTCCCCCAAGACCTCTGACACACCAGGCAGATGCTCGACCAGCTGAGCTAAGAGGCACAGTGGTATACTACCTCAGGTTTCCCCCAAGACCTCTGACACACCGGGCAGATGCTCTACCAGTTGAGCTATAAGGCACAGTGGTATATTCCCTCAGGTTTCCCCAAGACCTCTAACTCACCAGGCAGATGCTCGACCAGCTGAGCTATAAGGCACAGTGGTATATTCCCTCAGGTTTCCCCCAAGACCTCTAACACACCGGGCAGATGCTCTACCAGCTGAGCTATAAGGCACAGTGGTATATTCCCTCAGGTTTCCCCCAGGACCTCTCACACACCGGGCAGATGCTCTACCAGCTGAGCTATAAGGCACAGTGGTATATTCCCTCAGGTTTCCCCCAGGACCTCTAACACACCGGGCAGATGCTCTACCAGCTGAGCTATAAGGCACAGTGGTATATTCCCTCAGGTTTCCCCCAGGACCTCTAACACACCGGGCAGATGCTCTACCAGCTGAGCTATAAGGCACAGTGGTATATTCCCTCAGGTTTCCCCCAGGACCTCTAACACACCGGGCAGATGCTCTACCAGCTGAGCTATAAGGCACAGTGGTATATTCCCTCAGGTTTCCCCCAAGACCTCTAACACACCGGGCAGATGCTCTACCAGCTGAGCTATAAGGCACAGTGGTATATTCCCTCAGGTTTCCCCCAGGACCTCTAACACACCGGGCAGATGCTCTACCAGCTGAGCTATAAGGCACAGTGGTATATTCCCTCAGGTTTCCCCCAAGACCTCTAACACACCGGGCAGATGCTCTACCAGCTGAGCTATAAGGCACAGTGGTATACTCCCTCAGGTTTCCCCCAAGACCTCTAACACACCGGGCAGATGCTCTACCAGCTGAGCTATAAGGCACAGTGGTATATTCCCTCAGGTTTTCCCCAAGACCTCTAACACACCGGGCAGATGCTCTACCAGCTGAGCTATAAGGCACAGTGGTATACTCCCTCTGGTTTCCCCCAAGACCTCTAACACACCGGGCAGATGCTCTACCAGCTGAGCTATAAGGCACAGTGGTATACTCCCTCTGGTTTCCCCCAAGACCTCTAACACACCGGGCAGATGCTCTACCAGTTGAGCTATAAGGCACAGTGGTATACTCCCTCAGGTTTCCCCAAGACCTCTGACACACCGGGCAGATGCTCTACCAGCTGAGCTATGAGGCACAGTGGTATACTCCCTCAGGTTTCCCCCAAGACCTCTAACACACCGGGCAGATGCTCTACCAGCTGAGCTATAAGGCACAGTGGTATACTCCCTCAGGTTTCCCCCAAGACCTCTAACACACCGGGCAGACGCTCCACCAGCTGAGCTATGAGGCACAGTGGTATACTACCTCAGGTTTTCCCCAAGACCTCTAACACACCGGGCAGATGCTCTACCAGCTGAGCTATAAGGCACAGTGGTATACTCCCTCAGGTTTCCCCCAAGACCTCCGACACACCGGGCAGATGCTCTACCAGCTGAGCTATGAGGCACAGTGGTATACCCCCTCAGGTTTCCCCCAAGACCTCTAACACACCGGGCAGATGCTCTACCAGCTGAGCTATAAGGCACAGTGGTATACTCCCTCAGGTTTCCCCCAAGACCTCCGACACACCGGGCAGATGCTCTACCAGCTGAGCTATGAGGCACAGTGGTATACTACCTCAGGTTTCCCTAAGACCTCTGACACACCGGGCAGATGCTCTACCAGCTGAGCTATGAGGCACTGTGGTATACTCCCTCAGGTTTCCCCCAAGACCTCTAACACACCGGGCAGATGCTCTACCAGCTGAGCTATAAGGCACAGTGGTATACTACCTCAGGTTTCCCCAAAAAAACCTCTGAAACACCATGCAGATGCTCTACCAGCTGAGCTACAGTGGTATACTCCCTCATGTTTTCCCCAAGAATTCAGGCAAACTGGGCAGATGCTCTACCAGCTGAGCTATAAGGCACATTGGTATACTCTCTCGAGTTTTCCCCCAAAAAACCTGTGACATATCGGGCAGATGCTGTACCAGCTGAGCTAGAAGGCACAGTGGTATACTCCGTCAGGTTTTTTCCTGCACATTCAATTCAGATTAAAATTTCTTGAGGAATTAAGAGCTTGATCCAATTCCATCCCTCACGGGTGAGCAGGTGAGGGACGGAAACCAAGAAACAAATGCCTTTCCTTAGTCAACAACAAACATGACAAATGAAAACTAAAGTGAACCCATTTGTTTACATGTACCTTCTACTGATGTTGAAATTGACTTTACAGTTTTATGCCGAGGTTGTTTTTAAGCGTGAGGGACAGATAATCAATAAAATTGACAAAAAAAGGAAATTTTTGTACATTCATTTTTAACTATTTCTTGAAAATGTGATGGCACAGTGTGCCCAGTAAAATTCATTCTGTTAATTTTACTAATATGATTGTAAAATATGGACATTTCTTTACAGATCAAGGTTTTATTTTGATTAATTTAAGAAATTTTGAAATCTTCATCCAGTGTTTACCAGTTTTGGATCACACTCTAAATGGTTGCCTCAAGAGATCGTCATGCACGTTACTGACAGATAAAATATCTTACACCTCTCAGCCTCCTGGATTTTTTTGGTCAAAGTAAAATTTGCGTTTCTTTTTTGAACCATATATTTTGCTTTTAGCAGTTGTCATTTTGTTTTCTACTTGCAGGAATGACCTTGAATAATCTCTTGGGGAAAAAGGGCAGTCTGGCGTCCTTACAAGATTACTGGGACGTAGCGACATTCTTTGAGATCAGCGTACTGGCTGACGATCTCGGCAAAGCTTGCCAGGCGGCCGAATGCATGTTCAAGCTGAAGCCTCCTATTTGGTATGTTGACTAGGATGAGACTTTTAACAGTTTAACCAAAAACAAATTAAGAACCGTTTTGCCAAACGATTAAGCAAAACCCATTATTATTATTATTATTTATTTCTGGTATTCATACCAAGGATTCCTCAATAGTGCTCATTGCACTGTCACTCGCAAGCGTGAGGAAACCCATGAAGAATTGGAATTAGAAATGGCCAGAGACACCGGGGAATCCCTCCCCTTCTCTTCACGAAGAAATGCTCTGGGATCTTTAAAGTGCGTTACCTTACCTAACACACCGGACCAACGGCTTTACATCCCTTCCGAAGGATGGAGAAAGTGTGATTAGGTGCCTTTCTCAAGAGCACAAGTGTCACAGTGTCGCGGCCCGGCATCGAACCCACTTCTAGAACTGGCACAGGAGCTTGAGTTCGACGCACTAGACCGCTCGGCCATAACACCCCACATGTATAAAGACTTCACACTACAATTTTAGAAATTCAGCAACAAAATTATTTTAAAAAATTTTTAAATAGGAAATTAGTACTGAATTGCATCAACGGAGATTTCAAATATATAACTTTCTCACTAACCGGCCACCTATAAAACCTTATACATTGTACGCCTTTTTAACGAATACAAAATCGGGAAATAGGATAAAATAATGACAAAGACATGCTAAAGCACTTATATTTAAATTGCATTATAGTCAAATTGCATTATATTAGTATATTCAGATTGCATTATACATTATCAGATTGCATCAGATACCTGTACATTCAGATTATGAGTGAAATTTCAAGAAGTGTTAAGTAAAAATTTCAAAATGTCAAACTTTCATTTAAAAGATCGCACTAGTTTATTGAATCATTCTCGTCATGTTTTGGGTAGTATCAACAGGTAAGTGTTGGTCGATTCACAAGGCCATATACTGTTTATATGCTTCTTCTTCTTCTCGTTGTGTCTCTGCAACTGCTATACATGTATGGGTAATTCCCAAAATTAGGGGTCCAACATTTTTGGTGTCCCAGTTACGTACAACACTCTCTTCTTAAAAAATCACCACTCGTGATCACAAAATTCTCAGTAATGGACTGTGGTCTATGATTATAGGGGGCAGCATCATTTTCTTCAATATTTTGTTGTCTTATTCCTGAAAAATATTCAAAACAAAAGACCATAAAGGCTTATAATTTGTTCCATGGTATTAAATTGGAGTTTGGTGTCCTGGGTTACCTACTCCAATGAAAATTGGCTGTAGAATGAGTTTTATTTAACCTTGGTGCCATATCTACACACAAACATTAAATTTAAGTGGCATTTGTTGAATTAACAATAATTATTTTTTACTGGGAAACCACTTTCAATCATTAAAAACACTTGGAAATCTTAAAAAGGTTGTCACACTTTTGGACCCCTAATTTAGGGAATTACCCATATCTGAGCATCCTCTTGCAACAGTGCCCCTTTAACGCACTCCCTAACTCCTGCGTACAGTGGCCCTGTTGAAAAAGGCCTCATTTGGCGGTGGGACTAGCGACAGAAATCTTGTCGCCTCTGCTGGACCAATCAGGACGCTTGCAGTGCATTGCAGCATGATTGCAGGCATTCAAATGTAACGCGCGCAGATTGTAAACACCGTGCATGCAGTACTCGGTAATGCTGGCAGTTGTCCGCGTCGGCGATTGGCTGCTATTTAAAGCATACTGGGGAATCCGTTCCATTACATTCGTCAGCATGCATCCCTGTTATTAATTTGAAAAACTGCGGAGTAAATAAGGTTCGTCGTTTGAAAGTTTGGTAGGAATGGGACAGTCATAAGGAACAGAACCAATACAATTTCTGGAAAGTATAGAAATTGTTTCTTTTCGGCATAACATGACCGAATTGATTAAATTACATCAAAATGACTCGGGCGTGAGTTGGCTCAAGACAACAGCCGGCTCACTCCACAGATGTGCGTGTGTTTCCTCAGGGTATTGTTACGTCGGTTTGCACAGTGGAAATTCCCTGATATCTCATGATGAAATGTGAGCCGCTCCACCAAAAGTAGGCTCTTGCATAATGAAAATGGAGCTAATGACCTAATCAGATAGAGTATATTATACGATTGGAAAACAGGGACAACAGCATTACATAACTATAAGATTAAAGAATAATGTTGATAAACTGCCTTGTAGAAATTTCAGCCACATAGATGCAGTAATACTTCAGAAAACCTGAAAAATCCATCAATGGTTTTTATGTTAAATGAATGGTAAAAACATTTTTTGGCAGACAATTTAAAAAAAAACACCTTCAGTCGGCAATTTTTTACACGGGGAAAAAATCATGTGGTGTTTGTTACCATGTGGTGTTTGTCAACACTTTTAGTTGAGTTTTTCTTGTCAACTCGTGAAGTAAAATTTTGGGTATAACTGCAAATGTTGTATTGGGGCTTTAAAACTCTTTTTTTGTCTGATTGTGAAGGTATTTGAAGTCGACATTAGGAAACATCGCCATGATCAACAGGGTTCGGATGGCTGGAGGGGACGGTAATCCAACCAGAGACCAAGTGGTGAGTTGGGATCAAAATTTCATATATTTGATCAATAGCTAATTTTAATAATCCTTTGACTGGCAACGTTGTCCCAAATAGTCATGCAAAGTCTCATTTATTTTGCAGTTGTTTGATTTCTGGCTTGACTTCTTCGTAGAAGCGACAAAAGACAGCACTACTGATGTACGCTTCCCGGTAAGTAAATAAAATACTATTATACCCAGCACAATATGTGACAAAGGGACTCCCCCCTACTGTCCCTATATCTCAACACACGCTTCCCATTTGTTAATGCACCAACCCTCCCTATAGCAATTCTTAATGGAACATGTCTGTTATACAGCATTCTGTTGATTATTTGCATTAATATTACTCTTCGGCGGCCCTTTCGCGAGGAGGTATAGTTTTGTAAGGTACAAAATCCAGTAAGCTCCGCCCATTTAGAAATTGCCTAGCAACATGCCACACATATGTGAGGCACGTGTGCAGTAGAGTCGCGTGGCCATGCCGTATGTCAGTGCTGCGCCCTGGTCAGCGCGTATCGAAACACGTACACAGTAACTGCACGCTCGAAAGCAAAATGTGCACTTAAGTATCCGGTCGTGTGTGTGCGCACGTAACACGCCTGCATTACACGTAACGCGCGTGATCGAACAAATACATCTCGACACACATCTAGAACGCAGTGAATGCACAACATAGCAAAACGACAAGCTAATTTTGGTGAGTTTTACCGATTTACACAAAAACACATTTATGAAGGGATTAAAAGTAGGTTAGGATAGTCTTATACAATCCGTTTTAAACCGCCTAGGGTCCTCTGCGCTGATAAAAATGATGTTTATGGTGTTTTTGCGTCACTCGTGCTGCATTTGCCGTAGCTCTGTGCACACAATTTTGAGGACTCGGGTAGCCAAAATGGCGATCTACTTTTTGGCTACCTGAGCCCGAGGCTGTGATTGGTAAATTCCAAAATGGGTGGAGCTTACTGGATCGGTCTGTTGGCAGAAGTGTATTATGCAGCTCTGCAGCGTAGGGAGGCTGTTATCTTGGAATACTATGGCGCATTACGCAAAGTGCAATATGAGAATCGGAAGAGGTATATAGAACATTATCACACTGTTAGATGCCATGGATTTAAGTTTGCTTGAAGATAATATACAAATAATGAATGTTTATGAGTTCAATGGTACAAATATTTTCAGTTGAAAGATGGAATGTTCCATTCAACGAGGCGGAACCGAGTTGAATGGAATAATTCCATCTTTTAACGAATGAAAATATTCGTTCCATTGAACGAATGAAAAACATTCATTATTTGTTTTATATACACTACCCATCAAAACTTTGGAAACACCTTGAAAGCTTTAGGTTTTTGAGAAGGAAGTATTATTTTGTTTATTCATAATAAACAAAGCTATTAAAGCAAACGGAGGTGTAAGGAGTATCTGGAGTGCTGTCCATCATGGAATGGCCTGCCCAGTCACCTGATCTCAATCCCATTGAGCTGCTCTGGGAGAAGTTGGATCGTAAGGTCAGAAAGAAATGCCCAACCAGCCAAGAAAACCTCTGGAGAGTCTTAAAAGAGGCATATTTCCACTGAATGTTTTAGGAAGCTGACAATCAGGATGCAGAGATTGTGTGTAGCTGTCATAGCTGCTAGGGGGGATTCTTTGATGAACATCAAGTTTAGCCGTTTGTTTTTACATGCTCTCCAATTTGTTGATAAAGCCCACTGCCGAGGCCGAAGATGGCACCAAAATTAACATACTATATTGCTCTTTGTTAATACACCTACATTTGCTTTCACAAAATTAACATTCACAAAATTATAAGTTTTTTTCTCAAAAACCTGAAACTTTCAAGGTGTTTCTAAAGTTTTGATGGGTAGTGTAACACCCAAAGAGATCATTGTCATTTGATCGGAGAACATCTGACAGCCTGGGAATATGAAAAAAAAGTACCCTTACATCCCTCGCATCACAATGACCGAATCCGATTCATCTACCACACATGCGTCCTACGCAAACGCGTCTGCTTCAGTGTCGTGGAATGTCACGCACATAAACAAACAGGCGCTTGCAGTAAAAATGCATGCAGTGCGCTTGCCGTGCATTGTGATGGGCGCGCCGTGCAATAAAAACAGGCGCGCTGTGCAATGGAAACAGGCGTGCTGTGCAATGGAAAAATCAGATGGAACAAAAATTGCACGGTTGGTGACGTAGCATTGAATGGTTAAATTATTGAACGCCATGTGACCTGCTATCGTCGAATCAAATGACAGGGATCTACTTGGGCGTTATATAATAACCCTAGTTTGATGAACAGATTTTTTTCCCCTTCTGTTTTTGACGGTCAGACACCACCCTCTGCCCCAAAGGGTTAAGGTGCTAAGGAATTCTGTATCATGTGACTATGTTTTCCTTTCTCGATCATTTCTTGTATTTTTCTTCATCAGGTCCTTGTGTTGGAACCAAACAAGGTGATGAAACCCAGCTATATCACTATTAATCATGAGGAATATGATTCGGAACAAAAGGTACATTGGTTTTAACAAAATCAAGGAACCTATACAAGGTATTTTGTAGAGCAAGCGCCATCTTCTTGCAACAGTGTCTCTTTAACGCACTCCCCTACTCGTGCGTCCTATTTCGCTGTGGAAGCAGTGACAGAAATCTTGTCGCCGCTCTGGGCCAATCTGGACGCTTGGCAGTACATTGTGGGCATTCAAATACACGCACGCAGATTGTACATGTAAGTTTACACAGTACTAGTGTAATACTCAGTTGCGCTGGAGATTGATAACCAAACAAACTTGGTTTTCTGGGAGCCCGTGACTACAGGATTCCTCCTGAAACGAAAATTGACACATTTCATTGCTGTGGGAATCACTTTGTTCAAACAGGTCCTCTTGGACCTGGATGAAATCACTGAAGCAGAACAGTCTTGAAAGTGATTCCAAAGTGATTGGTCGATCGGTGCCTTGTTATCCACAAAGTCACTGTATTCAACGACTTTCTGCTCAAGAATTAATAATTGCATTTCGTTGTTAGTAGAGTATAGACCGTATCGAATAGCAGCCATCTTGTAGGGCAGTTTCTTTGTTCTGTGAGGACATGAATGGTTGCCCATTTTGTGCTGACATTGTTGACCAACTTGAACAACAAAAGTTGCCCTTCAAGATGGCAGCTTATTCGATACGGTCTATATTTGTATAGTAACCAAATGCCTCTTTTGTGTTCTTTCAGTCGCTGAGACTGTGGCATGTCGGTGTTCCAGAGGGCTGTAAGGTAAGCTGTCAAAATATAACATTGGACTTAGTAATGGCAAAGACATGCTAAAGTACTTTTCAGACTTAAAGGCAGTATACATCATTGGTAATCTCGAAAATCAGAAATGTTCACAGATGTACGCCTAACTTACACAATATAAACATGATGACCGTAGAAAACTTCCCCTGAAATGGTTTTGTCTGAAGTGCTATAGTCTTTGAGAAATGAGTAAAACAATTAGTTTTCGTCTCATGAGACGAAAATTCAATTCGCCCCAAAACCATTTCGCCCAAGTGCCATTTCGCCCCAAATCACTTCGTCCAAACACTACATCGCCCAAATGCTACTTCGCCCCAAAACCACTTCGTGCACAGGCCGTGGTTCAGGGCGAAATGGTTCAGGGCGAAGTTGTTTTGGGGCGAAATGACTGCAAACCCTTTTTTGACTGTTTTCTCAAAAGTTAGATGAAGTACGGAGCTGGTTTTTGCTCAGGTTGGTTTTAATCATGCATATATCTTCAATCACACAGGGGGATAAAACTATTTGTAACAGTTTACCAATCATGTATACTATCTTTAATGTCAGAGTCGGAATCATTCTACGGTAAGGGTTAAAGGCCCTTTGTATCATTTGCAATGACCCCTTATGAAGTTGACAAGAAAATGTGAACTAAGAAATCCTTTGTCGTTGTGTGTGCTTGTATGTTGATGTTCTTTGTTTGTCTTTGTCAGGGTATCCATGAGTGGCTGTTCAAGGCCCAATCAATCAAAGGAGTCAGGTAAGATGTTACATGTAGCTATTAGCCTTTTGCGTGTTTTACGTAAATAGCGTTTGGCGTATTGACCAGGGTTGTAGTTGAGTCTATCACAAGTCCTCACAAGCCTTCACAAGTCCACCACAAGTCCCTGGGTCTTAATTCAAGCCACAAGCTATTCAAATGAACTCCAACAAAGGCATTCTTTTGTGTGTTTTCATCCTTTGCTTCTTGTGACTGGATTTGTGACAGACTTGTACGGGACTTGTCATGGACTTGTGATTTTATCGGCTCTGGACTTGTGATGGAAAAAGAAAAGATTGGGCATGCGCGGTTTCCGCGCATTGCTGCGGGCGCTCATCTCCCGACTCCTTGGCTTTTGAGCCTGCATTTTTTATAGGCTACCCGGTGATAGAGCCGACTACTGCTTGGGTCTGCAGTTTCCTTCCCCAGTGCAAGCACAAGGTACCCATTTTACCCCTGGGTGGAGAGAAGCAATGCGTGACAATGTACCTTGCTCAAGGGTACATGCACCATGAATGGGCCGGACCGGGATTCGAACCCACAACCTTGGAACTAAACCAGGTTTTGAATTTGTGATGGACTCGACTACAACCCTGGGACTTACGTACATCCTTTCACGGGCACACTTTATATCCACCTGACCAGACTAAATGTTTGTTGCTATGTGGTGCACGCGGCAGGTGTGAAGTACAGAATCAATAACGTGTTCACCGTAAGAGAGAATGGCATAAAGCAACCAGACTGTTGGTTGCTAGGCAATGGCATGCACCACGTAGCAACAACAGCATAGTATGTGACTTTGTAAACTGCACCTCCATTTGAAAGTGAAGAATTTGGAGTGCCGGCTATAATGCAAATGTTACACGCAAAAGGCTCATTGGAGAAGTGTACTAAAAAATAAAAAAAAGACATTTGCACTAAACAAGTGCAAATGATGGTCTAATGTCAAGTCTTGTGTCTTCTATTCCACAGTTTGTACAAACGAGATGATCGATGTGTCTTCCTCTATGTCCAACAGAACTCAGACGACTTCCAGCTGTTCTTTTCCTCCGACCACCAGAGGCAAAGGTTTGGCTTTCATTTTGAAGCGATAACCAGTTAATGCCGGGTAGTTCTGAGTAGAACCGGTTCAAAGCAATTCCAAAGTGATTGGTCGATCAGTTCCTTGTTATCCACAAGTTCACTGTATTCAACAAACTTATTTTAAGAAAATTCGCTTTGTGGTCCAGTGGGTATGAAGCGGGACTCCCAATCAGAGGTTGTGGGTTCAAGCCCCACTGTGACCAACGTCCCTGGGCAAGGCACTTAATCCCAGTTGCCTCGTCAATCCAAGCGATATTTGGGAAGCTGTTAAGGGGAATGTCACAATCTAACTGCTGATAGGGTTGAGCGCCTGGCCAGCAGCCACCTAGTTGAAGCGAAATGGTTCTGGTGATTCCCTGATTGCAGCGATAATATTATGGTAACAATGCAGGGAGCACCCCGCAGGGTGGACATGTGCGCTATATAAGAATCCACCATTATTATTATTATTATTGTAGATTTTTTATCTTTACTTCAGAAATCATGAAAACCTTATTGATATTAAAATTCACCTTATTTTACATATGTCAGCATTTTCCAATACCCTATAAAATGTGTTCTTTTTTTTGGTTTTGTTTTAGATTTTACGATATGGCCAAAGCGATTATCGCCTCTACCGAAGATGCGTTTGTTGGTGAAATGGATTCCGATCTCTCCAGTGAGCCCATTGAGGTAACAAACTTTGGCTTATGTCTTTAAAGCATTGCACTGTCTACATACAGTATGTGTCTTACACTTAGTGCATTTTTGCCTGATGGAAATCTTGAGGGAGTATACCACTGTGCCTCATAGCTCAGCTGGTAGAGCATCTGCCTGGTGTGTCAGAGGTCTTGGGGAAAACCTGAGGAAGTATACCCTGTGCCTCATAGCTCATCTGGTAGAGCGTCTGTCCAGTGTGTCAGAGGTCTTGGGGAAAAACCTTAGGTAGTATACCACTGTGCCTTATTGCTCAGCTGGTAGAGCATCTGCCCGGGATGTCTGAGATCTTGGGGAAAACCTGAGGTAGTATACCACTGTGCCTCATAGCTCAGCTGGTAGAGCATCTGTCCAGTGTGTCAGAGGTCTTTGGAAAAACCAGAGGGAGTATACCACTCTTTGCCTCATAGTGCAGCTGGTAGAGCTTCTGCCTAGTGTCTCAAAGGTCTTGGGGAAACTTGAGGGGGTATACCACTGTGCCTCAAGCTTAGCTGGTTGAGCATCTGTCCAGTGTGTCAGAGGTCTTGGGGGAAATCTGAGGGAGTATACCACTGTGCCTCATAGCTCAGCTGGTAGAGCATCTGTCCAGTGTGTCGGAGGTCTTGGGGAAAAACCTTAGGGAGTATACCACTGTGCCTTATTGCTCAGCTGGTAGAGCATCTGCCTGGGATGTCTGAGATCTTGGGGAAAACCTGAGGGAGTATACCACTGTACCTCAAGCTTAGCTGGTAGAACATCTGCCAAGTGAGTTAGATGTCTTGGGAAAACCTGAGGAAGTATACCACTGTGCCTCATAGCTCAGCTGGTAGAGCATATGCCCGGTGTGTCAGAGGTCTTGGGGGAACCTGAGGGAGTATACCACTGTGCCTCATAGCTCAGCTGGTAGAGCATCTGCCCAGTGTGTCAGAGGTCTCATGTTCGAATCTCACAGAAATGAAACAACCAAATATGGGATTAGAGAAAAATCATATAGTCCTCATAGGGATCTGAACCCCAGACCACTGACTTATATGTGGTCACATATTCCACCATCTATTCTGTGGCTACTAGGCACCATGCCAAATAACGTTTGTGCGTTTTGTTTTGTACTGCCCTCTATAGTTTGAGTATGAATTCAACGAAAAGGGAGAGCGCATGTTGCTGGGCCGCGGGACTTATGGTGCAGTTTACGCAACCAGAGATACCAGGACACAGGTTCGAATGGCCGTCAAAGAGATACCCATTCGAGATATGAGGTACGAGCACGACATTATGACAAACCGTCGGAACTGAAAACTTATTATGAATCAAGTTATTGAAGTGTGTAGTTACTGTTTTTATTGTTTTTTTTTGCTTTTGGGTGTTGGTTGTTGCGCTACTGAGCTTGCGCTGGATCAGAACCGTGTCTTTTTTCAGGCTCTGTTGTAAAAAAAGAGCCTGATTTTTTTACAAGTTGGGCACCAGTTGAATTTGAACATATGTGAGCCGCTCCACCAGAAGTAGGCGCTTGTCCCACAGGCCAGAACTGAGATAATGGCTAATTTATGCATGTATGTCAAGGAGGGCATTTTTTATCGATACCAGGATTTCTGCATGAGATCACCTATTAAGTATCCATCTATCACCTAAAGAAGTTTAAGTGAATAAATACTACCAGAAAACAGTTTTTTCAGTGTTTTTCTAAAGCATACCTTCATAAAACTAGGCTAATTTAGCTAAAACAATGAAAAAATTACTGATATTCCATGCTTATTTTCATTGAGGACTGCTATTCTTGTTCATTCTTGCTGAAACACCACCCACACATGTTTTCCTATAGGTATAGGGCTTTTGGAGTCAGAATTTGCATGGTTGCTAATAACTTTATGGCTTAACAGAAGTACACGTACAACCTTCTACGCTCTGCTGTCACCGTAAAACACGCTCCCGTTACCCGGACTCATCATCGAATCAAAATCTTACCTTTGATTTTGTCACAGTTTTTTTTTCATAACCTGAACTCATGCATAATTTGAAAAAAAATCAGAGGTGAATTTGGAGCAGTACTACAGTAGCAAAGAAATTAACTTGCAAGAACATGTGATTTATCTGAAACAAAAATATGGTTTGGATAAATCACGTGACCTTGATTTTTTTGAAAAATTCTTAAAAACTGCCAAATTTTGTGGTTTTTGTTCAGGATTTATTTGTTTTATTCCGGAAAGACCTTTAGAATCTTGTATGGGTCTATTTTGAGCCCAAAATAGCCCCACAAAAGCTGTTGTGTTCCTTTAAGAAATGATACAATTGAGCCCAATGACCAGAGATGTTGATAAATGTTGTCAGCCTCTCCCTGAGCACCTTGCATGGTGATCTGTAAGAAGACATTATGAAATCAATTTGCAACTTGGACAGACAAACAGTGAAACCTTCATAAGTCTAACTTGAAAGAAATAAGCTCAAATTTTGAAATGAGAAGAGTTTTGAGTAAGGTTTGGTAAATCACATTGGTATACTTTTGACGAGAATGGTTCTATGGTTTGAGACTGGGGGAATCTGACCATTGGGTCGTTCCATGAAGTTGGGACACAAAAGTGTGACTTTTCTTCAATTCCATAAGATGACCAATAAGTGTTCTCTGTAATGATGTTGCACGATATGGTTGCTTTGCCTGTTCTGTGATCATTTTGTAGTCTTCAGTCTTGCAGTTTAGCATATTTTTAATTTTTTGAAAAAAATGATGGTTACCGATGTAACGGGGACACCACGCCAATATATCTCAAATCACTCCGACCCTGAAATTAATCTTGTTGAATTTGACATTAGCACACAGTTCTCGATCTCGACAATCATTTGTAATCTAAATTTGCAAAATTCAAACTTGAATTTTCAAAAATGTTAAAAAACACCAATTGTCACACCTGCATTTGCACAAAATTTCATTTAGTTAACTGATGCTTCTATATTTTGTTACAAATAATGGAGGTTTTTATTTTATTTCTGAGTACCATTGACTAATGAAATTCAGAAGTATAAAAGTATAGCCTAAAAACATCTCCGATGTAACTAGGGGAAACCGTATCCCAACTTCATCGAATGACCCAATTACAAATGTTAATCTCTTTTTTCTTTTTAAATATTTCAGAGAGGTGCAGCCGTTACATGAAGAAATTCTCCTCCATTCCCGACTGAGCCACAAGAACATTGTCAAGTATATCGGCTCTCATAGCTGTGACGGGTTCTTCCGCATTTTCATGGAACAAGTTCCTGGAGGTGAGATTGCATCATAAACCAGAAAAGTAACCAATCGCAAGTCAGTTGGAAGTTTGTCACAAGACAATCAAAACTAATCACAAGTTACTTACAATACTTGTGCAAGTCGGTCACAAAACTCTTGCAAATCGGTCGCAAGTTGGTCACAACCTAGCCTTTTGGCAAGGCCTTATGGCTTTGGGGTTATATTGTTTGGTAATTAAAATGTGAGACAATTGGGCGTCTTAAGCGGAGTATACCGAGGCTGTGCCTTCTGTTTCTGCTACATTATCATTATTCATTACATGCAAGCAATTGACCCTATTGTCCAACGTCACAACAACATTACCCACGCCCCACTATACACGTAAAGATTTTGAAAACAGATCGAAAACAAACAGTCAACTGAGCCAATGAGCGCTAGGTTCCGGTTTTGCATGCGGGCGTGTGATGCAAGTCACCTACGTTTCCACCGACCGGCCACTTGCCGGCCATTTGCCGGCCACTTGCCGGCCACTTGCCGGTCACATGACGGTCACATGACGGTCACATGACGGTCACATGACGGTCACATGACGGTCACATGACGGTCACATGACGGTCACATGCCGGTCACATGCCGGTCACATGCCGGTCACATGCCGGTCACATGCCGGTCACATGCCGGTCACATGCCGGTCACATGCCGGTCACATGCCGGTCACATGCCGATCACATGCCGATCACATGCCGATCACATGCCGATCACATGCCGATCACATGCCGATCACATGCCGATCACATGCCGATCACATGCCGATCACATGCCGATCACAAGCCAGTCACATGCTGATCACAAGCCAGTCACAATGCAATCACTACTCCATAACCAGACCCTCTAAGATCTAAATGTTTTTGTTTGTTTTTTTCTTGATTTACAGGAAGTTTATCGGCCCTGTTGAGGTCTAAATGGGGTCCTTTGAAGGACCATGAAGAAACAATGTCATTCTACACTCGCCAGATTTTGGAGGGACTTAAATATCTGGTAATTGTTTTAGAGCTTTTACGGCAAATGCAGCACAAGTGACACAAAAACACAATAAACATCATTTTGATCAGTGCAGAGAACCCTAGCCGGTTTAAAACGGATTGGATAAGACTATCCTAACCTACTTTTAATCCCTTCTTAAATGTGTTTTTGTGTAATTTTGTCGTTTTGCTATGTTGTGCCTTCACTGCGTTCTAGATGTGTGTCAAGATGTTTTTGTTCGATGGCGCGCGTTACGCGTATTGCAGGCGTGTTGTACGTGCACGCACACGACCGGATACTTAAGTGCACAGTTTGCTTTCGAGCGTGCAGTTTCTGTGTGCGTGTGCGTGTTTCAATACGCGCTGACCAGGCCGCGGACGCTGACGCACGGCGCGGCCACGCGACTCTACTGCACATGTGCCTAACATGTGTGGCATGCTGCTAGGCAATTTCTAAATGGGCGGAGCTTACTGGATCAGTCTATTAAGGACCCTGCTGAAAAGAACTTCATAACATTGCCAAATCTGTACATATATGGTTTTTTCAGGTCACTTGAATTTTTGAAACTTTTAAAGATAGTATACATGATTGCTAAACCAACCTGATTAAAACCAACCTGAGCAAAAACCAGCTCCGTACTTCGTCTAACTGTTGAGAAAGTCATTTCGCCCCAAAACCACTTCGCCTTAAACCATTTCGCCCTGAACCACGGCCTGCGAACGAAGTGGTTTTGGGGCGAAGTACATTTGGGTGATGTAGTGTTTGGACGAGGTGACTTGGGGCGAAATGACACTCGGGCGAAGTGGTTTGGAGCGAAATGGCACTTCGGCGAAATGGTTTTGGGCCGAATTGAATTTTCGTCTCATGAGACTAAAACTAATGTTTTACTCACTTCTCAAAGACTATAGCACTTCAGACAAAACCATTTCAGCTGAAGTTTTCTACGGTCATCATGTTTATATTGTGTAAGTTAGGCGTAAATCTGTGAACATTTTTGATTTTCGAGATACCAATGATGTATTATACTGCCTTTAAAACACCCTGCTAATAACTTTTCTGACTTGTTTTTTTTGGTTTTTTTTCACAGCATGATCAGAAAATCGTCCATCGCGACATCAAGGGAGATAACGTGCTCGTAAACACCTACAGCGGTGTCGTCAAGATTTCTGACTTTGGTACCTCAAAGCGATTGGCCGGAATCAACCCCTGCACGGACTCGTTCAAAGGTAAAAAGGAAATGAAACTTGTGATTAATGTTGGGACTTGGAACCAAATTTTCCAATATTCAGTTTTATTTTTCTATATGATTTCACAGATTTCAAGAATGTATAAAGCAGAACAGAGAAAAAAAAAAGTATTATTTTTAACTTAAAACTGTGAAAGCAGAATTTATCCAAACAAAAGATACTTCAGCTAGTTTCTGCTAGTTCATCCACAAAGCTCTACTTGCCGCAGTGCTATTATCAAACAAAATATAAAGGTGCCAGGTTCCTCTATGGTTGCCAAACCAACCTCTGTGCTTGCCAAACTCAGCCGCCATTAGGACAAATTACTTGTCGTTAGGCTTTTGGTTTTAATGGGACGTACCTTGCGACGTGCCTTGTGCTGTGCCTTGCGACGGCCATGCAACGGCTTTGCGGCAAACCTCGTGGCACACCCTATGACGCGTCTTGCGACACGCCTCGCGGCACGCCTTGCAGCACTAGTGGCACACCTCGTGGCACGCCTCGCGGCACGCCTAGCGGCACTCCTAGCGGCACACCTCGTGGCACGCCTCGCGGCACGCCTTGCAACACACCTCGCGACACGCCTCGCGACACGCCTTGCGACCCGCCTTGCGGAAACGCCTTTGCAAAGGACTTGTGATAAGAAAAATGAAATCTACTGTATTATCTTTTGCAGGAACATTGCAGTACATGGCGCCAGAAGTGATTGACAAGGGCATCAGAGGATATGGAGCCGCTGTAAGTTGAACAAACAAATGTTGACTGGTGTGGTGTGGGATATGGAGTTTTAACACCCGATGGAGCTCATAGCATCCAAGGTGTTAAAACACATTACACCAGTCAACAATGCATAGTTCCGATTTTGCCCAGTTAACCCCGCCCTTTCGGATATTGTTGCTATGGCTCACACGCTGTCATCAAAATGGCGACACACAACGCACAAAGCAATGGGACTTTCAACAGAAAGCACAGATTCATTGGAGAAAACTCAAAGCTGTTCATGTTTCAGGGTCAACAGTTATCTTAGAACACACCGAGTAAAGGGACAGTAATACAGGGATATCATATCATGACATACGTGCTTTCGTACCTGAACAACGAAACGACCGACCTTGAAACCAAAATCCACCTGGAACATTGCATACAACACTGTACAAATTGTATGGGCCAGAATATCGTGTGATGTTGTGAGCGTACAGTGCACTTTGACCTGTGTGGGTGATGTCTGGTAGCTCTGTTGTGATTGGTCGGCGGGTTCGGTTGATTGACAGGTCGGAACTATGCATTGTTTTGTTATATCCCGTCTTGGTCTATTTGAAATTTGTCGAATTTAAATTGTAGGCCTACAAAAAGTTCAGTGAAATTTGGAATATCAAGGTGCTTGATTTTCTCTTCAGAACGGTTAAAATTTGACTATTTTTTGTCCACATTTGTATCAAATAGTTCACCTCGGCGGTCCCTGGGTTATAATCTCTAAACAATTTTTTTTTTTTTTTCGGCGGAGAATTTGTGTCATTAGTGTCCGTATCCAGACTTAGGCTAACCTGGGATTGAGACAGATGTGCTGGGAAAGGTTGGTTTGCAAAATACACTCTGAAATCGTGAAAATGCAAAAGTAATCCGCATGTACCGCTGCCAACTAACATCAACACCGACACAATCGTCTGTGCGTGTACCAGTTTGTTGTTTTGGCGCACAGCGTGTGGAATATTGAAGCGATGCAGGGCGTAACATGTGGTTTATTTTACCAATGGGAGCCATAGTACAGCACGTAACACGTGCTATGGACACGCACAACACGCACGCACATCGCTTCCATGCTAGAGCGATATGAAGAAATTTGCTGCATGCGGAGGGTGATATGAAGAAAATGTGCATACGGCAGGGCGATATGAAGAAAATTTGCATACGGCAGGGTGATATAAAGAAAATTTGCATACGGCAGGGTGATATGAAGAAAATTTGCATACGGCAGGGTGATATGAAGAAAATTTGCATACGGCAGGGTGATATGAAGAAAATTTGCATACGGCAGGGTGATATGAAGAAAATTTGCATACGGCAGGGTGATATGAAGAAAATTTGCATACGGCAGGGTGATATGAAGAAAATTTGCATACGGCAGGGTGATATGAAAAAAATTTGCATACGGCAGAGTGATATGAAGAAAATTTGCATACGGCAGGGTGATATGAAGAAAATTTGCATACGGCAGGGTGATATGAAGAAAATTTGCATACGGCAGGGTGATATGAAGAAAATTTGCATACGGCAGGGTGATATGAAGAAAATTTGCATACGGCAGGGCGATATGAAGAAAATTTGCATGCGGAGGGTGATATGAAGAAAATGTGCATACGGCAGAGTGATATGAAGAAAATTTGCATACGGCAGGGTGATATGAAGAAAATTTGCATACGGCAGGGTGATATGAAGAAAATTTGCATACGGCAGGGTGATATGAAGAAAATTTGTATACGGCAGGGTGATATGAAGAAAATTTGCATACGGCAGGGTGATATGAAGAAAATTTGCATACGGTAGGGTGATATGAAGAAAACTTGGATCTGTCAGTGGTATTCAGTGGTTTTTATGCACTGGACATGTGACCGTTCTGGACCAACGAAATTGCAGTATTCCAAGACGGGATATTATAAATACCTTCACTGCCCTTAGGTCCAATCCACAATTGTCAGCTCTTGTCAACCAATTTTTTTCTGCTCATTTTCAGGCTGACGTCTGGTCTCTCGGATGCACAGTTGTTGAGATGGCCACAGGAAAACCACCCTTCATTGAGGTAAAATTACATTTCTTTTAAAAACTTTCTATGCCCTCGGCTCGATATGTCTCATAGTTATTTGAAAACAAAATAGAACATAGACACGCCTCCCCCCCCCCCCCCCCCCTCCCCTGACCCCCCCCCAAAAAAAAAAATGTAAAAAATATACCTTAATGGGAGACATTCCCATAGACTCGTGTACAAACCTTTTCTGTCACCTAACTAAACTTTCCCTGAAGCTACAAAGCTGAATTAGACCCTTATCTAAAAACTCCTTTTATGGAAATTTTGAAATAACGCTAGAAAAATAATTAGAGGGACACTTCGATGTCTCCCTATTTGACGATGTCTCCCTTTTACTAGCCTTGATCAAGGCGTTGGGCTTGTCTTCTAGACGGCCCGCTGAAGATAAAACTGAACAAAGTGCTTACAAGCTACGGAATCTGTTGCACGTATTGGCTCACAACGCGCCGCGCTACGACTATGCACACATGCACGTACATGTATCGGTTTGGTCCTAAACCCAACGCCTTGATGGTTCTGCATTCAGCTAGCGAAACTCATTACAGTAATAGGGAAACCACCCCAGCGTGAGCTGAAATTTCATTGGTCAACGCACGGAAGGTTATGTTTGAAAAACGCTATGATCCGCGATCCCCAGTTTGTTCATCTGAGGCAGTATTAAGAGCTCCCACAAATCATTCAGGAAAGATGTCATATTACGACCGTTGTCCCCCAGAAGTGTAATAAAATACGTAAACAGACAATAAATGCTACCAACCCGAGAATAGGCCTATTTGTTGTTTACGTCCATCGATCATGCCACGGTTCTCATAACATGAGGACGCCATGACATGCATAATGCATGCATCGCGTCATTACGTGCTACTCATTAAGCTCTTGATTGGCTCAAGACAAATGTTAAATATATTTATACTTGCATACCCGCATATCCAAAGCCCGCCAATTTTCGGCCAAAACTGGCCGAAAAAATAAAGAAAAACATTAAACCCGGAAGTGACAGACTCTACAAGGCTGTCTTTCAAGCTACATGTAGGCTGGGCCGTACGCAGCTAGTATGTACGTAGCATGTGTGTTGCCGTACGGATTTACTACAGAAGTCGTTATCTCACAGTGGCTCGTTTTGATGCCGTGTGCAGTTTGCATGCGCTAGACCCAATATTCTCTCGTACAGCAAAAAAACCTGGAGATGGCCTCCATTGGTATAGTCTCCCAACTCATTGGTATAGATTGGTATAGATTGGTATAGTCTCCCAACTATACCAATTAGTAAAAATTATGCCGGCAAGCTCAGTGGTCGAGTGGTCAAGATATCTACATTAATATACAAGAGGTAGTGGGCTCGAGTCCCACCCGAGCACGCTATGTGTTTTTCTAACCATGTTAGTGTCTGCCATTCTACCAACATGTGCATGCTCATTGTCAAATTGGTTAAAATTGTACCTGTTCAGTTTGTATCCATTAATCTCTGTCAATTATTGTTTCCCCCTTTTTTGGCCAATATTTAAATTTGTAGCTTGGATCTCCGGAAGCGGCCATGTTTAAAGTTGGATTCTACAAGGATCATCCTGAGGTTCCAGCCTCCATGTCAGATTTGGCCAAGAATTTCATTCTTAGGTAAGTTGGTTTCTAAATTACACTGAGCATTAAAAGAAACTTATCACATGCCCGCTTGCGCAACTTTTCATTGCGTAAGCTGCACAATATTCCTGTGATAATTACACGCTTATGCCATTTTCAAAAATTGCGCAAGCTACGCAATTTTTCGTGAAATCGGCTGCTGGTCCTTTATTAAGTGCGTGTCAACAAACAAAAGGTTGTTTCAATCACAAGAAAGCAAAATGCATGAACATGACAAGGGGTGGTTTAACAAAAGTCACAGCATGGTAACACAAAGGGCCAAACTTGAATACATGTACAACAAAATAACACAGGAATGGACATACCAATTTTGCTGATTTTTCACTTAGGGATTAAAAGTGGGTTTGCCAGTCTTAAACATATGTTTAAAACCAGCTAGGGGTCCTGGGCACTGATAATGCCCGTGCCACTAGGCGAGGGCGTTATCAGTGCCTAGGACCCCTAGCTGGTTTTAAACAGGTTATTTAAGACTGGCCAAACCTACTTTTAACCCCATTCATAAATACCTTTTTGTTTAAATCGGTAAAACTCACCAAAATTAGCTCGTCGTTTTGCATTCACTTTTCTACACCCATAGTGTCAACAACGCATTCGTACAACTGCTACTAGCTGTGCGTCAAGTTCTTTTTGTTCGATCGCGTGTGTTATGCTTAATACAGGCATGTTGCGCGCACATGCACACGACCGGAATTTGGCTTTGGGCGCGTTAAGTTTCTGTCTGCATGTGCGTGTTCCATATATGCGCTGACTAGGGCACAAAAGCAGGCCAGCCGGCCGAGCATTATCACTGGTCATTATCGCTAGTTTAAACTGCCCACGTGACGTGCTCTCAAAACAATTTTCTTGAATATTTTCAAGACTATGATACCAAGACATGTTTAACCGTTTGTAAATTATTTTAAATATTCTACATTATTTAGAAATTGCACAGAAATTTTTATAAACAATTTTGTTAACTTGAAAAGGCCATTTTTACAAATGCATCAAAATGTCACATTTTGACTCCTGTTTTTATGGAAAGACCTCATGTATTTTTGACCCATTGCAGATGTTTTGAGCCCGACGCAGACAAGCGAGCCACAGCGGTCGAGCTTCTTAACGATGTGTTTCTAAGGCGGGCGTCGAATCACTCAGCGCAATGCTGCTGCTGATTTCAAGCAGGACCGCAGTATATCAGGTCAGTTGACATGCTCATTGTGGACCTTCTTAAACCACTGTCATCCCCAAATTTTGGGAAAGTTTTAAATCCTCAATACATCATTTGCAGTTACCCAAAATTTACTTTACGAGTTGACAAGAAAAACCTGACTGCAAGTGTGATAGCAATGGTAACAAACACCACTTGATTTGTTTTCCTGTGTAAAATGGTACCTTTGTGGGAGAAATTGCCAACTGAAGGTGTTTTTTTAAAAGAGTTGTCTGCAGAGAACTTTTTTACCATTCATTCAACACAAAAACCATTCATGTTTTCTGAAGTATTAATGCATCTAAACTCCTCAAAAAAGTTCGGAAAGTCAAGTTTGACTGACGATTTCTCTCTTGTTGCAAAATAATTTTCCTTGAATTTTATATCACTGGAAAGCCCTGTTATTCCTCTTTACAATGATGTGTCATTTGTTATGATAAGCAATTGGGGGATGTGCAGCACAGCTGAATACGGGGGCGGGTGTAAAGTGAAATGTCACAAAATGCATTTCTATTGTCAAAAAGTGCATTGACACATTCCCATCCTCCAAGCAAAAGGGGAATGCACTGCATGACAATAGCAGTGAATTTTGTGACATTTCACTTTCCCACCCACCCCTGTATTCCGCTATACTGCACATCCCCCAATTGATTAATCATAACAAATGACACATCACTGTAAAGAGGAATAACAGGGCTTTCCAATGATACCAAATCAAGGGAAATGATTTAGTAACAAGAGAGAAATCAACAGTCAAACTTGATTTTCCAAACTTTTTTTAAAGAGAGTTTATGTGGCTGAAATTTCTACAAGGCAGTTTATCAACATTATTCTTTAGTTATGTAATGCTGTTGTTCCTGTTTTTAAATGTTTTCCAATCATATTGTCAGACTATTTGGTGCCCTTTGGGGGATTAAAGGCACAGGCTCGTCAGCAATGCGCACGCGCCAAATTCGTGCCATGAATTACGCAGCTCATAGCTAAGGCATGGAGCTGCGTATTTCGTTGCACGAATTTGGCGCGCGCGCTTTGCTGACGAGCCTGTGCCTTTAAGTTATCTTATTAGAACAAATTAAGTTGTTTCTTTTATTTTAAGAGAAAATAAAAACATTGAAGGAAAATATAAAAGAAAGACTCTAATATAATGTTAGAATTAGACCTTATTTCCTCATTACACCTCAATTTTTGTGATATGTTAAAAATATTGAAACGACTTGATTTCCTGAGAGCATGTGTGGTCTAGTGGGTATACAGCCTTGCTCATCATCGAGAGGTTGTGTGTTCGAACCTCACTAGTTCCAACGTGTGTGTGTGTGTCCCTGGGCAAGGCACTTAATATCAATTAATCCCAGCAGTATTCAGGGAATGTCACAATCCAAGTGGCCTTGGCCATACAGCCGCCTAGTTGAAGCAAAATGGTTTCTGGTGATTCTCTGATGGCAGTAAAAATAATGGCAACAGCTATACCCAGCACGATATGTGGCGAAGGGACTCCCCCCCCCCCCCCCCCCCCCCCCCCCCCCCCCCACCCCCCCACCCCCCCAACGCCCCTATTCCTGAACAGTACAAGGGAATTTCTTTAAGTTGAGATAAACTGAAGACATCTGAAAGGAATTATTGACTTATTTTTCAAATAGGCCCATTAGCGTAGAAAGACCCAATTATTTGGAAATTCCATGGATATTTGATACACAATGAGGGAACAATGGTAGGGGGATACCCTCTGCCACATATAGTGCTGAATATGGCAACAGCACCCGGAGTGCAGGATAGACATGTATGAGTGCCATACAATATACCATTGTTATTATTATTAATTCAGTTTGCATCATGAACTTATATTTTGTCTTAATATTATGTCACTTAAAACTGTTTTGCAAAATTACCATTGATTTCCCATTTCTGATATGTAATGTTTGAAAGTGAGTCTTTCCACTGTAAAGGGGGCATTTTGGCAACACAGACCATATTTTCCAGAAAATACCTTTGTCTGGTCTCAAATAAGTTTAAGTGGTTCTGAAGAGATAACTTAGGCCCAAAAAGGTTACAAATTGTGTGACAACATGCCTTTCTAAAAATCCTGCGTACAAATTTCCAATATACATTCGTAACCGGGATGGCCTAAAATGTAACTCAAGTGTCCGTCCCAGTTACGAGCGTATATTGAAAATTTGTACACAGGGTTTTTAGAAAGGCATGTTGTCACACTATTTGTAACCGCTTTTGGGCCCAAGTTATCTCTTCAGAACAACTGAAACTTATTTGTTTTATTTTGAGACCAGGCAAAGGTATTTTCTGGAAAATATGGTCTGTGTTGCCAAAATGCCCCCTTTACCGTGGAAAGACTCAAATGAATTTTTTCGATTACTTTTGTAGTAACCCAACTGTGATATATTTTGAAGTGCACCGCAACTCTCTTTTTTTAATATTTCCACTCTTTACCAACTACTTAAATTTTCCAGAATTCTACAATTTGTGACTGCTAGTTTTTAGATTAAGCATGATTACGTGACCCAAATCTTTCCTGTTCTTGTGTTTTTGTAATTTGCGTTTGACCAAAATCTGCAGAACCAAACAGCATCTTTAAGCTTGACCCTGGTAAGCCATGCAGAATGTTTTTCCCTCTAAATTCTTAAGGCCTTTTCACACTACACCTCTCAACCTGGGTTAAACTCAACCCGGGGCGAACCCGAGACCGCCCCGGGTTGAAATGTGAATTTTCAACTCCGCATTCAACCCCGCATCTTTTCTCACTTGTTTCGGCTAAACCGGGTTTATCTTGCCCCGGGGCGAGTTCAACCCCGAGTTGAATGGAGAAGATTCACACTTGTGCGTTGTGCGCATGCGTAAGTGCTGTCCCCTGCCGGAAATATATTAAATTTCCCGACTTCATCATCGTTTTTCTGCCCTGTTTTTCTTTTTTGATGCTTGTGGCATTTTTTCAAGAAAAGTACAAAAGTGAACGACAGATAATGTAAAAATAGCCTCTCAAAATGGACACTCTGATCTGCGCACATGTATAAAACATGCATGTTCGTGTGTACGCCGCCGCTACCAGGGGCCGCTACATGTACCTGAACACATTCGGCTGCTAGTATTTATGCAAATTATTTAAACGGTAAAATTTGCACGCTTTGGCGTGTCATTTGTAGCTCACAAGCAGCAAGAATCTCAACCCGAGGTGAACTCAACCGTGCTCGTTTCACACTACAGTTTTCAACCCGGGGCGAGAGTTTTAACCCGGGGTTAAAAATGTCAACCCCCATCTCGAGCAGGGTTGAGTTCAACCCGGGTTGAAACCAACCTCGGTGTTTGACGCGAGGTTGAAATTTCTCAAGTGTGAAACATCGCTTTTTTCAACCCTGCGCCAACCCCGCATCAACCCCGAGATTTTTCAAGTGTGAAAAGGCCTATAGTGTAATAAAGGTCCTTGTGATTCGTGATAGACATTTTTCTTTCTGTTTTTTTTAAGTTTTGGTTTTTGCTTTTATGTTATTTTTTAGATTATAAACTCCTCAAAAAAGTTCGGAAAGTCAAGTTTGACTGACGATTTCTCTCTTGTTGCAAAATAATTTTCCTTAAATTTTATATCATTGGAAAGCCCTGTTATTCATCTTTACGATGATGTGTCATTTGTTATGATTAAGCAATTGGGGGTGGGTGTAAAGTGAAATATCACAAAATGCATTGCTATTGTCAAAAAGTGCATTGACACATTCCCATCCTCCAAGCAAAAGGGGAATGCACTGCATGACAATAGCAATGCATTTTGTGACATTTCACTTTCCACCTACCCCTGTATTCCGCTATACTGCACATCCCCCAATTGATTAATCATAACAAATGACACATCACTGTAAAGAGGAATAACAGGGCTTTCCAATGATACCAAATTCAAGGGAAATGATTTAGTAACAAGAGAGAAATCATCAGTCAAACTTGACTTTCCGAACTTTTTTTGAGGAGTTTATGTAAAGCCAGTGCTTGAGAATAGCATCACTATAATACAACATTCTGCTTATAGAAAGGAACATTTTAAATCCCCAATACATCATTCGCAGTTACCCAAAATTTTACTTCACGAGTTGACGAGAAAAATCCGACTAAAAGTGTTGATTGCAATGGTAACAAACATCACCTGATTTTTTTCCCAGTAAAAGGTACCTTTGTGGGAGAAATTGCAAAATGAAGGTGCTTTATTAAAACAAAACAAATTGTCAGCATTTTTTTTTACCATTCATTCAACACACACACACATAAAAATCTCCTGTAAAATATACCGTGATTGATAACCAAAAACAACGTAGCGCACTGGAACTTGTTACATAATAATGCACCGCACCGCAAAACATACTTGGTGTTTAATGTACATGCATGGCAGGGTTGAAGTCGAGTCCATCACAAGTCTATCACAAGTCCAGAGCCGATAAAATCACAAGTCCATGACAAGTCCTGCACAAGTCCGTCACAAGTCCAGTAACAAGAAGCAAAGGATGAACACGCACAAAAGAAAGCCTTCGTTGGAGTTCATTTGAATAGCTTGTGACTTGAATTAAGACCCAGGGACTTGTGGTGGACTTGTGAAGGCCTGTGAGGATTTGTGATGGACTCGCCTACAACCTTGATGCATGTACCGGCGCCCGGATGTATATATAGTATGCGTTCCCGAACCGCTTTTACCGACTCGCTGTGTCCGTACTGGACTTATCGTCTCGGGAAAAGTTCCCTGGTCAATTTTCCTGGGCAGCAGTTGGCCAGGAAAAGTAACCGCTGGACTCGGGGGGGGGGGGGGGGGGGGGGGGGGGGGGGATGTTATTGAGAGGAAAACGTCCTAGGCTGTCCGCACTGGACTTAAAATGGGAAAGTACCCATCGTCTCGGTAAGTTTTCAAAAATAAAGTCGAACTCGGACAGGGCTTAATATTTACCACAAGAACTTTTGATTGCTGTTAACAGATTTATTTTCTTATTAAGAGCTTTTTAAAATGTAAATTGGAGGTTTTCTGCCATTTTCATCCTTGGCCTCAGTTTGTTCAGTTTGAAATGCAATCCTTGCTAGTATTTCAGTTTTGTGAGTGTGTCTAATTTCTTTCAGCTTTTCTTCTCTCTTATGTTTCTTTATGGTACTCGGTATCGTGGCATGATTATAATTTGTAGTACTGCAGTTGGTTATGTACAAGTATGAATAGGTTATGTACGCATCTTGGCATGGCTGATCGAGGCCGGGGTCAAACGAGAACATTCTCATAATTACTCTATTGTGATACATTTGTAATAATTCCAACGACGACTGGGGTCAGACGACAAACTTATTATAATCGGATTGTAATCGTATTAAATAAAGTGGGGTCACACGAGCAACACAATCTCGTCATCGTATTGTAATCATCTCGTCATCCCTTCCGGTGGCTTTCCCCTGTGTTGCGTGTGTATACTTGCTACCTGCAGTATGTGCTGCACATCGCGCCTTGTGCGTGTGAAGCAGAAAGTACACGCGCTCGCGAGGAGAAGGTTGCCAGATGGGTTCACACGCGTGTTTAGCCAATTTATTGTAATACGATTACAATTGTATCACAATCGAATGATCATGATACGATTACAATAAATTTAGGGTCACACACAAAATCTTGTAATCGTACTATACAGTAGTAATACTACTGTACGATAAATTGGGATGTCGTAATTTGTGTGACCCCGGCCTAAGAATACACATGCATTTAAATGAACTAGAGCATGCTGATGTTTACTAATTGGATTTTTAATACAGTATCACTGGAATGGTAACATAAAGTGCTTCGTCCAAATTAAAACCTATTTTTGACCGGTAAAAATACCAATGAGTCAATCAGAAGTACATGTAGTGTCCGAAAAGTGTTCATGACGTCATCACTTCTCAAAAAGATTAGATTGGATGTAATAATGGGTAGGCGGCTGAAGTGCGAAAATGTGTTGAGGTCAGGGGCGGTATTCAGTTCAGTACTTAAAGGCACAGGCTCGTCAGCAATGCGCGCCCGCCAAATGTGTGCCACGCAATACGCAGCTCCATAGCAAAGGCATGGAGCTGCGTGTTTCGAGCACGAATTTGGCGGGCGCGCATTGCTGACGAGCCTGTGCCTTTAATCCAAATATTTAAGAATTTTACTTAGTTTTTGGCTAAAGTAAAATACTTGGCCAAAATCGGTATTCAATTCGCAAGTGGCTAAGTTTTTTACTTTAGAAAAATACTTAGAACATTTGGTATTCAAATGGTTCTTTTTGGGAAAGTATTTTACTTAAATTTGAGAAGGCATGAAAGCACACTTAAGCATTTTTTTACATCACACACATACTGCAACCGGTTTAAACCGTTTTATGTTTTGGTGTGCGTGTTGTGCGTTTTGCGTGAGAAAAACGCTTATGAGAAGGCGCGGTTCATAGCGCGTCCCACGCTGTATTCGATTGGCTGTTTAGTTGTAACTCCACAATTTATCTAAGTATTTGACTTACTAAAGTAAAATTCTTAGAAGGCTTTGAATACGAGATAGGTCATTTTCTTAGCCAAGCCAAAGACTAAGTAAAGTTTTTACTTAATTTAAGTATTGAATTGAATACCGCCCCAGAAGAACACAGAGGTGTGTTTGACGACAAAAGGTTTGATATATGTCAAGCACCTCACATTCGACGCTTGATTCTCGATGCATGATGCTTGAGTGACGCATTTCGTTGAGCTGTTAAGGCACACAAATTTGCTTAGCACAAAAACGGGCTGCCAGCCAAAATTGTATGTCAAAAGCGTGCCCCACAATTCACTGCACGCAGTAATGGGGTAGTGCATGATGGAATGCAATTCTAGTACACCGCACAAAAGCCTTAAATTTGATCGTGTACAAACGAATGGGGGTATTTTTTTAGTTTATGCCACAACTCTAATTTAAGGAAAAGTATTATTGGAATCGATAGCTTGGACGATTTTAGAATAGGAATACTTGCATGCATTTCCGTCGCAAAGGCTTAGTTTTAGAGAAAAATCACGGAAGGAATATTGCATATGATTACACGCAAAGCGGCCGGCCAGAAACCAAACGGATTATCACGCGCACGCCCTCTTTCTTCGCGCGCTTTACACACTTCCTCGGCCGGCAGCAGTTTCACACACTTTTGTATGGAGGCAGGCGTGACAAAAACACAGAATTTTCATGGAAACGCAACATTTGCGACGGAAATGCCAATGGAAAAGGTATTCTAAAATCGTCCAAGCTATCGATTCCAATAATTATTTTCCTTAAATTTGAGTTGTGGCATAAACTAAAAAAATACCAGAATGGGATTTTGCAACGGAGTGCAGCTCTCAGCCGCTTTAAACTCGTAAAACGTGACAAATTTGTGTTTTTATAATTGGCTCTACGGCTGCTTGATTCCTTTCAACAGTTCTATGTTAGAATCTTCGTTCAGACAATATTTTAATTCAATTATTATTAATGAATTACTGTTAGTTTATATAATTTTCCGTGCCATTTCAGTTCCAGCAATGAAGTATCTTACAAACAGCAGACCAGAATCGCCAATTCTTGGAGCACTCTCAGAATCGGTTCCCATGGAAACGGAAGCCGTCAAGTGAGTATTTCTTTGAATTCTTTTTTCAAGGTATCTGCCATCTTGGACTGGTTTCCTGAAATCTTTGCTTGGCTTTAGTAGCACAGTATACTGGCACCAGCCTAAAGAGTGTTAAAGAAGTATGTAGGAAGCCCACGTGACGTCATCACCTAGTACTCATCTATATTGGCCGTCAAGTGTTCTGCGATATCATGCATAATATGCATGAGGCCACGCACTTGTTCTCCCAAACAATCGTGGACGTTTTAGGGAGGTCTAACAAAGAGAACAATATCGTCCGCGATTGGCAAGCGAACGTCCGCAATTCGCTCCTGTACAGAACCAACGAGAGTAAGGAAAAATAGATTATGTCCAAACAAAAAAGGAAAAAAAGGGACGTCCGCGATTGTATGTGGATTCGCACCTATATGTGTGCGCGGTGTGCATGCACTGTGCGCGTTGTTTGTTATTAAATCGAACATTGCGCGCAATGAGCTAATTTGCGTACATGCGCTTATTTGCGTACATGCGCTTATTTGCGTACATGCGCTTATCCGCATACACGCGCTCATTCACACACACGCGCAACGCGCTCATTCGCGTACACGTTCAAAGTGGTCATTCGCATACATGCCCGAAAGTTGAACACAAGTTACAATAAACGTGTAAATTGTTCGATCTCAAAACAAAACCTCGCGCCCCCACTTGACGGCCAATATGAAGTTCCTCTATACCCAAGAAACAAAAGACATTGTGCGAAATAAGCGCAACTCGTACATTATTTTAATTATGAAGAGGGATAATTACCCAGGGACCTAAACAAAATCACCTATTCATACTTAAAGGCCCTGTAGATGATCTGTTTTTGAGCGATTCTGCGGATAAAACCATTATAAATCAAAAGAAAGACATCAACAAACTCATCCGAAGAAATTTCAGCTTTGTCAAATGTACCACGTTTAAAAAAACCATGAAAATCCACATGCGTTTTCCTGGTCTTGGCGGGGTGTTTCAAATATTCGTTCTCAGTTGATCAGGTACTATGTGGCTTGCGTGATGCACTCTGTGGCGCACATCATATACTGCGCACGTCTGCGCGTGCTCCATAAAAATGCATCGCGTTGGAACACGTACGCACGCAGAGTACACGGCGCCCATGCATTTTGGACCGCGTAGATGCGAACCAAAAATAAGTAAATCGTTTGCAAACGATCTAAATAATTTTATCTTTACGGATTATTTTCTGGTAAAATTATATCATTTTGAGCGAAAACCTTTCATTGGGCAGTTGCTATTAATTCAATCTTTACTTTCAGAACTTTTTCCCTGTAAACTCATCGATTACTTTTTGCAGTCATTGCAAATGATCCACTGGGCCTTTAAGTGATCTCTGGGAGGGGTGGTTATCTCATTGAAGGGTTTATATCCCTCTGTAGGGCTTGCTAAGCTCACGTGATAGCCAATCCCAATGAGTGAGGAACAACTGCACTACCTTGATTCAAGACCACCAGTTGGCTTCATAGCTCAATAGACCGATCCAGTAAGCTCCGCCCATTTTGGAATTGACCAATCACAGCCTCAGGCTCAGGTAGCTAAAAAGTAGAGTCCTACTACCTGAGTCCTCAAAATGTTGTGCACAGAGCTACGGCGAAATGCAGCACGAGTGACGCAAAAACACCATAAACATCATTTTTATCAGCGCAGATGACCCTAGCCGGTTTAAAACAGATTGTACATGTTGTATAAGACTATCCAAACCTACTTTTAATCCCTTCATAAATGTGTTTTTGTGTAAACGGGAAAAACTCATTAAAATTAGCTTGTCGTTTTGCTATGTTGTGCACATTTTGTGCACATTTTGCTTTCGAGCGTGCAGTTTCTGTGTGCGTGTGCGTATTTCAATGCGCGCTGACCAGGGCGCGGACGTTGACGCACGGCACGGCCACGCAACTCTACTGCACAGGTGCCTCACATGTGTGGCATGTTGCTAGGCAATTTCTAAATGGGTGGAGCTTACTGGATCAGTCTATTGGTAGGGCATCTGCATGTTAAGCAGAAGGTCCGCGGTTCGAATCCCGGTGGAGCCAAGTTGTTTTTCACTGCATCCAGATTTCCCACAAAATGTTTGTCATCCAATCCCATAAGCCTTTGCGAATATTTACTGACATTTTCCTAATTCTCTTTGCATGTTGCATGCTGAAATCTTTCCAACATTTATTCAATTTGAAATCAGGTTCAAACGACGTTCAATCGACCTGGTGTCTCCCGGG
Source organism: Henricia sp. BOLD:AAB3569 (assembly GCA_037783545.1). Lineage (NCBI taxonomy): Eukaryota > Metazoa > Echinodermata > Asteroidea > Spinulosida > Echinasteridae > Henricia > Henricia sp. BOLD:AAB3569. The sequence goes on along the minus strand of JBBELK010000607.1, from coordinate 248,426 downwards.
TAGGTACATGTAATTGGTCCATTTCATGTTTAAAATTACCTGTTTTGTGTCATTTTTGTGTATGTGCCGTAATTGAGATAAATTCCATCTTTTTGTGCCATTCTTCAGTTTACTTGTGTAAATTTTTTGTTGCTCATTTCGTAAAAGTGCTTTCATAGTGTTACCAGAAAATGTCTACATAGAATAGATAGAAATTAAAATGGTTTTCTTCATGTACATGTATTTAGAAAATATTTTACGTTTGTGGCTTTTAGCTTCGTATGAAAAACAAGTTGTGCATATTTTGCCATTGTCATATTGTCCTATTGATCACGTTCACAGACGCCATCTTCACAGACGTCACAAATCTTCATTTTAAAATTTCTGATAACACAAGGGTTCTGTTTATATAACAAAGTAATCTGAAAAGTCCCAAGGACTTCTTAATTAGTGAGGTTCGGTTGTATTAGTAGGCCGGTCAATACACACTGAACGGTTCCACTAGACAACGCATAAAAACACGACAACGATGGACAATTTGTTGATGATATTTGACAGGGTTCCACAACAATTTACAGTTTATTTTCGGTGTCATGAAAAACTAGAGCCTTCTTTTTGCAAGAATATTAGATAAAAAACTCCAAATTATCACAAATATCAGTGAAATTACCCACTTCACGCTCTTCGAGCTCGGCCGACTGGTGTTGAAATTGAGAATTTCTCACTGGAAAATCTTGCCCAATCTCAACTATTTAGGGCGCACTTGAAAGCTTATGACATGATCTTTCCATTTCTGCTTGCGCGTTTTAGCGATGGCTGACAGTTTTGGGTCGAAACGAAGCTTTGAAAAATTTGTAGATTTTTCTGGAAAAATCAGCCGATTTTGTGAAATGCGCAACTTTCAACGAAAAATAGGAACAATTGTCTGTCTCCAGGTGAAATGGGAATGAAATCTGCCAGTAAGAATCAGGACGCAAAATCTGGTATTTTTTGCTGCAAATTTGTAAATATTTCTTACCCCAAAACTCAACTTTTAAGAATTATAAAAAAGTTTTTTTCTCTGAACCTGTTGTCATATTGTGTACTGTACCTACTGACAAAATTTCAGCTAAATAGCATGATCAGAACCTGAGAGATGACCTTTTTGCATATATGTAATTAGTCGGACATAGTCTCCAGAGCACAAATTATTAAAATTTTGTCTTTTAGCCCAAATTTGGGCCACTGTTTCACAAGAACTGAATATTAGTATTATTTGTAACACTTTTATATTTTTAATAAAGGCAGCAGACATTCATATATGTAAAAATGACACATTACATTGCCTCAGATAACCAAGAATAAGGCATCTCAACTACACACCTTCTTGAAATGTAGGCGATTTAGGCTTAAAAGTTGGCCCGTTTGTAAACTTACGGGCTTTTTTAATGCACTGTATTTAAATAATGAGGTGTATTACTTGAGAAAGAAACACTGATATGTAAAGTTTGGGTGATTTACTTCCAGGAAAAGAGCAAATAAGATGTTTAGAGCCTATGAATATAATAGAAAAGTTGGTGTGAAATCACAATTTTTTGATTTTTGCCATTTATTTGTTGAGTTGTCTAGGAATTGGTCATTTTTCCAAACCTTTTTTGGCCATAACTTGGGAACCCCTGTACCAATATTTAAAATCCAAAGTGTTTTGTAATCTACACAACAAGGTCCTTCAGGGGAATTTGATTAAAAGAAGCACTTTTAATTTGTTCATTGTCCTGCCTAGTATAGACCTTTATTACGGTGCGTCCATCTTTGTCTTGTTCCCCATTGAATAGTACGTGTACGTGTCAGACATGATCATCAGTGCGTGTCTGCGCTATAGCGCGTGCAGTCTTCCGTTGTTATTTTGAGAGAATCACTGTCTGCGCTGCGCGTTTTCTTGATCGCGCTGAGCGCATGTCATTGTGATGCACACAATGAACATTTTCGACACGGGGCCAAACTATTTTATTTCGGCAAGCCTCTCTTTGGGTACGTTCATTTTAATAGGGGAAAAGGGAAGATGGCCGCACTGTGATAAAGGTCAATTAGCTTTCACTGTGTCATGATCCTGCACACACAATGTAGAATTAATGAAATTAAGATTTGTCAAGCCCAAAAATTTGCAAAATATTAGCAGTTGCAAAATTTTGCGTTTCTTTTTTCATTGAGAATATCATGTGATGTGTGTTTTCCATTCATCTGTAGACCTCAAAGACATTCACTGGACATTCCCAATTATTTAGAGGGGTAGGTCCATTATTTTCTTTATGGTGTGGAAATTAAATTTTGGATTGTGGTGATTGAATGGGTGGCAGAAAATAATTACTTGACAAATAACTACATTTTGCATTATGGTTTCCTGATTTGGGCACCAGTTTCAATTTGGTCACAAACTTCATTGCGTGTAACATACATGTATGCACTATGGCTGCTGCCTCAAATTCTTCACTTTCAAATGGAAATGCAGTTTAGAAAGTCCACATACTATGCTGTTGTTGCTACGTAGTGCACACCATTTCCTAGCAACCAACAGTCTGGATGCTTTAAGCCTAGCATACATCGACATTGCAACTGGAAGCAACTCAACTGATCAGTTGCTGTCGATGTGTGCGTAGCGCGCACATTGACAGAAACTGATTAGTTCTCCAACTAGCGGCAACTGGGAGCATCCAGCTATATCTACATTTCCAGAGTGCGCACAACGACACGGCAACTCGGTAAACCGCAGAGTGCATTGCCCTTGCAACTGGAAGCAACTGTGCTTGCAGTTGCTGTTGATGTGCGCGCACGTGATCAAATGCACGCGTGCAACTGACAGCAACTAGTTGCAAGTACGCGTACATCGACGCAACTGACCGCAACTGGGTACAACTAGTTGCCAGAAAGTAGAACATGAGCAACTCGCGGCAACTGAGATTTTTTTCCAGTTGCCGATAGTTGCAAGTGCGCGTACATCGATTTTTTTGAGCAACTGATCAGTTGCTCCCAGTTGCTCCCTGTTGCTCCCAGTTGCCGGAAACACCAGTTGCCACTAGTTGCTTCCAGTTGCAATGTGGATGCACGCTACATGTGTAGGCTTGATAGATTTGCAGAAGTCCAGGAGTCACACCTTATATTTACATATAAATACTAGAGTCCCGCCTTTGCGCTATATGGCGCGTTGGCACATGGTAACCGTGCAGTACCTGGAATACCTCGCACATTACTCTATGTATTTGGGTCTGTCCACAGTAATGGGGTACATTTGAAAAATAAGTCAATAATTCCTTTCAGATGTCTTTAGTTTATCTCAGAATTAAAGAAATGTCCTTGTTTTGTTCTCAGGAGATAACTTTTGCCCAAAAAAGTAAGAAATTGCTGCCATAACATACATTTTTAAAAAGCGAGTGCACAAATTTTCCTATTACGCATGTAACATGGACAGACAATTTTGTGACATCTTTTTCCGTCTTTGTTACATGCGTAATAGGAAAATTTGTGCACGAGGTTTTCACAAATGTATGTTGTAGGACTATTTTTCGTACTCCTTGGTGAAAAAGTTATTTCCTCAGTTTAGCTTGATAATTTAAAGATAAAATTAAGACATTTGAAGTGAACTGGGACCTAAGATCTTGAATGTTACAGAATTGTACCCCATTACCGTGGACAGACCCATTTCTAAGCTGGACCATGTCGATTGAACATGTTGATCAGCAACTTCAAACCAGTCACATAACCCTAAATCGTTTCTCTACATTCTTGAATGCATCATTGTAGTTTCCAAACTGGGATGGGAGAAAAATAGGGAAAACCTGAGGGAGTATACCAACTGTGCCTTATAGCTCAGCTGGTAGAGCATCTGCCGAGTGAGTCAGAGGTCTCGGGTTCGAATCCCGATAAGGCCCAAGTTTGGTTGTTTCATGTCAATGGTGATCAGGCACCATACCAGATGTTGTGTTCATTGTAGTTTGGAAATGTTCCAGCTTTCAAAGTTGACATCGATTTCAAGTAAAAAAAACATGTTATATTTTGTTATTTTGACGAAAATTCACGATGTTTAAACATGTTCATTGCAATATGGAATTTCGGATGGTCTAGCTTAAAAATGCATAGAGTAATGTGCAAGGTATTTCAGGTACCGCACAGACCTTCGCGCCGGTTACTATGGACCAGCTTGTACCCCCTGGAAACAGCCTGATTTGCCAGGTATAGTCTGGTGCTTGGCTCACTCGCATGCGATTTATGCAAATCTATCACGCAGCTTGTCTATTCTCCTACATTAAACGGGTAAACACGGTTTTAATTCTTTTTCTGTGCACCTGATCACGTTACAGAGCAACAAAAGTTTAGTCTGGTCATCTGGAGACTAAGTGTGCACTTGAAGGGAAGTACGTCAGTACACATGTACATTAGATGCTGTTCATCTGAAACATGCAAAAGACTTATTTATTTTTTAGCAAACTTGAATCCATGATTCTGATTGGTGGATCCATACATTGCAGCTGGTGCCCCGTACCCAGCCTTCCATAGACAAGTGCTTAAAAGCACTGTAACCAGTGGCAAATGTCTGGTGCTAATTTGTTATAAGTGGACAATGTTCATTGTCTGTGGCGCATTTTACTAACATTTAGAGTGTGTTTCTAGTGTTTGCCGTTGCATGTATGAGCAAATAACCTTAATTTTAAGGCTGAAACGCGCTCCTAGTTTAATAATGCCTTTTGTTTAGTACCTTTATATTTAATCAATTGTTTGATGTGCATGCCTGTGTTTTTGGGGGTTTTTTTTCTGCAAAGTGTGTTTTCCTTAACTCACTTCATTCAATTCTGGAGCACTTCTGGGATTTTTGTGGCTGTTTATTTTTCAGACTGGATTCTCCTGACCCTTAAAAAAAACCAAATAATATTAACCCTTACACTCCTTAATCCTGGCCACCAAAATCCATAGGGATTTAGGGTAAATTTTCAACTTAGTACGCTTACGGCAAGTTTAAATATGACCCCGTTCTCACTAGAGAAATCGCTTCGTTCGACGAAGATTAGTTAATCATCGTTAGTTAATGAAGCGTGCATTCATATATCACTTAAGGAAGATCGAACGAAGAGCGACCGCTAATGAAGATCGAATGAAGCCGTGGGAGGTCGTACATGTGCGTCGCGCATCAAGCACTGAGCTTCAACCGTCTAGACGCACTGTGTGATTTTTCCAGCGGCGTGTCAAAAACAACTCTTGCTAGGCGCTCGACGCACAGCGCGCTTGTGGAAGAGAGCTGTTTACATTACAAATTTGCTTCGTCAAATGAAGCGATCTCTTTGTCAAATGAAGCTATTTCCTTCATCGAATGAAGCGATTCTAATCATCGTCGAATGAAGAGGCGTGCGTTCACATAAGGAAATCTCTTCGTCGAATCATCGTCGCACAAAGCGATTTCTCTAGTGAGAACGGGGTCTATGAGGCAGCACAAAACATCAGGCAATGCAGTAATTTTAAAAATTAAATTTGCTAATACTTTCAAACAAGCGTTTCTATATCTTCCAAGGGATGACTGATTTAGCACAAATTATTATTTTTTGAACACCCCTAACAGATCTAGTGAGGACAGCACAGCTGAAACCCCTACGACCCCTGACCGGGGCAAAGGTCACGGGTTCTACATGCTGCGAAAGGACAGCGAGAGACGACAAACATTGCTTCAAATCTTGGAGTCTGAGCCTGACAAAATCGTACAGCGTTGGAAAGCGAAGCTGCAGGCTGGTTCCTCTCCTACTAAGATTACCACTGTAAGTTTTGCTGACCAATTATAGGATTCCATTTCGTTTTAGCTGGTATTCTGCCAGCAGAATTCAATAACAATCAGTGGGCAGGGATGCCAGTCTTCCGGCTATAGCCGGAATTCCGGCTTTTTCTTAATTTGGAAAAAGAAATCCGGCAAAGCCTTTTTTCTAGGCCGGAAAAGTGAATGGCCGGAAATATTTGTTCAACTCTTCAAGTCCAAAAAATGTGGAAAATTGTCTCACTTTAATACTGATCAACGATGTCCGAATATGCCCTATGTTATGTGTACAGCCTATGTACATGATTTGCACACGTGCAGTATGTCTGTATCCCGGCCACAATCATTCACGGCTAAAGTATCGCCAAACCAGACTATCGATCTAAGTACATAGAGGGCGCTGTATCCATACAGCAGTGGTTAGATCACATACATACTGACATATCCATTGCACTCATACTGTCAATGTACATACTGTACAGTATACTGTGCTGGCAAGTCCATGTGCACACATACATGCAGTTATGATTTTTTTTTCCGGCCCCGAGGTAAGAGCCACTGGCATCCCTGAGTGGGGTACCGTGGCCGAGTGGTTTAGGTCATTGACTCGCAATCACAGGTGAAAACTTGGGGTTGCGGGTTTGAACCTCCCCCCGGCTGCAGTACCTGTGCCCTTGAGCAAGGCACTCAACCACATTTGCTCCATCCTTTGGAAGGGACGTAAAGTGCTAGGTAACAGTAACGCACTTTAAAAATCCAAGAGCATTCTTTCGTGAAGAGCAAGGGGATTCCCCGGTGTCTCTGGCCATTTCTAATTTCTAATTCTTCATGGGTTTCCTCTCGCTTGCGAGTGACAGTGCAATGGGCACTTTAGAGGAATCCTTGGTATGAATACCAGAAAGAAATAATGATAATAATAGACCATTCCCATAACTAAGGGCTTCTTCCCTGTATGTCCGCTATAGCTGGGACGCGGACAGTGCGTGAACTGCATGCATCATATGATGATGTTCATTAATTGTGTCGTCACTTCGAACAATTTGGACGTTTGTTGTAATGGTAAATTTACACTTTTCGGGCGTGCGTAATAGACCGATCCAGTACGCTCCGCCCATTTAGCAATTGCCTAGCAATATGCCACACATGTGAGGCACATGTGCAGTAGAGTCGCGTGGCCGTGCCGTGCGTCATCGTTCGCGCCCGCGCCCTGGTCAGCGCGTATTGAAACACCACACGCACACGCACACAGAAACTGCACGCTCGAAAGAAAATGTGCACTTAAGTATCCGGTCGTGTGCGTGCACGTACAACACGCCTGCATTACCCGTAACGCGCGCGATCGAACAAAAACATCTCGACACACATCTAGAACGCAGTGAATGCACAACATAGCAAAACGACAAGCTAATTGTGGTGAGTTTTACCGATTTATACAAAAACACATTTATGAAGGGATTAAAAGTAGGTTTGGATAGTCTTATACAATCCGTTTTAAACCGGCTAGGGTCCTCTGTGCTGATAAAAATGATGTTTATGGTGTTTTTGCGTCACTCGTGCTGCATTTCGCCGTAGCTCTGTGCACAAAAATTTGAGGACTCGGGTAGCGAAAATGGCGATCTACTTTTTGGCTACCTGAACCTGAGGCTGTGATTGGTCAATTCCAAAATGGGTGGAGCTTACTGGATCGGTCTATTGAGACCCGCGTCACTTTGAAAAAAAGTGATGTGGAGGGAATTTTAAGTGAAATGATGCAATGAATTATATAAAAACACTTTCCGTCCAAGCTAATTCTGTAGTTTTTTAGTGTGTTATTTCACCCCAAATTCCTTCCACGCACCACGCAGAATTAGCTTGGACAAAGTGTTTTTGAGTCCGTCTTTCCACAGTAAAGGGGGCATTTTGGCAACACAGACCATATTTTCCAGAAAATACCTTTGTCTGGTCGCAAAATAAAATAAATAAGTTGCAGTTGTTCTGAAGAGATAACTTAGGCCCAAAAAGGGTTACAAAAATAGTGTGACAACATGTCTTTCTAAAAACCTTGTGTACAAATTTCCAATATGCGCTCGTAACCATGACGGACACTTGTGTCACACTTTTATAATCGTTAGTATGGACAGACCCACATATTTTGTTTGATGTATTTATGTAAAACTGATCTGTGGACATTTTGTGTTTGTTTCCTTTCTAGGTTCACCTAGGCATAATGATGACTGGCATTGCTCAGTACATTAAAACTAGAGAGAGAAAATTTGTCGCCGAAGCAGTAGGTAAGACGAAGAAATATTTCTTTTCTGTATTTCATTCATCACCTTTCATATGTCACACACTTGTAGCAAGGCTGACTGCCTTCGTGAGAGCTGCTGAGGCAGGGTGTGCCACTCTGCCTTAGGTGCCTCCATGAGCTCCTGCACTTCTAGTGCTGCTTTTTTTCCCATGTCCTTTTCATGTAACGTAACTAACCAAAGTTAAAGTTCTTGATATCACTTAGAGAAATATGTCTCGTATTTTTGTTTTTGTTGGTGTAAAGTAGATCTGGTTTAAAGGCAGTATACATGATTGGTATCTCGAAAATTAGAAATGTTCACAGATTTACGCCTAACTTACACAATATAAACATGATAACCGTAGAAAACTTCCCCTGAAATGGTTTTGTCTGAAGTGCTACAGTCTTTGAGAAATGAGTAAAACAATTAGTTTTCTTCTCATGAGACGAAAATTCAATTCGCCCCAAAACCATTTCGCCCAAGTGCCATTTCACCCCAGACCACTTCGCACGAGTGCCATTTCGCCCCAAATTACTTCGTCCAAACACCACATCGCCTAAATGCCACTTTGCCCCAAAACCACTTTGTGCACAGGCCGTGGTTCAGGGCAAAATGGTTCAGGGTGAAGTGGTTTTGGGGCGAAATGACTGCAAACCCTTTTTTACTGTTTTCTCAAACGTTAGACGAAGTGCGGAGCTGGGTTTTGCTCAGGTTGGTTTTAATCATGCATATGGGTATTTCTATAAATTAGGGGTCCAATGTTGGTGGTCCCCGTTACATTTTACATTTTGTAAATTCAGGACACATTCTTTAAATACTTTCCAACTCAAAGAGTGAGTGCATAAAGTACAATTCATACAAAATGGTTTAAAAGCCATTTTAATGATTTTTGTACAAAAAATAACACATCAGGTGTAACGGGGGACACTAAATGTCACACTTTTGGACCCATATCTTCAATCACACAGGGGGATAAAACTATTTGTAACAGTTTACCAATCATGTATACTATCTTTAAATATACATGTATTGACACCATCAAAATTAAAACAAATATTTTTATGACTCTTCATATACAATGTAGCGGCCAAACATATTGTATAAGGCACCTAAAAATGTAACGTAACTAATCATGGAATTGCCCATGAGTATAAGAGCAAATAATAAAGTCTTTTGGGCACATCTCATGTATTTAACCTTACAGATAGTCTAAAACTGGATCTGGATTTTGACCACGTAGCACTCGGTGAAATACAGCTAGCTTTGTACAAATTCCTTGATACGGTAAGTTCTCTTCAAGCTTTAATTACATGTATTCCATTTTATTAAAGGGACATACCGGCTTTGTTGGGCTATTTTGGGCTCGAAATAGACCCGTACATGATTCTGAAAGTTCTCCGAAATAGACTGAAAAAAACCTGAAAAGAAACTACAAAATTTTGCCGTTTTTTTTGCATTTTTCAAAAAATCAAGGTCACGTGATTTATCGGAACCAGATTCTAGTTCGGATAAATCACGTGGTCTTGGAGTTCGCGGTTGGTTTCTCTTCTTGTTGGAAAATAATGTTCTACGAACACTATGTACATAACGTATTTTCAAATTTGTACACAAATCTGCCAACAGATTTCATAAGAAGGGTTTCTGGGTGTTGATATGGACGAGAGAATCTCTCAGATTTTCGTGTCTTCGCTTATTGAGGGTGCTAAAGACACCAAAAGTTATGTTCGATGTGCTTCCTCGAGTCAGCGCTGACCTGGGGGATCATGCAAGGTGTGATGAATCGGGGAAAACAAGGAATCGAAGTTAAACACGTGTCGACCCATATCGAATGCCACCTTTTTTTACAAACACATGATACATGATACATCGCGACGGCTGGTAAAGCGTATAGCCCAACATTTGTCTATTTCGTTAATTTTAAACATTTCTAGTTAATTACGTGACATTTTGATAATTATTTTTCACAACGACCATCAACAAATTATTGTCAAGGATGCATTGCTACATTATGTAAACAGTAAGCCGGTGTGTCCCTTTAAGTGGACAGAAAGTACAGGTAGCTTTTTCCATTCAATGTTTTGTCAGAGAAGTGCAGAAATAACAATGGTGAAAACATACAATGCTCTTCAATCGCATTAAAGCGACTGTGATAGTGTAAATAGCTGATTCATTCCGTAGAAAATGTTTCCGAGGGTTCATTTATAAGATGTGGAGCTTACTTCAAACTTTTAACTTATTCTCTTTGAGTTAACAAGATTTAACTGTATCCATTTACTTGTTAATTTTGTTAAGGTTGTGGAAGTGTTAAAGCAACGAGTTAACAACATCAAACCCCACTGGATGTTTGCATTGGATAACTTGATACGCGACGGTGTGCAAACAGCCATTACAATTTTGTCGCCTGGTAAGACTAAATTAGGGATTAAAAGTAGGTTTGGCCAATCTTAAACAACCCGTTAAAAACCAGCTAGAGGTCGTGGGCGCTAGGACCCCTAGCTGATTTAATCCCATTCATAAATACCTTTTCGTGTAAATCGGTAAAACTCAACAAAATTAGCTCGTCGTTTTGCATTCGCTTTCCTACACCCACAGTGTCAACACTGCGTTATTACAACTGCTAGCTGTGCATGAAGTTGTTTTTGTTCGATCGCGCGCGTTACGCGTAATGCAGGCGTGTTGCGCGCGCACGCACACGACTGGGTATAAGTGCACAATTTGCTTTCGGGCGCGTGCAGTTTCTGTGTGCATGTGCGTGTTCCGTATACGTGCTGACTAGGGCACAAACGCGGGCCAGCTGGCCGAGCATTATCACTGGTCATTATCGCGGGACATTATCGCTAATTTAAGACTGCCCACGTGACGTGCTCTCGGCCAATAGGGATGCGTAAACTGTCTCAGGTATTTATGAAGGACAGATAAATTAAAAAATAATTTGAAAAAAGTTAAACTCAACCCATTTCGCATTGAGTATTTTTCAGATGCCCTTAAGCCACTTTGACATAACACTAAAGGCGTGTTCCCATTGGACTTCTTTTTCCGCGCCCTCGCGCGAACATTCCGCGACTCCCTGTAAACCTTTTTATCCTGTAAATCTCCCGTGCGTTCCCACTTAACATATATTTAACACGACGCGAGCGAAAATTTTTTTGACAGGATGTTTGACATGCCATGCGATGCACATATTGGCGCGAAATTATTAATTGTGTGCACGCTGCACGAAACCCAATCAAATTTCGAACAACTTCGATTAAACTTGCCATTATATTTGCGAAGAAAAAAGCATGAAAAAACACGTGCGTACGTACATACAGGGCCCGTTCATAATAACCAGATTTTTTTCGCGCAATGTGTGGTGGGATTGCATGATGCAGGAAGTGACATCATCCATTTGGCATTTTACACAGCGGCAGCGGTAGTTCTACAGGGCGGCGCTGTTCCCATTGGACTTTTCGAGGGCCCTGTAAAACTCCCGCGGTTGAGCGGAAAGTTTCCGCGGCCTCTCTCGCCCTGTACGTTTTACATCGTGGTCGCGGTAGCTTTACAGGGACGCTAATTCTCCGTGCGTCCCCATTGAACCAAATTTTTTTACTCTCCCGCACAACCACGGGAGTTTAACCAAAAATAGTCCAATGGGAACACCACTTAAGCTGACAATTTACTTAGCAGAGAATAATACTCTTGCTTATCAAACTTTGGTCACCAGCCAAAATTGAATGCAGTACATACATGTATTAGCTTTGGTTGGTCCCCTGCAGTACCTTTGGCTAAGCAGCTTTAATACAAACTTATCAAACCGGATATTTCCTTTCAAATTTCTGCATTAAAGCCCCATTACATAATTTGCAGTGACCCAAAATTTTACTTCACGAGTTGACAAGAAAAACCTGACTAAAAATGTTTGATAGCAATGATAACAAACACCACATGATTTTTGTTTTCCATGTAAAATGGTACCTTTGTAGGAGAAATTGCAAGAGGAAGGTGTTTTTTTTTCTTGGAATTCGTAAAAACTTTCATATCTGCAAATGATAATGGCCTTTAAAGTCATTTTAATTTGACCTTTGACCTCTACTGGAGGCCATTTCCAGTAGTTTCCTGTATATATCCCTTCAGTTCAAACACCTGATTTAATGCAGGAAATCACTACAATTGTTTGTCATCTGTAGTTTGAGTGTAAAAATGGCGTCCTATTTTGTTGGTTCTAAAGACGAACTTGAAACTGATGCAAATGATCCATTCCGGTGCCGGAAAAAGACGGGTAGATTGTTGCTGTTAAAGGCACAGGCTCGTCAGCAATGCGCGCGCGCCAATTTCGTGTCGCGAAATACGCAGCTCCGTGCCTTTGCTATGGAGCTGCGTATTTCGTGGCACGAATTTAGCGCGCACGCATTGCTGACGAGCCTTGCCTTTAATACATATGGTTTTAGTTGTATATTTATATGCTAGATACAAGCTTGTGTTTTAGTTTGTTTTTGTTTATTTGTAGGTTTGTTTGTTTGTTTGATCGCTAATTTTTAAAGCTCCAAAGGTCAGCTCATCCCACGCAGGTTTAATCAAGTTGATAATACAACATAATTATTTTTCTGGGAGCTCTTAACTACAGGATTCTCTAAGAAACAGGAAGTGTCACATTCCAATGCTGTAGGAATCATTACTTTGTTCAAACGGGTCCACCTGGACCCGGATAAAATCACTGAAAGCGATTCCAAAGTGACTTGTTGATTAGTGCCTTGTTCACTGTAGGGCAATTCCGGAAATTCAAATTTACACTTCAGACACTTTGAGGGATTGTAATGCTTCACATATTCAAGTTGTTTGAATTTAAACACCTGTTTTTTCAAGCATCATTGATGGAAGTGTAGTTCCTGTAAAAGTGATTGCAATGCCATTCTCAGTAAGTGTGTAGGGTCCCCAAAACCCTCGTTTTCGGACGTACCCAATGAGTACGTCCGAAACCGAGATATTTTTCGATGTACCGCGCATATTGAGAATGGCATTACAATCAGTTTTTCAGGAATTACACTTCCATCAATGATGCTTGAAAAACATGTGTTTAAAATCAAACAACTTGAATACGTGAAGCATTACAAGCCCTCAAAGTCACTGAAGTGTAAATTTGAATTTCCGGAATTGCCCTGTATTCAACCTTTGTTCTGATCAATAATTAATATTTTAAGAACATTTTGTTGGAAGAGTATATTGTTGTGCCTTGTGTTAAATAGGATTGTGCCAATTATTCCAATATACTATCGAAAACCAAATATTTAAAATGTATGCAGTGAACTTAATTTTTGCATTTTTAGATTGATCAACATGTACTGTAGGCCAATTGACCCGCCTAGAGTCCCGCTTCATGCTATGGCGCTCGCATGCGATTGAGTCGAGCACCAGACTACCTGGCAAATCAGGCCGTTTCCAGGGGGTGCAAGCTGGTCCATAGTAACCGGCGCGAAAGTCTGTGCGGTACCTGGAATACCTCGCACATTACTCTATGCATTTTTAAGCTGGACCATCCCAAATTACATGTTGAAATGAACATGTTGAAACATGTAGTCATCGTAAATTTCCGTAAAAATAACGAAATAGAATGTGTTTTTTTGACTTGAAATCGATGTCAACTTTCAAAGCTGGAACGTTTCCAAACTGCAATGATGCATTCAAGAAACTAGAGAAATGATTTTGTGTTATATGTGACTGGTTCGAAGTTGCTGATCGACATGTTCAATCAACATGGTCCAGCTTAGAATTACACAGAGTAATGTGCGAGGTATTACAAGTACTGCACAGTTACCATGTGCCAGCGTGCATTCCCTGGAAACAGGCCCGATTTGCCAGATATAGTGTGGTGCTTGAGTCACTCGTACGCGAGCGCCATATAGCGTGAAGGCGGGACTCCAGGACTTATGCAAATCTATCACGCAACTGGTCTATTCAGGAATTTCCACCTTACAAATCATGACAGGCTAAACCAATATTCAAAATTCTATCGGAAATTATTTTATTTGACTCGGCCCTACTTGTGTAGTCATCTCACGCTGGTTTCTGTAAATTTGTAAACTTTTTCTATGGTAACAGATCTGGGCCACAACATTGCGCCCAATCAGCCACCCCCTCCCCATGACCACCCAGACCAAGCCCATCACCACCTGACGCCCCATCAGTACCACCATGATGATGAGGGCGTCAACACGTCTGGTGTGTCTACGTTGAGCTCCTCTAAGTCACATGATCGTGACCTGTTCATGGAGCGTGCCTCGGCGTCCAGCATGCAAGTCGAGTATCGCAATTTGGTGAAGGAGCAGGGAAGGTCTGTTTTTTGTGTTGCCTGTTTGTATGCCTTTCAGACAACTTGTACCTTTACCCAACTTGTACCTTTACCCAACTTGTACCTTTACCCAACTTGTACCTTTACCCAACTTGTACCTTTACCCAACTTGTACCTTTACCCAACTTGTACCTTTACCCAACTTGTACCCAACTTGTACCCAACTTGTACCCAACTTGTACCCAACTTGTACCCAACTTGTACCCAACTTGTACCTTTACCCAACTCCTACCTTTACCCAACTCCTACCTTTACCCAACTCCTACCTTTACCCAACTTCTACCTTTACCCAACTTCTACCTTTACCCAACTCGTACCTTTACCCAACTCGTACCTTTACCCAACTCGTACCTTTACCCAACTCGTACCTTTACCCAACTCGTACCTTTACCCAACTCGTACCTTTACCCAACTCGTACCTTTACCCAACTCGTACCTTTACCCAACTCGTACCTTTACCCAACTCGTACCTTTACCCAACTCGTACCTTTACCCAACTCGTACCTTTACCCAACTTGTACCTTTACCCAACTTGTACCTTTACCCAACTTGTACCTTTACCCAACTTGTACCTTTACTCAACTTGTACCTTTACCCAACTTGTACCTTTACCCAACTTGTACCTTTACCCAACTTGTACCTTTACCCAATTTGTACCTTTACCCAACTTCTACCTTTACCCAACTTCTACCTTTACCCAACTTCTACCTTTACCCAACTTCTACCTTTACCCAACTTCTACCTTTACCCAACTTCTACCTTTACCCAACTTCTACCTTTACCCAACTCGTACCTTTACCCAACTCGTACCTTTACCCAACTCGTACCTTTACCCAACTCGTACCTTTACCCAACTTGTACCTTTACCCAACTTGTACCTTTACCCAACTTGTACCTTTACCCAACTTGTACCTTTACCCAACTCGTGCCTTTACCCAACTCGTGCCTTTACCCAACTCGTGCCTTTACCCAACTTGTGCCTTTACCCAACTCGTGCCTTTACCCAACTCGTGCCTTTACCCAACTCGTGCCTTTACCCAACTCGTACCTTCACCCAACTCGTACCTTCACCCAACTCGTACCTTCACCCAACTCGTACCTTTACCCAACTCGTACCTTTACCCAACTCGTACCTTTACCCAACTCGTACCTTTACCCAACTCGTACCTTTACCCAACTCGTACCTTTACCCAACTCGTACCTTTTGACATATGAGCGCGCTCAGACGAATGTAGTGCAATTACGTTACACAATGCCATTGGTTCATGTGCGTAAATGTACATCGTGTACTTAGCACGTGCTACATGGGCAGTGTGTGTTCGTTCATGAGTGTTTACAATATGCAGAATTCGACTACATAGTACATTGTGTTGCATGCCTGCGTGCGCGTGATCAATGTCTGGAAAAAAATAGATACAGTGGCGGCGGCCACGGTGTCTTTCCATCGACAGAAGATATGCTGTAAAATTGCTGTCAGGACCAGTTTTGGTGGAAACCAAGGTTGAATAAATTGCTGTATCCAACCATGTCATTCATATCATTCGATGTCATTTCTGTAATGTTTTGTCAAGTTTTTCGATGGGATGAAAAAACTCTCTTTTCAACGACGGCCGCATACCCGGTGATATTGATATTTGGCGGCTTTAAAATACGGCAAACAGCGCCATTTCAAGTAAAAAGTAATGCATCAGGACAACCTGGGCGTTGACAAGTACACCACTGCCAAAATTACTAAAATTTGAAAAAGTTAACCCAACTTTTTCAAGTTTTGCTGCGCATGCGCAAACCATGACACAGCCCCTTGAGGCACATTTCATGAAGACTTACATGTACAGATATCGCTCAAAACATTGCAGTCCCCATCAATGACTACATCATAAAACAACAGACGGGTATTTTTATATTTTTTTTGTTTTTCCATTGACCAAAACAAATATTAAACCTGTTTCATTTGATTAATCTTTACATTGTTTGTTTCTAGGTTGCTTGGCGACCTCTTAGAAGTACAGCGAACCCTAAATGACATGCTAGGAGGTCGGGTCAGGTCAAGCCGTGACCTTGTCAACCATATCAGGTCAGTTACTTATTCCTTTGTTTCATTGAAAGACTGCTCTCAAGAGTTGCCAGTTAAACATTGTGAAGTAAAAGAAGTAAATTAAAGATAGTATACAAGATTGGTAAACCGTTACAAATAATTTTATCTCCCTGTGTGATTGAAGATATGCATGATTAAAACCAACCTGGGTAATAGTCAGCTCCGTACTTCGACTAACTTTTAAGAAAACAGTCAAAAAAATATTTCCAGTCACTTTGCCACCAAACCACTTCGCCCTGAACCACTTCGCCCTGAACCACTTCGCCCTGAACCACTTCGCCCTGAACCACTTCGCCCTCAACCACTTCGCCCTGAACGACTTCGCACTGAACCACTTTGCCCTGAACCACTTCGTCCTGAACCACTTTTTGGGCGAGGTAGTGTTTGGGCGAGTAGTGTTTGGGCGAGGTAGTGTTTGGATGAAGTGGGTTTGGGGCGAAATGGCCTTTGGGGCAAAATGGCCTTTGGGCGAAGTGGCTCAAGGCGAAGTTCCAGGGCGAAATGTTTTTGGGGCGAAGTGAATTTTCGCCTCATGAGACGAAAATTAATTGTTTTACTAATTTCTCAAAGAATGTAGCACTTCAAACAAAACCAATTTAGGGAAAGTTTTCTGCCATCATCATGTTTATATTGTGTAAGTTATGTGTAAATCTGTGAACATTTCTGATTTTTGAGATACCAATCATGTGTTCTACCTTTAAATATAATGCACATTGGCAGTTTACAAATTACAACCCTACAAAAGAATGTATCTGATTAGTTATAGTGCAGTACTTTAACCAATTGTAATGTCTCTTCTACAGTTGTAAAGTTTATTTATTTCAATGCTAGCATCGTCAAAGGTTTGGTATGTTAGAGAACATGAGGACAAACATTTTCAGCTTTAGAGGTTGGAGGAAAACCCCACGCATCAGCATGTTAGAAAACCAACAATATCAAGCAGGGACTGAAAAGCCCAAGCCATGTGCTGACCCACACAGGATTTGAAGCCGGGACACAGAAATGGACAAATGCAGATTCGGCATTTTTATAAAAAACTATGGATGCTAGGATAGGGCGACAATTTGTGTGTAAAAAAGCTATATTAGGGCGACACGCTCAATAGGGCGTCATTTTGGTGTCGCCCTAATATATATATTTTTTAAAATAATTTTTTTAGGTCAAAAACAATTTTTTTTAAATCGAGAACCATTTTTATTAGGTCTATAACCGTCTCTCTTGGGTCTGTAACCATCTTTGGAAGCTTTGGGTAGAAAAATAAGGTGTCATTTTGAGTGATTCTTGCCGAAATTTCTGTGAACCCCGGGGAGAGTCTTCCCGAAATGTCGCCCTATTGCTGCATCCAGAGTTCTTTAAACAACTCTGAATGCCGCAATAGGGCGACATTTCGGCAAGACTCTCCCCGGAGACCACCGAAATTTCGGCAAGAGTCACTCAAAATGACACCTTATTTTTTTACCCAAAGCTTCCGGAGATGGTCACAGACCGAAGAGAAACAACTCCAGTCCCGATAAAAATGGTTCTCGACCTAAAAAAAATGGTTTTTGACCTAAAAAAATTAATTTTAAACTCAAAAATATTAGGGCGACACCAAAATGTCGCCCTATTGAGCAGGTCGCCCTAATATACCTTTTTTACACACGATTTGTCGCCCTATTCTAGCATTGATAGTAATTTAAATTATTATTATTATTATTATTATTTTTTGGTACAGAAAAGGAGATAACGCAGATGACGGAGAACGAAATGAAGGTAAGCACTTTTAGAACCCCCCCCCCCCTCCCCTCCCCCTCCGGCCAATCAGACACCAAGTTTGATTTGCCCCAGTCGCTCATGCAGTCAGACCGGCCCAAATTGTTTCAACGCACACCTTTATAGTTTGTGGGTCGATTGGCCGCTAAATCGGAAAGGTGTGCCGCGGGCTTTAGTTTACCTTGAAAAAGGTTCATTTTTCTTGTTCTCTGCACTTGATGGACATGTGACAGACATGTGGCAGACAAGTGATAGACTTGTTACACACATGTATGACACACTTGTGATGCACATGCGACGCACATGCGACAGACTTGCGACACACTTGCGACAGACTTGCGGCACACTTGTAATGCACTCACGACACACTTTTGATGCACTCGTGATGCACTTTTGACGCACTCAATGACGCACTCGCGACGCACTTTTGACCTACTTTCGGCCTACTTTTGGCGTACTTTTGACACACTTGTGACACACTTGTGACACACTTGTGATGCACTTGTGATGCACTTGCAACACACTTGCGACATACTTGCGACACACTTGTAATGCACTCGCGACATACTTTTGATGCACTCGTGATGCACTTTTGACGCACTCAATGACGCACTCAATGACGCACTTTTGATGCACTTTTGATGCACTTTTGACCTACTTTTGACACACTTGTGACACACTTGTGATGCACTTGCAACACACTTGCGACGCACTCGTGATGCTCTTGACAATACCAACACAGATGTCTGTTTCACCTTTCTTCAAATTATTGGATCTCTTCGATTTTTCATATCCCAGCTCAACATCCAGAGGACGAAAGGACAGTTAGGGAAGATCAGGTTGATCAGAATTTGATTGATTGGCTACGGAATTTGTCCGTTGATGAACAGAGCATTAGTAGGGTAAGTAAGTGCTGTACTGTATAATCCGTCGCCCGCCCTCTTTTTGTTATGCCATTGCTAAATTACCGTCACAAATGTAGATTTTCTTTGTTGTTACATCATGTAAAGATGAAGACGACCATTCAGATTTTCGCAGACACATGCAAAAGAATAGGCGCGGCAAATAAGTAGCACAGCCGGCTTGCATTTTTTGCAAAGTGACGAATCGTGAAAAGTCCATAGCGTTACGAGTGGTGAATAAGACGTACGTGGTGTTTTGTTTTCGCATAGTTTGTGACATCAATATCCCTCCTAGATTACCCTTACACATACCCAAAACCCAACATAATTTTAGTAAAACTATTGACTAACAACCATTATTCTAACAAAAAAACAGAATATGCATTACTAAAAAGCCGTATTACTTGAAAATGAACGAATTGTCACTAAAAAGAACAACTCTTTGGGCGTGTTTGTTTCACGACAGATCCGAATCAAGATCCCGAGTTATTTTACGCGCAGAAACAACACTCGACTAGGAATTTAAGTCACGTGAATTGGATCTGCGCAGATCTGAATCTGGATCCGTCGGAAACAAACACGCCCTTTGTTTGTCAAAACTCAAAATCGTGTTCAAAATTTATTCCAAAAAATTATGAATCATATTTTATTTTTCTCGTCACAATTTACATAGAGATATCTCCTTGTTCACTTTATGGATTGAGATAAGCCAGTTTATGTGGATAAGTTGTTTTGTTTTAAAATTTGTTACAGTTTGTGAGGGAAGCCTACACTTTGGAAATCGTGCAAGAAATAATGACGAGGAAAGACCTGCGCCATATGGGAATCAAGTAAGTCTGAAATTGAAGTATTTTTATGGGATTCAAGATTTTGTTTCACAAAAAGGAAAATGTCTGAGGGATAGAAATGGTATATACTTACGTCCTTTAATGAGAATTAGGAAACCCTAAAATGTATCTTAAAATGTTTGTAAAATGGGATGTTTCAAAATAACATGAAATATCCATCCTGAGATCTCAGGGTATTTCTGCTAAGCATCGTTCCAATCCCCTGAGGAAATCAGCGCAAATCTGTGAAGTTAGGAGGCTGTTACGCTCAGCGAACGCACACGGGTCATTTTGATGTAATTTAATCAATTTGGTCATGTTTATGCTGAAAAGAAACGATTTCTATACTTTCCAGATATTGTATTGGGTTTTGATCTTTATGACTGTCTCATTCCTACTAAAATTTTCGGCGACGATCTTATTTTACTCCGCAGTTTGTTCAAATTAATAACAGGGATGCATGCTGACCAACGTGAATGAAATGGATTTCCTTGTATGTTTTAAATAGCAGCCAATCGCTGACGCGAACGTACATGGCCAGCGCTGGTACTGTGTAAACTTACGTACAATCTGCGTGCGTGTATTTAAACGCCCGCAATGTACTGCCAAGCATCCTGATTGGCCCAGAGTGGCGACAAGATTTCTGTCGCTGCTTCCACAGCGAAATGGGGCCAATTTCAACAGGGCTTCGGGACGCACGAGTAGGGGAATGCGTTTAAGAGGCACTGTTGCAAGAAGATGGAAATATCTGCCAACCAGAGTGTCCAAATTTCACATGACCTGAAATAACCATATCTCTACAAATTCTGAACTAGTGTACACCATACCTTTTTATAAGTGGCAATGTTTAAATACTTGTCATCAGGGTTATTCATTGTTTCAGTTAATAGATACCAAAGTTATAAATCAGCAAAATTGGTGTTACACATGGGACAGTTTTCAGTTGACGCAAAAACTCGGGGAAAAATATGTACAAATATTTCTAAAACAGCGATTCCAAAATTATATTTGTGAGTGCACATAAGCTTCATAATGCCCATCACACAGGACATTTCATGAAACATGTGAAATAACTGACCAGCCTGTTACAGGACATGAATTTGAATGTTATTTTTAAGTGCCCCTTACAATGTATATTACAATGCCTTTATTTACATATAATTATTTAGCGTGTTCAGATTTTTACAGAAAATGGATTTCATTTTAACCTAACAATCATATAAAATACCTCCCCAAAATACTATCCATGGAAAGAAAACAGGAAATTTGCAATCTCCAATTTGGATATGGAAGCAAAAGGGTTGGAACCGGATAAATTAGTTTACAAAACATCGGTGGGTTTTTGACGATATCCTTAAATATATGCGAATTGAGAGCGTGAAATTTCAGAATGGTAATGAGAAAAATATGACAAAAGATATGGTATCAAAATTTCAACACCCATGGGAAAAATCGGTGGGTCAACTAAAAAATGTGATCTGGTCACGCTCCTTGAATTTGTTGTTGTTTTTTCCTTGTCCATTTCAGGGGAGGCGTGCAGTGCAAAATTTGGAATGCCATACAGAAACATCGCAGAGAAAACCCATCATAGCCCCGGCTGCTAATCTTTGGCACTACTCCGACGAAAACTGTACAAACTCTGTAAATATGTCTGAAAATGTCTGGAAAAAAATTACGTAAAGATAAGTCTTTATCATTTTGGGTTTTCTTCAGTTTTAAAAAAAAATGTCTCTCTATTATCTTTGTGTGTTTTAACTTTGTATGATACTCCCCAAAAACAGAATGACAGGTCAGACCACCCTTAAACTTGAGTCCCAAAATTAAGCGGGGCACTTTAATGAAAACACTTTGTGAATAGCACTTAACTTTTAGATTTGAATTTAGTCTAGAATTTAAGTGAATACTGCCCCAGGAGCTCAGCAGTCGATTTCACGAAACATTGCGCAGCTTGCACAACTTTTGACAAATGGCGCAAGCCCCATAGCTTGCGTGTTATCATCGGAAGAATGTTGCGCAACTTACGCAATAAAATGTTGCGCAAGTGGGCTTACGCAACTGCGTAAGTTTCGTGAAATCGGCTACAGGGAGGCACTTCAGGAAGTGACGCACCTTGCCTCAGTGGCTCTTACAGAGCCTCTTACGGAGCCTGGTGCAGTCATCCTTGCCACAAGAGGTGGTCATACACGTTACTAACCGATAAAATGTTACATCTCTCAACCTCCTTGGTCTTTCGGTATATAATATGCATTTCTTATTTGAATAGTATATATGTGGCAATACTACTTTCTGTCACTTTTGAGATAAATCCCAAATCAGTGATGGATAATTAAAGGAGTTTGCTCAGATTGTTCCAGAAAATCGATTTTATTCTTAACTAACAATAATATAAAATACCTCGTCCCCAAAATACTATCCATGAGAAGAAAACAGGAAATTTGCAATCTCCAATTTGGATGTGGAAGCAAAAAGGTTGGTTTGATCACTGCACTGCTTTATGGAACCAGATAAATTAGTTTACAAAACATCAGTGATTCTTTTTTACGATATCTTTGAAAATATATGGATTGATGGCGTAAAATTTCAGAATGGTAATGAGAAAAATATGACAAATGATATGGTATCAAAATCTCAACCTCCATGGGAAAAATGGGGGCTCAAAAATGTGATCTGGACACGCTCCTTTAATTCTACTTTATAATACTGAGCTGAGTCTTTCCACAGTAAAGGGGGCATTTTGGCAACACAGACCATATTTTCCAGAAAATACCTTTGTCTTGTCTCAAAATAAAATAAATAAGTTTAAGTTGTTCTGAAGAGATAACTTAGGCCCAAAAAGGGTTACAAATAGTGTGACAACATGCCTTTCTAAAAACCCTGTGTACAAATTTCTAATATACGCTCGTAACCGGGACGGACACTTGTGTTACATTTTAGGCCGTCACAGTTACGAACAACTGAAACTTATTTCTTTTATTTTGAGACCAGACAAAGATATTTTCTGGAAAATATGGTCTGTGTTGCCAAAATGCCCCCTTTACTGTGGAAAGACTCATGTATTTGTGGATATCTGTTGTCTTCCTTTTTATCACTGCCAGAGAAAAATAATGACTTCAAGCTGACTTTGGACAAATTTCATCCCATTCAGGATTTTTCTTGTCGGGTTAGAATCACCTTTTTTAAATGTAAGTTTACCCAAAACAATGCTAAAGCCACTCTGGGTAAGGGGCTACAAGAAGAAATCTAAAAATTTATTTTTTATTGTACTACGTGTCAAAAAAAACTGTCCTACTTTTAATCTTGAATATTTCCTTGTCATTTTCCAACGGATTTAAACCAAAATTTCACATCATGTAAACAAGGCCTGACAAATTTAACTGAGTGAGTTTCATCAGTTTTGTCCAAGAGGGTGAGATTTAACGGCCATACGAACAAAAAGTCAATTTCAGAATTCGCCACTTTTGACTTCGCCTCCTTCAATACGTCAGTACATCGCTGGAGACGGTGGTGGAATGTGTGCTGCAGCCGAAAGCTTATGAAGAAAGGCAGGATCACTCCAAATGTTATTGCAAACCATCTCGATCGCTTTGAGCATTTCATCAGGAGGTGCAAAGGGACCTTGGACAGTTTACTTGAAAACAGGCTTGCAACTTTTCAGCGGATCAGCTCATTTCCTCCTTTTTATTGTTGAAAATGTAAAAAAACTCTACAAAGTTGGAGATTTTGGGCATTTTCCTCTTTTTTTTGTAATGACACAATTGCATGCTTGTTGAAAATGGCGGATGCCAAGTCGAAAGTAGCAAATTCTGAAATTTTGGTGTGTTTTTTCGTATGGCCATTAAATCTCGCCCTCTTGGACAAAACTAATGAAACTCACTCAGTTAAATTTGTCAGGCCTTGTTTACATGATGTGAAATTTTGGTTTAAATCCGTTGGAAAATGACAAGGTTATTCAAGATTAAAAGTAGGACAGGTTTTTTTTTGACACGTAGTACATGTATGATGTAGCAGAGCACAATTACTAAACGTATTATTTGTGTTTTTATTGGAAATTGTTCTGCAAAAATGGGTAATAATTCGTTTTGCCCATGTATAATGTATTCCAACAAAACTCGGTACAAACAATCGAGACCTCGGCTATTGGTAACCAGTATTTTACTTCATGAGTTGACAAGAAAAACTTATAATACTTAAAGGCAGTATACATCATTGGTAATCTCGAAAATCAGAAACGTTCACAGATTTACGCCTAACTTACACAATATAAACATAATGACCGTAGGAAACTTCCCCTGAAATGGTTTTGTCTGATGAAGTGCTATAGTCTTTGAGAAATTAGTAAAACAATTAGTTTTCGTCTCATGAGACGAAAATTCAATTCGCCTAAAAACCATTTCGCCCGAGTGCCATTTCACCTCAAATTACTTCGTCCACACGCTACATCGTCCAAATGCTACGATCGCTTTAAAACCACTCCGTGCACAGGCCGTGGTTCAGGGCGAAATGGTTCAGGGGCGAATCTGCAAACCCTTTTTTGACTGTTTTCTCAAAAGTTAGACGAAGGACGTACGCTTGTTTTTGCTCAGGTTGGTTTTAATCATGCATATCTTCAATCACACAGGGGGATAAACTATTTGTAACAGTTTACCAATCATGTATACTATATCTTTAAATTGTTAATAATAATAATAAACACAACATGAATTTTGTTTGTCTAAAATGGTACAATCCTGTAGAAAAAATATATATTTTGTTTAAAATGAGCATGCATAGTGATGTTTTTAGCATTCACCAAACACAAAACCATGCATGGATTTTAAAGGTTTTTTAAAACATGCTGCATCTGTGTAGCTGGAATTTCTGCGGGCTAGTTTACCAACATTCATGTGAAAATATGCCAATGTTCGAGGAATTTGTAAACACATTTTATCTGAAAATTATAAAGTTTTGAATGATTTGTTTTCCTTTAGAAACCTTTCTATTTCTTTCTGAAATGCCTCCACATAGGACTTTCATTTTGTAGTGCATTTTCATTCTTAAATAATTTAAAAAAAATTAAATTATTGTTTTTAAAATTCGATGTCAACTAAAATATGTATTTCAATTTTAAAATGCTTTTAGTGAAAAAAATACGAAGACATATATTTCCCTTTTTGGGGGCGTGGGGAGCGGGGGAGCGGGTCTAACAAGGTATTTGAAAAGCCCAGACACGTTTTAAACATCCTTATTCTTGGGTTTCACTTTCTTGACAACCGGTTGTTATCCGCCATTACTGTGTCCATAATATGGCACGCCAAAGCGAAAATAATAAAAAATGTTAACGCATATTTTCAAAAATGTTGCGCAAGAAAGAAAGAAAAAGGTCGGCATGACTTTTGAATGTTGATAGACTGTTTGAAACCGGCATACCGTGCTTTTGTTGGCAAGTTTTAAAAAATGTTGAGACTTAATTGTTTTTCAGGATTGATGGTGGAACTATCAGTGTTTAATTATTTCGGCTTTGGCATGCCATAGTATGGACACAGTTATGGCAGATATATGTAGTTGTTGATGTCACATGTATGGCACACCAAAGCTATAATTTAACACTGATAGTTCTACCATCAATCCTGAAAAACAAGTCTCAACATTTTAAAAACAAAAGCACAGTATGCCGGTTTCAAACAGTCTATCAACATTTAAAAGTCATGCCAACCTTTTTTTTTTCTTGTGCAACATTTGCGAAAATATGCGTCAACATTTATAACAATTATTTTCGTTTTGGCGTGCCATAGTATGGACACAGTAATGGCGGATAGCAACCGGTTGTCAACAAAGTGAAACCCAAGAACACTCTGGGTAATTTTATGTGTTGAAGAATTTACTTTCCAACATTTCCATTTTGGAAATAAGTTAACATTTGCAGTTTATGGCAATTTTTAAGTTTTACAAATCCGGAGAAACATTTCATTTTGTTTTCTATGTTTACTCCAAGTCCTTTGTTTTTCCAAGCTCATTTTTTAGTTCACCATGTTTTTCGTTTTGTTCACAGTACAACTGTCATTATCATGCAAAAGAACATAATTGTTTTATATTTTGCAATTACAAATGCCACTCATACGAGAAATCCCAATAAATTATTTGGTTTGATTATGCACATCTGTACTGTTTGGATGTATTTTGTTCTGTTATGAATGAATATTCATGAAGGGGCAGGGCTACTACATTATAACCGCAAATTTGCTGTAATAAGTCATGTATATGCATATTGTATTGTCGACGGGGCGGCTTCGGAAAAAAAAGCAAATTTTGTTGTCTTTATAAAAATGGTTTAGCAGTCAAAATCGTATGTGATGTTCTGCTATTCTTGCTAAAAACACAGGTTAACATACAATTTTGACTTTTACTCCATTTTTATAAAGCAAACAAGTTTTGGATTAAGCAATTTGTTTCTGCGAAACAAGTGTTCACGACATTGAATATTTAGTATGGAGTGGCTGAGCACAAAGTAATTTTGTGCGTGCAATGAATATTTAGTATGGGAGTGGCCGGCTAGCTGCGGGCACAGCGCCACGCCACAACAACAGAGGGCGCTGTTCACAAATCGCGAAGGAAAGTACAGGGGTAGGCTACAAAAAAACACTACAAATCACTTACTTTTGATTAGAGTCAGAAATGCAAATATAAGGACATGCCATTGAATCGGTGATCTGTAACAACGAGGAACCATTCAATAATCCCCGGTTGTAATCCTCAACTTTACGACCTGAAGTAAAAACTCAACTGCAACAAGTTAGAACTCTCCTGCAGATATCAGATATGGGGAGCGTGGTGGTTTAGTTCGGGGTTGGGTGGGCGTCTTTGTGAAGTGTTTCACATTTGACATTTGTGTCTTGAAATGGCCAATCCCATTTTGCTCGCATAACGATGGTGTAGCCTTTTGGCAAGGCTTTATGGCTTTGGGGTTATATTTGTTTGGTAAAATGTTAGACCCGTGAACAGGGGCAGGGCGTCGTACCTCCGGCTCCACCCTGGAGCCGTTTCCAACCTACAATCTGTGGCAAACTCACGCAAATGAAATTTGTCAATTGGCTCTGATATTCACTCAATAGGTCACAGGTGCACCCGCCCCAACGTTTAAATATTCCGAAGAGTACGCATCGATCCGATGTCTAGTTTCGGTAAAATCGTGGGGCAAAATCTAGACCCTCGTCCGTGTGATAAAGGGTGTTAATTGCCCCAAAATCAAATATGCGCATGCGCGAGAGCGGTGAGGTCAACACGAGCTAGACTGGTTCCCTGTCCTCATATTTACTTCCCCTTCGTTGTACAAAGGCGAAGTAAATATGAGGACAGGGAACCAGTCTACTGTTCATTTTTGCGAAGACGAAAATTGCGCCATGCATGTATACCAAACCAGCCATACGATTGCGTTTAACCATGTTAACTATGGGGCTAGGGGTAAAACACAATGAACAATGTTTGCAAAGAAAAAGTTCAATTAGTCCTCTTGGTATGAATTCCGTTCACTGGTCGCCACCGAGGTGCCGTGTGTTAAGTCTATGGAACAGGGCAGAAAAAGTATTTGCAAGGAAATAAAATCACTTCCCTTTAAAATATTTACACATTTTGGTGGTTATTAAGTCATTATAATAAGAAAAAGTTGCGACCAGTTGACGGAATAAGCCCTTTCACGGTTATCGACGCCATGTTGTTCATGGGGCAGGTCAAACACACGTTGCTGTCTGCGTGCGCAGATCCTATATTGTTAGGTCACTGTGCATTAGTCCGCGCACGCACACGGCAACGTGTGTTCGAAGTGCCCCGTCAACAAGATGGCGTCGATAACCGTGAAGAGTTTATTCTTTCCTCCATTCCTAGTTCTACAAAAGTACATGTACCGTAATTTTCGGAATATAAGCCGCGGGTTATACGTTAATTTTGCCCCAAAAAAAGGTCTCTGCGGCTAACAAACCGGGCGGCTAATACGCCGAGCTCAAATCATAAAAATCATGATATGCTCATATACATTATGTATCGTGGTTCCTGAGATAATTCTATCAATTTTTTTATAGGAATTTTTTATTGTCAACAAACGATGTTGAAGGCCGTCGCACGCGCACGAAAAGGTGTGCAAATTTCCCAGGTGCAAAGTGTACCGATCTTTGTTGGTGACCCATACATTGATGTGACATTGCACAAGCGCAGGCAACCAGTTCGCCATCGGACCATGCCGTCGGTCGTGAGTACTCGTCCAACGCCAAACAAATCGTTTGGTGCATCTGTTCCTTCCGTGTTTTCTTTAATTCTTTACTTTTAGTTGGCGTTGTTTTAAAATCCAAAGAGTTATGTGTTTGTCATTGTCTGTGGAAATTTATGTTTTAGATGGAAAATCGTTTGTTTTTAGGACGCCACAGCCTACACAATGGTGCGCCTAGGAGAACCGGGCGGCTTGTACGCCGACGGTGAATCTTGTTTTTGGAATTTTTGGGCGTTGCGGCTTATACCCCGGGCGGCTTATATTCCGAAAATTACGGTGCTACTCACCAGCTACATGTAATACAGAACGTTACATGTCTTTGTAAAATGTATTTGCAGATGAGGATGATTCCAGCATTGAGAAGACTGATTTGGCTGTCAACAAAGTTGCACTCTACTAAGGTAAGCACTGTGAGCATCACAGACTGAATATAATTGAGAAGTTGATCATGGCTTCAGACTAGACCTTGTGTACATGCAAAACATAATTGTTTTCACTCAAAATAAAGAAACATTTTAAGGAAACATTTCTGATCAACTTCTCAACTCTTAGGACTTGGAAAAAAAAACT
Source organism: Henricia sp. BOLD:AAB3569 (assembly GCA_037783545.1). Classification (NCBI taxonomy): domain Eukaryota; kingdom Metazoa; phylum Echinodermata; class Asteroidea; order Spinulosida; family Echinasteridae; genus Henricia; species Henricia sp. BOLD:AAB3569. The sequence continues at coordinate 219,703 of JBBELK010000607.1, read as the reverse complement.
CATGATTTTGATTGAAAATATCATCTCACATTACAGATTATTTTCTGTAAATTCCAAAACAACATTCATCGCATAAATTGAGCAAGCGGTAGCCGAGATATACATCTTAGAAATCGGCCGTTTTTAGGAGAGAGCTGGAAGAATGCGCTGCAGTATGAAGCGCCCTACAGTGACATATTGCGCCAAGCCAGCGAAAAATTCTATAACTTCAAGTCTGATCAGTCTTAGTTCAACACAGTGTCTCGTTTTCTGCGAAACTAAAGATTTGTCACGAAAGCCTAAATGCAGCAGAAGTATGTAGCACACGTGGGGGCGCACAATGTCATTGACTTGTCAATGTGTAATATAGCACACATTTACACCTAGAATGAAAACTACGCACTTGACGACACTCACAAAGAGGAACTGATAATTTTTGTGTGCTAAAACAAACGAACAAAGTGCATGTTTTTTACACTGAAATTTTGCACAAACACAGACAACAATCTCCCCAAACTGTTTGCTGGTTTCACAAGTCTGTTTCGCAACACAAACTACCCTTTTTGGACCAGAAATCTCACCGTCAAACAAACATCTTGCTGTGTTCCAATTTAAATATTTTTTAAAAATTGAAAAATGCTGTGATGTTTTACATGCCCAGGCAAATAGTCAACATGGACCCAACATTTCAAAAAATTGAAATCCAAAATGTGTCATTTTCTCCCCGTCGGGTATAGCCACTACGCAGGTTCTTGAGGGAAATAACAAGCCACGATAAAGATTCAGCCTACAATTGCAGTGAAAAGGGATAACCCGTCAAGTTTTCTGGCCGATCACGATGTATACAAATAGTCTATCTGTGTACAATGCGCGGTTGATTACCAGACTACCAGTGCACAGACTGGTGTGCACACTTGATCTGCACAGCATACGTAAACCTCAGTCGGTTGGTCGGACGAGTTTACGTACGCGGTGCGGATCAAGTGTGCGCACCAGTCTGCACTGCTAGTACACGGATAGACTATTTGTATACAAATCACACGTCGTGATCGGCTAGAAAAATGGATGGGTATATCACTCTTCACTGCAATTGTAGGCTGAATCTTCATCGTGGCTCGTTATTTCCCTCAAGGACCTGCGTAGTGGTTATGTCTGACAAGGTTTGGGTGAGTCCCAGGGGGAATTTATATTTATATATTTATTTTATATTTATTTCATTTTCCAGGATATACAAATCACTGAATTACAGACAAAACGGATTATAAAAAACTGGAAACAGAACAGAAAACAGTACCCAAATAGCTCCCGTAGGATTGCCCAAAAGAAACAAGTTTCTATCGAGGGGCTCTCCATACTAATTGGATAAATCATAATACATTTAAGGATAAATACATTTAATAAAAATATTTTTAAAATAAAGTTAGGGCTGAGGTAACCTTTGCTAACCTCTGATTACTTGACTTCACTACAAATGCAATCTTGAATAAATTATTTCTCTGTCCAGCTCTCTCGTAAAATATCGCTACATTGCCATGCTTGCCTAGCACGAAGACACAGGGCTTCAGTATTCTGCAATTTCCAGCCAAATCTTGTGAAGGTGTACCCCATATCAACATCCTGTATTATGAGGAACTCTGATACCTTCGACCAACATGACGCAGTCAGGACGTTATTGCCGGACCTTTCGACCTCAAAGGAAAATGGCAAGGGATCAGGAAAACCGGGAATAATGTCTGAGGTTTGTAAATTGGATATTTAATATCAGAAATTAGAAAGGACAGCACTTGCAAACGATTGCCTATAACTCTGTACACTTCATGTAAGTCGCCATCTTTTACAGTTCGGCGCTCGGACTTGAGAGGGCGTGAGTTGGGACACAACAGATTTTTACCAGAGCTGCGACGTTTAAACGTTTAAACAACCGAAATTTAACTATCCGTTTAGAAAAATGCTAAACGGATATCCGAAACCAACTTGTGAAAAAACGATCCTCCCTTTTTCAAAGATCTAATGACCGTTTTGCGCCACCAGAAATTTCTAAAGCGGCAATTTTGTTCGTAAGAATCAGGCAGCATACCGCTGTGATGAGCCCAACGGTACGTCGGTAACCTTTGTGGTTTCAAGCCGAAGATGTACAGTTGCGTTCGCGGGCGGAAGCGATTTTACTGGTTTACGGTTTAATCTTGTTGAATTCAAAGCAAGGCGGTAAACACTGTTTACTATATAGCTGAACTTTCGTGGCCTGCATCATGTATCATGCTCCAATTCAATGAAGTGTCAGTGGTGCCGCGCGAACGCACATGATACCAGGCAGTGCCAGGTCAAAGAACTTTTTATTGCGAGCGCGGTAATAAGTTTTACTTTTTCTTATGTTTACTATTCGTTTAAACGTTTAAACGAACGTTAAATTGACGTTTAAACATTTAGAAAAATAAACGGTAACTCCCAGCGCTAATTTTTACATACTTCACGGCGTATGGGAGTCGGGAAAACAAGACATCAATCTTGACGTCAAACTTGGGATGGTGATCAGGCACCATACCAGATGTTGCGTTCGTTACTTTGCCCAGTTGCGCTACCATGCTACCAGGAGAAAAATTGCGTCCATAGGGAAAACCTGATGGAGTATACCAACTGTGCCTTATAGCTGAGCTGGTAGAGCAACTGCCTAGTGAGTCAGAGGTCTCGGCTTCGAATCCCGATTAGGCCCTTACAATTTTTTTCTCTCATCCCAAGTTTGGTTTTAAAATCTTGCAACTGTTTTTAGAAATGTTAGACCCAGACTGTCGGATATGTTTCTAATTTTCAGACCCATGTCAGGCAAGTTTGTTCCCACTATCGTCAGCTTAGCGATTCTGCCAAGGTTAACTTCCTGCTAGCATTGTCACAGCTGTGTGGGACTGACCATGAAGCAGTCATGAGGGCTGCTAACAACTTGGAATCTGCCCAGGTAGGATAATCTTCTTGATTATTCTTATTTCTTTGTAATTTGGACTTAAGGAGCATGTTCAGATTTTTCCAGAAAATGGATTTTGTTTTAACCAAACAATCAACCTCTTCAAAGAACTATCCATGGGAAGCAAAAAGGTTGGTGTAATCACTGCACTGCTTTATGAACACTTGACCAAAAAAGTTCTGTCACCAGTAAGACATTTGTAGATATTTATTATGAAATTGGATTTAATGTAGGAAAATAATATATCAAATTTTAGCTGAACATATCACTCAAAGGAATAGAGCTCAACGGAGTCCATGATGGCAAGCTTCACTGAACAGGAATGCAACAAAGGAGTGTGGGGTCAGAATGAAAAACACCAAAAAACAACAATGTCAACTTTATTGCACTCAAGCAAGGGGAGTTACAGTTCAGTGTTTTGCTTCCACCATACCTAATGCAATGGCATGATTCAGATTAGACAATTTAACCATTTTGATTTGGACGTTTTTGACAAGATATTGATAAATCCAAACTCACTTAAAAATGTCCTAATTGTCTACACACAAATTGCCCAAATCACAAGTTGCATTGTTCTTTGGTGTTTTTCATTCTGACCCCACACTCCTTTGTTGCATTCCTGTTCAGTGAAGCTTGCCATCATGATCTCTCTTGAGCTCTATTCCTTTGAGGGATATGTTCAGCTAAAATTTGATATATTATTTTCCTACATTAAATCCAATTTCATAATAAATATCTATAAATGTCTTACTGGTGACAGAACATTTTTGGTCGAGTGTATAAATGGATAAATTAGTTACAAAACATCGGTGGTAATATCCTTGACAATATCCTTGAAAATATACGGATTGAGATCACGAAATGGTAATGAGAAACATATGACACATGATATGTTATCAAAATCTCAACACCCATGGGAAAAATGGTGGTTCAAAACGTGATTTATTTATTCACCACATCCAACAGCGGAAGGACCGCCAATTACAGGAATGGGATCAATTAACATAGATATTCAAATAACTATCAACTTCCAAGTTGAATTAGAAATGGCCAGAGACACCGGGGAATCCCTTCCCTTGCTCTTCACGAAAGAATGCTCTGGGATCTTTAAAGTGCGTTACCAAAACCTAACACACTGGACCAAAGGCTTTACATCCCTTCCGAAGGACGGAGCAAGTGTGATTAAGTGCCTTGCTCAAGAGCACAAGTGCCACAACCCGTCACGGCCCGGAATTGAACCCACATTCTAGTACTGGCACAGGAATTTGAGTTCGACGCACTAGACCGCTCGGTCGTCTAATCATGCTTCAATTATACCTTTAAAAAATAAAAACTCCTAGTATGACTTCATTTAACTCTGTTTATTTTAGGACAAGGGTGATTCCATGGTGCTACAGTCAGAACAGCGGTTAGCACACAGTCTGATACCTGGTTATAAACTCCTCTTTACGTACATCGGACGATTAGACGGCGGTGTGAAATTCCTTGTTGATATGAGAGCAGATATAATTGTAAGTTCCTCATTTCTTATTGGGTAGATCATGTAATAATTAAGGGCCATTTAAATTAAAGGCCAAAATGCATCATTTGAAAGATTAAATTTTTACGGATTTCTGGAGAGCATAACATATCTAAAGAAGAATGTTGGTAAACTAACCTGCAGAAATTTCAGCTACATAGATGCATCTGTGCATTGAAAACCATTAAAATCCATGCATGGTTTTGAGTTAAGTGATGGTAAAAAAAGTATAATGCACGCAAATTTTCTTTAAAAACCACATTCAGTTGTTAATTTCTTACAGAAATTACCATCTTGGACGGAAACAAATTCATGACGCGTTTGTTACTATCGCTATCAACACTTTGAGTGTTTTAAAGACAGATTCCATGATTGGAAAACTTTTAAAAACAGAAACAACAGCATTACATAACTAAAGAATAATGTTGATAAACTGCCTTGTACATGTAGTTCTAAATTTCAGCCACATAGATGCAGTGATACTTTAGAGAACCTGAAAAATCCATGCATGGTTTTTGTGTTGAATAAATGGTAAAACATCTGCAGACAATTAAAAAAACAAAAGCACATTTAGTCGGCATTTTTGCCCACAAAGATAAAATTTTACACGAGAAAAAATAATGTGTAAAGGGTTTTTCTTGTCATAGGTAAAATTTCGAGTCGCTGCAAATGATGTTATGGGGCTTTAAGAATCCCAGTTTAAGATTTGTTGTAAATTTGAGACCTTCCATTTTTCATGTAGTCTTTTCAGCATCAGCAACTTAGCCTGTCCTCGGACGCCCACATGAGGGCGCTAAACACTACACTGAAGGACATGTTGGCTCACTGGTTCTCGGCCGGTTTCCTACAGTTGCAGACTATCACGTGGCAGTCGTCCTGCGAAATGTTGCAAAAGGTAGGACTAAAAACTTTTTCAAGTGACCCTGACAGTACTGTTAACAAGTTGTTTTTTGTAGGGAAAACCCAAGAGAGTATACTACTGAGCCATATATACTGGTAGAGCATCTGCCCTGTGTGTCAGAGGTATTAGGTTCGATTCCTGACGAGGACCATGGTCATACACGTCATATGCAGCACGATATGTGGCAGAGGGTATCCCCCTACCATTGTTCCCCCATTGTGTCTCAAACATCTAAGGAATTTCAAAGGAATTCCTTTCAGTTTTTAGGGGGAGTTGGTGCGTTAACCAAAGGGAAGAGTGTGTTGAGGTATAGGGCGTTAGGGGGGAGTCTCTTTGCCACATATCGTGCTGAGTATAATACACGTTACTGACGGATAAAATATAAATTCTTGATCAGAACAGAAGTTTGTTGAATACAGTGAACTTGTGGATAACAAGGAACTGATCGACCAATCACTTTGGAATCGCTTTCAAGACTGTTCTACTTCAGTGATTTCCTCCAGGTCCAAGAGGACCTGTTTGAACAAAGTCATTCTGGGAGAATCTTGCAGTTAAGGGCTCTTGGAAAACTAACCTGTAGCCGATTTCACGAAACTTACGCAGTTGCGTAATCCCACCTGCGCAACATTTTATTGCGTAAGTTGAGCAACATTCTTCCGAAGATAACACGCAAGCTATGGGGCTTGCGCCATTTGTCAAAAGTTGCGCAAGCTGCGCAATGTTTCGTGAAATCGACTGCTGGGTTTTCAACCTGGTTAAGGGATGAGCGGACCCCTGGAGCAGTGCATCTCTTAAACCGCTCTAGAAGTGCAGGAGCTCAGGGAGGCACTTCAGGCAGAGTGGCACACCCTGGCTCAGTGGCTCTTATGGAGGCTGGTGCGGTGAGCCTTGTCGAAAGAAGTGCTCATACATGTTATTGACCGATGGAATATTAAATCTCTCAGTCTTCTCAATCTTTTGGTTAGAGTATAATTTGCCTGTCTGTTTTGTTTTTAACTATATATATTTGTTCATGATTTTATTTTTTTGGGGGATAGAAAGCCCCTTAAAAGTAATCTTTTTTTTCCCTCACCAGATCAGTGAATACGAAGCTGTCCATCCCGTCCGTAGCTGGGCAGACATCAAACGTCGTGTCGGTCCGTACCGTCGCTGCTTTGTCTATACCCACAGCAGTATGCCCCAGGAACCTGTGGTTGTACTGCACACAGCTCTCACAGACCGCATTCCGGCCAGTATTCAGGTAATATAGAAAAAGGTGAAGTTTCATGAGCCCACTGGTTCACACGGCTGGTTTTAGGCTAGGTTTCTGTGGCATGGAGTAACAATAGGACCTTGTTTACATCGGGAAAATTGTTTTGTTTGACAAAAGATTTGACAGAGATTTGACAAGAGATTTGACAAGAGATTTGACAAGAGATTTGACAAGAGATTTGACAAGAGATTTGACAAGAGATTTGACAAGAGATTTGACAAGAGATTTGACCAGAGATTTGACCAGAGAGTTGACCAGAGAGTTGACCAGAGAGTTGACCAGAGAGTTGACCAGAGAGTTGACCAGAGAGTTGACCAGAGAGTTGACCAGAGAGTTGACCAGAGATTTGACCAGAGATTTGACCAGAGATTTGACCAGAGATTTGACCAGAGATTTGACCAGAGATTTGACCAGAGATTTGACCAGAGATTTGACCAGAGATTTGACCAGAGATTTGACCAGAGATTTGACCAGAGATTTGACCAGAGATTTGACAACAGATTTGACAACAGATTTGACAACAGATTTGACAACAGATTTGACAAAGTTGTATTGTCCGTGGTTCTCAGCAAAATCAATTTTCTTTCTCCAAATGAATTTTTTAAGCATTACTTTTAGAAAAAACATCCATACTTTTATTGATTTTTCAGTAAATAAATAAATACAATGTATTACAATTAATAAAATTGCTAATGGGTAAACAAATATTCAACAAAGATTAACATGTAACAAAAACTTTGACACAGATTTGACGAAGATTTGATGAGGATTTTACAAAGATCTGGCAAAAATTGTACAAGTTTGACACAGAGTTTGACACAGAGTTTGACGCAGAGTTTGACGCAGAGTTTGACGCAGAGTTTGACGCAGAGTTTGACGCAGAGTTTGACGCAGAGTTTGACGCAGAGTTTGACGCAGAGTTTGACGCAGAGTTTGACGCAGAGTTTGACGCAGAGTTTGACGCAGAGTTTGACGCAGAGTTTGACGCATATTCGGATGAATATTCGGATGAATATTCGGATGAATATTCGGATGAATATTCGGATGAATATTCGGATGAATATTCGGATAAAGATTTGACAAAATTAAATGTCGTTTCAACAAAGATTTGACAAATATGTAACATATTTGACAAATTTGGCAAATATTTGACAAAGATTCGACAACGATTCGTACCCATTTATACACCTGGGTGGAGAGAAACAATGTGAAGGAAAGTTAAAGACGAGCGTAGTTGCAGTGTCCAGATAGATCTTATAAATTGTGTGGTAGTTTAAAATGCATTTTATTTTTCTCTTTGTAGACAATTGTAGGCGAGAGACGAGAGCAGACCTCAGACTCCCCTCTGGCATTAGAACAGCCAGAGGACCCGGAGCAAATCAAAGCTGCAATATTTTATTCTATCAGCTCTACGCAAAAAGGTAAACAAAAATGATTTATGGTAAAACCCAAAGTGCGTTCTAAAACGTGACCTCTGATTGGACTTTTCATGAAACCAAACCTGAATAAGCCATTTGCTTGTAACATGTATAATGGCTAGCATCCGGAATTCTTAACTTTCAAATTGAGGTGCGGTTTAGAAAGTCACATACTAAGCTGTTGTTGCTAAGTGGTGCACGCCATTTCCTAGTAACAGGGATGCCAGCCTTCCGGCTATAGTCGGAATTCCGGCTTTTTCTTATTTTGGAAAAAGAAATCTGGCAAAGCCTTTTTTCCAGGCCGGAAAAGTAAACGGCCAGAAATATAAGGAGAATATATTTTCAACTCAAGTCCAAAAAAACGTGGAAAAGTGTCTCACTTACTGATCAACGATGTCCGGATATGCCATGTATGTACAGCTTATGTACATGTATATGTATATACACGCACGTAGAACGTTTTCCCAATGATTTGCACACATGCAGTATGTCTGTATCCATAATCATTCACGGCTAAAGTATCGCGAAACCAGACTATCGATCAGAAGTACATAGAGGGTGCTGTACCCATACAGCAGTGGTTAGATCACATACATACTGACATATCCATTGCATTGCACTCATACTGTCAATGTACATACTGTACAGTATACTGTGCTGGTGAGTTCATGTGCACACATGCATGCAGTTATGATAGTGGATTTTTTTTCCGGCCCTGAAGGTAAGAGCCACTGACATTCCTGTAGTAACCATCAACCTGGTTGTTTTATGCCATTCGCTCCTACAGTGAACACGGTATTAATTCTGTACTTCATACCTGCCGCATGCACCACATAGCAACAAAAATTTAGTCTGGTCGAGTGGATACGTATACAAGTAAAAGGAGGTACGTCAGTACACCAGACCCTATTCATGTGAAACGTAAAAGGGGCCGTCCATAAAGTACGTACGCATGAAATGCCGACTTTTTAGACCACCACCTCCCCCCATGTACGCATGGCGTACGCATGGCGTACGCCATGCGTACGCATGGCGTACGCATGGCGTACGCATGGCGTACGCATGGCGTACGCATGGCGTACGCATGGCGTACGCATGGCGTACGCATGGCGTACGCATGGCATACGCATGGCGTACGCATGGCATACGCATGGCGTACGCAGTGGTTCCAACCCCTCCTCCCCCCGCCCCCTGTACGCATACGCATTCCATACCTCAGCATTGGTAAGCATTGGTAAATGGTTCAGTACTACATGTATAGTGCTATATACTACTAACAGGGGCGGATCCAGGAATTTTTCCAGGAGGGGGTTTGCCACCAGGGAGGGGTTTTGCCCGTCAGATTTGTTATGTCAGCTCGTTTCGGACAGGCGGACACACACAAAATGCATTACATTATATTTTTTGCATCGGAGCAGGGAGGGGTTTTGACCCCCAAAACCCCCCCTCTGGATCCGCGCCTGACTAATACGATTCGCATGTCGCCTCCAAAGTCTGAAATAAAAGATTTATTTTGCATTTTTTGTACTTAAAATGACATCAAGCATTCAGTAACTGCAGATTTAATGGAAAAACCTAATTTAAGGAGTGTGAAAAATGTGAAATGTGAGATGTGAGATGTGTGAGAAAAATGTGTGGCCTGTCTAATATGTACATAAGGTCTGAAGCCATGGTAAACTTGTCCATCCTTTCCCGATTTACTAAAAGCAAAAGTTTGCGTACATACGCATTGGCTTGAACCCCCCTCCGCCCCCGTACGCATGGTGTACGGAATGTCAACAGCCCCCCTCCCCTAATTTTCACAATGAATTCTTTTTGTTACTTTACAAGCAGGTTTACGAGGCATAGATTTGGGTAACTACCTCATTAAGGGTGCTGTCCGCACACTACAAGCCAATTTCCCACAACTCGACGTGTTTTCAAGCTTGTCTCCAATACCAGGATTTCGTAGTTGGCTACTTGCAGAAATCAACAGGCAACACAGGGGTAAGAAAAACCGTAAGACAGATTACATGATTGGAAAACTTAAAAAAAAAAAAAAACAAGAATAATGTTAATAAACTGCCTTGTAGAAATTTCAGCCATATAGATGCAGTAATACTTCAGAAAACCTGAAAAATCAATGCATGGTTTTTGTATTGAATCAGGGGTGAGATTTTTCCAGATTTTTCCGGATTTCCGGAATTTTACCGACGCGTTCCGGATTTGAGAGTTTTCTGTTTTTCATTGTGAAATCCCCCATTTTTAGCAGATTTCCTCTTTTTCGTTGTGTGCTTCGCGATCCACATTTTATTTTCCGTTGCCCGCGGCTTTTGCTTCACCGTCTTCAATGATCGATGTTGCCAAGATTCTTTTTAATATTATCCACATTTGTACAAGGTAAATATTTAAAACAAAACTGGTTCTTGTGATACCTGGTTAAAATGTTTTTGACATTGTAATTTGCACGATGGTGGTTTTTAAAACGATCCCAAAAGTTGAAATCTTCGTTTTCTGCAGACAAGTTTTTAAAAGCACCTTCAGTTGGCAATTTCTCCCACAAAGGTACCATTTTAAACGGGAAAAAATCATGTGGTGTTTGTTACCATTGCTGTCAACACTTTTAGTCAGGTTTTTTTGGTCAACTCGTTAAGTAAAATTTAGGGTAACTGCAAATGATGTATTTTGATATTGTCATATTTTTCTCATTACCATTCTGAAATTTCATGCTCTCAATCTGTATGTTTTCAAGGATATCGTAAAAAAAACACGTATGTTTTGGAAACTATTTATCCGGTTACATAAAGCAGTGCAGTGATTACACCAACCTTTTTCCTTCCACATCCAAATTGGGGACTGCAAATTTATTGTTTTCTCTCCATGGATAGTAGTTTGGGGAGATGTAATATGTGATTGTAAGGTTAGAACGAAATCCATTTTCTGGAAAAATCTGGACACGCTCTTAAAGATGTAAGCAAACCTGCAGGAAAATGTTCTTGCTCTTGTTTTCAGAATTTTTTAAAAATTAGACAAAATATATTTTTCTTTTGTAAACAGGAGAAAATAACACAAGTCTGTTTACGTTGGACGAGCTTCACAATGTGCACAGTCTGTCCGGGAGATCCGACCAATCAGAATTAGCGACAGTAAGGAGACTGCTGTCAACCAATCAGTGGGCCCAATCTGAAAAGCTTGTCAGTTCGTTGGAACATCCGTTAATGCGACTTTGTGCGAGGTACATAAACTGTCAAATTTGTACAATTGGTTTTTTCTCGTAATATTCACAAAAATAAATTGTTAATTTATTGTAGATTTTAAATCACTGAAGCGGAATAGTCTTGAAAGCGATTCCAAAGTGATTGGTCGATCAGTGCCTTGTTATCCACAAATTCACTGCTTTTAACAAAATTTGTTGTGATCAAGAATTATTAAAAACAATTTTTTTTTTTTTAATTTCAATTATAATATCACTAAAAGATGTTGTGCCGTGGAGAGAGGAATTTACCAAAATTACACATTAAACCATTAAATACATCTAATTATGCCAGGAAAATTGTGCGAATGTTTTTTTACAACAGCAGTTTTTGGCCCACTTTTCAGCCCAAACTCGAAGCAAAATCTGAACAACAGCCGTCGGGCCTAAAAGTTTGGAATTGGAAATTGGAAAATCAACGGATTCGTGACGTCATTTTACGGACGCGTCCGGCCGACGGCTGTTTCTTGTTATTCCACAACGTGGCGTTTTGGAACACATGTTGACAATTGACTCCAGTGTTGACGTTTTTTCCGATGGAGATAGCGATGTTTGTTGTTGCTCATCGCATTCATTTTATGACGACAGCGATGAAGAATCATCCAGTGAATTTCCTACGGTTGAACTGTATCAGTTTGAGCCAGAAATAACCATGTTAACCAAGGAAGAAATCCGAGAACAACGCGAGTCCGGTGTTCGAATCGACGACCGAAATCGACAACAGGAAACTGGAACGGTACTGCCTCGGCTTTCTCTTTCTTTCTCAACTTTTTCTCAACCATTTTTCGTCAATAATTATTTTGTCCTTGGACGTTTTCATGGTAAAATTTTTAGACCATGTAAATGTGGATTTATATTCATCGTAAAACTTACCATGAACGTACGTTGTTGAGACGAAAACCAAACCCTAAAATATCCGTTTGATGGGAAACCGCAGACCTGTTCTTTCCTCTTCATTTGATACTTGTGTATGTTAAATTTAATCCCAACACTAGAACATTTATCCAGCAGTGTTTTGGGGGCATCTTGTGATGTGACTGTGTCAATAATGCAATGTAACAAGTTTACGAGAATGTTCAGCGCGCACTCGCTGAAACCATACCGGCTGGCGGGCCGTTCGTTCGGCGTGTACTTCACAAAGCACTTGATCACGCACGCACGCGGGCGAGCATACCGACCATAGCGGTGGGATCAAGACCAAACACAGGTTTCTTCTTACACAATGTGTGCGACACCAGACTATTGTATTGGCGCGCGTAGTGATATCGTTCGCGAGCCTTTCTTGGCTAAAAACGTCTCCGTAAAATGGCATCACGAATTTTGCTGTTTGCTGCCCGCAGCGGCGGGATTTCGACAGTTTCCAGAAAAGAGGAAAATCATGGGTTGGAATTAAGCCTACATTTTCACTTTTTTTATTAATATAAAATGTAAAACGAGATAAGAAATCGATAATTAATATATCAAAGAATAGAAACATGCAAAAAAAATTATAATTCCTCTCTCCACGACATAACACCTTTAATGCAGCAAAGGGGTGACCCACCGGTAAGACTTTGCCAGACGACCACCGAAATTTCGGCTAAAAGACATAGATTGGACACCAAATTTCTGTACCCCGAAGCTTCCAAAAATGGTTCCACACCTAATAGAAATGGTTCTAGACCTAATAAAAATGGTTCTCGATTTTAAAAAGATGGTCTTTGACCTAAAAAAATTGTTTTTGACTTCCAAAATGTTGGGGCGATGCCAAATTGTCGCCCTAACCCACCGCGTCGCCCTAATAGGACTCTCTACACAGAAAGTGTCGCCCCATTGGATAAAATAGAGAAATAGTATATATTCTTCTGTCTTCCCCAGATATTTGTTTTCAGAAAAACACAGAGGATTTGCATTGGATTCTGTAGGTATGTGAAAACTTTGACTCTCAGTGCAATCCTTTGACTCTCAAGCAAATTTTGGTGAGTTTTACTGATTTACACAAATAGGTATTTATGAATGGGAATAAAAGTGGGTTTGGCCAGTCTTAAACATACGTTTAAAATCGGCTAGGGGCCTGGACAAGTGATAATGGCCTGAGTCGCAGGCGAGGGCATTATCACTCATCCAGGCCCCTAGCTGGTTTTAAACGTATTGTTTAAGACTTGCCAAACCCACTTTTGTTCCCATTCATAAATGTGTAAATCAGTAAAACTCACCAAAATTCTCGTTGTTTTGCCATATTCTGATTGTAGTTTGTATGCATCGTGTTGTTCGTTCAAACTGCTGGCTGAGCGTCGAGTTGTTTTTGTTCGATCCCGCGCGTTGTCGTGTATTCCTTTCTTTATATAGTCCTTTATGTACTAAAAAATTTTATTCAGAATTTCATCCTGGAAAAGTCAGAAAATTTCAGTCTTTTACTTGACTCTTTTTACGCGAAACTGAAAACAAAAGGTCATGTCAATCAACTCGAGCTATGTAGTGTGTGACCTCATAGCGAGCAGACACACAGAGCTGCTTCACTGACTGTGGTCGTGTACCTAGCGTCTCGCAGAGTTGCTAGTGGTACCACCAACAAGCCACGAAGCTGGCATTTTATTGATATCAAAAATGAATTCAGTGTAACAACCACTGAGAAAATACACCGAAAACTTTGAGAACTTTTACAAACAAAATAACGACTGGTAGTTTATGCTATGCGGAAAGCTTGCAACTTGCTTTGCAAAATAGTGACTGTCTCCTCGCTATGACGTAGCAGGGTCAATGCATATCATTATGACGTCATCGCCCCGTTTTTCATTTTAGCCTGTTGCCGGTTGACGAACACGGTCTAGTTTTTCATTTTCCTTTCTAATATAAAGTCAGCAATAAAGATAAGAAAAACGAAACTTTATCAAGTAACATCCGTTTTATAAAATAACTTTCTTCCTCGCCAAGTAGCTTCAAGCTTTCAGCCCGGCTTTAAATAAAATTTAAAAAAATTATCCACTAGTACACTATTACTTGAATGCAACTAATGAAATGTATGTTTTTCTAGGTTGACACTTTTTAATAGGTTTAATGAACTTCAATTAGCAGCCCGTAGGCCGAATTGCATGACGCTTTAATACATGTACAATTGGTGGGTAGTGCCATTGGCAGCCGACGGTCAGAGACACTGGGTAATCCCCTTACTCTTCAAGAAAGAGTGCTCTGGAATCTTTTAAGTGCGTTACACAACACAATGGCTTTACATCCCTTCCGAAAGATGGAGCAAGTGTGTTTAAGTGCCTTGCTCGAGGGCACAGGTACTGTGACCAGGTATCGAACCCACAACATCAAATTTTTACCTGGGTGTTGTGAGTCAATGACCTAAACCACTTGGCCATGGTCCCCCACAACTTTTGTGCCAAAACATGGGACGAAAAGTGTAAAATTTCACAAATGAAAACAGTTCCAATCTCCACACAAAAATCTGTCTGTTTAAACCATGGTCCTGTACCATTGAAGTTATCCACACAAAGAAAAAAATGTCTGGGAGAATTCACATTAATAATTTTACTTTTATCAATTTCTTCAGCCAATTTCCATCTGCGCAACGGTGCCGTGATGTGGCGGTTAAACTGGATGGGCGATTCGTCACCGCGCGGTCTGACGTCATCCTGTGGAATTATGGTCAACTATCGCTACTTCTTAGAGAGTACCTTAACAAATAGCCAAGCCTACGGTACGGACCACACCATTTCAGCCACGCAACAAATTCTCAGCCTGGTGGAGGAGGCTACACATGTGGGACACAAAAGTAACCTTTAACCCCGATATTGTGGACTAGACTGCAATCAAGCCAAAATGTCAAACTACACTACCCATCAACACCTTGAAACACCTTGAAAGTTTCAGGTTTTTGAGAATGTTAATTTTGTGAATGTTAATTTTGTGAAAGCAATATATACATGTTAATTTTAGTGCCATCTTCGGCCTCAGCAGTGGGCTTTATCAACAAATTGGAGAGCATGCAAAAAGAAACGGCTAAACTTGATGTTCATCAAAGAATCCCCCCTTAGCAGCTATGACAGCTACACACAATCTCTGCATCCTAATTGTCCAAACATTCAGTGGAAATACGCCTCTTTTAAGACTCTCCAGAGGTTTTCTTGGCTGGTTGAACATTTCTTTCTGACCTTAAGATCCAACTCCTCCCAGAGCAGCTCAATGGGATTGAGATCAGGTGACTGGGCAGGCCATTCCATGATGGACAGCACTCCAGATGACTGCTTTCTCTCCAGATACCCCTTACACCTCCGTTTGCTTTAATAGCTTGGTTTATTATGAATAAACAAAATAATACTTCCTTCTCAAAAACCTAAAACTTTCAAGGTATTTCCAAAGTTTTGATGGGTAGTGCATTTAGAGCAAGTTCGATTCACCACTGGTCAATTGTCATCCTGGCAAAACACATGCATATGAATGTGCAAGTGCAAATGCCTTCATTTTAGTCAACTGGGGCGGTATTTAATTCAGTACTTAAGCCAAATATTTAAGAATTTTACTTAGTTTTTGGCTAAAGTAAAATACTTAGCCAAAATCGGTATTCAATTCCCAAGTGGCTAAGTTTTTTACTTTAGAAAAATACTTAGAACATTTGGTATTCAAATGGTTCTTTTTAGGAAAGTATTTTACTTAAATTTAAGAAGGCATGAAAGCACACTTAAGCATTTTTTTACATACATCACACGCATACTGCAACCGGTTTAGACCGGTTTTGTTTTGGTGCGCGTGTTGTGAGTTTTGCATGAGAAAAACGCTTATAAGAAGGCGCGGTTCATAGCGCATCCCACACTGTATTCGATTGGCTGTTTAGGGAGTTCTGCGCTCTGCGTTCATTTGTAACGTCACAATTTACCTAAGTATTTGACTTACTAAAGTAATATTCTTAGAAGGCTTTGAATACGAGATAGGTCATTTTCTTAGCCAAGCCAAAGACTAAGTAAAGTTTTTACTTAATTTAAGTATTGAATTGAATACCGCCCCTGGTTCTGCCCAAAACACTGCACTAACTCACCTGACGGGTATCAGTGACCAGCGCGACAGTGCCCTGTGGGCTGGTTCCAAATGGTCAACCAGACACGACTAACCATCGTTGACTAGACTGCATTTGGTTAGAAATGGTCTAACTATAGTTAAAGGAGCGTGACCAGATCACATTTTTGAGCCCCCATTTTTCCCATGGGTGTTGAAATTTTAATACCATATCATGTGTCATGTTTGTCTCATTACCATTCTGAAATTTTGCGGTCTCAATATTGTCAAAAAAACCTCAATGTTTTGTAAACTAATTTATCCGGTTACATAAAGCAGTGCAGTGATTTCACCAACCTTTTTGCTTACACATCCAAATTGGAGATTGCAAATTTCCTGTTTTCTTCCCATGGATAGTATTTTGGGGAGGTGTTTTATATGATTGTTAGGTTAGAACGAAATCCATTTTCTGGAAAAATCTGGACAAGTTCCTTCAACAATATGTCCATATTTGGTTTTTATCAACAGTTCGATATTTCATGCATACTTGAGACGAGAACCGACTTTAAGTGGGTAAAATAAAGGAGCATGACCAGATTTTGTTTTTAAAAAATGGAGTTCGTTCTAACCTAACAATAATGTAAAATACCTCTCCAAAATATTATCCATTGGAAGATTTGCAAACTCCGATTTGGACGAGAAAGCAAAAACATTGGTGTAATCACTGCACTGCTTTGTGTAACGATAAATTAGTTTACTAAACTTTAGTAGACTTTTGACTATATCCCTGGAAATATACAGATTGAGGACGTGAAATTTCAGAATGGTTACAAGAAAAATATGACAAATGATACGGTATCAAAATCTCAACACCCATGGGAAAAATGGGGGGTTCAAAAATGTGACCTGACACGTCCTTTAATTTACATGTACATTGTTGTGGCCGTTTTTTAAACAAAATTCGGAAAAAAACCATATTTGTTTCTATCGTCTGTTATTTAAATGGACAAAAATTCTGATTTGACATGTTTAACTTAATTTTATTCAGTGTTGTTAATGCAATAACATATAGAGATGTACATGTTTATTTTATTTTATTTTAGAACAAATACTATACAAGTGCAAATTTTATGTAATTGTTGTCGTTAATTTTATGGCATCTTCGGAACTAAGGCCCTTTATGCCATCAACTATACGGTTTTAGCTTTAACTATACTTTATTATCAACTTGAGATGACGAAGAAGGAGTTGCAGTTTTAGAAGTGGGAGGAAAACCCCCAGAGAAATCCCTGTATCAAATAGCTTGTCAACTTGTAGGGCAACTTTTGTCATTTAAATTGGTCAACAATGTAAGCAAAAAATGTGCAACCATGCATGTCCTCACAGAACAAAGAAACTGCCCTACAAGATGACGGCTATTAAATACCAGTGGCGGATCCAGCCTCATTAAAATACAATCGATTTCAGGGGCTGTAGCCCTGGCTTTTCCTTTGTATTCCTGTATTTTAATGAAGCTAGATCTGCCACTGAATACAGTCTATAGACCGTATCGAATAGCCGCCATTTCTTGGGGCACCTTTTGTTACTTAAATTGTTCAACAATGGAAGCTCAATATGTGCAACCATGCATGTCCTCAAGGAACAAAGAAACTGCCCCACGAAATGGCGGCTATTCGATACGGTCTATAGGGAATCTTCTTACGTGAAAAATAGTCTATATTTCATCAAAATCAATATGGGTCTTTCCACAGTAATGGGGTACATTTTGAAAAATAAGTCGGTAAATTCTTTCAGATGTCTTTAGTTTATCTTTTGTGGGGTACCGTGGCCGAGTGGTTTGGGTGAATTGGGTCATTGACTCGCAATCATAGGTAAAAACTTGGGGTTGCGAGTTCGAACCTGTGGTACCTGTGGCCTTGGGCAAGGCACTCGATCACACTTGCTCCATCCTTCGGAAGGGATGTAAAGCCGTTCGTCCAGTGTGTTAGGTAACGGTAATGCACTTTAAAGATCCCAGGGGATTCCCTGTTGTCTCTGGCCATTTCTAATTCTAATTCTTCATGGGTTTCCTCGTGCTTGCGAGAGTGACAGTGCAATGAGCACTATTGAAGAATCCTTGGAATGAATACCAGAAAGAAATAATAATAATAATAATCTTAAAATTAAAGAAATTTCCTTGTGCTGTTTCAGGAAAAAACCTTTGTCCAAAAAGGTAAGAAATTGCTGCCACAACATCAAGACCTGTGTAATTTTCAGCTGATGCCTGATTTATGCTGCAAAATGTTTAAGAATTTACCATCACTGAAATTTGAAAATTGTATCATTTTTTGTCAAACATTTTGTAAATGTAGGGGTACAAATACCGTACACATGTGCTACTATTAAATTCTTCCTATATAATATGTCATGTAATGCCCCAGAAAGTGTAAATTTTGTTTGGAAACATAAAATTAATAATGAGAAAATATCAAGTTTTTCTTTGAAAACACTTTTATGTCATGCTCCATAGACTTAGTGCATGGAGTCTCAACTGTCGAATGTGTATGGTAGTTTTTCCAATGTCTCTATAATAAACGTTGCATATTGCTGATAATTTTACTCCGTCTTTTTGTGTATTTTTCGAGTTTTGAGTTTAAAGTAAGATTATTATTATATTATTATTATTATTATTATTATTTCTTTCTGGTATTCATACCAAGGATTCCTCAATAGTGCTCATTGCACTGTCATACATTTTTACATTTTTTAATGTATTTATTTATTTTTATTTTTGCTCATTTGCAAGACACTGCCACTCCCCCCAATTTGAAATACCCCGCCCATCCATACCGTTAGTTTTCGCTTCGTCAACAGAGGGCGGGCTAAATGACAATATGAGAATCTCGAAAAATCTGAACGTGGTCGGTACGGAAGTTACACACTGAAATCTAATCGACCACCAAACACATTCTTGAAATTGTTGACTGCCAAGAACAATGGATAACGCTGAAGTGGAGACGCATTGCTATAACAAAGGATGCGGGAAAAAGTTTCTTCCATCGGAAAATGGACCAGGTAAATGTTAAATTAGGCTGTCATGGCTGTGGCCGGCCGGCTGGAGTGGAGTTGCGTAACATAACCAGATTGATGATTTTGATCAGTCATGCACACGAAAATCCATAGAACGGAATGGATTTTTTTTCATATACATTTAACACGGATTTGGGTGAATTTATATATTGGAATCGATAGCTTATTAAATTCTAAGATATACTTCCCACTGACACTTTCGTCGCAAATGTTGCATTTCTGAGATAAATAAATGATAAAATTACTGCATAAAGATTAAAGCATGGAGGAACAGTGTTCGACTTAGACGGGTGCACGCATGCACTGGTGCATGTACTTTTTTACCTGTGCATGTAAGGATTTGTATTTACGTGCACACCGTGCACGTACTTTTTTTAGGCCCAATTACGTACCTGGTATATTTCCCCACGTTGAACCAGCCATAGACCAACTTGTCACAACGCACGCACCGTACCTGTACCGTACACGCAACGCACGATCAGACGATCGATCGATCAACCAGCGCTATCACGGTACATATTGCCAAGACTGTACCGCTGTGTGCGTAGACGTGAGTGTGGCCGTTTTCTAAACACTTCCTTCGTCTATATGTTCAGGGTACATGCAATTCACCATCCAAGCAATACAGCGCGTGAGCACGTAGCATAAAAACGACTAGAAAAACACTAGGGGGTATCGCAATTGAGCAATTGGGTATACCCCTCTTGGCCACCGCTGTATGTTGTGCATGTACACATACAAACACGTGCATGACTAGTGTGTGTAGCGATCGCAGATGATCATTTCCAATGCACTGTATTCAGATCATTCAGACACTTTCGTGCGATATTGTGAATCATCCGATAGCATACCTAGTTGCCAACTAGTCCGATTTTATCGTATTTGTTCCGATTGTTAAGTGTTAAAAGTGTTGAAAATCGGAACAATCGAAACGGTCGACTTGACCTGACTCCCCGCGCCGCATGTATTGTGTACAGGTGCAGTACATGGATATCTGTGGTGCAGTACTAGGTCAACTCGAACGTTGCAAGTTTCACTACAGTCCGATTTTGTTTTTTACTCGGCAATGTTGGCAGGTATGCGATAGTGACTTCTAAAACCAGGTAAATGTAAGGGTGTCAAACTTTTGAAGTTTTATTATATATCCTTGATGAAATTAACAATAGGGACTGTACAAGTACAACAAATGCATTTTTTTGAACAAAACAAAACAACACCATTATTAAACAGCGAATACATAAATAATACTCTTTTTTTTATGAGATGTGTGCACAATTTTTTCGTGCATGTAAAAGTTGCTCTGTGCATGTAACTTTTTTAGTCTACATGCACCAGTGCATGTAATTTTTTTTTTCTAAGTCGAACCCTGTGGAGGAAGAAACAAGATTAAAGTAATGCACAAAATGACGTGGCGAGCGGTCTGTGCGTAAGCGCGACAACATAGGGCGCGTGCGTGAATGGTTATCTTGTGAACTAACTGAAGGCAATTTTTTAAGAAGAAAACGTGATTTTTCTACAGAAAAGCAACATTTGCGACAAAAGTGCAAGTGGGAAGTGTATCTTAAAATTACATTATGTGTTGATTCCAGGAGGTAATTTCTTTAAAATCTTTGTTCAATGTATACGAAAAAAATACCAACGGAATAAACCTTGGTATTTTTTCTGTATACATTGAACAAAGATTTGAATGAAATTACCTCCTGGAATCAACAGATAATATCCAACTCTAAGATCCTGCAGTCATCTAAATTCACGCACATGTAATTTCATGCGCGGACGCTCTCCTTGGCGTATCTTTTCACTGAGATCACGCAGTGATGTCAGATTTTTCTTGAAAGTTGTTGGTCTCACTATCTTTCATTTTGCACAAAAATATGGAAAATCAAAGCCTTCCCGGTAAGTAATTGAATAAATTTTAATAAAGGGTACAAAATCCTACCTTCTAGACAAGGTACAAATACACTACAGCCAAAATGGTCGGAGAAATCCTTTAAAATACACAAAAACCACCGATCGCCTACTCCATCTCCAGGCACTAAATGACAATATTGATTAGGTTAAACTTTTCAACAGAGGGCACCTTGAAAGGTACGGAGCTAAAAAAAAGACATCCGTCTTATAGCTTTCAAATCGAAATATTACTGCTTTAAAACATAGACTCTGTGTGGACTACAAAATGTAATGCTAGCTGCTTTAATATTTCGTAATTTTTGTAAGAAAATAAGTTGTAAATGAATCAAAAATTGCGGCAAGACATTTTAAATATCTCTACACATTTTAAAATAATTTTGTAATGTAATACTCATCATATACATAGGGCCGGCAAGGAAACAGGTATATTTCCTTGTTCTGTGATGAGTCTGTTTAAAGCTTTATGCACCTGCAGGGCTGCTGAGTTATAATTTGCTTAATTAATTGGTTAAGTGTGTGGACCAAAAGCTTTTATCAAATAAACAAAAGTATGGAGTCAAAGCCGCGATTTCAACTGGTTAATCTATTAAATTAATCTATGATGGAGTCATATATTCTTTCGTGAGTGTTGTAACTAAATTATTTTATCAAACTTTCTACAACACATTTTACAAGTGGTACATTCATAATCATAATAATTTACATATGATTTTAATACAATTTTGTGTTTTTTCTCACCCCACCAGGAAGACAGACCGAGAGAATACAAACAGATAATGAAACATGATAAAAACAAAGAAACAGAAGGCTTCATAATAAAATGAAATCAACGGCAATATATAGCGGACCTGAGCCCATTCCGACCTTCTTCAGCCAACTTCACTGCCATGACTGCTGGTTTTGGTTATAGATGTTCCAGAAAAAGCGTGCAGTTTATGTGTATATGACTGAATCATCTCCAAAACTCAAATTATCTTTCAATTATGTCCTTATAAATATAATGTACTGAATCATAGTTTTAGAAAGCACTTCTTCTGGAAGCTTAATTTCCAGATTCTGGGCACAACTGGGACACCGTAGTGTGACATGTGACTAGTCTGCGCCAATTTACAATTTACTTTTGCATGCGTTTGCAAAAACAAAGCTGGCGTCGTATGGCGACGTTGCTCTTTCTTGAAATTTTACTCCCAGGTAGGGTTGGACATAAATCTGACAAAGGAGCCTAAAGGTTCTTTTTGGCTGCTTTATTGTGGTCAAAACAGTGATAAAGGCTTATGTGCGTGAAATATCATGAATCGAGGAGATATACTTCCCACTTGCACTTCTGTCGCAAATGTTGCACTTCTGTCTTCTGTGATAAATAAATGATAAAATTACTGCATAAAGTAATGCACAAAATTACAGCGGAAGCAGTTCGTGCATAAGCGCGACAACAGAGGGCGCTGTGCACATGCGTGAATGGTTATCTTCTGCACTAATTGAAGGCAATTTTTGAAGAAGAAAACGTTATTTTTGTACAGAAAAGCAATATTTGTGACAAAAGCGCAAGTGGGAAGTAGGCCTATGTCCTAAAATTACATTATGTGTTGATTCCAGGAGGTAATTTCCTTAAAATCTTTGTTCAATGTATACAACAAAAATACTAAAATGACTTCATATTAAAGTCATGCACAAAATTACGGCACGAGCGGTTAGTGTGTAAGCGTGACAACAGAGGGTGCTGTGCACATGCGTGAATGGTTATCTTCTGCACTAACTGAATGCTTTTTGATTTTTGCAAATTGTATATTACTTCAAAGTTCAAACAGTGCAGTTTGATACGGAATGTTGTTCTAATATCCCCAGAGGCCTGTATACACCACCCAGGAGACCCAATATTCCATGACGCTTACAAGGGCTGGTCCTGCTGTAGCAAAAGAACAACAGACTTTACAGAGTTCTTAAATATCAAGGTAAAAAAGGGCAATTTCATAAATTCAGATTTACATTTCATAGACTTTGAGGGCTTGTAATGCTTCACGTATTCAAGTTGTTTGATTTTAAACACATGTTCTTCAAGCATCCTTGATGGAAGTGTAATTCCTGAAAAACTCATTGTACATGTTGTAATGCCATTCTCAATAAGCGAGGTACATTTAAAAAAAATGACATGGCTCCCACGCACTCGCAACTGGTGCACCGCAGCGGGCGTGTGCGCTGAGTTCGTGACAATCAAGTCAACATTTCAACCCCTAGTATGCCTAGAGGCCGATATAATCTCAAAACAGAATACAGTAGGTTGAATCTGTATTTGAGCTCTATCTTACCAGGTAACACTTGTGTCAAAAACACAAATTTGCCACATTTTACGAGTTTGAAGCGGCCGAGAGCTCTAGTCCCCTGCGAAATCCCATTCCTTTGTTTACGATCAAACTTAAGCGCTCCTGTGCAGTGTACTAGAATTGCATCCCATCATGCACTGCACGCAGGAAATTGTGGGGAACCGTAAAGGCACGTATGGTTTGCTTAATCGCTTTAACCCGTAAACCCCAGAACTAGTCAATATTTGTTGTATTGGAATCTTCCATTTGTATTTAGGGGTGTGCCAAGGGTCTCCATAGCAACGAAAAGCCACCAGAAAAACCCAAACCTGCGCCAAAGACAAAAGAAGAGAAAGAGGTAAAATATATGCAACATACATGAAAACTAGTTCACAGAAAAAACCTTGTGCGCATTTGCAACGGCTCATGGGATTGAATGACAAACATTGCCAGTGAAGTGTGCGTAAACCAACTCGGCAACTTTTTTACGTATTTTCGTGAAAACCAAAAAGAGTTAAGGTATCAATCTTTCAGCATTTTTTCAAGCAGGGTGCCTCAAAACAGAAAGGTGGTAAATAAGAAAAATCATTGGGATTCCCTTTGTAGTGCCAAAGAGTCCTTTTAAAGTTTGGACTAGTAGCGCCACACGCAATACAACCAGCGCAGTGCCCTACAGCACGAGTTGCAATGCGTGTGCTTTGGTTTTCGTGAAAATTAATAAATAAACTGGGCTAAAAAAGAAACTTAAAATTGTTCACATGGTCATATCTTAAAGGGGCTATGTCACGGTTTGCGCATGCGCTGCAAAACTTGAAAAAGTGTGGCGAACTTTTTCAAGTTTTGTCGCCAGGTTTTGCATATCCTATTCAATCTTTGCCATCTCTTATAATTCTTTAGTAATTTTGGCAGTGGTGTACTTGTCAACGTCCAGGATGTCCTGATGCATTACTTTTTACTTGGAATCGCACTGTTTGCCGTATTTTTAAGCCGCCAAACATCGACATCACCGTGTGTGCGGCCGTCGTTAAAAAGAGAGTTTTTTGATCCCATCAATAAACTCGACAAAACATGACAGAAACGGCATCGAATGATATGAATGACATGGTTGGATACAGCAATTTACTTAACCTTGTTTCCCATAAAAACTGACATGCTTATTTGGTCCTGACAGCAATTTTACAGCATACCTTCTGTCCTTGGAAAGACACAGTGGCCGCCACCGCTGTACGGTTTTGTTTTGATCGAGCAATCGCGCGCGCGCGATGCCAAATCGAACAAATGCGTGCACACGATGCACAATGTAGTTGAATTCTGCGTATTGTAAACACTCATAAACAAACACACTGCCCATGCGGGACGTGCAAAGTACACGATGTACACAACTTTAGCACACGCACTAATGGCGTTGTGTAACGAAATTGCACTACATTCATCTGAGCCCGCACGTATGTCAAAATATGAAAGGATTTGGCGCATGCGCAAACCGTGACATAGCCCCTTTAAAATCCTGTCCATCAAAATGAACCAAAATGACACACCGGATTACTTCAATACTCTACTCTAAACACATGTCAGTAACCAAGCAGTTGCCCAACTGACAGAACTGAAAAATGCACTGGCATTGAACCGCTTGCTGTATCACATGCCACAGCCTGCAAATTTCGGCAACATAGAGTTTAAGGGACGTGAAGAAGTCAAAACAAATTGAAATGAAGTTAATGTCAGTTACCCAAACACAGACATCAATAGTGTGTGTGTCCACCATGTGCTTTTGAACAACTGTGGGATGAGCTCGGGCGACGTGTTTCGGCAAGGGACAATCCGCCTGTTAATGCACAAACACTCAGAGCAGCTCTACAGGAAGGGTGGAACAATCTCCCCCAAGCCTGCATCAGAAACCTGGTGGACAGCATGCGTAGCATATGCACTGAATGCTTCCAAGCACATGGTGGACACACACAATATTGATGTCTGTGTTTGGGTAACTGACATTACCTTTATTTCAATTTGTTTTGACTTCTTCACGTGCCTTAAACTCCATGTTGCTGAAATTTCCAGACTGTGACATGTGATAGAGCAAGCGGTTCCATGCCAGTGCATTTTTCAGTTCTGTCAGTTGGGCAACTGCTTGGTTACTGACATGTGTTTAGAGTAGAGTATTGAAGTAATCCGGTGTGTCATTTTGGTTCATTTTGATGGACAGGATTTTAAGATATGACCATGTGAAAAATTATAAGTTTCTTTTTGAGCCCAGTTTATGTTGCCGAGCTGGCCTCCTCTGATAGGTTAAATGCAAACTTCGCTGGCAATGTTTGTCGTCCTACATTGTACAAAAATCTGGAATCACACAGAAATCTCATTTCATTCCATTTGATTTTTTTTTAAGTAATGAATGTTTTAAATTTGTCTAATTCAAGGTCTAACATTTCTGAGTATTATTTATTCATTGGGTTATCGAGGGGAAAACAATGGGATAAAAATAAAATGATTTCGGATGCAACATGGAAACCGATCTTCAGCTTCATGGAATAACTCAAATGTGCACAATGTTTATTGACCAGACAGTAATTCAACTTTAAAAATCGGGCAAAGATTTAGCTAATTCTTTTGGCTGAAATCTAGTCTGGGGATTCTCCCAGTACCAACTGAGTCAGCCGGCTTTAGCATGTTTTGTTTGACATTGTACAATCTTTTGTCTCTATGATAATAGGAAGTAATCATCGTTCAAGCTCCCAAGCCCAACCAGTACACTGAACCAACAGAAAGACCAAGGTATGCAGTTAGGGATAACAAAATTTTAAAACATTAATTGATTAAAATTTTTGTATTTTTTCAGAGGTTGGAGTAAATTCAGTGTCAAGTTAGGACTGAAAACCCAATCAACATACTGGCTTGGATGTGATTCAAACCTATTCGTACTGGGATCATGTCGATTTGTGTCAAGCTCGCAATGGATTGGGGACGCGATCTCAACACACTTTCAACTTAACAAAAATCAACACGATTCGACACAAATACACACGATATCAATAAGAATACAACAAGAATTACCACGACCTATTGCGATCTATGACGTATTGATTATGATTTCAACATAATTGTGCAAGAATACGTCACGAATATGACACGATTTAACACGACTGTAACATGACCATCACGATATTTGAGGGCAACCATCGCGATATGACCCAACTTTTTGTATGAAAAGTGCCAAATTTTGAACTGGACAGTGAAATGTGAATAACTGACAAAGATCGCCGCGATTCGTGGGTTTTTATACCCCTAAGTAAATATTCGTGCCGTTGCCATATCCGTGTTCTAAAATTAGCATACACATGTCGATCTACCGCGATTTTCGAAAATTTTCAAATCTTGTCAGATCGCCATAGATCGCATTAATTCTTGTTAGGATCGTGCTCTGTGTGACCAATACTAATGTGTGACCAATAGTGTGTGACCAATATTATGTGTGACCAATACTGTAAATGTTACAAATTACAGGCCTCTGTGTTTTTTCGTACACAATTTCATTCCAAGTTTTAACTAATGTTTGATTTTGTACGGTAATTCACAGTGAAACAGAGCCATTTGTCAGGTTACCGGTGACCGTGGGTACGTCACTCAAAGCAGCCCTCGAGAAATTGTCAGTCAGTGCTCCAGAGGTCCAGCAAGGTATAATTGCATTGTCATTTGAACACAGTATCTGGTAGGGTGCCCATTTACCATTGAAATGAAACGAGCAATCGTTGAATAAGAGAAAAATCGTAGGGAGCCTCCGATTCTCCGAGCAGATGCTCTACTACATGTAGCTGAGCTGTGAGGCACAGTGGTATACTCCCTCAGGTTTCCGCCCCTAAGACCTCTGACACACCAGGCAGATTTTCTACCAGCTGAGCTATGAATCACAGTGGTATACTCCCTCAGGTTTTCCCCCAAAACGTCAGACACACCGGGCAGATGCTCTACCAGCTGAGCTATGAGGCATAGTGGTATACTCCTTCAGATTTTTCCAAGACCTCTGACTCACCAGGCAGATGTTCTACCAGCTGAGCTATGAGGCACAGTGGTATACTCCCTCAGGTTTCCCCCAAGACCTCTGACTCACCAGGCAGATGCTCTACCAGCTGAGCTATGAGGCACAGTGGTATACTCTCTCAGGTTTCCCCAAGACCTCTGACTCACCAGGCAGATGCTCAACCACCTGAGCTATGAGGCACAGTGATATACTTCCTCAGGTTTCCCCAAGACCTCTGACTCACCAGGCAGATGCTCAACCACCTGAGCTATGAGGCACAGTGGTATATTCTCTCGGGTTTTCTAGCAACAAACTAAAAATCTTTCTCTGTATTAACTTTGAGTCAGAGAATAGATTTTGATTGATAGATTGATTTTTTTTAGGTTCGGGTGGGTAACTGGAAACCATTTTTTTCTTGGCCTAAATTAAAACGGATATAACATCTCTGTGCTAAGAATAAAGCCTGGTTTATACGAATGAAAATTTGACGTAAATCTGACGTCAAACATTTTGCAGTGAACATTTGTGAAAGTTTAAACTAAACTCCTCAAAAAAAAAGTTGGGAAAGTCAAGTTTGACTGACGATTTCTCTCTTGTTACAGAATCATTTCCCTTGGTATCATTGGAAAGCCCTGTTATTCCTCTTTACAGTGATGTGTCATTTGTTATGATTAATCAATTGGGGGATGTGCAGTATAGCGGAATACAGGGGTGGGTGGAAAGTTAAATGTCCGAAAATTAACTGCTATTGTCAAGAAGTGCATTGACACATTCCCATCCTCCAAGCAGAAGGGGAATGCACTGCATGACAATAGCAGTGAATTTTGTGACATTTCACTTTCCACCCACCCCTGTATTCCGCTATACTGCACATCCCCCAATTGATTAATCATAACAAATGACACATCACTGTAAAGAGGAATAACAGGGCTTTTCAATGATACCAAATTCAAGGGAAATGATTTAGTAACAAGAGAGAAATCGTCAGTCAAACTTGACTTTCCCAACTTTTTTTGAGGCGTTTAGTTCAACTTTCGCTAAATTTGCTGCGCGAAGATTTCGCTTTGACGTCAAATTTGCATTCGTATTTGCTTTCGTGTGAAGTATGAATCTGGCTTAAGGGTACATGTTTTCAGATTTCCAGGTTCCTTAATTTTTTAGATGCAACCGCTGTTTGCAATGACGTTAAAGAGGGGACATCTTGCAAAAACCATGGCTGCAAAAAGGTAAACAATATTCTTTAAATTGTGAATTTTTCGTAGATCCTTTTATTTTTTTTAAAAGGGGAAAAAGTTATTTTAACCACGCTTTTTTTTTTCCTCATTTATTTTTGTTTTGTAATCTTCAAGCTTTTTGTTTGGTTTTTGTCAACAGACTTTCAGCAATGATCAATCAAAGTTTGAAACATGTGCTTATCATCCTGGCAAGGCAGTTTTCCATGAAGGGTGAGTTAGCCGTAATAGACCAATCTGGTAGCTAAGGACTCCTTCCCTGTACTTTTACGTTGGTGATAAGCTGTTGGTTATAATTATATTGTCACTTTGAACAATTGTGAGCCGCTCCACCGAAAGTACGCGCTTGTTGTACAGGCCAGAACTGAGATAATGGCTAATTTATGAATGTACACATGTATGTCAATACCAGGATTTCTGCATTAAGTATCCATCTATCACCTAAAGAAGTTTAAGTGAATAAATACTACCAGAAAACATTTTTTTCAGTGTTTTTCTAAAGCATACCTTCATATGTGCATGCGACATCTACCGGGTCGTCTGCGTGCGCGTACACAACACATTATGCACGTAACGCGCGCGATTATTATACGTGTAACAAGCGCGATCGAACAAACAGCTCGACATGCACAGCTAGCAGTTTGAATGTACAAACGACAAGATGAAGCGAAAAAGTGAATGGAACGACAAGTAAATTTTTGTGAGTTTTACCGATTTACACAAAAAAGTATTTATGAATGGGATTAAAAGCTGGTTTGGCCGGTCTTAAACAATCCGTTTAAAACCGAATAGGGGCCTGGACGCTGATAATGGCCTGCGCCTTCGGCCATTATCAGGCCCCTATCCGGTTTTAAACGTATGTTTAAGACGATTCAAACCCACTTTTAATCCCTAACTCATTTTCAGTATTTTTGTAACTGTTTAATTTCTGTCCAGAATGAAGTATTGGTCCTGTTGCCAACGAAAGACGACAGATTTTGACAACTTCTTGGAGCAGGAGGGTTGTACAACGGGCAGCCATGTTTGGATTCTTAAAGAAGACGACACTAAGAAGCTAGTAGATTGCAGGTTGGTTAAAGTCTGTAGTGTCCCAACATTTTAATTAACTAATTGACCAGAAAAAAAACCTTACTCAATGGAAGGTAGAAGTGGTTCCAACTGTCCAATGCAATGATTCCCACCGAGGTGTAGCAAATCTTGCTCCGTGGTGGCTGCCTCAGAGTGTTGCAAAGTATGATCTTTTGGTGATAAGATTCATACAATGAATGTAGAAATGACTCTCAAGGCATTAACTGGTTTAAGTGGCCAGTGTTGCATAAACTTGCATTGTCCGTAGTCAGGTTCCACAGAAGCACACGGGCAGTCGGGTTGGCGTAGTAGTTCTCTCCTCACCTTTCACTTCTGGCGTCCCGGGTTCGAATCCGGGGCGTGTATGTGGATTGGGTTTGCAGTCTCTACTTGACCGCGTGGGTTTTCCCCCGGGGATTTCTCTGGGGTTTTTGTCCCACTTCTAAAACTGCATCTCCTTCTTCGTCATCTCAAGTTGATAATAAAGTATAGTTAAAGCTAAAAAAACTCTGGATGCAGCAATAGGGCGACAATATGTGTGTAAAAAGACTATATTAGGGCGACACGCTCAATAGGGCGACAATTTGGTGTCGCCCGAATATTTTTGAGATTAAAAACCATTTTTTTAGGTGAAAAACCATTTTTTTTAAAATCGAGAACCATTTTTATTAGGTCTAGAACCGTCTCTCTTAGGTCTGTAACCATTTTTGGAAGCTTCGGGTAGAGAAATTTTGTGTCATTTTGAGTGATTCTTGCCGAAATTTCGGTGGTCCCCTTGGAAAGGCTTCCCGAATTGTCGCCCTATTGCCGCATCCAGAGTTCTTACAAACGGTATAGTTATTACTATTATTATTTCTTTCTGGTATTCATACCAAGGATTCTTCAATAGTGCTCATTGCACTGTCACTCGCAAGCGTGAGGAAACCCATGAAGAATTAGAATTAGAAATGGCCAGAGACACCAGGGAATCCACTTGCTCTTCACGAAAGAATGCTCTGGGATCTAAGTGCGTTACCGTTACCTAACACGCACGAGACCAACGGCTTTACATCCCTTCAAAAGGATGGAGCAAGTGTGGTCGAGTGCCTTGCTTAAGGGCACAGGTACCGCAGCCATGGGGGGAGGAGGTTCGAACCCGCAACCCCAAGTTTTCACCTATGAAGATGCCATAAATTAACAACAACAACAACAACGGAAGTGCACTACTCTCACTGTCTTTCTGCCCAACAGGCATGATTGGCACCAGACGGGTTCCTTCGTCGTTCTATCTGTATACTGCAAGAATTCTCAACCGGATTTGTCTTTCGTAGAGGCTAACCAAGTCGTAGTTAACGTCAGTATTTTCTTCAACCAGGGTCGCAACCAATTCAAGAAAGCGATTGCTTTATACGGGGTGAGTTTGTAGCTAAACTAGAAATGAATAGACTACTAAAGTGTGACGTCAGTTGCCATGGTAATTTGGGTCCAAACATTTGCTGGTAATCTGAAACGGCCATTGCTAAAGCACAGGGAAATAGTTCACTGGTTTTAGTGTAGAACCAGTAACCATGGCAACACACAAAGGGTGACGTTTTAACTCTATTACTCTATTAACCGAAACAATCCCCAATCTTCCAAAATCAATATGATTTTACATACACCCTAACTTCCTAGGGTGTATGTAAAATCATATTGATTTTGAAGTATTAGGGTTAAAGCTGGGTGGAAATCTCCCCTCACTTTCATGGTTTTCAACAGTAATCCTTTCTTTATATAGTCCTTTATGTACTAAGAATATTTTATTCTGGATTTCATCCGAGACTCTTTTCACGCGAAACTGAAAACGAAAGGTCACGTCAATCATCTCGAGCTATGTGTGTGACGTCATAGCGAGGAGACACACAGAGCTGCTTCACTGACTGTGGTCGTGTATTTAGCTTCTCACAGCAAACACGTAGACGTTGTATGCAGGCACGGAACCGCGGTGTTTCCACAGAGTTGCAAGTGTTACCACCAACAAGCCACGAAGCTGGCATTTTATTGATATCAAAAATGAATTCAGTGTAACAACCACTGAGAAAATACACCGAAAACTTTGAAAACCTTCACAGAAAAATAACGACTGGTGGTTTATGCTATGCGGAAAGCATGCAACTTGCTTTGCAAAAAAGTGACTGTCTCTTCGCTATGACGTAGCGGGGTCAATGCATATCATTATCACCCCGTATCACTCCGTTTTTCATTTAGGCCTGTTGCCGGTTGACGAACACATTTTTCTCTCCAATATAAAGTCAGCAATAAAGATAAGAAAAATGCAACTTTCTCAAGTAACATCCGTTTTATAAAATAACTTATTTCCTTCAAGCTTTCAGCCCGGCTTTAAGGTGGGTTTACACTGCACTATTTTCATGTAAGGTACGTTACTTCCATTGAACGTCCGTCCGTCGCGTAGTCTAACGTCAAAACGGATGAGTTGAATTTGTTCCAGATTATGTCCGTTTATGTAGCGGTTCACACTATTGGCGCATCCAACCGCAGGAGCTGAACAAAACACACGGGAAGCATGCATCGCGCCATTTTCATCCATTCATTCTGAGAGCAAAGCTCAGCTATCCAGCCGCCTGAGTTCAGCCACACATTCGAAAACACAGAATACATCCACCACAGGATTTTTTTAAAACGAACCGCTTTAGAAAATCATTCTGTGGTAGACCTTGGATCAACTCTTATGTCATCCTTCATCCGTCAATTTGACGTATGAAACGTTCGGATATTTTAATTTTTTCCACTTGACGTACGTTAACAAAGCTGATCTTTAAGACAGTTCACATTGAAAATGCACTAACGGACCAAAAAAGCCACGTGGCGCAGCTCCACCCGGAGCCCGGCACGCCACTGATGTACGGCCCGGAACCCCCGGAACGACTCCGCACCGCACCGAGCCTAGTGGCGCAGCTCCGTTAGGAGCCCGGCACGCCACTGCACAAACCAATGGGAAGCTAGGAACGCCTTCAGGGGGTCGGAGACCAATAATGCTCCCAGATAAGTTTGATGGAGTTACTTCGTGGGCCGATTACCTGATCCATTTTGAAAGCGTCAACTAGTGGGACAAGGCTGAGAAGGCAATGTTCCTTGCCCCCCACCTGAAGGGCTCAGCGCTGGAGGCCCTGGCTGACATGGCACCAGAGGCGCGAAAGGAGTACCCCCGCATCCTGTAGTACTTCAAACAACGATTCCGGATTAGGCCCAAATACCATTACATCGGGCCCAGCTGTCGATGCGCACCAGAGGTCGGGACGAATCTATCAGCAGCCTGGGACAGTCTATACGACGGTTGGTTTCCAAGAGCTACCCAAACTTCCCCACGCAAGCGCGGGAGGACCTGGCTGTGGAGGCTTTCAGGAATGCATTAGGCGACGAACAGCTGCAACGCCACGTCTTTTCGAGAAAGGCGACGACCCTGACCGAAGCCATCAACCTGGCCACGGAGATGGAGGCTTTCCTAGACTCCCAGGTGCAGAATAAGAAAGGAAAACAAGGAACCAGGGACGTTAGGTCGGTGGTACAGCCAACACAACCTAAACCAGAGTCGGACACCGATAATACAGGCTACGTGCGCAGGCTATCCGACCGATCGATGTTGAAGTGTTTTGGGTGCCACAAAATCGGTAATTTTCAGCGTGACTGTCCGCACAGGAAGCCTAAATCGACACAGCAGACAACCGATGGAGGACCCCCAGGACAGGACCAGACGACCCAGGGCTATATCCACTGCCGGCACTGCGGGAAGCCATTCAACAAGTCAAGCAACCTGCGGAGGCACCACCGAACAGCGTGCCCGGCGCTACACCCGACGATGCCGTTCGAGTGCCAGTTCGGTTGCGTGAGGAAGTTCTACCGGGAGGACATGCGGCAATGCCACCTCCAGTACTGTGCCTGGCGACTAGGGAGGGTGGCGACCATGACAGCCACCGACGAACTGGAAGTGTACGCCAGAGACGACGAGCTGGACGGTAAAGGCAGGGAGCAAAGGGGGCTGGCGACCACACGGAGCCACCCCCAGCCGCTGCGGCACTCCGGCCGGAGTCCAACCTGTCGTGGGGGAGATAGCACCACCTCGGAGCAACCCCCGGTCGCTGCTGCACCCCAGCCGACTCCACCTTCCCCCGGCCGCTGGCACAGGGGAGAGGACCACGCCCGGAGAGCCCCGATGTCGCCCCCATCGCGCCATCGGCACCACGAGGGGACCCGGTCCCGAACGAGATCTCCGCCGCGTCTGCGAAGGCAGCCGCTAGAGGGGAGCCGCATCCGGCCGGAGCGGTCCCCGACTTCACCCCCATGTGTTTCTTTTTCTAGCCATGCTACCATTTGTAAAGGAAGCGTCTCCCCGGTGAGACGGCGGGGTTCGCTGCCTGCTTTGGGGATAAAGCAGGGTCCTCGAAGGCGGCAGTGTAATGCCGGTCCCAATCGGCTAGCAGAGGGCGCCAGCACCATTTCACGATTAGGCCAGCTGACGAGCTGAGGGCGCTAACACGGCTCCACGGAGCCGGTTGGTGCGAGCCCCTGTTAGAAGGTTGGGACACCCGTCTCGGCGGGAAACGTTTCCTGAGCGCCATCTTTTGTTCTGGACGTTGTTGAATGAAGAGTGTTGAAATAAACGTGGAGAGTTTTGTGTCTGAATAAGTTTTCCTGTGTGTTCTTTCTTGTGTCGAGTATCAAATAACAAGTGGGATAAATTCTTGTTACAGTATGTAAAAAGGAAGTTTCGTGCTTTCTTATATTTGTTATAAGCTAAAGTACCATTTACTTTTGTAAAAATCTTGTTTATATTTGTTTAAATATTTTGTTTCCAGGTCATTGACCCAGGCAAAAGCTCCATGACAATGCTAGGAACAAAATGCGAGGTGAAGCTGAAGAAAGCCAATGCGTGTTCGTGGAAGAAGTATGAGTTGCCCCCGGCAACCAAGCCAGCGACCAATAATGACGCAGGTCATTGACGAAGGGCTCCCTCTCTGCATGTTGATTAAATACATTGATAATAGACTCTAGGAAAGAAAGTGGAACGCACAAACTTTAATAAAAGAGTGCAAATGAAATTCACCGAGGTTAAATATTGCTTAAATATTGCTTAGGGTGTTCTGTCCAAACCAATAAAGGCCACGTGAATGTGAGTGCGAGTTATTACATAGGGAGGTTTTGCAAGCCGATGGATATGCGTGCGCACCCGTTTAGCTATCCGTAACTATTCAGTGGCATTTCTGTGGTTTTGCAACTTCAAAACTACAGTATGTTAGCTAAAAGGCATTTATTTCCGACAGCGGGAAAACTACCTGACACAATTGCACAACACGGCATAGACCCGTAAACAGGGCGTCGTATCCTCCGCCCTGGCGCCGTTTCCAACCCCAAATCTGTGGCAAACTCACGCAAATGAAATTTGTCCCTTGGCTCTGATACAGCGTGTGCATGCGCGTACTTGATGGCGTTTAATACGCAGTAGCATTTCTTTCTACGAAGATGGCGTCTGTGACTGTGATCAATACGACGAAGGGAAGTAAATATGAAGACAGGGAACCAGTCTTTGATTTTCAGTCCAAAGCTTTGAAATGCACAAAAAGTTCATAGACATTCATAATTCACACTCTTTTCAACCTGGCTACGTAATCGCAACGAAAAATTAAGAAAAACACTAGCAATCCAAAATTTCACTGTGTTTAGTTCTTACGCATAGCAAGCTCGATATATCCGTGTCTTATAGCGGATAGTGAGATGTGTATGACGTCACAACCTATGACGTATCCGTCGCGCTATCCGTGGGCTTGAGAAACCTCTCTATTTTTACAGCATTATAGACGGGGTTAGGTGCATGCTACGCATGAAATGGTTACGCCAGATTCTCCCAGGTAAAAATGTGCATAGGTTGTTCAGGTTTTACCGGTAAAGAACGTATTAACTTATTACAATGTATGGACAGATATAAGTGGTCGTCTAAAGTTTTCAACATTTTTACGGGTCTACAGGCACTGTAGACATTTCACGGTAGTGACAAACAAATTTTAAGTATTATTCGGGGGAGAGAGGGGAGGTCAGGAAAATTACTACGCTCTGTAGAACCGTGAAAATGTTGACAACTTTGGACGATCACTGAAGGTCGTTTAAAACTCAACCTATATTTTGCGACATCTTACTTCAGAGCGGGTCACTAATTACAGAAATCACCTTCGGAATTTTGTGCTTGTCGTATCTAAAAGAGGACTCCATATAGACCGTATCGAATAGCCGCCATTTCGTGGGGCACCTTTTAGTTACTTAAACTGTTCAACAATGGAAGCACAATATGTGCAACCAAGCATGTCCTCAAGGAACAAAGAAACTGCCCCACAAGATGGCGGCTATTCGATACAGTCTATTGCACCACTCGTATCTGAAAGGAGCATGTTCAGAAAAATGTATTTCATCATGTAAAATATTACCTCTTCAAAATACCATCCATGGGAAGAAAACAGGAAATGTGCAATTTCCAATGGAACACGCACTTGGCGTATGGAACACGCACTTGGCGTATGGAACACGCACACGCACACAAAAACTGCACGTGCCCAAAACACCTGTCGTGTGCGTGCGCGTATAACACGCCTGCATTACGCGTAGCGCACGATTGAACAAATGCAACTCGGCGCACAGCTAGCAGTTTAAACGAACGCAATACGCATACAAAAATACAATGCAAAAATGGCAAGCAAATTTTGGTGAGTTTTACCGATTTACACAAAAAGGTATTTATGAATGGGAATAAAAGTGGGTTTGGTCAGTCTTAAACAATACGTTCAAAACCGGCTAGGGGCCTGGACGAGTGATAATCACTCGTCCAGGCCCCTAGATTGATTGAGAAAGTGGAATTCTAGATGCATATACTTTGTCCATGTTTCGTCTATCAACAACCGTGTTTGATTTAAGCCTATATTCCATAGGAGGCTCACGGAGAGAGCCTCCGATTCTAGGAGTAGGAACCACACATGGATTTTTACAATTTTATAACAATTTACTGCAATCGTTGAGCTGGCATTTTCTGTTTTTTTACAAGAGGGAAATGATAGACATGCCCTTTAAAACTTTTTATGATATAATAATGCACCTGTAAGATAATTGTTTAATGAAGGTAAGCAAACAATGGGAAATATGTTAAAGGCAGAACACATGATTGGTAAACCGGTAGAAATGGTTTTATCTCCCTGTGTGATTGAATATACGAATGATTAAAACCAACCTGAGTAAAAATCAGCTCCGTACTTTGTCTAACTTTTGAGAAAACGGTCAAAAAGGCTTTAACGGTCTGCACTTCGCCCCCAAACCATTTCGCCCCGAACCACTTCGCCCTGAACCACGGCCTGTGCACGAAGTGTTTTTGAAGCGAAGTGGTATTCGGACGAAGTGGTGTAAGGGCGAAGTAGTTTTGAGGCAAGGTGGCTTTTGGGGTGAAGTGGTTCACGGCGAAGTGGCGAAGTAGTTTTGGGGCGAAGTGAATTTACGTCTCGCAAGACGAAAAATAATTGTTTTGCTCATTTCTCAAAGACTAGCACTTCAGACAAAACCATTTCAGGGGAAGTTTTCTACGGTCATCATGTTTATATTGTGTAAGTTATGTGTAAATCTGTGAACATTTCGGATTTTCGAGATTACCAATGATGTGTTCTAACTTTAAGAATGATGAATAAATAGTGACAAACTATTTGACTATTTTTTATGATAGCAACATTTTCTTTACAAAATGTTTTGTGTGTGGAAAATCCTTTGTAAAGCATGGCTAGGAAAAGTTTGAGAAATATTATGTATAGTTTTATTATTATTATTTGTATTATTTCTTTCTGGTATTCATACCAAGGATTCCTCAAAAGTGCCCATTGCACTGTCACTCGTAAGCAAACCCATGAAGAATTAGAAATAAGAAATGGCCAGAGACACCAGGGAATCCCCTTGCTCTTCACGAAAGAATGCTCTGGGATCTTTAAAGTGCGTTACCGTTGCCTAACACACTGGACCAACGGCTTTACATCCCTTCCGAAGGATGGATGGAGCAAGTGTGTTTGAGTGCCTTGCTCGAGGGCACAGGTACCGCAGCCGGGGGAAGGTTCGAACCCGCAACACATAGTTTTCACCTATGATTGCGAGTCAATGATCCAAACCACTCATTTGTGGGTTCTTCAACTTGTATTCATGGTAAAAATATATTTTTCAGAAAAAAAATACATCCCACTATCAGGAAGGGAAATTGGCCGAAATATTTAAAATTGTTGAAGTAAAAAATAAAAATATTTTTCGACCTTGCCAGGACTCGAACCTGGAATCCCCTGATTCGTAGTCAGATGCCTTATCCATTGGGCCACAAGGCCGTTGAATGAGTGGGAGAAGTTCAGCCTTAAAGGTTGTAGATTGTATTGTTGTTAGACTAACTTTAGTCTTTACATCACTTGTGCACCAAACACTGTTGCAGTGTGCAGTTCATGTACTAATGACAAACGTAGCAAGAAAACGGATAACCGTCATGCATAAATACAGGGCAGACGTTGTCCAGTCTATGATGGGAATGTGTTGCTGGCGACAGAGGGCGGTATTCAAGCCAGACTGTGGACCACAGTGGACGCGCGAGACTGGGGCCTTTTCCAAATCTCGATTTGAGCTCAGGCTCCGGCTCCACGTAAACCACATGGAGACGGAGCCTAGATTTGGAAAAGCCCCCATGATAAAAAGTTATGAAGCTAGGGGGCCCGAGCATCGATATATATATAAACTCGATGTAGTATGCAATAGCAGTTGGCTATACAAGAATTGAAGCTGACAAATTGTTAAAGGAGCGTGACCAGAGTTTCTGGAAAATAGTTTTCGATGTAACTTACCAATATTATCAAGTAACTCCCATACACACCTCCCATGTCCCAAAAACCCGAAAACATTCGCAATTTCCAGTAACAAATTGAACAAAACTATCGAGTATGCTTTCAGCGGATAAACGTTGATACTGGAAAATTAGTTTACAAATAATCGGTGGATTTTCGACGATATCCTCGGAAATATGCGGCCTAGAAGCGCGGGAGTTTCAGTTTCGTAATCAGAAAAATATAACGGATGTTATGATATAAAAATCTCATGACCCATAAGGTAAGTCCCGGGGAGTTATGGGTAAAAAAAAGTGATCTGGTCACACTCCTATACACTGTGCTAAATTCTACATTTATAA
This sequence comes from Henricia sp. BOLD:AAB3569, assembly GCA_037783545.1. NCBI lineage: Eukaryota > Metazoa > Echinodermata > Asteroidea > Spinulosida > Echinasteridae > Henricia > Henricia sp. BOLD:AAB3569. The sequence goes on along the minus strand of JBBELK010000607.1, from coordinate 180,663 downwards.
ATGTAAATTCCAAAATTAAAGTCCATCTTTCGTTGGTTCTCAACCGTTTATGAGAATTCAATATACAACTGGTATGGAGGAAGTACTAACCATGGATATTACATCTCAAAAAAGAACCAGACCAACACCCCTTCACTTTAAAAAATGGAAATTCAGATTTTGATAACTCTAATTTATTATCAGATTGTTCTCATTTAATTATAATACCTAGAGGCTGCTGCTACACCCTCTAAGCAAATTATCTCCAATATTTATGTAATTAATGTATTGATTTTTCCTTTGGATGAATAACACAGTTCAAAAAAAGAAAAAAAAGAATTGAAGCCATGCGCCGGCCGCCATTGTACCCCACGAACAATGCTTGGCCTAGACTGCTCCCCGGTCCATGCGATTGCTTGCATTCCACTTAACACATGTTGACCATGATGTAGACTAGTGAAGATAGTATGACCAGTCTAGGCAAGGCATTGTATTAGGTGGAGTACAATGGCGGACGGTGGCTTCAATTTTAGACGTCGTTGTTCATCCAGTGTATATATATCGATGGGCACCAGCCGGCGATTTTTCAAGCATGATGTCATCAAGATGGCGGACAATACAGACGTGACAGAGGTGGGCGAAGAATCATTTCAACCAAAACAAGGTAAATATTGACACTTTTAATCGCTCATAACGAAGCATTTATCGTTCCAGCATATTGTTTTATAAGTGAAGAAAATATTAGTGTAAGAAAAATCCTTCAAATCCAGTGTACTTTTGTTTTTGTAGCCTGCTTTTGTTTTTTAGTTGGGCCTTTTGTGGCCGGCCGGCGCGGCCGGGGCGCGCTTATTAATTTATTGTGTGTGTAATTTTGGTCCATCAGTTTTATTCAATAAAGACAATAAACCTTTTGGTATTTTTTCCGTATACATTGAACAAAGATTTGAAGGAAATTACCTCTTGGAATCAACAGATAATCTAATTTTAAGATTCCCACTTTTGTCGCAAATGTTGCTTTCCTGTAGAAAAATCACATTTTCTCCTTTAAAAATTGCATCCAGTTAGTGCACAAGATTATAACCATTCACGCGCACGCGCAACTCCCTCTGTTGTCTCGCTTACGCACAGACCGCTCGTCGCGTCATTTTGTGCATTACTTTATGCAGTAATTTTATCATTTATTTATCTCAGAAATGCAACATTTGCGACAAGTGCAAGTGGGAAGTAGGCTTAATATATCTTAAAATTGGATGATCTGTTGATTTCAGGAGGTAATTTAATTCAAATATTTGTTTAGCAAAAAACTCGTCCAACATAATTTTTCTTTGCATTTTCTCCGTACTCGTGGCTGCTTAACCAATTTTCAGTGGAGGCCCATACGTCATAATTCTGCAAACATGGCAAACAATACAATACCACAAGAGGGCGGGATTGCTATGCGCCGATTGGCTGTGAGCTGCGGCCGGCTGTGAACCCCGGTGATCTCACAGCCCGCCCTCTTGTGGTATTGCATTGTTTGCGGAATGACGTATGGGCCTCCACGGAAAGTCGGTTAAGCAGCCACGAGTACGGAGAAAATGCAAAGAAAAATTACGTTGGACGAGTTTTTTGCTGTTTGAAAGAATCATCGGAAAAGAACGACCACAGCACTACATTCTGGAGATTCCAGGGACTTCCATGGTAAGTTTTTCAATGTTTAATTTTGACTGTAAGGTGAAATTTCAGATTGGAGAACGATCGTCATTTTGATTGTGCAACATGGTCAACATTTCGCCATGGACAATAAAACGTTATCAGCTAAAAGTGATTCATAAAGTCCCAATGTAAACATCAGAAAATCACTTTTAGCCTTCTAAAAGTACAATTCGTGCATATATGTTGCTTATTTGCTAGGTAGGTTCTCAGTGATTTTGTCCATTATCTCTGCAGTAATCTTATCAAATAATTTTCCTAACATTTCCGACAGAAGTTAAGTGGGAAGTAGAATTGTGTTATCTGTTGATTCCAGGAAGTAATTTAAGAGTGAAAAACATTTGACAATTTCCTGGAAAATACTTGAACTTTTTCGGCCATGTTCCATAGACTTAACACACGGCATCTCGGTGGCGACCAGTGAACGGAATTCATACCCAAAAAAGTGCAAAATATTTGTTAAAAGTAAATTTTGCTCTGCTAAAACAAGTCAGCCTATTGGCCAACATTTTTTTTTTTCATATGCATTAAACAAATATTTGAATGAAATTACCTCCTGGAATCAACAGATTACCATGCACGGTCTCAGGACACCCAGGATTTTCCTTGTTGAGACATAAAAACCACGTAAAAATATTAGTTTGATTATAAAATGCAAAATTAGGAAGGAAAAGTTTCATAAGCAAAAACTTACGACAGAGTTGTTTTATAGGTTTAGCGCATGGGGTCTCAGTGAGTGTCCGTGCATGGTAATCTTTCCGTATTGATCACGTTCACAGACGCCATCTTCGTAGGAAAAAATGCTACTGCGTATTGAACGCCATAAAGTACGCGCACGCACACGCTGGAACATGTTCGAAATTTGTTCGAAATACGGCGCAACCGATGCGTGTCACAAAACAAATACGCTCAAAATCAATTTGTAGGAAGTGACGTCACGTGAACGTGATCAATACAGAAAAAAAGACAATGAAATAACAAACAAACCTCACACACACAAATTAATATTTTTAAAATAAAATTTGTACATTCAGCAAGAAAAAAGTACTTTAAAAACAAAAGTTGTTATTTTTTGGTTTTTTTGTCCATTACAATTTTAAAAAGTCACATTACATTAATGAAAACAACTTGGGCACAAAAATGACTTGGTTATGAAATGGCTTTTATTTTTCTACATGTACATGTGGGCCCAATATGTATGGATGTGAAACTCTTAATATTAACTGATTATATTAACAAATATTTATTATACCATCTCGCCTTCCCCCTCTGTGGCCCTGGTTCGAATCCTGTCCGGGTCAGTATATGTTGATTGGGTTCTCAGTCCCTGCTTGATTCTGTGGATTTTCCCCCTATACAGAATTGTATAGGGGTTTTGTGGTATTTTTCTCATTCCCATTCTGAGAGTTTTCACGTACACATGTGTATTGCAAAAATATCATAGAAATTCCTTCTATGTTACTTGACAAGCGCCCTCACTTGAAATCAAATCAGACATTTTCTTATAGGTAAGAATATACCCTATCTCAGTCAAATGTAATACTGCCAATTGCCATTCAAAATTATCTCTTTAATTTTTATAAAGTACATATATTCCACGTTAAAGAGGGCCTTTTGGCAACACAGACCATACACGGTACCTTTGTCTGGTCTCAAAATATAAGAAATAAGTTGTTCTGAAGAGATACATTTGTAACTTGGGCCCAAAAAGGGTTACAAATGTGACAACATGCCTTTCTAAAAACCCTGTGTACAAATTTCCAATATACGCTCGTAACCGGGACGGCCTAAAATGTAACACAAGAGCGCCCGGCCTATGGAACCGTGTGTAAAACCCCGGTACACATTCCAGCGCGCAGACGAAAATTGTACTGAAAAGTGCAGAACACGTTTACAATACATGTACATTCTGTGTAATAATACAAAGCTACATGTGTATTTTGGGGTACCCGTACTTTGTTGCACTCTGGGTTAAGTACATACCAGTACAGTACATGTAGTTTAGTGTTAATCATCTCATCAATTTTTTAGAATTGTTAGGTTGTACCTGTAGTTTGCACAATGATTTGCTTGTAGTGTCTGTTGTAAATTGAGCTCAATTTGGTGTACAGTACATGTAAATTGTAAATTCTGCATTATACAATGTACCAGTACAGTAAACAAACTGCGCCCTTCTAAAATGACCCTGGCCTTTTTATCATGAAATAATCGTCCATTGTTGATCGGAACAAGCCTGTATACTGTCAGACAGTTCTGTATGAATATGCTGTTCAGGACTCCGCCTGCACTGTCCTCGGAAGCATTGTTTATGTCTCATAGCAACTGGTCGCCGTGGAGACAGAAGTGAAATCAGGAAGTGAATTAGATTCATGTCTAACCATTGGCGCCTGGCGGGAATCATGCATTTTTCGTCTGTCTCTGATTGTCAATTTGAGAAAAATTTACATTTTTATCGGTTTGAAAGATTGTAAAATTGAACGCAATATTTGGTGTAGTGCCCAATCAGCATGGAAATGAAATAATCAAACATAAGATGATCGAGAGAAATGTCATTAGGTCTTCGTTGGGATTTAAACACGAGACCTTTGGAAAAACAATCTAGATCATGCTCTACCAGCTGAGCTTTGAGGCACAGTGGTGGGAAAGAATTCCGTTTACTGGTCGCCACTTATTCTCCTTATAATGACTTAAATAACCACCAAAATGTGTTAATATTTTAATGAGAAGTGATTTTAGGAGTAAAAAACACTGACCATTTTCCTTGAAAATAATTAAACGTTTTCTGACACAGCATCTCAGTTATGTCAGTGGCGACCAGTGAATGGAATTCATACCCAGTGGTGTACTCCCTTAGGTTTTCCCCAAAGCAGAGGCATCATGCTCAGCTAAGCTACATTTGTACATACGTAAGTATGTACATGCATAAGGCACAATGCCATACTCCCTCAAATTTTCCCAAAGACCTCTGACACACTAGGCAGATGCTCTACCAGCTGAGCTATGAGGCACAGTGGTATACTCCCTCATGTTTTTCCCAAGACCTCTGACACACCGAGCAGATGCTCAGCTGATTGTAAGAGGCACAGTGTCATACTCCCTCAGGTTTTCCGCAAAATCTCTGACACACCAGGCAAATGCTCTGCTGAGCTACATGTACATACATTGTATGAGGCACAGTGCCATACTCCCTCAGGTTTTCCCCAAGACATCTGCCACACCAGACAGTTGCTCTACCAGCTGAGCTATGAGACACAGTGGTGTACTCCCTCAAATTTTCCTAAAGACCTCTGACACACTAGGCAGATGCTGTACCATTTGAGCTACATGTATGATGCACAGTGGTACCGGTATACTCCCTCAGGTTTTCCCCAAGACTTCTGACACACCAGGCAGATGCTCTACCAGCTGAGCTATGAGGCACAGTGGTATACTCCCTCAGGTTTTCCCTAAAACCTCTGACACACCGGGCAAATGCTCTGCTGAGCTACATGTACATGTGTATGAGGCACAGTGCCATACTCCCTCAGGTTTTCCCCAAGACATCTGCCACACCAGACAGTTTCTCTACCAGCTGAGCTATGAGACACAGTGGTTTACTCCCTCTAATTTTCCTGAAGACCTCTGACACACCAGGCAGATGCTGTACCATTTGAGCTATAAGGCACAGTGGTATACTCCCTCAGGTTTTCCCCAAGACCTCTGACACACCGGGCAGATGCTCTACCAGTTAAGCTATAAAGCACAGTGGTGTACTCCTTCAAGTTTTCCCTAAGATCTCTGACACACCGGGCAGATGCTGTACTATACCAATTAAAAAAAAGCATATTACGTAGTGTGGAGAACAACAAGAATTTGCTTTTTGTACATTGGGAGAAAATGTGTACGGTATCTGGCAAACAAAATCTCTCAAAATTGTTCTCTGTGTTGCATGTACCGGTATTTTGCAGGATTTATTCCTCTCTACTTTGGCATAAATAAGCAGTCTTAGAAAAATATTGCACAACCCTATTTTGCAAAGAAATTTGCAAACAATATTTGATAAATTGGGTTTGCAAGTACTACCCAATGTGCCTCCGAAATGTGGCGCCATGTTTTACTGCTAAAATTGACTGCATTGCTCCACGGACAACAAACACCTAGTTTTGTACGTGTACACATTTCTGTAGCAAGTCAACCTCCGACATGTCCGAGGCTGTTAGTTTATTTGTTTTGTTCCTAAACAAACCGACCGATAAATGTTATGTATTGACTCGAGTAAATATGGTGAAAATGGGCCCGGCCATCCAGGGATGTGCTTCCATCGAAATTAAAAGCTCTCTTTAATATTACTTTATATTGTCCTCGCGATAATGGTCTTGTAAAGGCCTTCGCGCGCCCTTGGGAGCTGCCCAGTGCCCTCTCTTCTATTTACCCTAATGGACGCCAAGGTTACCAGTGAATTGTCACTTGCATGGCGTGGGCAGGATGTGTTGTCTAGAGAGCTGATTGGAGGGGGGGAAAATTAAAACAGGGAGACCGTGACAAAGCACTAATGCAAATTTCCCCACATTAAAGGCACAGTGTATCATTTGTAGATAATGGTTTTTTAGTGTTAATTATTGGAAAGTAAAGGCGTGTTTACACTCGATTTGCCGAATTGAACTCCGAATTTCCAAAAAGGCCATCCTGAAATCTCAGGGAATTTCCACTCTGCTAAGCGACGTTACAATCTCCTGAAGAAATCCACGCAAATCTGTGTAGTGAGGCGGCTGTTGCGTTCAGCGAACACACGCCCGAGTCATTTTTGGATGTAATTAAATGAAATTAGTCATGTTATGGTGAAAATTCACATTCATCCTATCGATAATTTCTGCGACATTTTTATTTACTCCGTATTTTTCACAAATTAATCAGAGGGATGAGTAACATGTCCTTTTAAATAGAAATAGCGACCAAATCGGACATGGACCGTGTTTACAAACTGCGCGCACGTGTGGTGAAGTTTGACACCGAGCGCCACATATACCAAGCGTCCTGTTGCAAGAGGATGAAAAAGACGAGATGAAGTGTACGTAAATGCAAAAGGTGAATTGAAAAGGGTGAATCAGACCCAGGTGTGATTCACCTTTTTCAAGTTTCAGGGTTGAACCCGCAATTTTGGGGTTGAACGGCCCCCTCTCCCACCCCCCACCCCTTCCGCTATTGTCAAGGTCACTTGTAGTGTATCACTACCCGAATTCAGATTTGGGATTTTGAGTGTCCTTGGGGCAGTGACTGCCGTGTGGTTGGTAGATTTAATTTGCCAATCTGGCACCGGTTCCGCAACACATACATACAGTATGTACAGCTCACACATACACTGCGGTCACAATTAGTGGTGACTTTTGCGGTTTCTGAAGGTGGGTTGAAGCTGAATCGAGGTGGAGTGTAAACGCGGCAAATGTTCAGATTTGCGGTCGTACAAAAAATGCTGGGTCTGTGTCCACCTTTTTGCCGGTTCGAGTGTAAACACGGTGTAAAATTGTAGTAAAGGTTTTACAAACATTTCAAAAAAAAAATATTGATATTAATGTTACAAATCATCCATTTTGTACACAATTTTTGTACACAATTTCTATAGGACCAAGGGATTTCGGGTTAATAAACTGCAAGTATATTTGAAGACTTTGAGGTGCCTCGAGAAGCTTTCGAGACACCTGTTCGTTGTACATGTAAGCCATCATTTATAAAAAAAGTGCACTTGACCCGCAACCTGTAAATGTACTGTAGCCATACGACTAACGATGACTGCGAGTCTGCGCAACAAATTGACTTGTACGGTATCATATTAGCGGTCATCAATAATAAATTTTGTGTACTCGGTACTCTTTGTGAGGGTCGTTCGAAGATAATTACTCATTTACATGTAGCTAAATTGACTAGACCTTGAAAGTGAAAAATTGTTATTAAGTATGATTTTGAAGGACTCGGATTTTCAATATTAGAGTGTTTTCAAATGAACCCAATGTTTGTGAGTTAAATGCACTATTTAAATGCACCGGGACGATGTGACATCACGCATGTGTTTTTCACAGCCAATTTTAACAGGCGACCAACCTTTTGTTAAAATTTTTGTTCCAGAAAAAATTGTTTTATAAAATGGTGCGGTGATCACACCAACCTTTTTGCTTCCACATCCAAATAGGAGATTTGCAAATTTCATGTTTTCTTACCATGGATATTATTTTGGGGAGGTGTTTTATGTGATTGTTAGGTTAGAACGAGATCCATTTTCTGGAAAAATCTGAACGAGCTTTTTTAAAGATGTATTGCAGGGGTCGAAATTAACCTGAATTTTATGCTGGTCAGAAGGACGAGATGTAGATCATGTAGATTAGAGAACTCTACTGGTCCTGCTGAAAATTTGGTGGTCCTCTGGTGCTTTTCAAAATGGCACCGAGATATACTAAAATACTTTCTGGTTTAAGGTCATTGAGTGCAGGATGGATGGAATTGCTTTTTTATCCAACACTGGGGCATGTCTGGAGAGATCGGAGAAAGAAAGGTAGTTATTTGAAAATGTCTAAAGCGATCAGGAATTGTTTGTGGTAACCAGGAATTCTTCACATTGAGTAAGAAATATTTACTGTGGATTAGGCATCAGGGAATGTTTCCATGAGTCATGAAATGTTTTCACTGGTCCATCGGACCATCATTTTTGACAGATCTAGTGGTCCTTCTGATTTTTTACTGGTCTCGGACCACAGGGCCAGTGCTAATTTTGACCCCTGTATTGTCCTTGCGTTTTAGGCGTGGCACCTCGAAAAATAATTCTTTTAAAATTGATATTTCTTTAGAAACATAAAAGTTATTCGCTTTCAAATGAGACATCAACGAAAAAAATCGACCAGCGTTTAGTTATCAAAAAATTACTGTTAATATTTCAAATTATTGCCAATGTCAAAAATACAAAAACATAATTTTTTTTCGTTAAAATATAAATTTTTTTTTAATATAACAATATAACTATAGGAAAATTTTCCAGATTTGACAATTTTATCTGACTTTTTAATCTTCATACATGTACATGTAGTTTCTTCTTGATCATGTACTTGTACATGTACATCTGTAATCTGGTCTGTCTGTTTTTCGTGTAAATTTCAACAGATGCTGCCGAATCGGTCACGCAAGATAATCAAAAACCCCTGGGCGAGTCTGACCCTTGCCCTTGAGCACATGCTGATCATTGATTGGTCCTTTGTTGCCTCAAGTCGAGGCATTCAGCAGTCTCTGTAGCGGCCCCGGCCAATCACACGCTTGAACTGTCAGATATTGATTTCGTGGCGCAGTACATGTCAAAATTAGGTCTGACATAATGCTGATGATTTGCTTGTTCAAGAGAAAAGGCTAATCTGTGGTACCGTATTACATGTAGTTATTAGGATTTGGTTTCTGGGCATGCTGGGTGGAAATATCATTTTTGGGGTTTCCCAGCTATTTTCCGGTTTGTTCGTCTTTCCTTTTTTTGCAGTGGTATCATACATGTAAATTCACAGAAATTTACAGTGCTTTCCCTTGTAGACAGATACACATGTATGTGTTTCTACATGTAGGTTAGATAAATTTGCATTAATTGAGTTTTCAAAATTTAAAAAAAACCAGACAAACAATGCTGTAATTAAAGAAATTAATTTGATTAATTAATCACATAAATTAAAGTTAACTGCATTTTCTAAATTTTATATCAGGGTATCCGCGGGTCTTAAAAAGTCTTAAATTCATTTTTTAAATTTAAGGCTTAAAAAGCATTAAAAAGTATTAAATTGTTAGCAAGATTTTGGGCCTGTGGTGGCTGAGTATGGAATTCTTTCCTGTTTTGGGGGTTTAATTGGTCTTAAAAAGGCATTAAAAAAGTCTTAACAAGTCTTAAATTTGACTTGCTGAAACCCACGGACACCCTGTATATTGAAAAAAGGAGAAAAGAAAGGTCTCGGGCACAATTTTGTAAAATGTTAAAAGAAATTAAGTGTAATCTGAAAAATTAATCTGATTTAACTTTAATTGCATAAAGTTTTTTAAATTTTACATTTAAAAAGGGGAAAAGAATGATTTGAGGTGCACAATTTTGTAATTGAAGGAATTAATTTAATAAATTATTCAGATAAAATAATATTACGATACAAATGTGGACAAATGATCATGAGTTTGGGAAATCTGGATGCAGTGAAAAGCAACTTGGCTCCACTGAGATTCGAACCGTGGACCTTCTGCTTAATAATATTACATGGGGTTGAATTTTTAAAATTTAAAATTAAACAAATGAGGAAAAAAGAGGACACAGTTCTGTAATTAAAGGAAGTCATTTGACAAATTAATCAGATAAATTAACATTGATTTAATTTTCAAAATTTTAAATTTGACAAAAAAAGGGGAAAGAGTGATTTGAGGCACACATTTTTGCAATTAAAGGAATTATTTTGATACTAATCAGATAAATGAATTTTCAAAATTTAACTTTAAAAAAAGGAAAAAAGAGGTCTGAGGAATCACAATTTTGTAATTAACGGAATTAATTTGACGACTGTTAATATCTTTGTTAACTACCGGTACATGTACATGTACATGATTTATAAAGCTTGGCAGGTAATCAAATAATACGTGTGTTTTAATCCCTTCAAGAATGCAATCTAAATTAATTAAACAATATAAAAATAATGAATTTTCTGAGCATTTTTTGCTATCTGTTACTGTAGTCTGCACAAATTTCAAATTATTTTATGCCAAACCGTTCACTGTGTTAGACATTTGTAGTCGTTTGTTTTTTGGCAGTGGTATTATACAGGTATGTATGTGAATTCACAGAAATTGACAGTGCCTTTGAAGGTCAGATACATTTGCATTAATTGACTTTTCAAAATTTAAAAAGAGGCAGGCAAATGATGTTGTAATTAAAGAAATTAATTTGATAAATTGATAACATAAATTAAAGTTAATTGCATTTTCAAAATTTTAAACTGAAAAAAAGGAGAAAATTAGAGGTCTGAGGCTCAATTTTGTAAAATGTTAAAAGAAATTAAGTGCAATGTGAAAAATTAATCTGATTAAATAATTGCATAAAGTTAAAAAGGGGAAAAGAATGATTTGAGGTGCACATTTTTGTAATTGAAAGAATTAATTTAATAAATTATTCAGATAAAATAATATTATGATAAAAATGATCATGAGTTTGGGAAATCTAGATGCAGTGAAAATCAACTTGGCTCTACCGGGATTCGAACCGTGGACCTTCTGCTTAATATTACATGGGTTGAATTTTTAAATTTTAAAATTAAACAAATGAGGAAAAAAGAGGACACAGTTCTGTAATTAAAGGAAGTCATTTGACAAATTAATCAGATAAATTAACATTGATTTAATTTTCAAAATTTTAAATTTGACAAAAAAGGGGAAAGAGTGATTTGAAGCACACTTTTTTTCAATTAAAATAATTATTTTGATACTAATCACATAAATAAACGTTAAATGAATTTTCAAAAATTAACTTTAAAAAAAAGGAAAAAAGAGGTCTGAGTAACACAATTTTGTAATTAACGGAATTAATTCGAAGAATGTTGATATCTTTGTTAACTGCATGATTTATAAAGCTTGGTAACCAAAGAATACACATTGTTTAAATTCCTTATATAAATTAATAAAACAAACTGAAAATACTTAATTTTATGAGCATTTTTTTGCTATCTGTTAGTGTTACTGTAGTCTGCACAAACTTCAAATTATTTTATGCCAAACCATACACTGTGTTAGTCATGTTAGACAATGAGAAAACCCAATAATTATCTGTCCAGGGCATTCACGTAATCAAACAATAAAATTACCAAGGTTTCATAATGTTGTACGTTGTAGATGCGCATCTCTAAATCTAATCTAGTAACTGTATTTAACTCATCAGACATACAGACATAAGGCTAAAATACGTGGGTCTGAATTGTACTTGCAGATAACACGGACGCTGTGTATATTGTCTGTCTGATTCACAGTTCATTACTTATTCTCATGGTTTTGTAGCTAAGAGGAATACGTACGGTCATGACAGTATGCAGCGTGTCTGCCGCAAACTCACGCATGCGTGGATGGGCCCCATTGGCCATGTGCAAATTAGTCGGGCCGTTGCGACGACGACGTTTTAGTTTTTAGGTAGTCTCAGAAATGGAGAGATAAGAATTTAACGGGCTCGAGATTGATCTATGACTATGCCAGTCATAACAACTACATGTATGCCTCATTTCATTATGTTTGTGTGGAAATGATATATATATTAATTGTAATTTATGTTCGCACGGTAAGGGCTATTCAAGTGGGAAATCTGTGATCCATAAGCAACTATACACACGAAGGAGTGGCTGTCTATTGCAATATGCCCTTGTTCATGGAGATACATGTTTCACGCAGCAGAATGTCTGAAGGACAGTTTCCCGAATGAACCTTTGTTGTTCAAGGTAATTTATTCTTTTATATAGTTTGTGTTTGGTCAGCCATCACCGACTGTCCTCAAATCGTCAATTCATTTGTTGTAGTAAATATGTATGTAACGGGGTGGATTTGTTCTGCTATAAACTATCGGCATTACTGAGTCAAAATCGGGTATGATTCGGCATTTTTGAAAAAGGTGAGTTGAAGTCGGATTTAAAAGAAATATATTTTACATTATTTAAAACCAGGTTGGAAATGGAATGAGTTTCTCTTTGCTTGAGTCTCAAGTCAAGTCAGACTGCCTTAGAGTCCCTTGGGATTCGAAGGCAGTTTGACTTGACTTGGGATTCGAAGGCAGTTTGACTTGACTTGGGCAATTGGGACTCAAAGGCAGTTTGACTTGAGTCTCAAGTCAAGTCAAACTGCGGTCAAGTCCCAAGTCATGTCAAACTGCCTTTGAGTCCCAAGTCAAGTCAAGCTGCCTTCGGTCGAGTCCCAAGTCAAGTCAAACTGCCTTCGAGTCCCAAGTCGAGTCTACCTACCTTCGAGTCCCAAGTCGAGTCAAACTGCCTTCGAGTCCCAAGTCGAGTCAAACTGCCTTCGAGTCCCAAGTCGAGTCAGACTGCCTTCGAGTCCCAAGTCGAGTCAGACTGCCTTCGAGTCCCAAGTCGAGTCAGACTGCCTTCGAGTCCCAAGTCAAGTCAGACTGCCTTTGAGTCCCAAGTCAAGTCAGACTGCCTTCGAGTCCCAAGTCAAGTCAAATAGCCTTCGAGTCTCAAGTCAAGTCAAACTGCCTTCGAGTCCATTGTCAAGTCAAGTCAAACTGCCTTCGATCGAGTCCTAAGTCAAGTCAGACTGCCTTCGAGTCCCAAGTCGAGTTTACTTACATGTAACTTCGAGTCCCAAGTCAAGTCAAACAGCCTTCAAGTCCCAAGTCGAGTCAAACTGCCTTCGAGTCCCGAGTCAAACTGCCTTCGAGTCTCAAGTCAAGTCAGACTGCCTTAGAGTCCCAAGTCAAGTCAAACTGCCTTTGAGTCCCAAAAGTCATTTCAAACTGCCTTTGAGTCCCAAGTCAAGTCAAGCTGCCTTCGATCGAGTCCCAAGTCAAGTCAAGCTGCCTTCGATCGAGTCCCAAGTCAAGTCAAGCTGCCTTCGATCGAGTCCCAAGTCAAGTCAAACTTCCTTCGAATCCTAAGTCAAGTCAAACTGCCTTTGAGTCCCAAGTCAAGTCAAATAGCCTTCGAGTCTCAAGTCAAGTCAAACTGTCTTCGAGTCTCAACTTGTCAAGTCAAATTGCTTTCGAGTCCCAAGTCAAGTCAAACTGCCTTTGAGTCTCAAGTCAAGTCAAACTGCCTTTGAATCCCAAGTCAAGTCAAACTGCCTTTGAGTCCCAAGTCAAGTCAAACTGCCTATGAGTCCCAAGTCAAGTCAAACTGCCTTTGAGTCCCAAGTCAAGTCAAACTGCCTTCGAGTCCCAAGTCAAACTGCCTTTGAGTCCCAAGTCAAGTCAAACTGCCTTTGAGTCTCAAGTCGAGTCAAACTGCCTTTGAATCCCAAATCAAGTCAAACTGCCTTCTAGTCCCAAGTCAAGTCAAACTGCCTTCGAGTCCCAAGTCAAGTCAAACTGCCTTTGAATCCCAAGTCAAGTCAAACTGCCTTCGAGTCCCAAGTCAAGTCAAACTGCCTTCGAGTCCCAAGTCAAGTCAAACTGCCTTTGAATCCTAAGTCAAGTCAAACTGCCTTTGAGTCCCAAGTCAAGTCAAACTGCCTTTGAGTCTCAAGTCAAGTCAAACTGCCTTTGAATCCCAACTGCCCAAGTCAAGTCATGGTTTCAGATTTGTGGTTGCAATAAAAATCTGTAAAAACCATTAACATTTCTAGACAAAATACGGGCTTGGTCAAACCAGTACATGAAAATTTAAAAGTCGTAAAAAAAGTACACCTAAAGGTGATGCATCTATTACAATGTGTTTTAGAATAAAGGATTCAGTACACACATACATGTGTACATTTTGCCTACTTACATATGTACATGTACGTACATGTATGCAAATGAATGCAAATTCTTCTTTTTGACCTTTCACTGGTAATCAAGGATAAAACAGTACAGTCAAACGTTTCATAATAAGAGCACTGTAAAAGGGGCGTGTTCATATTTTTCCAGAAAATGGATTTCTTTCTAACCAAACAATCATATAAAATAAGTCCCTAAAATACTATCCATGGGAAGAAAACAGGAAATTTGCAATCTCCAATTTGGATTTGGAAGCAAAAAGGTTGGTGTAATTACTGCACTGCTTTATGGAACCAGATAAATTAGTTTACAAAATATCAGTGTTTTTTTATGATATCCTTGAAAATATACGGATTGAGAGTGACATTTCAGAATGGTAATAAGAAAAATATGACAAATATGGTATCAAAATCCATTTAAAGCAGTGCAGTATAAATTACACTTTTAACATTTTTGCTTCCATGACATCCAAATTGGAGATTGCAAATTTCCTTATTGGGGAGGTATTTTACATGATTGTTATCCATTTTCTGAAAAAAATATGAACATCTCCTTTAACTTACATGTAAGGATAAATTTAAGTCTCAATTTCCTTGTTCTTTAGTGTTTTTTTCTCCTGATAATATAAGGTTCCTGTTACAAGGTACATGTACATTTGTACATTGTACATGTAGGTCTAATCTGAAAGGACTCTCATTTTGGTCAAGGCAATAGATACATGCAACAGCAGTAGGGTTTTTTAAAGAGGAAACTATCCATTTTTGTACTTACACACATGTACTCATACATACATGTACATGTAGTTTACAATTCATGTACCGGTACTGTACTTACAAATTAAGTACATGTTGTAGATTGGCATGTAGACTGTGACTGGCAGCATCATTGACAATTCTTCGTGTTCTAAAAGGACTCTCATTTTGGTCTAGGCAATAGATACATGCAACAGCAGTAGGTTTTTTTTAAAGAGGAAACTATCCATTTTTGTACTTACTCATGTAGTTTACAATACATGTACTTACAAATTAAGTACACGTTGTAGATTGGCACGTCGACTGTGACTGGCAGCATCATTGACAATTCTTCATGTTTTGACTCTGAACAAAATAAGATAATTAATTAAGTGCCGAGCAAATAAATCTCCAGCATTAATTTTCAAGTCGGTGTGGGAAGGACATCCACGTCAGCCGACGAACGTTAATCATACGAGGATATCACCGAAGGAAACACTTGAAGGATGTGATTGTCACACGACACATTACTAGTCATCAGTCTGTCATCCACCGACGTGTAGTTGACGCAAGGCCCTGCCCATATCCCACTCAGTGCATTTGTTATCGACACGAACTACACGTTTTGACATCACACCATGTATGCACAGTTTATACTGAGTTTTTCCATATCCTGATATTGTTATCAGTTTATAGCCAGTGTTTTTGTTCAGGAAAGGAAAACCAAAAGTACAGGAACTTAGCACTGCGTGTGTCACAGGAAATATCCCAGCTGGCAGGAAATATGGATTGTACGTGTGGATAATACTGAGAATTCATTTTGAGCCACAGTTCAATTGGGTGGCCATTGTTCAACATTCCACTAGATTCTACAGTAACATAGATTACCGACGTGCCTTGTTACACCGAAACTTAGTCATCTGATACACAATTTTGATGGAAATTTACTTTTGATGCTGAGATACAGGTACACGTAAGTAGGTTAATCAAGTCATTCTCTTTGGTGCCGTTGCTGTTCAACTTTTGTAATGTCATATTGTCCACAGTGTAAACTTATATAATCAATTAGTATAGTTGGGACTTCACTTGGGAGTTCATGTACATGTACCAGTTCTGTTTTGGGTGTATTCAAAATAATGCGACATCGTACATGTATCTATTAAGCAGAGTTTCATACCGGTACGTGTGCTGGTACATGTAGCTACATGTATACTACATACATGTATGTATCTCAACAGATTTTGAACGCCATGTGGGTAATTCCCAAAATTAGGGGTCCAAAAGTGTGACATGCTTTTTAAGATTTCCAAGTGTTTTTAATGATTGAAAGTGGTTTCCCAGTAGAAACTAATTATTTTTATTTGAACAAATGCCACTCGAATTTAATGTTTGTGTGTAGATATGGCACCAAGGTTAATGCAAATGTGGGGGGAAGCCCACGAAATTCAAGTGGCCTTGTACACTGTACACGTATGCACAACCCATGCACACATTGATATTTATTGTTACGGGGCATATAGTGGTGTTCCCATTGGCCTTTTTTTGGTTAAACTCCCGTGGTTGTGCGGGAGAGTAACAAATGGGGACACACGGAGAATTAGCGTCCCTGTAAAGTTACCGCGACCACGATGTAAAACGTACAGGGCGAGAGAGGCCGCAGAAACTTTCCGCTCAACCGTGGGAGTTTTACAGGGCCCTCGAAAAGTCCAATGTGAACAGCGCTGCCCTGTAGAACTACCGCTGCCGCTGTGTAAAATGCCAAATGGATGACGTCACTTCTTGCATCGTGCAATCCCACCACACATTCTGGTTATTATGTGCGGACCCTGTATGTACATACGTACGCACATGTTTTTTCATGCTCTTTTCTTCGCAAATAGAATGGTAAGTTTAATCGAAGTTGTTCGAGATTTGATTGGGTTTCGTGCAGCATGCACACAATTAATAATTTCGCGCCAATATGTGTATCGCACGGCATGTCAAACATCCTTTTAGGTCAAAGGTTATGTAAACCACGCCCTCAATTGACCACATATGGCCAGCCGAGTAGCTAAATTTTCCGCTCGCGTCGTGTAAAATATATGGTACATTGTAAGTGGGATTGCACAGGAGATTCACAGGAAGGAATGTTTACAGGGAGTCGCGGAAAGTTCACGCGAGGGGGCGGAAAAAGAAGTCCAATGGGAACATGCCTTAATACTTTGAAATTTTTGTACATTTATGTAAACGGTTTCAAATTTATTTTTAACACATGTTTAAAGAGACACGTGTGCTACAGTGTAAATCGAGCTGTGCTTATCCATTTGAAAAGGAAATTTTAAAAGCGTTTCTTTGTGTTTCAATACTTTTCTGTATTTTTTATTAGAGCTTAATCACCCTTAACCCCCAAAAGTTGGTGTCAGTCCTCCGCCCTTGAAACGCTTTCATGTTAACTGAGCCATGTTATACCTATTCATGCAGTCTATTTCAGGCATGCAGTCAATTTTAAAAATTGATTTACAGTAAATGATACATATGTATAGAGGTACACTACCCATCAAAACGTTTGGAAACACCTTGAAAGTTTTTTGAGAAGAGAACGTACAATTTTGTGAATGTTAATTTTGTGAAAGCAAATGTAGGTGTATTCTACAAAAAGAAATATGTGTATGTTAATTTTAGTGCCATCTTCGGTCTCACCAGTGGGCTTGATCAACAAATTGGAGAGCATGCAAAAAGAAACTAAACATCAAAGAATCCCCCTTAGCAGCTATGACAGCTACACACAATATCTGCATCCTGATTGTCAGTTTATCCAAACATTCAGTGGAAATACCCCTCTTTTAAGACTCTCCAGAGGTTTTCTTTCTGACCTTATGATCCAACTCCTCTCAGAGCAGCTCAATGGGATTGAGATCAGGTGACTGGGCAGGCCATTCCATGATTTATTTATTTATTCCATTTATTTACCCAGGGTGTGCCCAAACAGTTTACAAAAACTGGTTTCCATTGGGGCCCTGCAAACACACATAGAACAAATATACTAAATTGAACAACTTCATAATTACTAACAAACTGGAATTAGATACATTTGTACAACAACTACAACATAAAAAAACTAATGGTTACAGAAGAACAACATCACAAGTAATTATTATACATGCATGTGACACTAAAATTTACGCTAATTACGGGAAGGGCGAAAAACCCGCAAAAACTCTTTTTAGGAGAAAAAAACAAACAAACAAACAAAATTTAAAAATGGGAAAATTCCCCTCCGGCTCCAAAATTAAACTTTGATTTTATGGCAACCAAGTCATACGACTCCGTAAAATAGCATTTCTCACTTGAAGTTGATCATGTGAATATTATGTGTATGTTTGGCAAAGTGCCGATTTGAATGAGCTCAAAGAAGACATAGTTCTAAGGTGTGCACTAAGGCTGTTCCAAATTGCGGCGCCAGTTACAGCAAAACTCGAGGCGTAAGTTTTTAGACCCTGAGGCGTAAGCACTCCAGATGACTGCTTTCTCTCCAGTACCCATTATACCTCTGTTTGCTTTAGTAGCTTGGTTTATTATAAATAAACAAAATAATACTTCCTTCTCAAAAATCTAAAACTTTCAAGGTGTTTCCAAAGTTTTGATGGTTGTGTAAGCTCAGAATATACAGAAGTCAGTTGAAATTAAATTGTAACACTTCAGTCAATGCCCTTTGTCTTGTCTAATCCCTAGACTCATTCACCACAAAGTGAATGGATTGACAGACAGGAGTGCTGAATGGTAACCCATATCAACCAATGAAAGCATTGCTTTGAAATTAATAGGGAAAGTTAGGTAAGCAGGAGGGGGGAGGGGGAGGTGATTAGGATTAGTACAGATTGATGGTACATGTACAAAATGTACTGGTAGGGCATACAAAGAATCGTGTGTGTGTTAATGTGTTTAATAATAGACCAGCATTTCTGAACCCATGGCCCTGACTTATCAATATTGTGAATGCATGAGCGAGTTACAATGAAAACTAAACTGTAGTCTTTGCACCCCCATGTTTTGTTGTTTGTTAGTTTTTGGAGGCTGGTGCAAACCGCAAGTCAGACTAATCCAGTGTAGCATTGGCTTTTGGACGCCCTATATCTGATTGTATCAAAGGTTTCGGTCTTCATTTCGAGCGTGGAGTTTCAGATAAAGTGTGATTGTGATAACATCGGGGACATTTTGGTCTGTTGTCTGTTGAGAAAACATCATCACAAAGCTGTTGGATTGTTTTATTTGGTCAATTATTTGGAAAGCTCTGGCATTTTAGATTTGACGTGGGATATTTTACTGAAGGTAAGTGTATGATCTCTTGATTTTTAAGTAGATATAATGTTTGTGGGTGACTTTTAATGGTTTTGTACCAACAAGTAATGTAGCGGTTACAATGCCAATGTTCTACATAAATACTGTATGCATTTAGTATTTAGCCATACTATGTACATGTACTTCACTACTTGACTATACATGTAGATGATGTGCCGGAAACAGGACAACTCGTACCCGGGACAACTCAAACCCCCCCCCAAAAAAACACCCTGGTCAACTCGTACCCAGGATGACTCGTACCCGAGACAACTCGTACCCGGGACAACGGACCCTTTTCAGGCATCATGTACGTGCACTCCACTGTATGAAACGTAACTTTTTTTGCAGATACCTTTTCCTGGCACTTTTGCCCCTTGGAACGACACTTTTATCATGAAATTTGCCGGGACGTTTGCCGGGACGTTTGCCGGGACGTTTGTCGGGACGTTTGTCGAGACTTTCGGACTTTTGGCTAGAGTTTTGGTGCCACTTTTGCCGACACTTTTACAAACTTTTCACCCAAATTCAGCAGCAATTTTTGCCACAACTTTTTCTGGCACTTTTGCGCAATTTTGCCAGGATTTTTGACGTGATTTCTGTTGCGATTTTGCTGACTTTTGCCCTGATGTTTGCTGGAACTTTTGCTAGGTCTTTTTGGGACGTTTCGCAGGACATTTTAAAAGTTACAACAAAATGATAACAACAAAAGGGGTACGAGTTGTCTTGGGTTCGAGTTGTCCAGCATTCGATGTGCCCTCTGACATCACATCAAACAAAATGCGCACGCATTATGTTTTACATAAATTTAGTTCACGAATGAGGTCACATATCAAATCATCTTTGAATTATGTGACTTTTGGCATCATTACCAAACCAAATTTATTCAAAACTGGATGTGCGCGCATAAAGATGACCACTTTTTACCAGAGGGCGCTTTAGATGTAAACAAAGAACACATCATCTGTTTAAAGTAGCGTGTTTATATTTTTTTCTGGAAAATGGATTTTGATCTAACCTACGTACGTTAACAATCATTAAAAATAACTCCCCAAAATACTACATGTATCCATGGCAAGAAAACGGGGAATATAAGTATTAAAATGAAAATTTTAGAAGAAATAAGTCGAAAACTTGATTTGTAAGCAGGATAATAAATAACACCATCGAGCTGGGAACAACACCAGGTTGTTTTGCTTAGAAAATGCCAAAATGTGAAATTTGGATTGTGTTTTTGCATCCACAAGATTCTGCATCGTGCCATTTTCTACTGCAGCATTTACTCACGGTGAAACCTTTAACATGTAAATATCAAAATGCATATATGATCAGTCCATGGGCGTGTTTGTTTCGGACGAATCCGCCGACCCCGATCTGCGCAGATGGTTCAGCGCTATGCATAGTTGGATCTAGCTAAACCATCTGCGCAGATCTCGGGATCAGCGGATTCGTCCGAAACAAACACGCCCCATGTGTTTCCCGAGAAAGATGTTTTTGTCGACTTTGTTATGATCAAAATTCCGTTTTTGAGAGATGTCTCTAGCGTGGCACCCTGGATTCATTGCTTAAATACAGTATCTAGGCTAATATGGTACGAGCCCCCGAGGTACCAGTTCTTGCGATTTGACACATGTATGCATACTACCGGTACATGTACACATGTACATCTTTTGAAACAGGCTGTTTTTGAAAATAACTGGATTCGACTTCAGGCCCGGTTTTTTAGATTTTCTGTATTCGTCTGTGTTCACATACAGTAATGTATACATGTAGTTTACTAGCTTGTACAATCATTTCTGACTCACGAAGGCCTACGGTACAAATAAATGTACATAATGTATGTACTCAAGTCTTTTGTGTGTGTTGAACAAAAGTTACATATCTGCTTTATGGGGTACAAATATGTGATTTTTGTTTTGTTTTGTGTTTTGGTGGTCATGTGACTCTCCGGAAATAAGAATGGCTCCACCTTGCGAGTTCACGATCCCTATACAGAGGCCATTTTGTTATTGACAAAGAAATACATTCTATGGCAACAGTTGTAGCCACAAGGGTACCGTAATGTTCACTATGGCAGACTTGTTTGTTATAGGCCTACATACAGCCGTTTCGTGTATGTACCAGGTGAAACCATTGCAAAATTCCACCTGCTTGTTTATTTTGTGATCAATATGATTGCATTGGCCCTTTGTCATGTCTAGCCAACATGCACTATACATTATACATGTACTGGTAATGTACACGTAGGAGGCACACAACTCGGGATTTGAAAAAAAGTTATGTTGTTCTGTTCACAACTTGTAGCCATGGGAAATTACATACATTGTAAGGCATGTCCACACACGGAGGCTGTTCCCTCGAGGGAAACGTGGAGGTTTGAAACCCTCGAGGGAAACTTGGAGGTTTCGGACTGTGTGGACGCATTCGGGGGAGGGGAGGGGGAGGGGGGTTATTCCTCGAGTGAGCCTCCAAGCTTCCCCCGACGATTTTCCCCCTAAAAAAAATGGGGATTCGTGAATCCCCTGACGAACCTTCAAGCGAACTCAGGGGTTTGCGCAGTGTGGACAGACTTAACCCTCGAGGGAATGCATTACCGGCCTTTCCCTCGAGAGAACGAACTTCCCTCAAGGGAAACCTGGGGGTTTGTGATCGTGTGGACACAACTCGGGGGAAGGTGTTTAAATACGTTTTTATAGCTGACACTCCAAAACTCAGAAACCCTTGAGGGGTTGTGACCGTCTGAACACAGCTTTTAATTGTGTTTCTTGGACAATCTGTAATCTTTTTTGAGGTCTCTGAAATAGACTTGTCTATGTACAATTTACCTGGGATTATTTTTGGCAAAAAAATATAATTATTGGCGCGGGGTTGAAAAACATTTCACACCTGAGAAATTTCAACCCCGCACCAACCCCGAGATTGGTTTCAACCCGTGTCCCTGCTTAATTGGGACCAGGGTTGAAATGTCTCGCCCCGGGTTGACACTCTCGCCCCGGGTAGAAATTGGTAGTGTGAAACGAGCAGGGTTGAGTCGCCCCGGGTTGAGATTCTTGCCGCTTGTGAGCTACATGTGTACAAATGTCATGTTAAAGCGCGCACTTTTACTGTTGTTTATATAATATTCTACCAGCTGATTGTGTACATGTACACATGTACACATGTACATGTATCGCCAGCATGCACAAATGAACATGCATGTGCACAGATCAGGGCGTCTATTTTGAGAGGCTATTTCTTACACCGTCCATCATTCACGTTTGGACTTTTTTTCATAGATAAAGATGGCACAAGCAGCAAAGGAACACAACTAGGCAGAAAAGCGATCATGAAGTCGGAAAATTTGAACTATTTCCGGCAGGGGAACAGCACTTACGCATGCACGCAACACTCGATCAACACATTGCTCATGAATATGGAAATTTCATTAGCATAAAAATAGAAAATTTGCAACAGTACAAATTCTCTGAAATTAATTGAAACACATCTGCCATACTTTTACATGTAGGTAATAAAAATCATATTTCATGTGTTTTTGAAACAAAAACGACCTTGCACTTTTTGTTGCAGATTTTTGTGCTCATTTTTAATACAAGCATGTGCCCAGCTCAACCATCTGCCAATGCCCTTTGTCCTCAAAGTATCACATGACCATGAGTATTTATTATTCAGAGGAAACCTATGAGACAAATGGGTAAACACTGTCGCAGGTCAAGGTACGCGTTTATTGTGAAGTGGTTGTTTTCATCAGCCGAAAACTGTTGCTCAAATAAATGACATGCTCAGGTGATTGATAAAAATAATTAAAAGGCGTACGCCGAGCCTAATTTCAAAGAAAATGCGTCAATGATGTTTATTTATTGACAGAGTACGTCAGTTGCAAATTTACTTTCGGTTTAACAATCCATTAAACACTTTGTTTCATTTGCATTAGTTTGTTGGGTTGCTATCTTTATTGATTACTTTATTTTTACACTTTATATTT
Source organism: Henricia sp. BOLD:AAB3569 (assembly GCA_037783545.1). Lineage (NCBI taxonomy): Eukaryota > Metazoa > Echinodermata > Asteroidea > Spinulosida > Echinasteridae > Henricia > Henricia sp. BOLD:AAB3569. Next base: position 157,520 of record JBBELK010000607.1, on the reverse strand, counting down.
TGTTTGAGAAAAGGACACTTGTTCAGATTTTTCTTGAAAATGAATTTTAATGTGTAAAATACCTCCCCAAAATACTATCCATGGGAAGAAAATGGGAAATTTGCAATCTCCAATTTGGATGTGAAAGCAAAAGGTTTGTGTAATCACTGCACTGCTTTATGGAATGGATAAATTAGTTAAAAAAACATCTGTGGTTTTTTTACGATCCTGGAAATTATCCAGATTAAGAGCAAATTTCAGAATGGTAATGAGAAAAATATGACACATGATATGGTATAAAAATATTATCAGCCATGGACAAATGGGGGGAGGGAGGGGGGGAGGAAAAAGTGGCGAAAAAAGTGATCTGGTCAACACTATTAACATGAGGAAATTTAACTAAAGAGGAGAATTGATTTTTCCTCATGAATATTTCAGTGTGTCCTGGGGATCGGGAAAAGTATAAATTTACACTAGGATCTATTTCAGAAATGTTTGTTTTGGGGCCGTAATGTTTGTTTGTTTTTGAACAACTTGATATCTTGGGAATAAGTTAGTACAGAAAAAGGAAAATTTAGCAGTTGACCACGACTTCAGATTTTGTGTAGAAAAAAACATGAGACGGGCTTTAAAAATATGTTTTCTAAGAACATATTTAATTTTCCCACTCCTTAATTGAGGTTTCTCTATCAAATCTGCACTTACTGATGCTTGCTGATAAGTTATTTCAAAGAAAAATATTAATGATCAACTTCTTTCATTTCTTAAAAAATAAAAATAAATAAATAAATAATAATTACAAAAAGAAGACAAAACATGTTTTGCTGAATTTAAAAACAAAATTGTTTTTAACCATGACAACTTGTAGTTTATGGGGAAAGCGAACAATAACATACGTACATTTATTAAATTTGTTTTGTATTATAAAACTCCCTGATTTACTTTCCTTTGTATCTGGTTTTTAATAATCTGATTTATTTTTGCTGCAGAAAAAAAATCAAAGAATACGTCTCTTGTATTGATCGAATAAACTTGATAATAGGGCCTACTACATGTATGTACACACTCTTCGGTACCAGATAATCATATGTACATGTATGTACATGTACTCTACAACCATTGTCTGCCACTAAAACTGCATGCATAGTCCTCAGTTCCAGAAAATTCTATATGTGGTCATACTCAAGGCTTTTTCACACACGACCGCAATAGCCGCTTTTCCAAAACTAGTCACATGATGTGGAAAATTTTTACACCACATATGTTGCCATGACGTAAACAAAACGAGGTTACCCATTAAACATGCCCCCAGTCACCTGTATTTCTATTTTCTGATCGATATCACTGTCTGCATTAACATTGTTCAGCTGCATACATATTGCACGCACGCATATTCGTGTAATGGAAAACATTGCCATTGTTAAAACATGAATGACATTTTTTTCCAGATAGGCAGAGGGCGGGTTTGTTTCATGACAGATCCGAATCCAGATCCCGAGTTGTTTTACCGCGCAGAAACAAACGAAACTGCTCTCAACTAGGATCTCAAATCACGTGAATTGCAATTTATTTACCAAATTTCAAATTTGTCAAATTTCTGTTCCAAATTTCACCCACGACATCCATCAAAAAAAAAGAAAAGCAGACTAAATTTGTTTGTATCGCGTATATCGTGTGTTGGCTCTGAAAACTTAAACGACACGGTTTTACTCACACAAAAATTTTGGATCTAGCGCTGAACCATCTCTCGAGAAGGATTCCACAGATCACAGATCTCGATCAGGATCTTCGCGAAGTGAATGAGTTCACCTTGGATCTGCAGAGATCTGAATCTGGATCCATCCGAAGCAAACATGCCCAAAATGTGACTGTCCACCGCAAATGGGCCATACATTGTACACTCAGCAAACGTTATTTTGTGCTGCAGAGCTAAAAGTCATGATGTTGTATGTAATAAGGTCTAAACATTATTGTTTGTGTGAAATTTGTTGATTGTAGCTTATTGGGAACGTGGTAGTTGCTACATGTATGGAGATATTCAATCATAATTAATGGAGTTCAGATTTTTCCACAAAATGGATTTTGTTCTAACCCAACAATCACATAAAATTAACACCTCCCAAAAATACTATCCATGGGAAGAAAACAGGAAATTTGCAAGTTCTTTCTAATTTGGTTGTGGAAGCAAAAAGGTTGGTTTAATTACTGCACAGCTTTATGGAACCAGATAAATTAGTTCACAAAACATCAGTGGTTTTTTGACGATATCCTTGAAAATACACGGATTGAGAGCGCGAAATTTCAGAATGGTAATGAGGAGAAATAAGGTGAATGATATGGTATCAAAATCTCAACACCCATGGGGTAAAATGATGGGGTTAAAAAATGTGATCTAGACACGCTCATTTACACATTTGAAATAGGCTTAATTTTGGGTCCTTTGACTTTGAACTCAAATTTCTTGCAAAGATGGCCAGATTCAGTGAACCGTAACTTCATTTCTGAATATTGTATGCACTTGAAAATAGCATCATTTTGAAGCTTAGAAGTTGTTCTTTCTGAAACTGTTATAGAATTGACTTTGTGTTGACTTAACAGCCCATTTTGTGGTCAAGGGTCACACATTTTGTCAATTTTCCATGTCCACGGAAAATCATGCTGTGAGCAATTCCACGGTTAGTAACATTAGCAATTTTTTATTTAGCAATTCACTGGAGTTCTATCCTCTGTTACTTATCAACACGCAAGCCCGTCAGTTCTCTATTTTGGTACTGGGTAGTAATAACTAAAATCATTTAGCCCCATTTTCTGAATTGTAAAGCCCTTTTCACACGACATCAAAAAAACTCTGAAGGTTTAAGACAGAATTTACGAGCGTGAATTGTTTACTTTATAATTACACGGTAGGGTGATTTGGCATACTTTCACATGACACGGTGAAACCATCACTGGCATTCCTTGAGACGAGAATGCTTTTCTGTTGGTCGCTGTCAGACCATTGATTTTGCGCATAAATGCTGCTGTTACAAGCAGCCAAAAACCTGCGAGAAAATGTACTGCGACAGCCTAGGAGACGAGATTGTCCCAAAAAATAAGTCATGGGGCTATGATGGAGTCGTCCACCATCCAATCAAAAATGGATGGCATGGTCAAAATCCAGGATCGGAACAGTGATCAGAGCCATGCATGACCGGTAGACGTACATGTACTGGGTACTTGCTGAATACTAATCTATCGCTTTAAATTTCGCGGGATGAGGCCTGTGCATGCTGTGCTGTCACAAGGGTCGACGTACAAATCGTTTCACACGACCATTCTCAAGGATACCTTGAAAAATCTTCTGCTAGTGGACGATTTTGTCCTAGGTCTGGACCGCCAAAATATCTCGAGGATTGAGAAAATTTCTCAAGGAATGCTTGAGAATCTCAAACATTAGTGTCCTTTCACACGATGGCACTTTTGTAAGATTTTCTCAAGCATGAGAAAATATCTCAAGCCTTGCGAGTTTTTTGGCCTCGTGTGAAAAGGGCTTTGTTAGTAACATTACAAAAAAAGGAAATTGAAAAAATGCAGGTCTTGAAACAAAAAATTTCCTCAAAAGGGACACAACTGAAACAAACCATTAGGACTATACATTTCTTTCATTGCTTGTTTTACTGGTGTGTTTCTGTAAAAGCCAAGTCACACCTACTCTCACCAGTTTCAAGAAATGTTGAAAAATCATGGTTAGTAACGTTACAGTTAGTCACGTTACAGTTAGTAACGTTACAGTTAGTAACGTTACAGTTAGTCACGTTACAGTTAGTCACGTTACAGTTAGTCACGTTACAGTTAGTCACGTTACAGTTAGTCACGTTACAGTTAGTAACGTTACAGTTAGTAACGTTACAGTTAGTCACGTTACAGTTAGTCACGTTACAGTTAGTCACGTTACAGTTAGTCACGTTACAGTTAGTCACGTTACAGTTAGTCACGTTACAGTTAGTCACGTTACAGTTAGTCACGTTACAGTTAGTCACGTTACAGTTAGTCACGTTACAGTTAGTCACGTTACAGTTAGTCACGTTACAGTTAGTCACGTTACAGTTAGTCACGTTACAGTTAGTCACGTTACAGTTAGTCACGTTACAGCTGTCCCATGCCTACAAAATTAATGACATTTCCCACAGAATGTAAAGCGTGGAGGAAGGAAACTACCATGTTTAAAGTCAGTTTATACGCAATAATTTTGAGGAAATGTTGAGGAAATGTCCACCTCTCTTCGTGGAATTGCCTCTCTCTGTTTCTGTGTGCTTGCAGTTACATGTAGCACTATTTATCAACGCTCATTTTTGTATTATAAAATACTGAACACAATAAAACGAAAGAAAGAAAAATATTCAAATCTGTCCTTGAATGGAACACTACATGCTGGGAGCATTTAGTATGGATGCATAAATTATGAAGGGTTTGGGGCACAGTGTTTGCCAAAGTCTGATGTAGCAGCCATGCAAACCTGTGGGTGGTGTACATGTACAGTATGCAAGAATTATATGCAAGGATGAATGAATAAATGTTACAGACTTATTGTATAGCATATGGTATAACAGCATGGGGCATCAAACACCTTTATTAAAGACAAATTGCATAATTGGAAAACATTTAAAAACAGGAACAACAGCATTACAAAACTAAAGAATAATGTTGATAAATTGCCTTTTAGACATTTCAGCCACATAGATGCAGTAATACAATGTACTTCAGAAAACCTTAAAAGTCCATGCATGGTTTTTGTGTTAAATGCATGGTACATGTAAAAACATTGTCTGCAAATGTTTTTTTCCAAAAGCACGTTCAATTGGTGATTTCTCCCACAAGAGTACCATTTTACACGGGGGAAAAATCAGTGTTTTTATTTGCATTGCTGTCAACACTTTTCGTCGGATTTTTCTTGTCAACTTGTGAAGTAAAATTTTGGGTAACTGCAAATGATGCACTGGGGGTAAACAAATTATGAAAAATCGTTTGCAAATTTGGCTGAACGATTAAACAAAACCCACTTAAAGAATAGACACTACCATTTCAAATGTTCAGCAACAAAATGAGAAGATCATTAAATGTACTTTCTGTATTATGGGAAGCTACCTTAGTGCCGATAGTCGAAAATAATTGCTTCAATTGCTTCCCCCATACAATAAACGATTCCTGATCGCCCAGAGACACCACCGCAACAATTTTTAGAGAGTTATTGAAATCATGTACATGTACATGTAATTGAAATTTAAATACATTTACATGTGTACATAGTTGAGTCTTTCCACAGTAAAGGGGGCATTTTGGCAACACAGACCATATTTTCCAGAAAATACATGTACCTTTGTCTGGTCTCAAAATAAAAGAAATAAGTTTCAGTTGTTCTGAAGAGATAACTTAGGCCCAAAAAGGGTTACAAATAGTGTGACAACATGCCTTTGTAAAAACCCTTTGTACAAATTTCCAATATACGCTCGTAACCAGGACGGCCGAAAATGTAACACAAGTGTCTGTCTGGTCTCAAAATAAAAGAAAATAAGTTTCAGTGTGACAACATGCCTTGCTAAAAATCCTGTGTACAAATTTCCAATATATACGCTCGTAACCGGGACAGCCTAAAATGTAACAAGTGCTGTCCCGGTTACAAGCGTATATTTATTGGAAATTATGGTTCAAAGATATGGGGGCCCAAGGTGGTGTGTACATGTACAGGTAATGTACTTTGCACAAACACTGGTAACAACCTTGAATGTTTCGGCTGAACTGTTAACCAGTTTTACCGGCATTTTAAAGAATTGCAAAACAGTTACTGAATTAAAATGTCAACCTCAGTGCATGTGGTGTATTGTCTTTTTCAAGAAAAGTGGAATTTTTTGTATCCGTGCAGTGATAGTCATTGGACCATCGTTAAAAACATATCTGACATTTTAGTAAATTATAATGCCTCCAATTTGCCAATTCAATTATTCCACATAATCCTTAATACCACTTATTGTCATAAAATACCTTTAAATTATCAACTGGAAAAGGTTTACATGAGCAGTGTTTACATGCATTTTCCTTTTTATATGTATACAATTACACGTGCCATGTGTTGGGTATAGATTTGTTTACCGAAGTGTAAAAATGCTCTGCAACCAACCGTACAAAATTTCACCATGGGAACGGAGGCTACCGTACATATTGCGTGAATGTCATCGGTTCTCCGTTGTAAGAACAATAGGGACAGGGCCGTCCGAGATTGTGCCTTTCGCTCGCTTCGTTTACCGCGGCATCTGCCGCTAAGCGTTGTTTTCGCCATCGATTTCAACAATGAAATTGGCACACTTTCAAACACGGAATTGACCTTGCAGTTCGGTACCTGGGCACGCGACGCCACCCGTGTCGTGTGCGCCGGCGCAAAAATGATCCAAATCGTACGTGCCAGCAAACAAGCAAATTTTCGCAGTTGAGTGCCTCATTTTGTGATGCGAGGCCGGCGGAAAATCCTGCCGGGATGAAATTGGAATTGGAAACACCGTCTCTGTTTGGCTAACTTGGTCGTATCAGGGCGCATTTAGCACGTCAAAATTAAAATTGATTGGTTTGTTGTGATTATAAATCAAGTCAGACTGATTTTTTTTAAATGTAATTTTCTCTCATGCAAAGATTACATGAAATATTTTCTTTACGCATGTTTTCCTGACATTTTCTACTGCTGTATAAACATTCATTTTTGAAGGTATACATGGTATACTAGATTCACAGTTGGCACATGGAGATAATGGCGAAATTTTAGGTCTAATAGTTTCCAATCCTGTAAAGAGCAATTCCATGATCAGGGGCCAATTTCATGGCACTGCTTAAGCGCTAGCTGAAAACGTGTGCTTACTGTAGCATAAAAGGTGTGCTAACTTTAAGGCTATTTCACGGCCGCGGCGTGCTTAAGCATGCGCGTGCTTGGAAACGGGCATTGTTGCGTCACGAGTGTTTAGCAAATTTGCCTCTGAAGCTAGCAAACGTTTGCCAGTGCTTAAGGTTACGGTCTCCATGAAATAGCCGGAGCCTTCGTTAGCACAAAATCGGCTGCTAAACAGCTCCATGAAATTGGCCCCTGGTGGACATTTCCACAAAATTTGCAAAATTGGGTATTTCTACAGTAAAGGGGGCATTTTGGCAACACAGACCATATTTTCGAGGAAATACCTTTGTCTGGTCTCAAAATATAAGAAATAAGTTTCAGTTGTTCTGAAGAGATAACATAGGCCCAAAAAGGGTTACAAATAGTGTGACAACATGCCTTTCTAAAAACCCTGTGTACAAATTTCCAATACACGTGTACATGTACGCTCGTAACCGGGACGGACACTGGTGTTACATTTTCCGCCGTCCTGGTTACGAGCGTATATTGGAAATTTGTACAAAGGGTTTTTGTCACACTATTTGTAACCCTTTTTGGGCCTAAGTTATCTCTTCAGAACAACTGAAACTTATTTCTTTTATTCTGAGACCAGACGAAGATATTTTCTGGAAAATATGGTCTGTGTTGCTAAAATGCCCCCTTTACTGTGGAAAGACTCAAATATGTAATGTTACATGTACTAACCGTGAAATTGCCCTAAAGATCTTTAACAACTAGGGACTTGAATCTAGACTTGTAAACAAATCTGCAATGCAGCCTTTAGCACATCAGCATATTTTCAATATCAAATGTCACTAGTCACTGAAATGCGTGTTGGATTGTACATGTAGTGGGCATAATTTATCAGGTGATCTAAATCTCTGTGGTTGGTGTATTAGTCAGCATGGTCAGGTAGACAAGAGATAAGAAAGCCTTGCACAGCGTGAAGACGCAATGTTACATTCTGTCTGTTGGAATTCGTTTAAACTTAAAGTGTCCTGGCCCAGTTTGAAATTAACCTGTGCTCATTTCCATGGAATTGTTTGGCAGAAAATGCTGATTCATACAGAAATATTGTGCTAAGCGAAAACAAAAAATATCTAGACTGGTTCCCAGATTACCTATTCCATACACAAACACAATATATGTGGACTGGCACTGGATCATTAGAAAGTGTCATTGATTGGCTGATAAACATGCAGTACGTTGAATAATAATAATAATTAAGTACGATACAAATGTGGACAAATGTCCATGAGCGAGTTTGGGAAATCTTGATGCAGTGAAAATTGGGGCAAGCCGGGCAGGAGTTTGGGGTGTATCCTAAATGATCTCTGGGAGGGGTGGTTATCTTATTGTACATGATGTAGGGCTTGCTAAGCTCACGTGATAGCCAATCCCAATCAGTGAGGAACAACTGCACTACCGTGCTTCGAGACCACCAGTTGGCTTCATAGCTTAAGTGGTAGGGCATCTGCACATTAAGCAGGAGGTCCGCGGTTCGAATCCTGGTGGAGCCAAGTTGCTTTTTACTGCATCCAGATTTCCCATTTGTCCACATTCGGCGGTCCCTGGGTTACTTTTTTGTATAATCCCTAAAAATATAATCATTTATTCGTAATAATAATACTGTACATTTCAGCATGATACGAAAGGTTGTGTTTATTTACAGCGGCCATGTCGGTACACGTCCTAGTGTCAGTGTCGTAGGATTCGAGTCAGGACTTGGACTCGAGTCGGACTCGAGTCCCAATTTTCAAAGACTCGGATTTGGACTAGAGGCCTTTTCCCACTAGAACAACAATCCCCAGGGCGAACTTGCCCCGGAGCAGGCCCGCCCCGAGGTGACTCGTCCCCGAGTTCAACCCGGCGTCTATTCACACTTGTTATTCTGAATCTCGCCCCCGGGCGAACTCACCCAGGAGATCGGGTCCTTGTCCCTCACTTGAACAAGTGAGAACTCGCCCCTGCCCCTTTTCCCACTACCGTTCTCGCCCCGGGGAAAGTGTCTCGCCACGGGGCAAAAATGTTCAACCCTGGTCCCGAGCAGGGTTGAACTCGCCCCGGGGAATGAGCAATCTTGGGGGTGGCTTGGGGTGGCACAGGGGTGAGACTTTCAAGTGGGAATCAGGGCTTATTTTCACCCCGGCGTTGCCCCAGCGCCACCCCCGAGATTTTGTCTACTGGAAAAAGGCCTTAAGGGCCAGTCAGGACTCGGACTCGGCCATGATGGCTCGGACTGAAACATGATGACTCACGGGTCACATTTTTCAATAACTGCGTTGAACGCAGGATTCTTGCAATGGGGGGAAAACTCAACATGACACGTGATTTCTTTACATTGTCGCACCAGGAAACTAGGAAATCGAGTGCAAATTATGTGAGTCCAGAATAAAAAAACGGATCAGAACAATCTTGAATTTTAACTGCCTTTTTGGTTAGTGTGCAATTCATTTATTGTTTGGTGCAACACTTCTTGGCGACTCTGATCCTGCATCAAGTGCTCTTCCAGGACATAATTTCATTAATTTGGTAAATTTATAAGAAAGCACAAAATTGTTCGGGGGGAAAAAACTTGGCATTTGCCTCATCCAGACGTGTCCCTGACTCGCTTTTAACCACGATAACAACCAAATAATCCGCTTCACTACCTTGACGACAAGACAGAGGCGCCAGGATTTCGCATCTAGACCTTTGAATTAAGCCATCGGCTGCGAAGGCCAAGGTTGTAGATTTGTCTCAAGATTCTACGTTTTCTTCTGGACAAGTGAATTCAGAAAGCCGCATGTAGATTGAAAGCGACAAGTCTGAGCTTACTGTGAAAATACAACGGAAAAAAAATACAATCTGACATCACACATTTTCCAACAACCTGCTGTTTTTATCAAGTGTAGCCCAATAAAAATAAAAATTGCTGTTTTTCCTGTTACCTGCCACAACCTAAAAAATCATGCAGAACATATCTACGCTCATAACTTCCGTCTCAAAAAAATACAAAATAAAAGTTATTGTGCCTACTGTACCTGAACCTAATTTGTTTGTACAAGGGTGTACAATGTACATGTACAGGTACTTTATTTTTGCAAACACACTGAATGCAGTTGAAATGCTGTTTACAATAGTAAAGACATTACAAACATTTATGTCTAACTTTCGGATATTGCAAGACATTTTTTAATGTGTCGTAGGTAAAAGACCTTTTCACACGACATCGACAAAACTCGCAAGGTTTGAGACAGAAGTTATGAGCGTGGATTGTTTACTTTATGATTACACGGTAGGGTGATTTGGCATATGTTCACATGACACAGCGAAAACATCACTGTCGTTCCTTGAGACGAGAATACTTTTCTGTTGGTCGTTGTCGGACCATAAATGCTGCTGTTACAAACAGCCAAAAACCTGCGACAAAATGTACTGCGACAGCCAAGGAAAAAAATAAGTCATGGGGCTACGATAGAGTCGTCCACCATCCAATCAAAAATGGATGGCATGGTCAAATTCCAGGATCGGAATGGTGATCACAGCCATGACCGGTGGATGTACGGTACTTGCTAAATACTATCGCTTTAAATTTCGCGGGACGGGGCGTGTGCATGCTTTGCTGTCAAAAGGGTCGTGTACAGTGTATAAATGTATCCACGCGTGCGCATTGCGTTGACTGTCGTAAAGGACGACGTACAAATCGTTTTACACGACCATTCTCAAGGATACCTTGAGAAATCTTCCGCTAGCGGAAGATTTTGTTGTAGGTCTGGACCTCCGCCAAAATATGTCAAGGATTGAGACAATTTCTGAAGGAATGCTTGAGACTCAAGCATGGGTATCTTTTTACACGATGGCACTTTTGTAAGATTTTATCAAGCATGAGAAAATATCTCAAGCCTTGGGAGTTTTTTTGCCTCGTGTGAAAAGGGCTTTACTGTACATGTGTAGATATCATAAATTCAGTCAGGCCTGACACATGATGTGATGGTTATGTTGCAATCCACCCCAGGACTGTAGGGTGAAAGGTCACATCATTAAAATCTACCCAACATGCACAAGACTATCCACATCACCTAGGCTAGTGGCATCAATAAAGATGACTTCGTTATCTGTAGTGGATTCCGAGGTGCCAGATATTCACACACCTAGTGCAGTGAATAATTAGCCTGCCTGTGACTTGTGTGACCTCTCTTCATCATGTTCATTAATTGGATGGGAGAGATTAGTGTGGTGTTTGGGCATGCTGGATGTCATTAGAATTTCAATTATCTTGGAAGTTTTTGAAGGTTGGGCTTTGTGGAAATAAGGTTTTTTTTCTGATTGGCAAGAGCTGTGTCCGCATTGGACTTGTTTTTCAGCAGGTTTTACCGAGACGATAGTAACATTTAACTGCTGTCCACAGTTGGACTTTCTCGACATGGAAAAATTTACCGAGACCGTGGGAGAGCATGCGCAGTGTCCCTTTGCAGTTTGACCTTCACGGCCCGGACGTACGCTTTCAGAGCGCTTTTACGGACTCGCTGAGTCCACATTGGACTTATTGTCTCAGAAAAAAGTTCCCTGGTCAATTTTCCTGGGCAGCAGTTGGCCTGGAAAAGTAACCGCTGGACTCGGGAAAAGTTACTGAGAGGAAAACGTCCTAGGCTGTCTGCATTGGACTTAAAATGGGAAAAGTACCCATCGTCTCGGTAAGTTTTCCCAAAAAAGTCCAATGCGGACAGGCCTTAAAGGCCCAGTGGATCATTTGCAATGACGAGTTTACAGGGGAAAAGTTCTGAAAGTAAAGATTGAATTAATAGCAACTATCCAATGAAAGTTTTTTGCTCAAAATAATATAATTTTACCACAAAATAATCCGTAAAGATGAAATTATTTAGATCGTTTGCAAATGATTTACTTATTTTTGGTTCGCATGGGCGCTGTGTACTCCGTGTGCGTGTTCCAACGCGATGCATTTGTATGGATCGCGCGCACACGCAGTATGTGCTTCACAAAGTGCATGACGCAAGCCACATACAGTAGTACCCGATCAACTGAGAACGAATATTTGAAACACCCCGCCAAAATGCATATGGATTGTCATGGTTTTTTAAACGTGGTACATTTGACAAAGCTGAAATATCTTCGGATGAGTTTGTTGAAGTCTTTCTTTTGATTTATAATGGTTTTATTTGCAGAACCGCTCAAAAACAGATCATCTACAGGGCCTTTAAAGTACAATGTACATGTATGTTTGTATGTATGTTTTTGTCTCTAAAGTCAGATGTACATTTGTACATGTTCATGGTTGGAAAGTGGAAACCATTATCTCCACACGTGTGATTGAGGATGTGTATGATAAAAACCAATCTACCGGTATGTACAACTTGGCTCGGGATCCCATCTGTGTTACAAGGAAACAATAACAAAAACTGTGTTTATGCTTTCGAGAAATTGTTCAAAGCCACTGTCCTTTTTGGGCTGGTTCCCTGGCTATATGCATGGAAAATGGAGTCATAACACTGCGGTAGTCAGGGGCCTATTTTTGTTTTACGTGAGGGCGCCCTTGTGAAAAATGTGTGTGTAAACCTTCTTTGTTTTGACTGATTTCTCAAAAGTTAGACGAAGTACGGAGCTGACTTTTACTCAGGTTGGTTTTAATCTAGATTGGTTCCCGATCCCTATAGATTGGTTCGCTTATTGCAAAAATATAGGGATCGGTAAAGGGCAGCCATGACGGGCAGAATTCTGCCCGTCACGTGGTTATTATTATTTTTATTTTTTTAGTACCGGTAAGTGCGCAGATTTTGCATTGACATTTGTAACTTGGCCGTGCGTGTCGAACATATCCAATTATGTAAATAAAGTACATTGCCTAAAGCAAAGGGCTTGGCCAATTTTTAAATATAAAAAACACAATGCGCACGCGCAAAGACGACCAATTACAGATCAAGATGAAGCGCCCTTTACCTGTCCTTATATTCTCCTGTGTGGAATATGTAGACGGGAACCAGTCTAGGTTTTAATCATGCATATCTTCAATCATACAGGGAGATGAAACTATTTGTAACTATTTATCAATCATGTACCGGTAGACTACCTTTTTGATTTTTTATAAAAAAGATACCACCTGACGCGGAATTATTGCATTAAATGGGCAGTTGGAACCACGTCTATCTACCATTTGAGTGAAGTTTTTTTGTCAAATGGTTAATTAAAATTGTAGGAAATCAATTGTACATGTAAATCCTGTAGGCCTACATGTACTGTATATTATGGGCTTTAATTCCTGTCTCTTTGATATTCAAAATTACATTGTGTAAGTCTGCAAGGCAATATTTTACATGAACCATTTGGTCAAGTCTGGGGTTTATGCAAAATAGTCCAGATTGTGCGGTTGATGTCATTATAATACAGCTGTACTGTATTTGGCCAGGTGGATATTCTGAAAAGAAGAAATACAATGTGACATTTACACATATCAACCATACTACATGTACACCACAAGTACATACATGTACTGTAAAACATAAGGCCTGTTGGCGTTGGACTTTGTTTCGGCTAAACTTACAGAGACGATGGGTACTTTTCCCATTTTAAGTCCAGTGCAGACAGCCTAGGACGTTTTCCTCTCAGTAACTTCGCGAGTCCAGCGTTTCCTTTTCCTGGCCAACTGCTTCCCAGGAAATTGACAAGGTAACTTTTTTCTGTTACAATAAGTCCAATGCGGACACAGCGAGTCGGTAAAAGAGCTCTGGAAGCGTACGTCCGGGCCATGAAGGTCAAACTGCGAAGGGACACTGCGCATACTCTCCAACGGTCTCGGTAAATTTTCCCGTGTTGAAAAAGTATAAATGCGGACAGCAGTAAAATTTAGCAATTTTTCATTTTACCATCGTCTCTGTAAAACCTGCTGAAAAACAAGTCCAATGCGGACACGGCTTAAGCCTAGCGTACATCGACATTGCAACTGGAAGCAACTCAACTGATCAGTTGCTGTCGATGTGTGTATACCGGTAGCACGCCCATCGACAGCAACTGATCAGTTGCGCAACTAGTGGCAACTTGGAGCATCCAGCCATGTTTACATTTCCAGAGTGCGCACATCGACATGGCAACTAGAGTGCATTGACCTTGCAACTGGAAGCAAGTGGAAGCAACTGTTGTGCGTGCACATGATCAGATGCACGCGAGCAACTGACAGCAAATAGTTGCAAGTACGCATACATCGACGCAACTGGGTACAACTAGTTGCCAGAAAGTAGAACATGAGCAACTCGCGGCAACTGGGATTTTTCCAGTTGCCAGTAGTTGCAAGTGCGCATACATCAACCTTTTTAAGCAACTGATCAGTTGCTCCCAGTTGCCGCGAGTTGCTTTTAGTTGCCAGAAACACCAGTTGCCACTAGTTGCTTCTAGTTGCATTGTCGATATACGCTAGGCTTTATGTCACTGCATTTTAAACTACATGTACATGTACATGTACTAATTCAGTAACATGCTTTCAACAATATTTTCTCTTTCTCTTCTTTCCTCTCCTCCCCCCCTCCCCCACCGACTAAATTCCATCATCCCTTTCCTATTTTCTTCCATTTTCTTCTTCTGAAAACACCTTCATTTGCGTCTTTTAAAACTTTGCGTGTCTGAACACGATGTCCATGTAATTACATTTCGACATTTTGTACACTTCCAATCGTATTTCTTATCATTTGTACGTATCATAAAATTGGTTCCATCCATAACTTTGTTAAATGTACCGTACGTCCCTTTCCGGCCTGTCGTCACATCATGTTAATTTGCTTTCTGTTTCGCTTTTTTCGTGGTCGCCATTTTGTTGAACTTGTCTCTTTGTTTCATTTCGTAAACACCATTCTTGCGTTATAAATCCTGCATGTGCACAACCACATCTACATGTACCATTCGCACATCCTTGCCACACATTGCACGTCTCCACAATCCTACCAAACAGAAAACGAAACTGGCGACTCCACCCCTGAAATTGACCCAGTCACAACCATCGACCCTGCAAACTCTCCCCTGTTAACCCCCACCAGTCCCCCTTCTCAAGACCCTCCCACACAGCCGCTCACCCCCGATTTTACCGACCCGGCATCGCCCTTCAAAACCACGCCCCTTTTAGTGGTGACCGGAGAAAATTTGGCAACCGCTGAAAGCGATACTATCACCAGTGGTTCGTCCAAAGCAAATGGCGTCGATTCGGAAAATGTAGAAACTGGAGGTAATTTTGTTTTGTACATTTATTTTTTGGATCAAAATATACTTTGCATGTAAACCTGTTTTGTATAATCGCGATGTTTGGTATAATCACGATGATAGCGAGTAGTGGTGATGTATCGCGAACTCGCCATCACGTGTACATGTACTCATAGGATCGGCTGGGTACTTGTGATGCCGGCCAGCCGTGTGTGTGTGTGTTTTGGAAATAATTTTTCACTGGCGATGCATCGCTCAATTAATGGGGGCGCGGGCATCGATAGTTCGCCATGCACATGTAGGCCTACTGTAGCAGTACATAGTTCAGTACATACATGTAGTTTAGTTCGGTACAGTTGTAAAAAATATTGTGCCATGTTAGTGTCATGTGATGTTGGCAGGCCGGGTGTGTGTTTTGAAAATCATAAATGGATCTGTTGTGGGAATAGTCTTTCTATAATGTGTTCAGGAAATAAGAACCATGATGTATTTTTTATGTTATTGGCGTTTTAAGCACAGTTGAAGGTTCAAAATGATGTTGACAAATTTTAAGCAAAATAATCGTGATTAATCGCGATTATTTTGCTCCCGATTAATCGATTATTAAATTTTGATAATCACCCAGGCCTAGTCTCATGAACAAAAAATGCCCCAAAATGTCGCGAAATCATGTAACATTTTACACTTTTTTTCTCCGCCATTTTTCTCTACGCACGCGCAAGGATGCTTCTTCAGAATGAAACTTTATGTAGAATCACGCTCGTATATTTAGTATGCTGGGAAAAGCACTGGTACCCTATATTCCACCGTTTCAATAATACGGTATACCGGTATTTCAGTCATGTAACCTTTGAACTACATGTACATGTAAATGCAAATGCAGCAAAAACAAGGGGCGTTAGCAAGCGTCCTTATCGTCAGACACCGAGCGCCAATCATCGCAGATCTTCGTTTTCAGCGCGCTCGTGTGAAATGGGCTGAACACCATAAAACCATGTACCGGTACATGTGTGCGTATTAATATTTTACATGTACTTACATGTACTAGATGAATACTCATCCATGGTTGTCCAACTTAAATAAATCATAAAAATGGATTTTTAATTGCCGTCTGTAGAATATTTGATGGTACTTTTTTCATGCACTAGTTGCAAAGTCACTGTAATTTAATGTAAAACTCTTCTACCAGTAAAACTGGCTCAACAGAATTTTCCAGAAAAGGGAGTTTTTGTGGCGCCATGAAGTATTTTTGTTTAGTGTCCTTTAACTTAGACGAGTACCGGTAGCACCACGCGCAAAGCAACAAGTGCCGTAACGTACGGTATGAGTTGCATTGCATGTGCCACTGCTAGTCTGTGTACTTGGACTCTCTGCCAGTATGAGGGAAATCTTAATGATAGTGCTCCGTTTTGGCCAGTGCCACGTTTCTGTTTCGGGACATGTTGATCTGGGCCCATTTTCATGAAACCCGTTAGCACAACAATTTATTTAGCACAGAATTTCTTTGCTCTGTAAAATGAGTTACCAGCCAAAATTGTATGTCAAATTATATTTTTAGGAACAGGAGCAAAATATCAGTAAAAACACATCACATACTATTTTGGCTGGCAACCCAGTTTTGTAAAATAAAGCAAAGAAATTATGTGCTAAACAAATTTTTTTGCTAACGGGTTCCATGAAATTAGGTCCAGTATGCAGAAAAAAAATGCCGAAAGATTGATACCTAAACTTCTTTGAGTTTTCATGAAAATGAGTAAAAAAAAAAAAAACATTCCTGAGTTGGCCTCCATTGTCCACCATCATTTGTACACGGTGTTTTGAACTTGAACTTGACAGCTGTGGATAGCATGTCAGTGTAGTAAATCTCGCTCCGTGGCGGCTGCCTCAGAGTGTTGCAAAGTATGATCGAGAAGATTCATACAATAAATGTAGAAATGACTCAACAGTCAGTATTTGTGGTGTTTGACCTGGTCTTAATTTTTGGCCAATCGCATTTGCCTTTTTAAAAATTGGTATTTTTTGCCAAAAATAGATTGCTGTAGCTTTCAGAACTTTAAATTGTGTTTATTTCGTCCTTGACAACTAACCCAACATTCCTGCAATTGCATTGGTAGTCATGCATATTTAGCTTCCAAAGGCCACCGTGTGGTGAGCTTATTAAATATTATGAAAGATTAAACGGTTGCTGATTTTAAGTTATTTCCATTTCCGAAATCTATTAAGGCTTAGTGTTGAAGGCTTACAAATTAATTTGTTGCAACTACGTGTGATTGTAATTGTATGTAGGTCTTACAAAACCTAAAAAATTGTTTGCCACAATAAACCCTTATCGTGGGGTGTCTGCACTTATGTACAGGGACACGGCTGGATTGGTCTGAAAATGGCCTGTCTGCATGCATGCAGTCACAGTGCTATATCAGTACTTATAGGCTTACGTGTATGTAAATGGGGAGTATGTTTCTGTTAATGTATGCCTACAGTACACTAAGGTTATAACACTCCCTCATTTACATAGAGGGTGCACTTTTATTTCAGGTCATGTATGCAGTATTGATTGCTTTCCGTGACGTAGAACATCCGGGAATGTTTGGGTGTCACCGGTCACGTGCATACACGCGCGTGCCAATAGACGCACATGAACACGCGTAAAAAATACTCACCAACATATTCTTTTTCAAAAATGCCGCACTCGCGCGTTGCGATACGTTTAAATTATTGAGCATTAGCTTGTAATTTAAACGAAAAGTGTTTTTACTCAAGATCGCGATTTTTAGCCTGAAGAAATACATTTTATCTTTATCGATACAACAGCCATTTGCATAATTTTGGGCACCTCATTTGCATGGTTTTGGGCACTTTCCCATTGAATTACACGTAAAACCTCCCTGAAAGCCTACTGTCGAGAAAACTATGGTACCTTCAGCCACATAGATGCAGTAATACTTCAGAAAAGTATGGGTTTTGTGCATGAATGAATGGCTCCAAAGATCGCCTACATGCGATCTTTGGAGATTCAAATAATTTTGTCATTTTTCTCATGAATTGGGGCAATTCAGACGAAGTAATTTCACAGGATGATTACTACCATTACCATCTTGATAACAAGTAAGCTTAAAGATAATAATTCAGACATTTTTTTGGAGGGTAATTACCAAACAAGTGGACTACATGTACAGCATGTACATGTACCTTTAAAGGCGTTGGCCAGCATATTGCCAAATAGCATTTACCGGTAGTATCTCAATGTCTGCACTAGAAACATGCTCTTTATTGACTTGTAGTCGAGTGCAAACTTAATAGTATACACTGCACAAATTTAATATTTCATGTAACAAACCACCCTTGTTGGTTATAGTTCTAGGATGCATACATGTAGTACATGTACACAGTATGTATTCATACTTTTGCACTTTGGACAGTTCAATGCGATTATTAGCATAAAAATTGCATGTACTTTTTGATTTATTGACTGCTAGGGCATGTTTCAGCATTTTAACAGTGTTCCTCTTGTCAGAAACATGCAGTGAATCGACAAGAGTTCTAATCACCAATTCAGTCCATTCATTTGTGTATAATTGCAGTATTAGAAGTTTGATCAAGCTGTATGTATATTGTGTCAGCCCATATCAGGTTTGAGATTTTTACAGTTCTTGAAAGAACTGATGTTTAGTTTTTGAAAATACCTTGTGAATATGTCTTTGTTTTCAGACATTAAAGGGCCCTTATTTAGGATTTTTATCAATGAAATATATGCTTTAAAACCACTCTATACTCAGTATAGTATATTGGGGGTTAAAACAAAGGTTTTTATGCTAATGAAAATATGCATATTCATGACCAAGGTCACGATGTCACAAGAGGCAAACACAAGAAAATCACATTCAACTGTGCACAAAAGATTCCACTTTTTTCTCAATCTTCCTGAAACATTTGTAATCCATGGCTGTTTGAGTTTTTACATGTTGCCTGCTGTAAGCCATGACAAAACTGGGGGTAGAAACTGCAGCAATTTGCCACAAGTCCAGCTTGAAGTCTTATGTTTTTTCTTAACTTTTCCCTTCCGTCTTCCTTATGTGATGCACTCAAAACAGCGCCCTCTGTCTGTAATTTATTGCAATGAAATCTTCAAAGTTGAAATAGGCTACCTTTTATTGATTTTACATCCAAACGAACAATAGTATGTCTTGCTGAACAAGTAATCCGTCCTTATGAAGCAAAGATTAGGCACAAAGTTGTTTAGCATGTTACAGGCCCTTTAATGCCTGTCTGCATTTTTTTGGTCAAACTTACCGAGACGATGGGCACTTTTCCCATTTTTAATCCAATGCGGACAGCCTAGGAAGTTTTCCTCTCAATAACTTTTCCTGAGTCCAGCGGTTACTTTTCCTGACCAACTGCTGCCCAGGAAAATTTACCGGGCCCATAGGGTCAAACTGTGAAGGGACACTGCACATGCTCTTGGACGATCTCGGTAAAATGTTACTGTGTCAAAAAGTCCAAATGCGGACAGCAGTAAATGTAGCCAAAAATCTTGTATCAATAAGTGATTACTTATTCATACTTAATAATTGGGGCAAGCCGGACAGGGGCGTATCTTAAATGATCTCTGGGGTTTATCCCTCTGTAGGGCTTGCTAAGCTCACGTGATACCCAATCCCAATCAGTGAGGAACAACTGCACTACCGTGATTCGAGACCACCAGGCGGCTTCATAGCTCAATTGGTAGGGTGTCTGCACGGTAAGCAGAAGGTCCGCGGTTCAAATCCCGGTGGAGCCAAGTTGCTTCACTGCATGCATCTAGATTTCCCAAACTCATGGACATTTGTCCACATTTGTATCAAAAATAATCTTGTGTGAGGAGACACAAGGCACAAAATCTGTTGAAGTGCTTAAGCTCGTAAATCACAGTACATGTACATATGTACCTTCTTAATGTTGTCAAAGTCTATCCTAGTGCATCTAAGATTTGGATGGGACATGCTTACACAGGCTTATCCAGGCACCGTCGCTTTCCCCACACAGGAAACCAAGATATGTTGAGTCATCCATGTTTTTTACAAGACAACGAAAACAGCAGTACAATGAGGCCCTGAAAAGGCTGTGCAGCATACCCACATTGGACATTTTTAGAGGGTACCGGTACGGTAAAACTTGCCAAGTGGATGGGTACTCAAGGCTAGTGCCGTGGAAATTCCGGGAAACTTTGTTGGGAACTTATTGCAAATCTAGAGGGTAATTTTACCTGCCAGCCTTTGCTAAGGAAAAGTGTTAAGGTAATTTAAAGGCAGTATACATCATTGGTAATCTCGAAAATCAGAAATGTTCACAGATTTACGCCTAACTTACACAATATAAACATGATGACCGTAGAAAACTTCCCCTGAAATGGTTTTGTCTGAAGTGCTATAGTCTTTGAGAAATGAGTAAAACAATTAGTTTTCGTCTCATGAGACGAAAACTCAATTCGCCCCAAAACCATTTCGCCCAAGTGCCATTTCGCCCCAAACCACTTCGCCCGAGTGTTATTTCGCCCCAAGTTACTTTGTCCAAACACTACATCGCCCAAATGCCACTTCGCCCCAAAACCACTTCGTGCACAGGCCGTGGTTCAGGGCGAAATGGTTCAGGGCGAAGTGGTTTTGGGGCGAAATGACTGCAAACCCTTTTTTGACTGTTTTCTCAAAAGTTAGATGAAGTACGGAGCTGGTTTTTGTTCAGGTTGGTTTTAATCATGCATATCTTCAATCACACAGGGGGATAAAACTATTTGTAACAGCTAGTTTACCAATCATGTATACTATGTGAGAAATCGAGTGCTCATACATTGGATTTTGTCTCGGTAAAACTTCTAGGCTGACTTACATGCATGTGGCCATGATAGTTGATTTCATTTCACTGGGATATTATTGTACATGTACACATGTAATTTGTTTTTCTTCAAATGACTGTTTTCACCTATTCCTGTGACAAGGTGTGTCTGTCATGCAGATACAATTGTGTATTCATATACAAAATCACTCAAGCGGAATGCATACACGCTCAATAAAATATCTACATGTACCTACACCCCACAATATCCCTAACTTAAAGGGCCCCTTATTTAGGATTTTTATCAATGAAATCTATGCTTTAAAACCACTCTACTCGGTTAAAGTCATAAAAATCCTATTTGGAGCTTGCTTTGGGGGTTAAAACAAAGGTTTTTAGTTTTTATGCTAATGAAAATATGCATATTCATGACCAAGGTCACGATGTCACAAGAGGCAAACACAGGAAAATTACATTCAACTGTGCACAAAAGATTCCACTTTTTTCTCAATTTTCCTGAAACTTTTGTAATCCATGGCTGTTTGAGTTTGTTTTACATGCATGTTGCCTGCTGTAATGACAAAACTGGGGGTAGAAACTGCAGCAATTTGCCACAAGTCCAACTTGAAGTCTTATGTTTTTTCTTAACTTTTCCCTTCTGTCTTCCTTGTGTGATGCACTCAAAACAGCGCCCTCTGTCTGTGATTTATTGCAATGAAATCTTCAAAGTTGAAAAAGGCCACCTTTTATTGATTTTACATCCAAACGAACAATAGTATGTCTTGCTGAACAAGTAATCCGTCATTATATGAAGCAAAGCTTAGGCACAAAGTTGTTTAGCATGTCACAGGCCCTTTAAGTGATCCGTGAACATGTACATGTTTATACATATTTAACTGACAATTCCAGCGCCAGTTCCACGACAGAGCGTGATCCCATTCCGTCCCTCATGTGAAGGACGGAAATCAAGAGACAAATGCCTTTCCTTAATCAATACAACAAATGAAAACTAAAGTGAACGTGTATGTTTACCTGCTACTGATGTTAATACACACACCCAGTTTATCACATGTTGAAATTGACTTCACAGTTTTATGCAGAGGTTGTTTTTGTGCGTGAGGGACGGACCATAAATAAAATTGACAAAAAATACATTTTTTTATGTGCATTTTTGACTATTTCTTTAAAATGTGATGGCACAGTGTGCCCAGCCAAATTTATTCTGTTAATTTTTGTAATATGATTGTAAAATATGAACATTTCTTTACTGTTTGAGGTATTATTTTGATTAATTTAAGAAATTTTGAAATTTGTATCCAGTGTTAATTATTAGTTTTGGATCATGCTCACACAAAACAACCCACACCTATGACTTTTGTGGTGACTTTAGCAGTGACTTTTGCGGTTGCAAAGGTGAAATGAAGCCGAATCAAGATGTTGTGTAAACGCCACAGATGTTCAGTTTTGCGGTCCCAATAAAAATGCTGGGTCTGTATCCACCTTTGCCATTTCAAATGTAAACACACTGTTATTTTCTTAGACTGAGGCCTCAGCATGGTGGTCCTTAATGTTCCAAGGTTAATGTGGGTCATTTAGAAGCAATTAATAATTGATCAGTTTTGCTGCAGTATATGTTGTGTGGTTTTGGTGGTTGACTGGATTAAACAGACATAGTGTGACCTGTGTCTGCCCTCTGAACAAAAGGCCCCCAGTCTAGGATCAACAGGTGCTAACCATGTGATCTCAATGTTTAGGAGACATACACCTGCCTGCTGCCATTCTTGGAAAAAAGTGGGAGTGGCCAGGTGGGGTTGTGGTTGAGTAATTAGGGTTTTAGCCACTTAATGAGGATTATCTGGTGCCAATCTGGGCCTTGACACAGGACAAAAGGATTCTGTATTTAACATTAAAGGGCCCCTCATTTGGGATTTTTATCAATGAAATCTGTGCTATAAATCCAATATACTCAGTTACATTCATAACAGTCCCATTTGGAGCTTGTTTGGGGGGTTAAAACAAAGGTTTTTAGTTTTTATGCTGATCGAATATGCATATTCATGACCAAGGTCACGATGTCACAAGAGGCAAACACAGGAAAATCACATTCAACTGTGCACAAAAGATTTAACTTTTTTCTCAAACGTCCTAGAACTTTTGTAATCCATGGCTGTTTGAGTTTGTTGTACATGTTGCCTGCTGTAAGCCATGACAAAACTGGGGGTAGAAACTGCAGCAATTTGCCACAAGTCCAACTTGAAGTCTTATGTTTTTTCTTAACTTTTCCCTTCTGTCTTCCTTATGTGATGCACTCAAAACAGCGCCCTCTGTCTGTGATTTATTGCAGTGAAATCTTCAAAGTTGAAAAAGGCCACCTTTTATTGATTTTACATCCAAACGAACAATAGAATGTCTTGCTGAACAAGTAATCCGTCATTATGAAGCAAAGCTTAGGCACAAAGTTGTTTAGCATGTCACAGGCCCTTTAATGATGGATTATCTGGTGCCAATCTAGGCCTTGACACAGGACAAAATGATTCTGTATTGGACATTAAATAGGCCTTTTCTCACTAGAATAACAATTCCTCCCCCTCCTTCCCTGCCCCCAACTTGCCTGGAAGGGTAAATTATTTTGACACCACTGTGAGAGGAGACTATATAATAGGTTAGGGTTTAGGGTTAGGGGTCCGGGTTGGTTATTTTAAAGGAATTTAGGGTTTTGAATGCGATCGGTTTGATGCAACCAGCTTCGTAGTCTGGTTAGAAGAAAGCTCGACTTGCAATCATAATAGGTCCCTGGTTCGAATCTCAGTGTTGTTTGGGATTTTTTGAAATTTCTCAGTTTCTTCTTTTTCTCTAATAGTAATAGTGAGAGTAAGAGTTCTGACTATTTCCAAGATTGTCACTTGAGAAGTATCAGTCATTGGAAACTTATTCGGGTTGAAAAATTGGGGTGTACCCCTCGCTGCGGTGTAAAAAAAACCACGCTGCCGGGAAGTGCTAGAAGTTGCAGTGTGTGTGTACTGTTCAATGTGTGCATGTGTTGTGCATGGACCATGTACAAGGCTACTTGAATTTTGCTGGCTTTTCCTCCCGCTACGGCTGTGGAGCGGATGCGGCAGGATGCGGTAATGATTGATTGCTTATCTAACCGCAAACTGATCCCGAGCTCGGGATCAAACCCTCCGCCAACTCGAGACCAAAATCTCGTGGTCCGAACGTTACTGTTTTCAACATGGAGCGAATGTTTAAATGTACTGACGGTAAATTTCTGACCTTTTTTCTTTTTTCCTAGATGATAAACATGACCAAGCTAATCATCTAGAGTCACAAAGTAATGGAGAGAGATCAAGACAGGAGTCAGGATCATCGCAGGAGTCAGGATCAACAGAGGGCAGTAGACGGGATGGACCGCCGACCAGAAGCCGAGCACAACCAGGTGAGACTCGTCGTTTTAAATGATTCGTTGATTCAAATGATCGTTGATAATGTCATGTGAGCAGCCCACAACTCCACGGCTGCGTTCGGGCGTGCAGTTCTCGCTACTCCGGAGTAATGCGTGCGCATTGCACTCGGGTCACATTACGCGAACGGCCATCAGTCAAGATGGCCGTCTCTTGCCATGACTACACAAAACGCTGTTTCACTGCTCACAAGAAACTGAGGAAAATACAGACCGTAAGTCGTGAGAACCTTTGATGCCGTCTGAAACAAACCTTAGTGAGTTGTTGTGTTTTAGCTATCGAGTTGACACGGTGAGCAAATACACACAAATTCCCACTCATATTCCACCATCTTTGTACAAATCACATGACACTTGTAAGGAGTAAGAGCACACTCCCCATTTATCGGGGAGTAGCGAGAACATACTCTCATGCACTGACCCGAGTGTCCTTAATCTTGCCGTTCGCGCGTGCAGAAGTATACTCCTGTTAACACGAGTACACTCCCGAACGCAGCCCATGAGTCTCAGTGCCGTAGTCGAGGCTTTCTCTAGGCCATCACAAGGCCCTGCAAGTCCTCACAACTCCATGAGTCTCGGTGCCGTAGTCCAGGCTTTCACTAGGCCATCGCAAGGCCCTGCAATTCCCCCCAACTCCATCAGTCTCAGGCTGTAGTCAAGGCTTTCACTGGGCCATCACAAGGCACTGCAATTCCTCCCAACTCCATGGGTCTCAGTGCTGTAGTCAAGGCTTTTACTAGGCCATCACAAGGCCCTGCAATTCCTCCCAACTCCATGGGTCTCAGTGCTGTAGTCAAGGCTTTCACTAGGCCATCACAAGGCCCTGCAATTCCCCCCAACTCCATGGGTCTCAGTGCTGTAGTCAAGGCTTTCACTAGGCCATCACAAGGCCCTGCAATTCCCCCCAACTCCATGGGTCTCAGTGCTGTAGTCAAGGCTTTCACTAGGCCATCACAAGGCCCTGCAATTCCCCCCAACTCCATGGGTCTCAGTGCTGTAGTCAAGGCTTTCACTGGGCCATCACAAGGCACTGCAATTCCTCCCAACTCCATGGGTCTCAGTGCTGTAGTCAAGGCTTTCACTAGGCCATCACAAGGCCCTGCAAGTCCTCACAACTCCATGGGCCTCAGTGCCGTAGTCAAGGCGTTCACTGGGCCATCACAAGGCACTGCAATTCCTCCCAACTCCATGGGTCTCAGTGCTGTAGTCGAGGCTTTCACTAGGCCATCACAAGGCCCTGCAAGTCCTCACAACTCCATGGGCCTCAGTGCCGTAGTCAAGGCTTTCACTAGGCCATCACAAGGCACTGCAATTCCTCCCAACTCCATGGGTCTCAGTGCCGTAGTCAAGGCTTTCACAAGGCCATCACAAGGCCCTGCAAGTACTCACAACTCCATGGGCCTCAGTGCCGTAGTCAAGGCTTTCACTGGGCCATCACAAGGCACTGCAATTCCTCCCAACTCCATGGGCCTCAATGCCGTAGTCAAGGCTTTCACTAGGCCATCACAAGGCCCTGCAAGTCCTCACAACTCCATGGGTCTCAGTGCTGTAGTCAAGGCTTTCACTGGGCCATCACAAGGCACTGCAATTCCTCCCAACTCCATGGGCCTCAATGCCGTAGTCAAGGCTTTCACTAGGCCATCACAAGGCCCTGCAAGTCCTCACCACTCCATCAGTCTCAGGCTGTAGTCAAGGCTTTCACTAGGCCATCACAAGGCCCTGCAAGTCCTCACAACTCCATGGGTCTCAGTGCTGTAGTCAAGGCTTTCACTAGGCCATCACAAGGACCTCACAACTCCAAGTCCTCACAACTCCATGGGTCCCAAGCCCGCTGCACACGAGAGCTGAGCCAAAAATCATTCGTGGCCGATGGCGTAAGGAGATAGCTCTCGTGTGCGGGCAACTTTCGTAAGCATTTGGTCATTCGTGCCACTTGAGGCAAATATCTAACGTGTTTGATAATTTTGGCTACGCGTGCCAAAAGTCTCACCGTGTGCGCTGAAACGAAAGGTAAGTGCTTACGACTTCTAGACTGGCTTCACGGTTCACAACATTTAACCCACTGGTAAAACCACTCTTACACACGTCAAAATAATTGTACGGAGTGCCAACCAGTCTGTTTTTAATACATCATGTACAAAATGGCACCCTGCATGGCTGACGAGAAACTGTATTCATCTGCTTCCGAGGACAAGGACACCGCGCATGCGTTCTTTACCAACTACAAAAAGACTGGTTGGCACTCCGCACAATTATTTTGACGTGTGTTACCAGTGGGTTAAACGTTGTGAACCGTGAATCCAGTCTATGAGTCGTAAGCACTTGCCTTTCGTTTCAGCGCACACGGTGAGACTTTTGGCACGCGTGGCCAAAATTATCAAACACGTTAGATATTTGCCTTTTGTGGCACGAATGACCAAATGCTCACGAAAGTTGCCCGCACACGAGAGCTATCTTCTGACGCCATCGGCCACGAATGAATTATGGCTCAGTAGATACATGTAGCTCTCGTGTGTGGTGGGCTTCAGTGCTGTAGTCAAGGCTTTCACTAGGCCATCACAAGGCCCTGCAAGGTTTCAGTGATGTATTCAGGGCTTTCACTA
Source organism: Henricia sp. BOLD:AAB3569 (assembly GCA_037783545.1). Taxonomy (NCBI): domain Eukaryota; kingdom Metazoa; phylum Echinodermata; class Asteroidea; order Spinulosida; family Echinasteridae; genus Henricia; species Henricia sp. BOLD:AAB3569. The sequence goes on along the minus strand of JBBELK010000607.1, from coordinate 130,597 downwards.
GGCCACCACAAGGCCCTGCAAGTCCTCACAACTCCATGGACCCGTCTCAGTGTTGTAGTCGAGGTTTTCGTAAGGCTATCACTTTAATTTATACTTGTACTACTTATCTGTGGTAATTGTTGGTAATTTTTGTTTAATTTCTATAGTTTTAGACGCTTCAAAACTTAAAGAAAGAGAAAGCAAAAATACACAGTTTAGGCAGCAACAACTCACAGAACGACAGAAACGAATCGATAATCTGCGGAGTAAGGAAACCTCCCATAGATCTGAAATACTTGAAAGGAAGAAGAGGCAGGAAGAGGTAGAACAGGTATGCTGATTGGTTGGTGCTGGATGAAAGAGGCTGTTTCATTGGTTGATTATGGTTGTATAATCATTTAAAGAGAGTCTGATTGGTTAATTGGGTCTGTTCACGGAAAGGGGTCACCAATTTGTGACATGGGGATCGATTTCTAAGTTTGAGCACATACTGATATAAATCATCCAGTATTAATCTATGGATTTTAAAGATCACACAAAAATACTTTGGGAGATAACTTGTGTCATGGATTTTTTGTATGATTGAAAAATGTGAATCTTTGAGGTAAGTCATACAAAACAAATGTGACTCCTTTAGTAGAGAGTCTGAAAACAAGGTTTTAAACGTAACATGCAAGGACACCACGGTTACATTCATCACCACTTTTTTGGCCTTGTCTTATGTCGGCCTAACAGATGATTACGATAAAATTCAAAAGGCATGAATATCTTCAGAATACAGGCATTACAACACACTATATTTAATTGGCATAATGCTTATATTTATTGTACACCTATTTGAAGAAACCTTTGAGGTGGGCCATGTCACAAATTTGGGGGTCTTAGGCCCGCTTCAAACGTCGCGCTTACATGTATGCCGTGTCAAATTAAATTAAAATCGAATTTTTAAATTCGACACAGCACAAGCATGACGTTTGAAGCCATTTGGCTCGGCAAAACGAGTTCGACACGGCAGAAGATTTGAGCTCGACAGGGTCGGCCGTGCTAACTCTATTTAGTGCGGCACAAGCATGGCTTGGCTTCATACATGTACGTCGTGCTTCTGCCGTGTCGAATTTAATTCCAGTTCGAAGTTGGTCCGCAATTTTGTTCACAACTAGGAATGCGCATGCTCGCACCGCGTATGTGAGTAAAGAAATAACCAACAAACAAGTGCATCAAAATAATAAAATGGCGACGTACAATGGACAGAATGGAAAATGCACGTGTACAACGTCCATGACGTGCACAATACTCATACGCCATGTTGAATGTATTTAAGCTCGACTGGGAGTTTGCAATTAAGTTCGACGTTTAAAGCCACTGCCGTGCTTACGTCGTGCCAACGTCGTGCCAACGTCGTGCCAACGTCGTGCCAACGTCGTGCCAAGTTAAATTTAATTCGATACGGCATAAACGCGACGTTTGAAGCGGGCCTCAGAGTCCTGTCTTCAAAAATTCATTAAAAAAAAAATCTTCGATCAAAATCCCGCAATTTTGTTTGTAGTATATCTTCTAAGATAGGAATCTTATCTATATAAATTTTGTTCCACTAAATAGGGAGGATTAAGGAAATAGTGATTAACTGCATTGGTGACCCGTTTCCGTGAACAGACCCACTTATGAATATAAGGTTATTTACTGGTTAAAGTTGCACTCTCCGTGTTTGGGTGAAAGGATTTAAAAAAATTAATTAACACAAGCGAACAAATTTAGAAAGCTTACGTGTCTCTGTAACGAAAGATATAAAAAAACGAAGTCGAAAACTGGAGATAAAAGCCTTTTTCTTGAAACGGGATTTGATCTTGTACATGTGCGCATACGTTTATATGTACATAGTATGTGTACAATGTACACACATACGCGCACATGTACATTTATGTCATAACTCTGTCGAATAAAAGACAGGGCCTGTCTTTTATTATTTCTTGTTTTTAATCGATTGGCATTAATCTGTGACGGATTTTTACGTTCTTGGTACCAAATGAAAGCTCATAACTTTTTGTATTCTAGAAAAATAGCAATTTAACTTTTAAAAACAATTTTGATGCTCAAATCAGCCTAAAATCGGACAGTGCAACTTCAACTGTGCGAGAGTAAATTTCAAATCAGAAATCTATTGAAAGGCATCCTAAGTTATACTACGTGTCAAAAAAAAAAATCCACATTGCAACTGGAAGCAACTCAACTGATCAGTTGCTGTCGATGTGTGCGTAGCGTACTCATCGACAGCAACGGATCAGTTGCACAACTAGCGGCAACTGGGAGCAATCCAGCCATGTCTACATTTCCAGAGCGCCCACATCGACACGGCAACTCGGTAAAGCGTAAAATACATTGACCTTGCAACTAGAAGCAACTGTTGCTTGCAGTTGCTGTCGATGTGCGCGCACGTGATCAGATGCACGCGAGCAACTGGCAGCAACTAGTTGCAAGTACGCGTACATCGATGCAACTGACCGCAACTGGGTACAACTAGTTGCCAGAAAGTAGAACATGAGCAACTTGCGGCAAGTGGGATTTTTCAAGTTGCCAGTAGTTGCAAGTGCGCATACATTGACCATTTTAAGCAACTGATCAGTTGCTCCCAGTTGCCATGAGTTGCTTCCAGTTGCCAGAAACACCAGTTTTCACTAGTTGCTTCCAGTTGCAAGGTCGATGTACTCTAGGCTTAAAGTGTCTGAAAAAAATATGAAAGTGACAATTTTAAAGAATTTAGATTTACACATGTTGTAAGAAAGAAAAATGTCCAAACTGGTTGTAAGTTTTGTTGTTAGAATGCATAGTGCTTAAAAGCAACAAATCAATGTTATATTCTCAATGTTGCAGGCTCGTAAAGAAGCAATCGTCCGTCGCTCCCGCGAACGCTCCGAAAACGCCCACGAGAAGCGTCGCTCCTGGAGCGCGTTTGGATCTCGTGACTTCTCCTCCCCAGTCCCGAGCAACAGCCAACCGCGGACGCCGCGCGGTCGCAGCACGGACAGAATGACTGAACATCAGAGCTACGGGGGAGTGCTTCCCCTCGGCACCAGCAAGCGACTCTCGAGTTCGGTCTCGTCGCTCCACAGGCCCGTTCACCTGGTGCGACTCGGCCCCAACGAGGATGATTGGTTCGAGGTTCACATCCCGGAGCCGCTAAATCGTCGTGCATCAGCATCAGGCAACGACAAGAGTCTTGATTCTACTTCCTCACCCCCTAAGCCCACTAGCAGCAGTGCAACCCCTCGCCACCACCTCTCCTCACCCAACCTTGCATGTAAGCTATTAACCAGAGTTGTATATCAAGTCAGTCACAGACAACATTACATTACACGTCATAAGACACATCAGTTACACCAGATCATACGAATCGTGCATTTGGTAGCGATTTGGCCAACATACGGTACCACCAATCGTCAATGTTTGCTACGATCTCCATTTGCAGTCACATACTGCGATTGCTCTTAAAAAGACTGGTTGTACCGGTATAGGTCATACTATGATTGGTGGTACGCGTGGTCGTGTGATCACTAACAATAGACTGATCCAGTAAGCTCCGCCCATTTTGGAATTGACCAATCACAGCCTCAGGTTGAGGTAACCATAAAGTTGATCTCCATTTTGGTGACCCGAGTCCTCAATTTTGTGCACAGAGATACGGCAAACTGCAGCACGAGTGACGCAAAAACACAATAAACATCCAATACTTTTTTTGTGTAAATCGAAAAAACTCACCAAAATTAGCTTGTCGTTTTGCCATATTGATTGCTTTCTGATGACGTCACGCCTTCCATCCACCATTTTGGGTGTCATTTTTCATGACCCACGTGGCTCGAGTGATTACTGGCAAAATAAGCAAGAAAGCGCATTGGTTGCACTTACCTCTGTTGCTTAACCTTGCTTTATGTTGTTGCGCCATGGCTGTTGTATCGATAAAGATAAAAATGCATTTTTTCAGGCTAAAATCGTGATCAAGTAAAAGCACTTTTGTTTTTACAACTTTACAAGCGGAGTGCATGCTTAATCATTTGAACGTATCGCAATGCGCGCGCACGTGTGGCATCTTCAAATGAAAGTACGCTGGTGAGTATTTTGTACGCGTGTCCATGTGCGTCTAGTGACCGTTGACCACCAAACATTCCCGGATGTTCTACATCACGGAAAGCAATCAATTTTGCATTCACTTTCCTACACCGCGTTCTAGAGAGTGCGTCGTTGAGTTGTTTTTGTTCGATAAAGCTAGCGTGTTGTACGCACACACACACATGACCGGATACTTGTCACAGTGCACATTTTGCTTTCCAGCGTGCAGTTTCCGTGTGCGTGTTCCATACGCGCTGACCAGGGCGCGGGCGCGGCCTGAAAGCAGTACACAAGTAAACAAAATGTTATGTTGCCACGCTACTTCAATGCATACGTGTCTCGCATGTGTGCCATATTGCTAGGCAATTGCTAAATGGGCGGAGCTTACTGGATCGGTCTATTGATTGCTTTCCGTGACGTAGAACATCTAGGAATGTTTGGTGGTCAACGGTCACACGCGTACACCCGCGCGCCAATAGATGCACATGAACACGCGTAAAAAATACTCACCAGCGTATCTTTATTCGAAGATGCCGCACGCGCGCCCTGCGATACGTTCAAAATATTGCGCATGCACTCGGCTTGTAAACATGAAAGTGCTTCTACTTGATCGCGATTTTTAGCCTGAAGACATACGTTTTTATCTTTATCAATACAACAGCCATGATGCAACAACATAAAGCAAGGTTAAGCAACGGAGGTAAGTGCAACCAATTCGCTTTTCTTGCTCTTATTGCCGGTTATCGGTCGAGCCATGTGCGTCATGAAAAATGACAACCAAAATGGTGGATGGAAGGCGTGACGTCACCGGAAAGCAATCAATTGGAGAGGATCAATCAGTCGTAGGTAATCGCGTGAATAGTGATGGCGATCAGCGACAGATTGTACGATCAATCATGGCAACCTGCGACCGCTCACACTATAGGTGGCACTACCAATTGTCAGATGGCACTACCAGTTGCATGACCCGTCGTGCGATTGCTTGACCCACGATCATGCATGAGTGGTAGTGCGATCGTGCACAACTGGTGGTACAGCCATGTAAGACCTGTCTGCGATTTGAAATCGCAGGTCAGAAGTTTTGAACATGACCATCGACCTTGCTGCGACTGATTTTGCTCTGGTGATCGCCCAAGACCTCTGCGACCAGTCGCGCACTCTTTCTGCAATTTTGCCGCGATTCCAACATATTTCGCTCACAGCAAGGTCGTAACTGGGGGCCAATTTCATAAAGCTGTTAAGCAGAAATTTTTGCTTAATGAAAAATTTGTTTGCTTTATAAAAATGGGTCTATAGTCAAAATTGCATGTCAATTTGTGTTTTTCACAAGAATATCTGCTGTTCTTGCTAAGAACACAAGTTGATATAAAATGTTTACTATTAAAGGCCCAGTGTATCATTTGCAATGACCCCAAAAAGTAATCGACTAGTTTACAGGGATAAAGTTCTGAAAGTAAAGATTGAATTAATAGCAACTACCCAATTAAAGGTTTCCGCTCAAAATGATATAATTTTACCAGAAAATAATCCGTAAAGATGAAATTATTTAGATCGTTTGCAAACGATTTACTGATTTTTGGTTTGCATCTACGCATTCCAAAATGCATGGGCGCTGTGTACTGCGTGTGCGTGTGCATGTTCCAACGCGATGCATTTTTATGGATCGCGCGCACACGCAGTATATGACGTGCGCCACAGAGTGCATGACACAAGCCACATAGTACATGACGCAAGCCACATAGTACCCGATCAACTGAGAACGAATATTTGAAACACCCTGCCAAGACCAGGAAAACGAATATGGATTTTAATTTGACAAAGCTGAAATTTCTTCGGATGAGTTTGTTGATGTCTTTCTTTTGATTTCTAATGGTTTTTTTCGCAGAATCGCTCAAAAACAGATCATTTACAGGGCCTTTAACCCATTTTTATAAAGCAAACAAATTTTTGATTAAGCAAATTTTTTGCTAAACAGCTTTATGAAATTGGTCGCAGGTCCGGTGTGACTGGGGCTTTCGTCACAATTACTACCCAAAGTTTCATCATTGGCTACTAGTTTTGGGAGAAACCAAAGATCTCAAAATGCGATCATTCGCACTATTAAAATCCAACTACATGTACACTGTATTTGACAATAGTGCAAAACTTATTTTGCACAAGCGCTAAAGCACCAATTAAATGAACAAAACTGCATTGTTCGCTGTGTCATTTATAGCAAGTCTGCCTGCAAAAAAGTAAACAATGCCGGTCTGACAAACACAAAAGAAGTTTGGCACATTTGTTTTGATAGATAATAAAGTGGGCAAACTGGCTGAAATAAATGCGTCTTATTTGCTTGGATCCATTCATCTTCCATAAAACTGCCTTCATATGTTTTTTTCATAATTGCTTTTTCAATTGAAAAACCTAAAACCCGTCATAAACTAAAACTAGTGACTGTCCATGACTTGATTACAACTCTGCTATTAACCGTTTTGATAAACTTCTAACTTTGAGTCCCGTGTGCTTAATCCTCTACTGCAGGTGAAGATTTTCAAACTTGCATGTAAATAGTCTTTTTACCTGGGTGTGCTTAGTAAAAGCTCCGAAAACCTATAACAAAAAAAGGCTATGCAGAATTCCTCAGTCCATGCACAATCCCAATCTAATCTAGCAAATCCCATGACAAAATGGCTGTAGGCAGATTTTACAGCAAACATTTCCATCACATACATGTACATGTATAGGCCTATTACTAAGGCCAGGGTAACACGAATTACGATATCCCAATTTATTGTACATGTAGTATTATGCACCTATCAATTGTTTCCCACCCCCCCCCCCCCCCCACCCCCACCCCCCCCCCCCCCCCCCCCCCCGTGCCGCCCCACCCCCTAGGTGGGGGTTTGGTCACATTTTTCATGCCCCAGCAGGGCTCAAAATACCCACTGGACCGGTTGACTGAGGCCAATAATTTAAGCCGCGGTCTAGTGCTTTCTCTACCGTACTAGACCAGTGGTCCAGTGCATTTTTAAACTAACGAACAGTAAATCCACGTTCCTTGCGTTCCTTGTGGCTTTGGTCTTGTAAAAATAGCGTCGGTCTAGTAAATGATTTAAGCTACTAACCCTGTGGTCTAGCAGATTTTTTCATGAAATTCGAGCCCTGCCCAGGGTGGGGCATTTGACCCTTTTAAATAAAATGTTTTGTGCACTTGTATATAAGACGCGCATGTTTTGCACCCGAGGGTGGGGATTTTGGTCACCTAAATGTTGCCCCAGGGGTGGGGATTTTGTCACGCAAAAAGTGACAATCCCCACCTCTTAGGTGGGGTAGGCCGAGGGGTGCGGGGGGAGGGGGGGAAACAATTGATAGGTGCATTACTATTAGTACAATTACGAGATTGTGCGTGTGACCCAAAATCTATCATGTTTGGTCAACGAGGAGAATTCTCATCATTCGATTGTAATCCGATTGTAATCATATTACAATAAATTTGCAAAAAACCAGTGTGACCCCATCACCTCTCGCCCGTGCGTGCGCACTTTCTGCTTCACCGCTTTTGCTGCTTCACCGCACGCGCCTAGCTTACTTTTCACAGGGCGCTAGGCACGCGCACGGCACATTACAGTTAGCAAGCACGCACACGCAACATGGGGAAAGCCCACCGCAAGGGACTATGGGATGAATTACAATACGATTACGAGATTGAGTTGCTCGTTTGACCCCACTTTATTGGGAAATATTACAATCGTATCATAATCGAGTAATTACAAAAATGTTCTCGTGTGACCCCGGCCTTATTCAAACAACACAAATATTGCCAATGGTTCTAAAACAGAAATACAAAATATTAGACATGAACAATATTTTCCTGTGTGCACATCAACCTGAATTTTTGCGACAATATTTTTCAGACACATTTTTCATAAATTATTCATGTTTAGATTCAGGTCTTCAAATGTCATACACTTCAGGGTAAATATTAAACTAATGAAAAGACATCGCTTTATTTATATGCCACATTGCACGGACAAATTTTCAGTAACTTAAGGGGTCTTGAAAGCTACATAATACATATGTCATGTGTATGTGGGTCCCTGGGGCAGATGAGCGATATCCGTTGAATGAGCAAAACATGCATGGTTCCTGAATATGTAGGGACTTGACATTATAAACACAAAAGAGGCCAACTCGGGAGGGAATTTTTTTATAATTTTTTTACAAAATACATTTTGTTTTTTTCACTCGTTTATTGCAATGTGGGTTTTCCATTAATAGCAGCCAATATGTATCAAATATTAACAGGGGAAATCATTAATAATACAAAGTACAATGTATACGGTAAAATTATCAGTTCCCACTAAGGATGGGAATATACGGTTAATTCAGAAACCGGTTTGCAATTCTATGTCGGTTAACCGTTCGGCCGACACTATAAATTGTTGCTAGTGTCTATGCATGTGCAATGTACACAATAATCCTATGCCCCAACATTTTACGACGACCCCCATATAAATTTATTTCAATTTCAAGAAGTCATTACAAATAACCCTCTGAAAACTATTGTAAATTCTTTATAATTGGATTTCGTTAAACGTTCGGCAAAACTGGTTTTTCATTTTTTTTCGGTTAAACGTCTCATCTCTAGTTCACACACAAATTTATCATTTTTTTCTCTCCAAATGTGTAATTTATTTTTAATTCTGTGTGTGACCGATTTCTTTTCTTTTTAAGTTTTTGCAAATACCTCGATTCTGTTGCATTTTTTTCAAAGCCAAAAAAAGAAGCAGTTTTTGGAAACTCAATCTGGAAGTATGTCTGGAGGGGTTTCTGTAAATTTCAGGCGAAATCTTAGAGAAAATACTTTGACGCCATAGTAAATGGGTCTTTCCACAGTAAAGGGGGCATTTTGGCAACACAGACCCTATTTACAAGGAAATACCTTTGGCTGGTCTCAAAATAAAAGAAATAAGTTTCAGTTGTTCTGAAGAGATAACTTAGGCCCCAAAAGGGTTACAAATAGTGTGACAACATGCCTTTCTAAAAACCCTGTGTACAAATTTCAAATACCGGGACGGACACTTGTGTTAAATTTAAGGCCGTCCCGGTTACGAGTGTATATTGGAAATTTGTACACAGGGTTTTTAGAAAGGCATGCTGTCACACTATTTGTAACCCTTTTTTGGCCTAAGTTATCTCTTCAGAACAACTAAAACTTCTTTCTTTTATTTTGATACCAGACAAAGGTATTTTCTGGAAAATATAGTCTGTGTTGCCAAAATGTCCCCTTTACCGTGGAAAGACTTAAATAAACTTAACCCAGTAACACAGCAGATATTTAAGAAGTATCAAAAATATTAATTACAGTAAAAACAATTCATGTCAAAAGCACTGTAACATTAACCCAAGTCTAAAAAATCTGCAGTCAACGTTCAAGACGGATTACATGATTGGAAAACTTTTAAAAACAGCATTACATAACCACAGAATAATGTTGATAAACTGCCTTGTAGAAATTTCAGTCACATAGGTGCAGTAATACTTTAGAAAACCTGAAAAAACCATGCATAGTTTTTGTGTGGAATGAATAATAAACGAAATGTCTGCAGACAATTTTTTCTTTAAAAACAAATCACCTTCAGTTGGCAATTTCTCCCAAATCATTTTACACGGAAACAAAATCATGTGGTGTTTGTTATCATTGCTATCAACACTTTTAGTCGGGTTTTCTTGTCAACTCATGAAGTAAAATTTTGGATAACTGCAAATGTTGTATTGGGGTTTTAACATGTTAGATAACGGAAAGATTACCATGCACGGAAACCCTCTGAGACCCTATGTGCTAAACCTATGGGGCAACCCTTAAAAATTCCTGTTTTTCCTCAGTAAATTCATGACACTTTTCCCTCCTAATTTTGCATTTTTATAACCAAAACTAACATTCTTACGTGGTTTATATGTTATAACAAGGAAAATCCTAGCCTAATGGTAATGTACCCTAGAAAACTTAATGACCTATCGAACATATTTAGTACTTCCTATTAAAAACAATTCATGTGGAGACTCGAGAGCACTGATATGTTCACCCAAGTTCCCTGCATTCGACGTTAACATGTTAGAAACTTAATGACGTAAATTGAAACTACCCCTAAGCTACACAATTACCGAACAATCGGCAGGCCTGACCTTTCTAAACTCCATCCCAAACTATGCCAGCCATCTCGGCTCAATTGATCAAGAAATAGTCAAGTTACCTTTGAGCACCTGAATTTTATTTATAGCAGTGCTAAGTTACAGAGATTCATTTTTGTTTCAGAGAGTATGGTCCCTACATTATATGTGGCTTTTTATTTTCTTAGTTGTTGCCTTACCGCGTAAAATTTCCTACATGGTATGGTAGTTTAAAGGCACAGGCTCGTCAGCAATGCGCGCGCGCCAAATTCGTGCCACGAAATACGCACCTCCATAGCAAAGGCATAGAGCTGTGTATTTCGTGGCACGAATTTAGCGCGCGCGCATTGCTGACAAGCCTGTGCCTTAAACTCTTGAAAATTGCATATGAAGTTTGGCTGGATAAAATACAGATTTTTAAAAAGAACTTTTAGGTACTTCCCTCTCTATTAAAGTCAGTGTCGTTGCTTAATTATGCAGAATATTGCCAGCCTACATGTACATGATGTACATGTAGCAAAGTTTTTCCTAAAAGTAGCGCATCGAAGCTTAATTTTCAAACCAAATCCATACCTGCTAACTAGTTCAATTTCATCGTATTTGTTACGATTTTTAAGTGTTGAAAATCTTAACAATTGGAACGGTCGAGTTTACCTGACTCCCTGCGCGCGCCGCATGTGTTGTGTACTTGACAACGGGTGCAGTACAAGGTCAACTTGACCGTTGTACCAACTCGACCGTTGCAAGTTTCACTACAGTCCTGATTTTTTTTACTGGGCAATGTTAGCAGGTACCATGCAAATCTCTTTTGACCATTTGAAAAAAACAAAATCACTTTTAATTTGCCTCTAAATACGCTTCATGTAAGTTACAAAACAAATTTGCAGTTTGGCGCTGGGACTCGAGAGAGCATGAGTCTGGTCACAACAGATTTTGGTGTAAATACCCTATGCGCTCGCCACTAATTCTTCAGAATAATATGACATGATAATGCCCCAGAAAGTGTAAATTTGGTTAGGAAACATGATCTTAGAAAATATCAAGTTTTTCTTTGAAAACACTTTTTTATGTCAATGCTCCATAGACTTAGTGCATGGAGTCTTATCTGGTTTTCTCCAGATTTTTCAAACACTTTACGTCATTTCAACTGTCGCGCGTAGCGTGCCGAATACTGGTATTTTGTTTTTGAGTAAAAACAGCCAAGATAACGCTAAAAAACAGTTAAAGCTGGCGCTGCAGTAGTAACACATAGAATTTGTCAGTTTTTTTCTGTTAATTAACACTAAAAAAGAGGAAAAATATTCCATGCCGTAATTTCAGAAACACATATTAATTGAAACACATATTAGGTTTTCAGCATTCAAACATCTCACAGGGCAGCTGGAAAATGAAGAATTTTTATTTATTATAGGTGTTTCCGTGTTCTCGTCATTTATAGAGCATCTCCAGTCAAATAGTTACCTATTAACTTTCCCCCAAACTAATACATTATTTAATGTTGCCATATATGATATTCAATAACATGATATTTGATAAATACACTAACCTTTTAACCTCCTTATACAAACATCATTGTTTTAAGTCTAAAACAGTTAAAGTGCAGCAATAGCATAAATTTATTTCAAGTTAAAATTGACCCGTGCATAGATAACATACCGTACCTTTAGAGCACAATAAATTAAGTTTTTTTCATTGCACACAAATCCACTAAGCAAGGTTCTCAGGGCGCTCACATCGTTACCCCTGATCACAAGGCTCAACTATCATTCCATTATACCTTCTCAGCATGTAGCCCCAGCTGCCGGTTAAGCCTCTGTCACATACGTCGCATGACGGGGTTACGACGGGGTCCATGACAGAAAATAGAGCAAAATCTTGCGATAGTCGTGAAACTGTCCTACGATATTTGAGTGTCCTGTGACGAATAATAGCATTGTAGAGGACTTTTGTGGGGTTTTTTCAGTCTGGACCAAAATCAGAATGTTGTCGTGGGATTTTTTTCGCTCGTGGCCATGTCGTAGCATAATCGTACAACTGTCCTAAGACATGCGTACAATTATTGTACGATTTTAGGGTCTTCCAATCGTAAGATATTCGTACGCATGTCGCAGGACAGTCCTACGATTGATGTACGATGGTCCCACGATGCTCGTACGATGGTTGTTTTGTCTTGCGACAATCGCACGACGAAAAAACATCGTACGACAAACATAGGACAGTCGCAGGACAATCACAGGACATTTGTACGATTTACCCACGATAAAGTGCCTATTTTTCCCCACGACGCACGCACTACATGACTTTCCTTTGTGACTGTGGCTAAGATTGGTGCCTAAGATGCTGTAAGAGGCCACCCCAACATCGTGGCCCAAGAATTTTATCCTGCGACGTTATGTGACAGCGGCCTTAGGCACACATGAGCTAATCAAACCCCCAACGCCTTCACTACCTGACTACTCTCGCAGGTACCCATTTTAATACTCCTGGGTGGAGAGAGGCAATTTATGGCAAAGTGCCTTGCCCAAGAGCACATGCACCATTAAAAATCAATCTATAATTAAACAGTTCTTGAGTACAATGTACCAGACAGCTCGGCCACAGTACAATATTCATGGATAAAAATTAAGACAGTATTTAAAACCCAATATAAAAACAAATTTTTTTCCCAATTACTTTGTCCATAAATAAGTGACCTCGGATTTCTTTCAGAAATTGGTCTAAATGTGATATGGTTTAAAATTAAAAAGCCAATTGTTCAATTTTTCTTTAAATTTTGTCATTAAGTTGGCTTTTGCTTTGGCATGCTTCATGTGATCTAGCGAGCTTGGCGGACATTGCTTATGCAAAAATCCTTTTAACATTTTCTTCACCATTATTATTTAGATTAGGTCAGGGAAAAAATTTGAACAACTGGAACAGTACAACAAAAAAACCAAAAATATTTTTTTAAAAACCCAGTAAAATTTGAGCTTTTTTTCTTCGAATGTCCTTTGCTTGTTACCAACACGATTTAAACTATGACAAAATTTACTTACCAACACGATTTAAACTATGACAAAATTTACTTAAAAGTCTACTTAAAAAAAAAAAAACGAATAATTTGAATTATTTTTATTTGAACATAAAGCAAACAATGTAAGGAGGCGATTCCGAGGTAAGTTGTGGTGATGGGATGTACAGCATTTTAGATCAGTGATTTTGATTGTGGTTTTTAACGTGTGTCCTAGATTAGATAATGTTTGGTTTAATAGCCTAATAGTTGTACTACGTGTCAAAAAAGGGTCTTTCTTTTGATTATAAATATTAAACTTTGTCATCCTAAGTAACTTTCAGCCTGTTACACTTGATCCCGACCTCGGGTTCGAACACTGAGCTCCGGATCACAAACTGAGTGTAAACGCTCTCGGGACCAAATTGGCCCCAGTTCAGACCCCGAGATTTTGGTCTCGCGTCGGCGGAGGCTCGAACCACGAGATTTTGGTCTCGCCTCGGCGGAAGCTCGAACCACAAGATTTTGGTCTCACGTCGGCGGAAGCTCGAACCCCGATATTTTGGTCTCGCGTCGGCGGAAGCTCGAACCCCGATATTTTGGTCTCGCGTCGGCAGAGGCTCGAACCCCGATATTTTGGTCTCGCGTCGGCGGAGGCTCGAACCACAAGATTTTGGTCTCGCGTCGGCGGAAGCTCGAACCCCGATATTTAGGTCTCGCGTCGGCGGAGGCTCGAACCACAAGATTTTGGTCTCGCGTCGGCGGAAGCTCGAACCCTGAGCTCGGAATCAGTCTGCGCTTAGTTAAGCAATTAATATTTCATTTCTTTACCGCATCCGCTCCACAGCCATTGCAGAGGGAAAAGCCCGCAAAATCCAAGTGGCCTTGCACACTGTACATGCACACATACACCGTGTTTACACTCGAACCGGCAAAGGTGGATACAGATCCAGCATTTTTATTGCGATCACAAAACTGAACATTTGCCGCGTTTACACTACACCCCAAATCGCTTCAACTCGCTTCAGAAACTGCAAAAGTCACCACTAAATGTAACTGCAGCGCATGCGTGAGCTGTTAGGTGTTGCTGCACTAGTGCCAGATTGGTCAATTAAATCTACTACACGGCGGGCACCGCCCCAAGGACGGTATTCGGGTGGCATTTACACTACAAGCGACCTTGACGATTGCAGGGTTCAACCCCGCAATTGCGGGGTTCAACCCTACCCCAAAGGTGACTTGAAAAAGGCGAATCAGACCCGGTTCTGATCAGCCTTTTTCAATTCACCTTTTGCGTTTACACTTAGTGCCTACCCGGCTTCAACTCCCCTTTTTGGAAATTGTGGAGTTCGATTCGGCAAAGGCGAATCGAGTGTAAACGGGCTGATAGTTCTGTACATGCACACATAGAGCATGACCTTTGACTGCAATGTCTGGCGCAGCGCTCGAGATCAACTACAGAATGTAAACGCAGCACCTCGAATCGCGGTTAACACTGACGCATTCTTATCAGGGGATCAATCTTGATCCCAAACAAGGGACCAGTGTAAACACGGTATTCGTCATTTCAACCAAAAAATTAGAGCATGTAAACAAGGCCTGACAAATTGTATTGAGACACTTTCAACTTGGCCTCCTTCAATGTTGATACATTGCTGGAGACGGTGGCAGAAAGTGCGTGTTGCAGCCAAAAGCTTCTGAAAAAAATCCTGATCATGTCGTTGTACATCTCAAGAGGTTCAAAGGGACCTCTGACATAAGTGGTGTTCCCATTGGACTATTTTTGGTTGTGCGGGAGAGTAACAAAATTGAGTCCAATGGAGACGCACGGAGAATTAGCGTCCCTGTAAAGTTACCGCGACCACGATGTAAAACTTACAGGGCGAGAGAGGCGGTGGAAACTTTCCGCTCAGCCCTGCTCAGCCGCGGGAGTTTTACAGTGCCCTCGAAAAGTCCAATTGGAAC
This sequence comes from Henricia sp. BOLD:AAB3569, assembly GCA_037783545.1. Lineage (NCBI taxonomy): Eukaryota > Metazoa > Echinodermata > Asteroidea > Spinulosida > Echinasteridae > Henricia > Henricia sp. BOLD:AAB3569. The sequence goes on along the minus strand of JBBELK010000607.1, from coordinate 115,410 downwards.
AGTTTCGCCCTGTAAAATGAACACGACCCTGCAGTAAACTATGGGCCTACACGGCAAAAGTTTACTGCAAGGTCGCGGTAGCTTTCCGCATGGGCACTGAAAACAATTGCAAATGGGAACGCATGGGAAGATTACACGAAGGAGTGTTACCGAAGGTCGCGGTAACTTTCCGCGAGACAGTGGAAAAGAAAGTCCAATGGAACATGCCTATAGACATTAGAAGACGCCAGTCGAAGGTGGCCAATTTTGAAATTGAGTTTTGTTTTCGTATGGCTATTAAATCTCACCCTCTCGTCCAAAACTGATTAAACTCACTCAATAAAATTTGTCAGGCCTTGTTTACATGATGTGGAATTTTGGTTTAAATCCGTTGGCAAATGACAAAGCTATTTAGGATCAAAAGTAAGACCTTTTTTAATTTTTTTTGTTGACACGTAGTATGTCTTCAATTTGTGAAATGTGAAACTGTTTCTATCTGTGGGTCTACATGTATACAAACTTCAAGAGCCAATATTTAAGAAAAGAAACTTTAATGGGAATATTTCAAGGAACAAGGAGCAATTTCGTTTTAATTCATAAAAATGATTGCATTAGAATCTGCAGGGATTTTGAAAATATTGAAATTAGTTTATTCACTTAGTATCAGCAAAAAGTCCATTTTGCTGTTTTTATATGCACCCTTTTCTACGTTTTTTTTCAGTATTTCCTTTCTTTCTTGCATGCTTTTGGCCGTTTTCCTGGCTTTTTCTCTCATCTGTGATGGGTGTGGATTTCTTTAACATTCCTTTGTTTTAATTTCCCTTTGATTTTTATTTTCTGTTATTGTTAAATTGAGCTTTTTTGTTTATACATTTTCTGAAGAAATGACACAGCAGATTAACTTAAAATATTTTTCAAAACGCCACAAAATTTCAAAATACAACACATACACCATTATGTACGGTTTGTAAAATGAATTACAAATTATACCAACTGCAGTGAAATTACTTAAAGGCCTGTTGATCTGTTTTTGAGCGATTCTGCGAATAAAACCATTATAAATCAAAAGAAAGACATCGACAAACTCATCCGAAGAAATTTCAGCTTTGTCAAATGTACCACGTTTAAAAAAAAACATGAAAATCCATATGCGTTTTCCTGGTCTTGGCGGGGTGTTTCAAATATTCGTTCTCAGTTGATCGGGAGCTATGTGGCTTGCGTCATGCACTCTGTGGCGCACATCATATACTGCGTGTGCACGTGATCCATAAAAATGCATCGCGTTGGAACACGCACACGCAGTACATACACAGCGCCCATGCATTTTGGACCGCGTAGATATGAACCAAAAATAAGTAAATTGTTTGCAAACGATCTAAATAACTTACGGATTATTTGGCAACAGCGCCAGGAGCACCCCCGTGGGGCGGACATGTGCGCTATATAAGTATCTACCATTATTATTATTATTATTTTCTGGTAAAATTATATCATTTTGAGCGAAAACCTTTCATTGGGTAGTTGCTATTAATTTAATCTTTATTTTCAGAAATTTTTCCCTGTAAACTTGTCGATTAATTTTTGGGGTCATTGCAAATGATACACTGGGCCTTTAAAGGGCCCCTGAAATGCTAAATAACTTTTTAGAGATAAATTTAGAAACACGAGCAAAATTGGTTGGCATGGATTTGCCCCACTGCATTGTTGGAAAAAGAGTGGCAAGCACGAGATTGTTTTGGTGCTCCTGTGGGATGCCCAGATAGCTCAGTTGGTAGAGCAGTTCGCCGTGTATGCCAAGGACCTGGGTTCGAATCCCATTCGGGGCATGGCAATTTTCTCGTGTTGTTAAATTCATCTCCAATTGTCAATCCCATCATATACCCTCAAAATAACTTTTTGCACAGTTCTTGCTGCATATGAAAGATTACTTGTTTAGAAAAACAAAACTACATGTACTGTTCATTTTGATGCCCCACGAATAAAAGGTGGAATTTTTCAACTTTAAAAATTTCTTTACAAAAACTCACAGAACCGAGGGCGCTGTTTGGGGCATGTTACTTCAGGAACGCACAGCAGAAAAGCAAAGAAAAAACATAAGACTTCAAACCGGAATTGTAGAAAATTGCTGCAGTTTCCAGCCTTACTTTTCACATGGCTTACAACAGGCAACATGTAAAACAAACCCAAACAATCAGGGGTTACAAAAGTTTCAGCAAATTGGAGAAAATACTGACATTTTGTCCACAGTTGAATGAGATTTTCCTGTGTTTTCCTAATGTGACATCACACCCTTTCTCATGAATATGTAAATTTCATTAGCATAATTTAAAATTAAAAACCTTGATTTTAACCCCTACATGTAAAACAACTTCAAGTAGGGTTTTTATGACTGTAAATGAATGGAGTAGTTGCATAGCACAGATGTCCATTGTTAAAAAATACCATTTTCAGGCCCTTTAATAAAAGGCCCTCAATTCAGTTAATTATTAAAACCCTATTTGTTTTAATGGAAGTTGTTTGGGAGTTAAAATCAAGGTTTTTGATTTTTATGCTAATATAAATATATACATGTATCAGGGGTCGAAATTAACTTGAATTTTATGGTATCCCACAGGACTTAGTCACATCAACATTTCACTCGTCTCCCATCATTTATTAGTATTATTATCACTTATTCATACTTTTTAAAAGTTGCATTCAACGCTTCAATAGAATTTGCCTATTAATAGCGCTTTGAACTTTTCAAGGATCACCACAGCTAAAAAAAAAAAGCAAAAACAAAATCTTGTTTGTTCACTTTTTGGGGAGTCCTAATCCTTGAAAAGGCACAGCTGGAAAGTTACTAAGAATAAAAAGTGTGAAAAGGCAGTTGGGTTAACAATACTCTGGCCTGACTTGCAAAGGTGCACCCAATGAAGCAAGGGTTGAGAGTTTCCTGGACATGGGAACAATAGAAGGAGAACTGTTTAAACATGGACAATGAAGAGCAAGGTTAACAATGCAGTGGGGAGGTCATGGTGGGTATTGCCTGTCAAAAGCTTGTGGGAATTAGTTCAGTTGTTTGATTGTAGCTTTGGAGGGAGGATGCAGATTGCATAGCTTGCATAAGGATTATTTTGTTGGGCTGTTTTGCTAGGGAAGGAGAGTTGAGTTGCAGATTCTACTATTTTGGATTACATTTTGCAACTGGAAGTTGTTGGACTTCGATGTTAGTTGTTTTAATTTGACATTGCTGATGTGTGGTGGCAAAATTTGCAGTGCTGCTAAGAAAATGGTTTGCAGTTTTTGGAGATTGGCGTGTATGGATCATCAGATAATAGAACTACTACAGTGTGATATTAGTTGCCATGGGTCGAATCATTCACTGGTAATCTGGAACGTCCATTGCTGAAGCACAGGGAAACAGTTCACTGGTTTTAGTGTAGACCCAGTAACCTTGGCAACACACAAGTGAAATTTTCACGTATGCAGCAACAGAATTGAAATGCAGCCGAGAACAGTATTTTTCGTTGATGTCGTCTTGTAATTCTTTTCGTCGATGCTTGCGATTGTTGCTACAACTTTAGAAGAAACTTTCGTAAAAATGACCACGTTGTGTTCGGAAGATTTGAGAACTAGTGGATAGTTATATACGAGAGATATCGTGTTGGGGAATTTTATTTGGACGAGGATACATGTCCCAGTTTCAGTGTGTCACGCAACAGTCAGGTGACCTACCAAAATGGCTGCCAAGGTCAGCCATATTCCACGCTCAAAGCAGAAAGGTTGTTGATTTGTTTGTTTGGTATTTTTGTCGGTAGGAATTTAGTACTCGGACATCACTAATTTGGCCTTAAAATGATGGTATTTTTTTCGTATACATTGAACAAAGATTTTATAGAAATTATCTCCTGGAATCAACAGATCATCAAATTCTAAGATATACTTCCCACTTGCACTTCTGTCGCAAATGTTGCATTTCTGAGATAAATAAATGATAAAATTACTGCATGAAGTAATGCACAAAATGACGTGGCGAGCGGTCTGTGCGTAAGCACGACAACAGAGGGCGCTGCCCGCGCGCGTGAATGGTTATCTTGTGCACTAACTGAAGGCAATTTTTAAAGAAGAAAACGTGATTTTTCTACAGAAAAGCAACATTTGCGACGAAAGTGCAAGTGGGAAGTATATCTTAAAATTACATTATGTGTCGATTCTAGGAGGTAATTTCCTTAAAATCTCTGTTCAATGTATACAAAAAAAATACTAATGAGGAAACCAAAATTTGGAGGGGAAAAATATGAAGAATTTACTAGGTAAAACTTTATTTGAGTTGTCCCATAGGCTTAGTGCATGAGGGCTTATGTGACGTCCGACTTGTAGATTCTTTCCTTTTTGTCTTATTGGCTAGTGTTGATGGATGACAGATTTCATATTTTTCTGACAGTTTTCTAGACATTTAATTTTTTTAAGGCCAAATTTATAAAAAATTGTAAAATGAAATTAAATAATGACATTTTCTGATACTGACCATTGTTATTTTAATACATTACACAACATATCAAAACGTTCGGTATCAATACCATACATGTTCACTACTAATTATTCCTAACATGACACACATGTAATACCCCAGAAAGTTTAAATGTTAGCACTGAGAATTTTTGTGAAATCACTTGCCCCTATCCAAGGCCGTCTCCAGGTTTTTTTGCTGTACAAGAGAATATTGGGTCTAGCGCATGCAAACTGCACACGGCATCAAAACGAGCCACTGTGAGAAAGCGATTTCCGTAGTAAACCTGTACGGCAACACACTGGCTGCGTATATACTGCGTACTAGCTGCGTACGGCCTGGCCTACTTCGAGACCGTACCGATACATGTACGTGCATGTGTGCATAGTCGTAGCGGCTAGCGCGGCACGTTGTGAGCCAATACGTGCAACAGATTCCGTAGCTTGTAAGCGCTTTGTTCAGTTTTATCTTCAGCGGGCCGTCTAGAAGACAATTAGCCCAACAGCTTGATCAAGGCTAGAAAACACTTGGAATGTTTGTCATGCCCCTGAGGGTGGCCCTGCAGGGTGTGGTTTGAGAAAGACAAGTGTGAAAAGACGTGGGGTTGAACTCGGAGGTAAAAAATCGTGAGCCACCCCGGGCAATTAGTTTCACATGGAGTCTCAACTAGCGAACATGTTTGGTATTTTTTCCATTAGTATGTACTTTAAAAAAATGATTTTAATACACACGCTACATAACATGATATTAAAACATTCATCTTATTCCACTTTTTGTGTCAACAAATTTGGGATTGGATTACATGTACATTTTCGTAGTGTTTTCTGAGTGTCTAACCATGCATGTGCATACACACTAACTAAACAATTCACACAGTATGGCCTATACAAACCATGCACTGAACATGTACATGTACTTACATGTATGTTTACAAGTGAAACCTTTAAGAATTTTGTATAAATTGTACATTAATTAACTTTGTCTTCGACAATACCAGCTGTAAATTATTTCCAAAATTTTATGATTTTTTTTCTGAAAATGAGTTTCTGGTGTGTATCATACATTTTGTACACAGAATTTCATGCGGTAGCCAGATGGAGAATTTTTTCCACAAGTCTAGAAAATTGAGCACATTTTTAGAGCACACGTTTTTGAGCAATTGCAGAATACCTCAACTCGATAATGACCTTTTTTTGCCACTTGCGCGGTTGCGTTTAATACAAGGCTTTCCTGGCATACGTCGTATTTTACAATGGACAAAAGTCGACGTCACAGCAACCGACATGGTAACGACGCAAGGGAGTCGTTGTTCATGCAAGGAAAGCCTCGCTGTTTTGCCAATATGGCGGTTTTGCAAGTAGTGAATTGTGCATGGTTCGTTGTGCATCGACTGATTTTCAACCTGTACTTTATTTTATAAAACAATCGTTTGAAGTCACGAACCCTACTAAATGTCACTCACACAAGGAATTGCATTATATTTCGCAGTTGTGCTCCTATTTTGGAAGAAATTCCATTCACTGGTCGCCATTTATTCTCCTTAATGTGACTCAATAAACACAAAGAAGTTGATTTGAGTGACAAAAGTCCTGTCCGCATTGGACTTTTTTGGTCAAACTTAAGCCTCCCGCACACATGAGGTCGTTTGCTCAGCAAACGGCCTCGGGTGTGCGGTGAAATTGTTGCTGTGAAATATTCCTTAGTCGTCTATCATATCTCCATCTTGATATATCACGTAAACAGAGTGCGCACTTTCATTGGTTGGTTGATTTTATTTTGCTCAGCACTTAGCTCAGGATCCCCGCACACGGTGAGATTTAAGCCACGCGAGACAAAAGAAATCAAACATGTTAGATTTTTGTCTCACGGCCTCGCGAGGCAAAAAATTCAGCAAAATTGAGCCAAGTGCTGAGCAAACGGCCATGAATGACCGTTTGCCCTTCGTGTGCGGCGGGCTTTACCGAGACGATGGGTACTTTTCCCATTTTAAGTCCAATGCGGAAGCCTAAAATAGAAAGTTTTCCTCTCAGTAACTTTTCCCGAATCCAGCGGTTACTTTTCCTGGCCAACTGCTGCCCAAGAAAATTTACCAGGTAACTTTTCCTGATGAGTCCAACGCGGACACATCGAGTCTGTAAAAGCGCTCTGGAAGCGTATGTCCAGGCCCTGAAGGTCATACTACGAAGGGACACTGCGCATTGCTCTCCCACGGTCTCGGTAAAATTTTCCATTGTCAAAAAAGTCCAAATGTGGACAGCAGTAAAATTTAGCAATTTTTTATTTTACCATCGTCTCGGTAAAACTTCCAAAAAAACAAGTCCAATGTGGACACGGCTAAACATTCAGCAATTTCCTTGAAAAATTGTCCTCCATGTCCCATAGGCTTTGCACACGGCATGTCAGTGGCGACCAGTGAACGAATATTATGCCTGTATTTAAATGATGCGCACACATTGTACATGTAATTTCTCTCTGATTTAACGTATTTTTGTTTTCGTGTGATTCCAACAGCTGCTTATTCGACAAGGGACAGCAGATCAGCCCATTCAACGCCCACACACGTCTCGCGGCCGCTGTCCGCTGCGAAACGCTCCAACTCAAACTCGAGAATTGACGACGATGGTAGCGGCACGCCAACACCTTCATCAGCTCCTCCCAAGGTTGGTTTTCATGATGAGTTTTGTTCACGCGCGATACTAATTTGTTTGGTGACATTTTGGGCATTCACGTTGTTTCTGATGATCAAGATGCAAATGGGCAGTACAGAAATTTGGAACGTACATTTCAGAGACTTTGAGGATACATGATTGGTATCTCGAAAATCAGAAATGTTCACAGATTTACGCCTAACTTACCAGGTACACTATATAAACATGATGACCGTAGAAAATTGGTTTTGTCTGAAGTGCTATAGTCTTTGAGAAATGAGTAAAACAATTTAGTTTTCGTCTCATGAGACGAAAATTCAATTTGCCCCAAAACCATTTCGCCCCAAATCACTTCGTCCAAACACTACAGCGCCCAAATGCTACTTACATGTAGCTCCAAAAACACTTTGTGCACAGGCCGTGGTTCAGGGCGAAATGGTTCAGGGTTAAATGGTTCGGGGCGAAGTGGTTCGGGGCGAAGTGGTTCAGGGCGAAGTGGGTTTGCGGCGAAATGACTGCAAACCCTTTTTTGACTGTTTTCTCAAAAGTTAGACGAAGTACAGAGCTGGTTTTTACTCGGGTTGGTTTTAATCATTCATATATTCAATCACACAGGGGGATAAAACTATTTGTAATGGTTTACCAATCATGTATACTATCTTTAAGTGCATTACACGACACACTTGACCAACAGCTTTACATCCTTTCCGAAGGATGGAACAAGTGTGTTTAAATGCCTTGCTCAAGGGCACAGGTACCCCAGCCGGGTAATAAACCACTTGGCTGTTATGTGAATATTTCGATGTCGACTTAATTACAAAAGAAATTACCAAATTTTAAATATGGTCTACAACTGAAAATGTGTTTCTTTTATTGCTCAATATGTATTGGTTGCTTTTCGGTGACGTCACCCCTTCCATCCACCATTTTGGTTGTCATTTTTCATGACCCACGTGGCTCGAGTGATAACCGGCATTGGTTGCACTTACCAAGGTTAAGCAACCTTGCATAAGTTGTTGCGCCATGGCTGTTGTATCGATAAACATAAAAATGTATTTCTTTAGGATAAAAATTTTGATCAAGCAAAAGCACTTTCGTTTTTACAAGCTGCAGTGCATGCTCAATCATTTGAACGTATCGCAACGCATTCGTACGGCATCTTCGAATGAAAGTACGCTGGTGAGTATATTTTACATGTGCGTCTTGTGGCGCGCGCGTGTATGCACGTGACTGTTGACCACCAAACATTCCCGGATGTTCTACGTCACGGAAAGCAATCAATTGGTTGTTTTGGTTTCACGATCATTTATACCAAGTTTAAAGCTTAGGTGAAGTTTTTGGATAAGAAAAAAATAAAATCTTTTCAAATTATCAGTTTACGACTTTTCTTAACGTTTCCAGAGAGCGCCCTCACCCAGAACCCCTTTACATTTGAGACCCCCATCACCACGGCAACAAGCGTCCCAAGCACGTGTCCCCTCGCCAAGGGCTATAGGAAGTCACGGGTCAACCACGGTCGACGGTAGCAGACCGAAACAAGCGAGGGCGCCTTCTCCACGCAGCACGCCCAAACAGACCAATGGGGATAGTAGCAGGAAACCGAGAGAAGGTATGATTTTTAAACTGTCTCAAATTGTTCAAAATTGTATGACACGGTACAAGGATTCAGTAAATCGCATATTTCACAATATGATGAGCCACCAAGTGTTCACTTTGGGTAAAGCATTTTTTGAGTATGTGCTTGACATTGCTATGTAACTTTCATTTCAAGTCTGTCATTTCACATTACATAGCACCACTAAGCGCCTGTCCGCATTGGACTTTTTTTGGGAAAACTTACCGAGACGATGGGTACTTTTCCCATTTTAAGTCCAGTGCGGACTGCCTAGGACCTTTTCCTCTTAGTAACTTTTCCGAGTCCAGCAGTTACTTTTGCTGGCCAACTTCTGCCCAGGAAAATTTACCAGGGAACTTTTCCTGAGACGAAAAGTCCAATGCGGACACAGCGAGTCGGTAAAAGCGCTCTGGAAGTGTACCTGTACAATGTACGTCTGGGCAGTGAAGGTCAAACTGCAAAGGGACACTGCACATGCTCTCCCACGGTCTCGGTAAAATGTTACCGTGTCAAAAAAGTCCAAATGCGAACAGCAGTAAAATGTTACCGTGTCAAAAAAGTCCAAATGCGAACAGCAGTAATATTTAGCCAGTTTCCCCTGAGCACAAAACCTTTCTCTCCATGTTAAATATCGCCCATTTTCTTTTCCCGCCCAATTTAGTCAAGAAAACGCCCAGCCAGGCTCCGCCTATCAAAAAGGCCCTCACTCCAAGAACGGACATTGCCAAGTCGACTGTCAGCTCGCCCACAAAAACTCCAACCACACCAAAGAGTGCCCCCAAGCCCTCCGCGACCAGACAGGCCACGACGCCCAAGGGTATCCCCAAGCAGGCAAAGCCAGCGGCTGTTAAAACAGCTCCTTCGGCCCCTAAAACAGCCCCTTCGGCCCCTAAAACAGCCCCTTCGGCCCCTAAAACAGCCCCTTCGGCCTCTGTGGCTTCTGCTCCTGCTCCGAGCAAGCCAGTGGAAGAAAAGGCAGAAGTAAAACCGGAGGAATCTAAAGAAAGTATACAGAAAGGTGAGTAGAAATAGTGAAATTTATTTTCATTTAATTTGGGCATTTGAGATATTATTGTTAATTGTAACTTAAAGGCAGTATACATGATTGGTATCTCGAAGAATCAGAAATGTTCACAGATGTACGCCTAACTTACACAATATAAACAGGATGTCCGTAGAGAACTTTCCCTAAAATGGTTTTGTCTAAAGTGCTATAGTCTTGGAGAAATGAGCAAAACAATTAATTTTCATCTTGTGAGACGTAAATTCAATTCGTCCCAAAACCATTTCCCCCTGGACCAAACCACTTCGTCCAAACACTACTTCACCCAAAAGCCACTTCACCCCAAAACAACTTCGTGCACAGGTTGCTGCACTCGTCATGAAAATACCAAATTCGCCTTCGGTTGTTTAGTATTTTCATGACTCGTGCGGTATATTCTCATATCACCCTCAAAGCCATCCAATATTATATAATTTTCAACACCAAACAGACAAAAATCTTGCGGAAATCTTACAAAACAAAAAAGATATAAGCTGCATTTTATATAACAATAAAAATATTGGATGTCTTTTCGGGTGATATGAGAATATACCGCACTCGTCATAAAAATTCAGACTCGCCTTCAGCTCGTTCCGTATTTTCATGACTCGTGCGGTATATTCTCATATCACCCTCAAAGCCATCCAATATTATATAATTTCCGAGAGAGCAATCGGTATTAACAAAACATATCATTGCTACTCGGTGTCACTGAAAAGCTGCACAATTACTGTAAACCTTGGGTTAACGCTGGAGGACAAACCTGTTCTGGCAATGTATAGTCACATGGGCGGATGGCTTGGAGTCTTACAAAGTATGTTCTTTCGGTGAAAAGATTCATACATTGAACGTAGAAATGACTCAAGAGTCGGTATTTGTGGCGCTTGACCTAGTCTTAAATTTTGCCTTTTAATTTTTTGCCAAAATTAATCTCGGCGTCAATCGGTTTATTACTCCATTTCTCATACCATCATGATCACAGAACCCGAGAGAGCTGGCTCCCCATCCATCTCAGAATCCTCCAGCACATCAGCACCTTCATCCAACGGCTCTGCCCCTACAGCCCCGGCAGCCCAACCAGCCCAACCAGCCCCGGCAGCCCAACCACCCCCGGCCCCAGCGGCTGAAAAACCCCCAGCCCCCAAGGATTTGACAGATGAAGAAAGGGCCAAGCAGGCTCTGGCCGAGAGACGTCGACAGGCGAGGGAAAAAGCCGAGATAGAGGCGGAGGCGGAAAAACAAAGACAGGAACAGCTCAAGTAAGTAATTGATACCTGGGGCCAGTTTCATTTAGCATTAGCTAAAAAGACGTGTTTACTTATCAGATGAGTTAAGCGCTATTTCATGGTTGTGGTGTGATTAAGCATGCGTAATGGCTATTGTTGCGTCATGTCTTAAGCAAAATTTGGCTCTGCAGATAAGGCTTACCGTTAACGATGTCTATGAAATAGCTTGACACTCGGTTAAGAGAAAATAGACTGTTAAGCAGCTCAAGGGGCCAATTTCATAAAGCTGTTTAGCAAAAAATAATTTGCTTAATCCAAAGTTTGCTTTATAAAAATGGTTTTTCAGTCAAAATTCTATATGTGTATTACAACTGACTGGTGTTCTGCTATTCTTGCTAAAAAATGCAACTTGACATACAATGTTTACTATTAACCCAGTTTTATAAAGCAGGGCACACAAGCAATTTTCTGCACTATCCCATCATCACAATCTAACTGCATCCATTTCCCCAAAAAACGTTTACAGTGTTGATATTCGCCACGTACGAACCATCACGATCACGATCTTGCGATGCGCTCGCCAGCTGCATGTAGCCATGCACGCTGTGCATGCCCGGCCCTGGTCCCCTTTGCTTCCCTTTGCCAAGCCCAGATTTTTCTGCCAGCCCTGTCCGCACGAGAGAATTTGTAAACTTGTGCATATTCAAGGCCACATTCCACTTGTTGATGGGTCTTTCTATAAATTAGGGGTCCAAAAGTGTGACATTTGGTGTCCCCCGTTACACCTAATTTGTGTTATTTTTCGTACAAAAACCATTAAAATGGCTTTTAAATCATTTTGTATGAATTGTACTTTATGTACTCACCCTTTGAGATGGAAAGTATTTAAAGAATGTGTCCTGAATTTACAAAAACAAGATGTAAAATGTAACAGGGGACACCAACATTGGACCCCTAATTTATAGAAATACCCTGCTAGACGACGATCGAGTGACAACCATTTTCAGTGCGATCGTCACAGTGCATGCGTGGCTCGGCCAATGCTGAATAGACTTGAAATAAAATCTAACAACCCCGGTGCCTTGCTGCTGGTCTGGGCCACGCTGCACACGGGACAAAAACAATTTGATTTACACATGGCGCGGGGCACTGGGCAAGCAGCATGTTGTAAGCCTACTTATGTAGCACGTGCCATCTTAGTAAGCAGACTGGATGCGCCTCGTATCTGACAAGCCTCTCGTGTTTTGGCGAATACTAGTTACAGCAGCATCCGAGAGGAGCATGTAAAACAGACATGAGGAGCGTCTACGCTGCTAACTAATATGGCTCCATTGCGAACTACGGAAGTCTGTGTAGAGTGGTCTATATCTTGCACCTGTGGCACGCGCTACATGTACACAGCGTCCGTAACAAATGTTTTCAAGCTAATCAGGACAGAAGTACAGAAGACAAACGACACAAGTTTATTATTCAAATAAAGTAACTCAACGATGTTGCAAATAGGGAAAAAGATAAATGTTCACAAAGGCAGTGCATTGCAATGCGCGATCCGTTTTTAATTTGGATCGCAAATCGTCAAAATTGGTTCGCATTTTGTTATGTGATACATAAGAAATCCATACCTGCCAACTAGTCCGATTTTATCGTATTTGTTCCGATTTTTAAGTGTTAAAAGTGTTGAAAATCGGAACGGTCGACTTGACCTAACTCCCCGCACGCGCCGCATGTGTTGTGTACATGAAAACAGGTGCAGTACTAGGTCAACTTGACCGTTGTACCAACTCAACCGTTTCAAGTTTCACTACAGTCTGATTTGTTCACTTGGCAATGTTGGCAGGTATGGAAATCGCTCACTGCTTTTCCTTTATAAAACCAGAGGTTTGGGTTTGAAGTCAATTTTGACCAAATTTCAAAAGAGAAACTCTTTGATTTATTGCAGACGTGAAGAAGAAGAGAGAATCCGTCTTGAAGAGGAAGAAAGAATCCGCCAAGAGGAGGAAGCCATGCGACTAGCGGAGGAACACAAGAAGGCCGAAGAGGAACGACTTCGACGAGCGATCGAAGAGAATGAAGAACAGGAGAGGTTGGAGGTTGAACGCAAGGCTGCTGAAGAGGCAGAGGCAGTTCAGGTATATATGAAGCAGTGTCAAGGGAAGAACCTTGAGTGGGTTTAACCACAGAATTCCATTAAAAGTCCCCTGAAATGCTCAATAACTTTATGCACAGTTTTTGCTGCATATGAAGGATTACTTGTGTAGAAAGACAATACTACTGTTCATTTTGATGCCCCACGAATAATAAGTGGAATTTTTCATCACATAAACTCACAGAAAGAGGGTGCTGTTTGGGGCATGTCACTTTAGGAAAAGCAAAGAAAAAACATAAGACTTCAAACTGGAATTGTGGGAAAATGCACGTGTGACCCACGACTGTTGTGCGACAGTCGCACGCGCATCCCACGAGTGAACCACGACCTGATCACGTGAAAAACAGCCCCCTGATAATGCCCGACAACTCACGATGGTCCCACGACTGTCGCACGACTGACTTGCGACACACCGACGACATAACCACGACATGTCTTTTTTTTGTCGTGTCCCCATCGCCAAACCATCTTTAATGTGTCGTAGCCCTTGTGACCACTTGAAATAGATTTCTGGCATGCGTGTTGCAAGATCTGGCCACGACAAATATTTTATTAGTCTACCACGACAATATTTCGTACGATCCGTTGTGCCCGGGGCTTCATTCACCCAGCTGTGCTTTTTTATAATGCAAAAACCACACACAATTTTGGTTTAAAACCTTCAGAAATCAAAATTGGCATCTTCAGAACCCTAAATATGACACAACCTCAATTTTGGGAAAAATCGCTGATTCCCCACTATGCGAAAAATGCGCAAATTGCTCGTGTGTGAACAGGCAAAGACTGATAAAAACCGTACTTTATGACTGTTTTCTATCTTGGATTGACAGAGGGCAGAAGAGGAGAGACTACGGCAAGAAGAACTTAAGAGACAAGAAGAAGAATTGGCCGAGAAATGTCGCAAAGAGGAAGACGAGAGAGTTGCACGCAAAAAGGTGAGCAGCGTTGATACAGACAAAACTGTTTTTGCGGCCAACTGCCAGGGGTGTAGTCGAGTCCATCACAGGTCCATCGCAAGTCCCAGGGTCTTAATTCAAGTCACAAGCTATTCAAATGAACTCCAACAAAGGCATTCTTTTGTGCGTGTTCATCCTTTGCTTCTTGTTACTGCACTTGTGTGGGACTTGTCACAGACTTGTGATTTTATCGGCTCTGGACTTGTGATAGACTTGTGATGGACTTGACTAAAGCCGTGGTTACACAGCCCGATTTTTGTAAGTCGGCAGTTTTGATTGGTCGACCGATTTCAAGAAAAACATGCAGTGTTTACACTGCCCGATTATCGCCTAATGTGCCTACATACGGCGCTCTGTGAGTGCCATCCCATTCGTTTAGATACGGAGACTCACTAAGTTGACTTATAATGTGGAATAAGTCGACTTGGCGAGATATTATTGCCAAGTTGACTTTCTGAAATCAATATTAGTCGTCGACTTCCAGAAATTTATAAGTCGATTTACTGGCGAGATATTTCAGTTTCTAAATCTACTAAGTCGACTTGGTAAGATAATTATGTAAGTCAATTCGAGTTGGCAACAACTTGCTCTACCAAATCGAATTATTGAATTCAGGAGGTCGACTTTGCGACATAAATCATCTGACCAAGTCGACATAGCCAACTTATAAGTCAACTTTGTAAGATAGATTATCTCGGTACCTGTACAAGTACGATGGCACTCACAGAGCGCCGTAATTATCGGGCAACTCGGCTAAGTTAAATTGTGATTTGCACGTGCTTTGCGTAAGTTTATCGGCCGACGTAATCGGTATCACATTTAAGCCGTGGTTACACAGCTCGACACCGATTTTATCGGCCGGCTGGAGTCTGACATGTCAGACTCTGATCGGCCCCTGGTTTTGTCGGTCGATCGGCCAAAATGAAGTGTTTACACAGACCGATCACGCCAATTTTGTCGGCCGACAAAATCGGTCTGTGTAACCACGGCTTAAAACCCTGCCACCTGCACAGAAAGACGGCCTGTCTATAAAGACCACTCAAAATTCACTGATAAAAATAATGTGTAGACACTATGAACATCTAACAATGGAAATTGGGCACACACCATTGTTACTAACAATGGGGTTACAATGAACATGTACATGTTCTTGCTCATAGTGAGACCGTGTGACCTTTGTTTACATCTAAAGCCAAATCTTGCCTGACGTTGTGCGCACGCATCATGCTTTGGATATGTGATGATCGCACGTGTTATGTTAGAACACAAAATGCGCTACATGCGCACGCGTTCCAAGCCGACCTAAACCGGTTACGGTGATGTGCCATTAAAAAAATACAGTAGTTTCTTATGGAAACACAAAAACCATGCATGGATTTTTCAGGTTTTCTGAAGTATTACTGTATATGTGGCTGAAGTCTCTACAAGGCAGTTTATCAACATTATTCTTTAGTTAGTTAATGCTGTTTTTAAAAGGTTTCCAATCATGTAATCTGTTTTTGTGTCTCTGGTTTGGCGAAACATTAGATAAGGGCTCTTGACTTCACGGTATCAGAAATGCTTCATTTTATATCATAATATTGTGGGATGTTATGGCCGAGCGGTCCAGTGCGTCGAACTTAAGTTCCTGTGCCAGTACTAGAATGTGGGTTCAATTCCGGGCCGTGACGGGTTGTGGCACTTAATCACACTTGTTCCATCCCTCGGAAGGGATGTAAAGCTGTTGGTCCAGTGTGTTAAGTTTCGGTAACGCACTATAAAGATCCCAGAGCATTCTTTCCTGAAGAGCAAGGGGAGGGATTCCCCGGTGTCTCTGGCTGTTTCTAATTCAACTTTGAAGTTGATAGTTATTCGAATATCTATGTTAATTGATCCCATTCCTGTAATTGGCGGTCCTTCCGCTGTTCGATGTGGTGAATAAATAAATAAATAAATAATTTTAAATTCTGTTTTGTGTTTAGAGGGTTGAAGAAATCATGAAGCGAGCCCGACGCGGCGCCCAAGCCAAGGACAAAGACGAACCGTCCGAAGACGGGGACAGCGGCTCTGAGAGTGGGTCTGGGTCCAGCTCGGAACGCAAGACCAACGGCGTTAACAGCATCCTGGCAAGCAGTAGTCTACTCAACAATGAGAAGTATCGCAATCTCTTGTTCAATCGCAACAAAACTGAGCTATCAGGTAATTAACCATGCAAAGTTTTTCATCAAATCGTCTCTATCGAGTCTTGTTTCAAGTCCCTTGTCTTTAAGAGCAGAGGCCAATTTCATGGCGCTGCTAAGCACAAAAATTAAGTCAAGTTATTTTACTCAAGCCCAAGTTAGGTCTTGGGTTTCAAAATGTTAGCTCAATAGCCTGTATTCCTGAACGCGTAAGGGCGCTCGACTAGGTGATTTGGGGGAAAATGGCCATAGCTGACCGTGGAAAATGGGAGAATACAAGTACGTCCCTACGTAGGAAAAAGTTGCGTACGTGGAGCGCAGACCCGTGACGCGCGCAGGCACCGATTTCTATTAAAAGTAATTGCTTTGGAAAGCATGCGCGCATAGCACGTTTTGTGTTCGAACATAACGCGTGATGGGCGTGAGCTACTTGACAGCGCCCTCTCGTGTTCAGTAATACGCCCTATTGGTAGGGGAATCTGCACATTAAGCAAAAGGTCTGCAGTTTGAATCCCTGTGGAGCCAAGTTGGTTTTATCCAAGTTGTTGCAGACATTTCCCAAACTCATGGACATTTGTCCACATTTGTATCAAATTAATTCATCCCGGCGGTTCCTGGGCCATTATCCTTAAAGAGAATATCACCTACATGTATTCATACTATACCTACATGTATTCATATTATAACTTTCTCAATGCAAGCCAAAAAAAAACCCATGGAAATACTCCAAAATAGCTGGGGTGCATTTTCATTCTCTTCAGAACTTTATCTTTGACCCCGTTCTCACTAGAGAAATCACTTCGTTCGACGAAAATTAGTTAATCATTGTTAGTTAATGAAGCGTGCGTTCACATATCACCTCACGAAGATCGAATGAAGAGCGGTACCATTTATATTAGGCGACTACTAACGAAGATCGAATGAAGCTGTGGGAGGCCACTATGCCTGGTTGCACGCGCGCGTTGAGCATTAAGTGTCTGACACGCTGTGTGGTGTTCGAGCGGCGCGTCAAAAAAACTACGCTTGCTTGACGCACAACGCGCTTCTGCCAGGCCTGCCGAATCGCTTCGTCGAACGAAGGGATCGTTCACATTATAAATTTGTTTCGTCGAATGAAGCGATCTCTTCGTCGAATGGAAGCTGTTTGCTTCATCATATGAAGAGATTCTTATCATTGTCAAATAAAGAGGTGTGCGTTCACATCAGGAAATCTCTTCGTCGAATCTTTGTCAAATCTTGGTCGAACGAAGAGATTTCCCTAGTGAGAACGGAGTCAACGAAAGGTACATGTATATGTACATGTACTTCATACTTTCAACTCCTTTTTGTATAATACAGTGCTATTTGCCACTAACCCTTCTTAACAATTTTCCTTGCACTTTCTACAAAAAATAAACCATGCCGTCTTGGCTCCATATTTTTATTTCATATTTTTAAAAGCACTTCATTTGCAACACACTGCAAATGACCGTATTTCTTACTTAAAAGGGCTCATGAAATTTTCAATCAATTAATCATAAAATTTAAAATGCGAAACATACATTTTATTTTATAGGAAAAAATTGGGAAGTTGATCATGGCTTTAGACCTTGTGTGCAAAACACATGGGACAAGCTGTGTTTCCTCACAAAATCTTAAATTTTTCCCACTTGCAATTTTTTTTGTTTCCATCAAATCTGCACATTCCAATGCTAGATGAGTCATTTTAAAGAAGAACATTTCTGATCAACTTCCCAACTCTTACAATTTTATATGGTTTTCAGTGAAAACCCAGGCAATTTTTAAATGCTTTTCTAGTTTTTTTTTCAGGATTTTTTTCCACGCACAAAAACGGTGACAGAATAACTAAATGTCTGACATGCTACTAACAAACACTCATATTCTAACACTCTTGTTCATCTAGAATTAACTTGGGTATTCATTTGTTGTCATGCAATCAATAAGAAATTGACTCAAATTTACAATTTTATTAAGAAAACTAGACTCTTGAATGGTTTACACAAAAATCTTGAAAACTCCAATATTGGTAACTCGATAATTTCGCTTACCAATATGCTAATAGTATAACATGTACCGATATAATCACACTTGTTTTCAAACACAAAATTTGATGTTTGACTTTTTTAGATTTTACTGCGAACTGAACAAATTATCTGTTAAAGGCACAGGCTCGTCAGCAATGCGCGCCCGCCAAATTCGTGCTCGAAACACGCAGCTCCATGCCTTTGCTATGGAGCTGCGTATTGCGTGGCACACATTTGGCGGGCGCGCATTGCTGACGAGCCTGTGCCTTTAAACTGTGTAGTTCTAGCTCAAAATACACTGCTAAAACAAACATTTTAAACAAATTTTCGCCTTAAATTTGTTTGTTAGCAGTAAATGATATGATAAGGCTAACATAAATGCGTTATTTTATGTATTACTGTACAAGACACAAACATTTCAAGCCAAGGCCGAAAAAATGTTAGGAACATTTACCTTGAGCCAACAGTGTTCTCCACGGGTACATATTTTGTCCGGGCGCGCCAACGTCGCTCAGTGGGGGGGGGGGGGGGGGGAAGGAAGCCGACGATTTCCACACACGCGGTCCCAACAATCCACCCGTAGCTTGCTGCGCTGAGCACATTCACCACTTGACGTCGCTGTTCAAAACAAATGCATGCCACTGTCCTGGCCGTTATCGATGCTGATGCGATAGATTTGCGTGGCAAGTGAACGATAATGGCTAGCGAATCACGTTCGGTGAATTTACACATCATTTTGGAATGACTTGGCTGTACTTTCACAGTGTTTTAGAGGGGAAAATTAATTATTTTTGTCGGGGCGGCCGAGTTTTTTGTCTGGGCGCTAATGGTACCTGTGATGATTTCGTTCGGGTGGCGCGCCTGGACAAAACTGGCAGTGGAGAACACTGGTAGATTCTTTTAGTGAACAATATTTTGTTTGGAATGTACATCTTAAAAACTGAAATATACCCAAGTTAATTCTAACATGAATCTGTCACGGTAAACCCGATTCTTTCTGCTATTCCTCGCACGTCATCTTATCAGCCGAGGAGGAGATCGATTACGATCAGATGCTAGAGGGCGCTGTTAATAGCTCCAGTGATTCCGAGGACCGGTCTGAAGAACCGGTCGAAACTGCAGACTTCGACCCTCAAGATCAACCGGAACAGTCGGAGGACAAAGGGATAGACCTTGCAGATAATGGTCAAATTGAGCATGAAGTTTCTGATGAAGACAGGGTGCCAGACAAGATCCATGAGCAACCTGATTCGTCAGATGTTATAAAAGGGGTGGAGCCAGAGGATACTTTGGAATCGCACAAGGAAGATTTTGAGG
The DNA here is from genome assembly GCA_037783545.1 of Henricia sp. BOLD:AAB3569. Lineage (NCBI taxonomy): Eukaryota > Metazoa > Echinodermata > Asteroidea > Spinulosida > Echinasteridae > Henricia > Henricia sp. BOLD:AAB3569. The sequence goes on along the minus strand of JBBELK010000607.1, from coordinate 95,806 downwards.
GTCACAAATTTGCTAATGGTGCAGTCATTGATATGGACATGACAGAGAATGGGGGCGTGGCTGAGAAAACTTCAGATGTCAATCAAGCCACTGACATCGAAGAGGCGGAGCCACAAATGGAATCCACCCATTTTTGTGTTGGCAGTGATGATGTCATTGATGTGGGCGGAGCCACAGAGGTGGATATACAGATGGACAGTTCTTTAGCTCCGCCCACCAATGGGAATGGAAATGTGGAGGACCGTGATTATATGAGCAGTGATGATGATGAAAAATCTAGCAATGGATGTGAAGCCCCGCCTCTAGACCCCGCCTCTTCACCTGACCCCGCCCCTCTGCTAGTTTCGTTCATGCCCCCTAACAACAACGTGCCTGCTTCCGAAGATTTCAACAATGCAAACGGGGAGAGTGGCTTAATTGAGTCGGGCACCGAGCTCATCACCAAAAAATCCCTGCTGGATTTGGATGATGTGGGCGGGACGCCAGACGACGGTGATTTGACGCCTGACTCGGCTAGCGACAAACTCAATGCGAATCTTGGCATGAGGCCAATGTTTCCCTCCGATGACGCGTCGCTGATGCTTTCGTTCGCTCCGCTTGACGCGATGGAGTCCAACGGCGATCAGCAGCCGCCAATGGCCGTCTGTCTGACACCTGAAGGTAGAGCGCCCTCTTGTGACTTGTCGCAAGCCGCATGCATTGAGTGTCGTGGATTTTTTTCGTTGTTTTTTTTCTTTTAGTTTGCAACCTTAGCCTGAAGATGTTTTCGTTTGGTGAAATGTTGCTTTGTTTCCATAACATCATTGTGTTATAAATAGTAACATTAGAAGTTGTCATCGCGTTCCCTAAAATGTCCAGCTATTTTTAGCGGCAAATAGTTTTGATTTTTCCCACCATTAGATAGATGTCTTTATTTGATAATGTGTTTTGAATGCTGTGTGACACTAATTTGCGTATGTAATTTGTTTCATTGCATGCATGTAATTTTATCCGGGGGGCCAATTTCATGGCGCTGCTCAGCATAAAAATTTGCTTAGCACAGAATTTCTTTGCTTTGTAAAATGCGTTACCAACCAAAATTGTATGTCTAATTGTGTTCTTGGAATCAGTAGCAGAATACCAGTGAATACACATGACATATGATTTAAGCTGGCAACCCATTTTCACGAAACGGGGCAAAGAAATTCTGCGCTAAGCAAATTGTTATGCTTGGCAGCGCCATGAAATTGGCCCCAGATCTGTCAATTTTGCTCACCGTACTAAAAATTGTAGCACTTTAATTCCATTAATTAGCGTGTGTCTATTGAAGATCCGGAATTTTACCGGTAAACCAATTTGCCAGTAAATAGCGGGCAACGCGAAGTTTCTACTTAGCCGCTCTATCCGTTAAATATCCACGCCTGCTGGCCTTCCATCACGCTTCGTGGATTTGCCGGGTAAAGGTCACATGCAGGGGTCAAGCACGTGCACTGGATCAGTCATTGTGTGGTCACATGTTTACAATTTCTCCCCTGTATGCGCACTCAGGCAGAATGGTGTGTGTTTCTATCGGTGCTCAATACCGGATAAATTCCCGGCATTTTCCTTTCTTGAGAAATAAAATTGCCAGGAAAAATTAACACCCGCCACCCACTTACCAGAAAATAGCGGATAAGACCTGTTTCTACTTCATTGAGATTTGAACCTAAAACCTCTAACACACCGGTGAGACGCTCTACCAGCTGAGCTATAAGGCACAGTGGTATACTGCCTCAGTTTTTCCCCCCAAGACCTCTAACACACCGGTCAGATGCTCTACCAGCTGAGCTATAAGGCACAGTGGTATACTGCCTCAGTTTCCCCCCCCCCCCCCCCCCCCCCCAAGACCTCTGACACACCGGTCAGACACTCTACCAGCCGAGCTATAAGGCACAGTGTATACTCCCTTAGGTTTTCCCCAAGACCTCTGACACACTGGGCAGATGCCCTACCATCTGAGCTATGAGGCACAGTGGTATACTTCCTCGGGTTTCTCCCAAGACCTTTGACACACTGGGCAGATGCTCTACCATCTGAGCTGTGAGGCACAGTGGTATACTTCCTCAGGTTTCCCCCAAAACCTCTGACATACCGGCAGATGCTCTACCATCTGAGCTATGATGCACAGTGGTATACTCCCTCAGGTTTTCCCCAAGACCTCTGACACACTGGGCAGTCGCTCTACCATCTGAGCTATGAGGCACATTGGTATACTCCCTCAGGTTTTCCCCAAGACCTGTAACACCGGTCAGATGCTCTATCAGCTGAGCTATGAGGCACAGTGGTATAGTCCCCCAAGAACCCAACTTTTCTCATTATTTCAAAGATTAACTTAAAATATACATGGGTCTTTCTATAAATTAGGGGTCCAATCTTGGTGTCCCCCGTTACATTTTACATCTAGTTTTTGTAAATTCAGGACACATTCTTTAAATACTTTCCATCTCAAAGAGTGAGTACATAAAGTACATTAAATAAAAAATGGTTTAAAAGCCATTTTAATGATTTTTGTACGAAAAATAACCCCCAGGTGTAACGGGGGACACTAAATGTCACACTTTTGGACCCCTAATTTATAGAAAGACCCACATGTACTGCTTAGCTGGTAGAGTATCTGCCCGGTGTGATCCGGCACATCGTTTCAAATCCCATTAAACGTGTTAAAGACCACGCAAGTTTTGTCTCATCTCATATTTGATTATTTGATTTCTGTAGTGATAGGCAACACACATAATATTGCATTGGTAATTAACAGATTGTTATATTATTTGATTTTGGCCTTAACCAAAACTAACTTGTAAAACTGAGTTAACTTCCCACTTTTTCCCATAAAAGTTACTTTTTGTTTTGTGATAAGTACACCTTCAGCACCCAACTAACACCATCTTTTTTCACTTCTAACTTCCAGATGCCGTTTGAAGCCATCTTTTGTACTCAAGTATATAGAAAGAACTATTTGAACTATGTTTTAATGACATGTCAGCCCATCCGATCGCCCCCATGTCTTTTAATGGACTCCTGCTCAAACATGTAAACTTAATATGGTATTTTACCCGTTCGTGGACAATCCCTGGCAATTATTGCTGTTCGATAGTTGTTGCTGTCAGAATCGCTATTCCAGAATTATCGTCCAAACTTTGAAAGCGACCTGCGAGTGACATTCCGAATCGGCCAGGACGTTATATGGAGTTTCCTGCTTTCGTACAAATGGATAAACTGCCGTATACATTTATTGGACGTAAATTGTGAATCGTGAAGATTCGCATTCGCTGTGGCCATCCTAGGTGTGTTACTTCTCTCGGTGTGACTACGCGGAAACGTGACAGCATCTCGTGAGAACGACAAGATTTGACGGTGCAATAATTGTTTGTGTATGGATCAGGATCCCATCTACCAGAGGAATTTTCTTCTATACGGCGCGAGTCTCGGTCAGTTGGAAGAATGGACATAACAGAAATTGCAAGTTGGACCAAAAAATCTGGACTCGCCAACAGAAACTCAATTTGGCCATCAAAGTCGGTTGTCGACACTCTGTGGATCTAGACTCTGAAGCAAGTCTCGAAAGGAATTCCGTAGTTGTGCATCTATGGACACAAAGTAACCAGTTGTATGGGTGTCGTGGGACTCTTAACAGATTTTTTTTATAAATGCACTTATGCACCATTCAAAGTTGCACCTTTCAAAATGGCCACAGTGCTCCCGTACAAGTTTAATATATGCTTTGAAAAAAGAAACGCAGGTAATACTCTGAACAAAAGATCAAGAAAACTGATAGATTTAACGTGTATGAACACCTTTTGTAGAAGGGGTGACTGTAAGAGCCACTGAGGCAGGGTGCGCCACTTTTCCTGAAGTGCCTCCCTGAGCTCCGCACTTCTAGGGCTGTTTGGAAGACGTGTGGCTCCAGTGGTCAGCTCATGCAGGTTCAATGTTAAGGTCATTGACCAGTCAGGCCAACACTGGGAAATCTTTGCCTCTAGCCAAGCCCCATTCATTTGTGTATCCTGCATAATGGAAGCTATCAATCATCCTACGTCTTGCCCAGTAACACAATGTAAACAGCTGTTTGCAACCAATGGCATGACAGAGAAATAGCCCCGGGGTACAGCACTTCCGCAGTCTCCCCATGTAAATTTTATGTGCGGTGCATTTCGGAGTGTTAAAATATTGACAATTTCCTCGTAAAACTCCCCTAGGCTCTGGAAGTGACAACCATCGCCGTGTGCTGCAGTTGCTTAGTAATAAAGCGCCCTCTAGTGACAAGGAAGAAAACATCAGCGAGATGAATAGTGCAGGACGGGCCTCTCTTTGGAAAAGTTTGAAGGAATCAATGTAAAACTCCGAAGAATTGTACAAATTTACCAAAACACTCCCTCCCCGAAAAAATCAATTTCTCAATTTCCAAAATAAAATTTCTGCTATGCTGACGAATTTGTACACATTCGTGAATGAGAAATGCGCTTTTTGGCTGTCGTCAATAACGTGTAATTACTATCAATGTTGCCTCACTATTTAGTAATTACGATTTATCATAACAATATTTATTCATGAGACGAAAAGGTGAATGTAAGAAGGTATGTGAAATGCAATTGTCGCATGAAATGCATGTTCGGTGTTAAAAATAATAACAAAATCGGTGTGAATTCATGTGTAATCGGTTTGCAAATAATCTGACATTAAATGCTCAAATACTTCTAAAGTGAAAATATGTGCTAAAAATGTTAACTAGAAGTGTGCATTTAAAACATGCGGAGTGCTTGCAGGCGACTGCAAATAAAAGCATGTGATTGGTGGAGTGATGTGCCAATCACGGTCTTTGAACATCGTAATACGCAACTGTGGTTCTTAAAGGCGAGTCGACACGAGCCAACATTTGTTGACCAACATGAAGTTCGAACTTGTTGGGCGGTACATGGATGTGCTCGACCGCGTGAACCAACATGTTCTAGCATATCTCGACTGCAGTTGGTTGCTGTCTTCACGTGACAAGCGTTCTAATCTGCTATTGGCCTGTTTCTCCAACAAAGTCAGGCGATGGAACATGTTCATACATGTTCCAACTCGTTGGATGATGTTGGGCGCTGTCTGGAGTGACGTTCACACCATCCAACTTTTGGTCGGCCGACATCGTCAGACACGTGTTGGACCTTGTTGGTCAACAAATTTTGGCTTGTATAGACAGGCCTTAAATTGTGTACATAACAGAAATTCTTTTAAAAAAATAACAATTTAGGCCCAGCTTTTCATGTAAATAATTTGCGACCGAGGTAGTTATTCCCTTGCGCATGAATAACTTAAAACAAAATTGTTCTTAACCAATCCTTAGAAAGCACAAAGTATCCGTCTAAACTCACAAGCCTGTATATAAAACCCGTAGAAATTAGTTTTAATAAATTTGCAGGGATGTCAGTTGTAAAGTAAAACTATAAAATGATTTTTTTTCTTTTCGGGCATATGAAATATTCTGTAGAAAGAATAAAAAGACAGAGTTGCTTTATCTGTGAAATACTTTAATTACTTCCTTAAATTCATCAGTTGCTTTTGCAGTACACTCAGTTTATTTTTCTGAATTAATATTGCTATGTGTTACAATTAGCCTTTTGCCTGTAAAATTTGCATAATGGCTGGTACCCCGAATCCTTCACCTTCAAATCGAGGTGCAGTTTAGAAAGTCACATACTAAGATGTTGTTGGTGCACGCCATTGCCTAGCAACCAATAGTCTGGTGGCTTTATGCCATTCTCTCACACCTTGAACATGGTGTTGTTTCTGTACTTCACATCTGCTGCGTGCACCGCAAAGCAACAAAAATTTAGTCTGGTCAAGTAGAAACAAAGTGTGCATGTGAAAGGCAGTAAATTACACCAGACGCAATTCATGCGAAAAATCACGCAAAAGGCTTATTTGAAAAATATCTAGAAAGAAAAATGAACTTCCGATATTTTGCAAAGAGACCTTTTCGGGGTTTTTCCGCACACAATGGAATTAGCCTAACTGTACAGCGGACCGTTGACATGTATAGACAGGTTCCCGATTATATCGCTTATTGCAGAATGCAATCTCTATCGGAAACCAATCTATACAATTGGTACAGCGGACCTTTGATATGTATAGACTGGTTCCCGATCCTATCGCTTATTGCAGAATGCAATCTCTAGTGGGAACCAATCTATACATGTCAAAGGTCCGCTGTACCAATTATGCTAATTCCATTGTGTGCGGAAAACCCCGAAAAGGTCTATTAAAACTAACTAGATTTTAAAATCTGTAGAATTCGACTGCCATGTTGTCCAGCGACCATTAACCCTGCGTAAACCTACAGAACGACACTCTGCTACAGAGATTGAGCTCAATTTATGTATCAAATTATAAAAATGTAATAAGTATTATTCGCTAATGTGATTATTATAAGATGATCGTTAATTTATATTGGGTAATGTTTTGCTGTTTATTTAAATTATTTGGTGTTAAATGTGATTTTGGTCGTATTTCTCCTCAAATTGCCTTTTTTCCCTGCAGGGTTTTTCCCATGGATTTAACTATTTTAATGAATCATGTTTGATCAAAATTACTGTTTTGACTCTTTCTTGTGGAATTGCAAAGTGGACATGGGGTCCAATATTTCCTAACAAAGTACTGCTTGGAATTGTTGGGTTTCACTTGGCTTGACAACCGGTTGCTATCCGCCATTACTGTGTCCATACTATGGCACGCCAAAGCGAAAAATAATTCAACACTGACAATTTTATGTTGACGCATATTTTCGCAAATGTTGCGCAAGAAAAAAAAAGTTGGCATGACGTTTAAGGATAGTATACATGATTAGTAAACTGTTACAAATAGTTTTATCCCCCTGTGTGATTGAATATGCATGATTAAAACCAACCTGAGCAAAAACCAGCTCCGTACTTAGTCTAACTTTTGAGAAAACAGTCCAAAAAGGGTTTGCAGTCATTTCGCCCTAAAACCACTTCGCCCTGAACCATTTCGCTCTGAACCACGGCCTGTGTACGAAGTGGCTTTGGGCTGATGTAGTGTTCGGACGAAGTAATTTGGGGCGAAATGGCACTTGGGCGAAATGGTTTTGGGGAGAATTGAATTTTCGTCTTGGGAGACGAAAACTAATTGTTTTACTCATTTCTCAAAGACTATAGCACTTTAGACAAAACCATTTCAGGGCAAGTTTTCTACAGTCATTATGTTTATATTGTGTAAGTTAGGTGTAAATCTGTAAACATTTCTGATTTTCGAGATTACCAATGATGTATACTGCCTTTAAATGTTGATAGACTGTTTGAAGCTGGCATACCGTGCTTTTGTTGGCAAGTTTTTAAAAATGTTGAGACTTGGGTTGATGACAAAATTATCAGTGTTGAATTATTTTTTCTTTGGCGTGCCATAGTATGGACACAGTAATGACGGATAGGATAGTTGTTGACGTAACGCGTATGGCGCGGAAATAGGCCTAACTGAACACTGATAATTTTACCATCAACCCTGAAAAATAAGTCAACATTTTAAAAAACTTGCCTACAAAAGCACAGTATGCAAGTTTCAAATAGTCTATCAACATTTAAAAGTCATGCCAACCTTTTTTTTCTTGCGCAACATTTGCGAAAATATGCGTCAACATTAAATTATCAGTGTTGAATTATTTTTCGCTTTGGCGTGCCATAGTATGGACACAGTAATGGCGGATAGCAACCGGTTGTCAAGTCAAGTGAAACCCAAAAATAAATTTCTGTGCTTAGTAAAATTTGGCAGAGTACCAGTCAATCACAATACAGATGACATACCGTAAGATTTAAGCTGGTAAACTATTTTTTGCAAAGCCCATTTTTTTCTGTGCCAATAAGCAGTACTTTTTTGCTAAGCAAAAAAAATAAATTCTAAAATCTTGCTAGTTGAAATTAATCGGAACACTTCATCGTCCAAATTTTGGCTCATTTTCATTTTATATTTCAAAAATATGTACTCGGTTTTGAGCGAACTCCTTAATAAACGTTTAAATCTACTTTTGCCTTTGTTTTATACCTCCGTATTTGTATCGTTTTCTCAGCTCACAAAAGAAATGTAATACGTTTCTTTGTTTAATATTAAAACGACATTTCTCACTGTTTTTGCTATAGAAGCAATATTTGTAACATTTTGTCATCTTATCAGCGATATACATTAATATTCAATATTGTCAGATTTTACGTGCAATGTGAAATACATTACAACAGCGATTTAAAGACTTCTCTCTGCATAACATATTTAGCCATTTTGTCTACTATAGACGGCCGAAGTGTGACGTGTTGCCATGGTAATTGGCTCTGAACATCATGACTGTCGGAAAACGTACTATTGCAAAAGCACAGGGACATGGTTCAGTGATTTTTAGTGTAGAGCCATTGCCTAGGCAACTAACAAATGATGACGTATTCACTTCGGCAGTCTATTAAAGGCACAGGCTCGTCAGCAATGCGCGCCCGCCAAATTCGTGCTCGCCAAATTCGTGCTCGAAACACGCAGCTCCATGCCTTTGCTATGGAGCTGCGTATTGCGTGGCACACATTTGGTGGGCGCGCATTGCTGACGAGCCTGTGCCTTTAAGGGTGCTTGGTGAAGATTTTGTTTCGTCCAATGATGGTTAAAAAAAGAAACTTTAATTGGTGTGGTTTTGTGTTTTTTAACGATACAAGAAAAAACGACATTTTACAAAATGAATAGACCGTATCGAACAGCTGCCATCTTGCTGGGCAACGTTCGTCATTTAAATTGGTAAACAATGTAAGCACAAAATGTGCAACCATGCATGTCCTCACGGAACAAGGAAACTGCCCTACAAGATTGCAGCTATTCTACAGACCGATCAAGTAAACCCCGCCCGCGTAGAAACTAGTCTAGCGACTTCAAATTGGATCACCAATCCTCTAAAATTTTTTGGGGCGGGGCTTTAAATGCTTCTGGATCAGATGCACTGTTACGTTTTGCTAGTTATGATTGGTTGAAATGGACATTCCGCCGGTTATGATTGGATAAAGTATTAACCTATTCTTTGATTTGTTCACTGAATATCCATTGACAGCATACATTGTCAAGGAATTTATAATGCGAGTTGAAAGGGGTATAGTTAAAAAATAAAGCACTTCTTGGGCGTATTTTGTGCTTTGTATTAAAGCAAGTTTTACGTTGGTGTTTTCTTTACTATGTTGAATTCAAAAAAGCCCCAAAACATGCTCCGCTTTTAAGTGGGAGCAGTTCGAAGTCGTTTTGAGAAAAGTACATTTTTGGCAAAGTTGGAGAAAAAAATGCAAGGCGAACCAACTATACTTGTTTTTGTCATTTCGCCCATGGGTCCTCAAAACATTTCAAGTAATTTTGAAGAAAATTCAAATTGCAAAATTTATGGCCAAAAATGATGAAAATCATAAGGGGTTAGCCTTGCAATTTTAAAGAAAGACAACCAAAATGTCTTTATAGAAATTATCCATAACAAAATTTATTCTGCCCAATGCGATTTCAAATGGTTTTTAAAGTCAGATTCTGAAATTTAGGCCAAAAATAGTAATTTTCCTAAAACTCTTAATTTTAAGATCAACTATAAGCAACATTTCCTGCAATTTTGCAGAAAATCCAAATCAAAGTTTTTGGCCAAAAATTAAAAACAAATCGTATAGAAAGGTAACCCTTACAATTTATGGTAAAAATCAGCTTGGAAAACTGCCAAATTATGTTAAAACGGACTAAATTTTCGTTAGGAGTCGTTTCTGAGACATTTTGAAAAAAGTCACTTTGTGCCAATTTATTTTTAATTTTTGGCAAAAAATTGTTTGATTCAGATTATCTCCAAAAAGGCAGGAAAGGTTGTTTAGAACTCATCTATATGATATTCCTTGAATTTGACCTCATCCAGGAAATAACATATCAAATTTTGAAAATTTAAATTTTTGGCCAAAAGTTGCATTTTTCTCAGAAATTAGCTTGGAAAACTTGCCAAATTATGTTAAAACAGACTAAATTTTCGTTAGGAGTCGTTTCTGAGACATTTTGAAAAAAGGCAATTTGTGGCCAATTTTTGCAACTGGAATAATTGCTGCAACTGGAAAAATTTCCATTTTAATTTTAAAAATGTCTCAGAAATGCCTCCTAACGAATATTTTGCCCCTTTGGCACCTATTTCAGCAGTTTCCAAGTTAAATTTCTAAGAAAAACGAAAATTTTGGCCAAAAATATATAATTTTCAAAATTTCATATTTTATTCCCTGGATGAACAGTCAAGGTCAAATTGAAGGAATTTCATCTATGGGTCATAAGCAACATTTCCAGCATTTTTAAAGAAAATCTGAATCAATAAATTTTTGGCCAAAAATTAATAAAATTGACTTTTTTGAAAATGTCTCAGAAATGCCTCCTAACGAATATTTTGCCCCTTTGGCACCTATTTCAGCAGTTTCCAAGTTAAATTTCTAAGAAAAACGAAAATTTTGGCCAAAAATATATAATTTTCAAAATTTCATATTTTATTCCCTGGATGAGCAGTCAAGGTCAAATTGAAGGAATTTCATCTATGGGTCATAAGCAACATTTCCAGCATTTTTAAAGAAAATCTGAATCAATAAATTTTTGGCCAAAAATTAATAAAATTGACTTTTTTGAAAATGTCTCAGAAATGCCTCCTAACGAATATTTTGCCCCTTTGGCACCTATTTCAGCAGTTTCCAAGTTAAATTTCTAAGAAAAACGAAAATTTTGGCCAAAAATATATAATTTTCAAAATTTCATATTTTATTTCCTGGATGAGCAGTCAAGGTCAAATTGAAGGAATTTCATCTATGGGTCATAAGCAACATTTCCAGCATTTTTAAAGAAAATCTGAATCAATAAATTTTTTGCCAAAAATTAATAAAATCACAAGGGGTATCAAATTTGCCCAAAATTGACTTTTTTGAAAATGTCTCAGAAATGCCTCCTAACGAATATTTTACCCCTTTGGCACCTATTTCAGCAGTTTCCAAGTTAAATTTCTAAGAAAAACGAAAATTTTGGCCAAAAATATATAATTTTCAAAATTTCATATTTTATTCCCTGGATGAGCAGTCAAGGTCAAATTGAAGGAATTTCATCTATGGGTCATAAGCAACATTTCCAGCATTTTTAAAGAAAATCTGAATCAATAAATTTTTGGCCAAAAATTAATAAAATTGACTTTTTTGAAAATGTCTCAGAAATGCCTCCTAACGAATATTTTGCCCCTTTGGCACCTATTTCAGCAGTTTCCAAGTTAAATTTCTAAGAAAAACGAAAATTTTGGCCAAAAATATATAATTTTCAAAATTTCATATTTTATTCCCTGGATGAGCAGTCAAGGTCAAATTGAAGGAATTTCATCTATGGGTCATAAGCAACATTTCCAGCATTTTTAAAGAAAATCTGAATCAATAAATTTTTGGCCAAAAATTAATAAAATCACAAGGGGTATCAAATTTGCCCAAAATTGACTTTTTTGAAAATGTCTCAGAAATGCCTCCTAACGAATATTTTACCCCTTTGGCACCTATTTCAGCAGTTTCCAAGTTAAATTTCTAAGAAAAACGAAAATTTTGGCCAAAAATATATAATTTTCAAAATTTCATATTTTATTCCCTGGATGAGCAGTCAAGGTCAAATTGAAGGAATTTCATCTATGGGTCATAAGCAACATTTCCAGCATTTTTAAAGAAAATCTGAATCAATAAATTTTTGGCCAAAAATTAATAAAATTGACTTTTTTGAAAATGTCTCAGAAATGCCTCCTAACGAATATTTTGCCCCTTTGGCACCTATTTCAGCAGTTTCCAAGTTAAATTTCTAAGAAAAACGAAAATTTTGGCCAAAAATATATAATTTTCAAAATTTCATATTTTATTCCCTGGATGAGCAGTCAAGGTCAAATTGAAGGAATTTCATCTATGGGTCATAAGCAACATTTCCAGCATTTTTAAAGAAAATCTGAATCAATAAATTTTTCGCCAAAAATTATTAAAATCACAAGGGGTTAGTCCAGCAATTTGTATCAAATTGGCCCAAAATTGACTTTTTTGAAAATGTCTCAGAAATGCCTCCTAACGAATATTTTGCCCATTTGGCACCTATTTCAGCAGTTTCCAAGTTAAATTTCTAAGAAAAACGAAAATTTTGGCCAAAAATATATAATTTTCAAAATTTCATATTTTATTCCCTGGATGAGCAGTCAAGGTCAAATTGAAGGAATTTCATCTATGGGTCATAAGCAACATTTCCAGCATTTTTAAAGAAAATCTGAATCAATAAATTTTTCGCCAAAAATTATTAAAATCACAAGGGGTTAGTCCAGCAATTTGTATCAAATTGGCCCAAAATTGACTTTTTTGAAAATGTCTCAGAAATGCCTCCTAACGAATATTTTGCCCCTTTGGCACCTATTTCAGCAGTTTCCAAGTTAAATTTCTAAGAAAAACGGAAATTTTGGCCAAAAATATATAATTTTCAAAATTTCATATTTTATTCCCTGGATGAGCAGTCAAGGTCAAATTGAAGGAATTTCATGTATGGGTCATAAGCAACATTTCCAGCATTTTTTAAGGAAATCTGAATCAATAAATTTTTCGCCAAAAATTAATAAAATCACAAGGGGTTAGTCCAGCAATTTGTATCAAATTGGCCCAAAATTGACTTTTTTGAAAATGTCTCAGAAATGCCTCCTAACGAATATTTTGCCCCTTTGGCACCTATTTCAGCAGTTTCCAAGTTAAATTTCTAAGAAAAACGAAAATTTTGGCCAAAAATATATAATTTTCAAAATTTCATATTTTATTCCCTGGATGAGCAGTCAAGGTCAAATTGAAGGAATTTCATCTATGGGTCATAAGCAACATTTCCAGCATTTTTAAAGAAATCTGAATCAATAAATTTTTCGCCAAAAATTAATAAAATCACAAGGGGTTAGTCCAGCAATTTGTATCAAATTGGCCCAAAATTGACTTTTTTGAAAATGTCTCAGAAATGCCTCCTAACGAATATTTTGCCCCTTTGGCACCTATTTCAGCAGTTTCCAAGTTAAATTTCTAAGAAAAACGAAAATTTGGGCCAAAAATATATAATTTTCAAAATTTCATATTTTATTCCCTGGATGAGCAGTCAAGGTCAAATTGAAGGAATTTCATCTATGGGTCATAAGCAACATTTCCAGCATTTTTAAAGAAAATCTGAATCAATAAATTTTTCGCCAAAAATTATTAAAATCACAAGGGGTTAGTCCAGCAATTTGTATCAAATTGGCCCAAAATTGACTTTTTTGAAAATGTCTCAGAAATGCCTCCTAACGAATATTTTGCCCCTTTGGCACCTATTTCAGCAGTTTCCAAGTTAAATTTCTAAGAAAAACGGAAATTTTGGCCAAAAATATATAATTTTCAAAATTTCATATTTTATTCCCTGGATGAGCAGTCAAGGTCAAATTGAAGGAATTTCATGTATGGGTCATAAGCAACATTTCCAGCATTTTTTAAGGAAATCTGAATCAATAAATTTTTCGCCAAAAATTAATAAAATCACAAGGGGTTAGTCCAGCAATTTGTATCAAATTGGCCCAAAATTGACTTTTTTAAAAATGTCTCAGAAATGCCTCCTAACGAATATTTTGCCCCTTTGGCACCTATTTCAGCAGTTTCCAAGTTAAATTTCTAAGAAAAACGAAAATTTTGGCCAAAAATATATAATTTTCAAAATTTCATATTTTATTCCCTGGATGAGCAGTCAAGGTCAAATTGAAGGAATTTCATCTATGGGTCATAAGCAACATTTCCAGCATTTTTAAAGAAAATCTGAATCAATAAATTTTTGGCCAAAAATTAATAAAATTGACTTTTTTGAAAATGTCTCAGAAATGCCTCCTAACGAATATTTTGCCCCTTTGGCACCTATTTCAGCAGTTTCCAAGTTAAATTTCTAAGAAAAACGAAAATTTTGGCCAAAAATATATAATTTTCAAAATTTCATATTTTATTCCCTGGATGAGCAGTCAAGGTCAAATTGAAGGAATTTCATCTATGGGTCATAAGCAACATTTCCAGCATTTTTAAAGAAAATCTGAATCAATAAATTTTTGGCCAAAAATTAATAAAATTGACTTTTTTGAAAATGTCTCAGAAATGCCTCCTAACCAATATTTTGCCCCTTTGGCACCTATTTCAGCAGTTTCCAAGTTAAATTTCTAAGAAAAACGGAAATTTTGGCCAAAAATATATAATTTTTTAAAATTTCATATTTTATTCCCTGGATGAGCAGTCAAGGTCAAATTGAAGGAATTTCATCTATGGGTCATAAACAACATTTCCAGCATTTTTAAAGAAAATCTGAATCAATAAATTTTTCGCCAAAAATTATTAAAATCACAAGGGGTTAGTCCAGCAATTTGTATCAAATTTGCCCAAAATTGACTTTTTTGAAAATGTCTCAGAAATGCCTCCTAACGAATATTTTGCCCCTTTGGCACCTATTTCAGCAGTTTCCAAGTTAAATTTCTAAGAAAAACGGAAATTTTGGCCAAAAATATATAATTTTCAAAATTTCATATTTTATTCCCTGGATGAGCAGTCAAGGTCAAATTGAAGGAATTTCATCTATGGGTCATAAGCAACATTTCCAGCATTTTAAAAGAAAATCTGAATCAATAAATTTTTCGCCAAAAATTAATAAAATCACAAGGGGTTAGTCCAGCAATTTGTATCAAATTGGCCCAAAATTGACTTTTTTGAAAATGTCTCAGAAATGCCTCCTAACGAATATTTTGCCCCTTTGGCACCTATTTCAGCAGTTTCCAAGTTAAATTTCTAAGAAAAACGGAAATTTTGGCCAAAAATATATAATTTTCAAAATTTCATATTTTATTCCCTGGATGAGCAGTCAAGGTCAAATTGAAGGAATTTCATCTGTGGGTCATAAGCAACATTTCCAGCATTTTTAAAGAAAATCTGAATCAATAAATTTTTCGCCAAAAATTAATAAAATCACAAGGGGTTAGTCCAGCAATTTGTATCGAATTGGCCCAAAATTGACTTTTTTGAAAATGTCTCAGAAATGCCTCCTAACGAATATTTTGCCCCTTTGGCACCTATTTCAGCAGTTTCCAAGTTAAATTTCTAAGAAAAACGAAAATTTTGGCCAAAAATATTTAATTTTCAAAATTTCATATTTTATTCCCTGGATGAGCAGTCAAGGTCAAATTGAAGGAATTTCATCTATGGGTCATAAGCAACATTTCCAGCATTTTTAAAGAAAATCTGAATCAATAAATTTTTGGCCAAAAATTAATAAAATTGACTTTTTTGAAAATGTCTCAGAAATGCCTCCTAACGAATATTTTGCCCCTTTGGCACCTATTTCAGCAGTTTCCAAGTTAAATTTCTAAGAAAAACGGAAATTTTGGCCAAAAATATATAATTTTCAAAATTTCATATTTTATTCCCTGGATGAGCAGTCAAGGTCAAATTGAAGGAATTTCATCTATGGGTCATAAACAACATTTCCAGCATTTTTAAAGAAAATCTGAATCAATAAATTTTTCGCCAAAAATTATTAAAATCACAAGGGGTATCAAATTTGCCCAAAATTGACTTTTTTGAAAATGTCTCAGAAATGCCTCCTAACGAATATTTTGCCCCTTTGGCACCTATTTCAGCAGTTTCCAAGTTAAATTTCTAAGAAAAACGGAAATTTTGGCCAAAAATATATAATTTTCAAAATTTCATATTTTATTCCCTGGATGAGCAGTCAAGGTCAAATTGAAGGAATTTCATCTATGGGTCATAAGCAACATTTCCAGCATTTTAAAGAAAATCTGAATCAATAAATTTCTCGCCAAAAATTAATAAAATCACAAGGGGTTAGTCCAGCAATTTGTATCAAATTGGCCCAAAATTGACTTTTTTGAAAATGTCTCAGAAATGCCTCCTAACGAATATTTTGCCCCTTTGGCACCTATTTCAGCAGTTTCCAAGTTAAATTTCTAAGAAAAACGGAAATTTTGGCCAAAAATATATAATTTTCAAAATTTCATATTTTATTCCCTGGATGAGCAGTCAAGGTCAAATTGAAGGAATTTCATCTGTGGGTCATAAGCAACATTTCCAGCATTTTTAAAGAAAATCTGAATCAATAAATTTTTCGCCAAAAATTAATAAAATCACAAGGGGTTAGTCCAGCAATTTGTATCAAATTGGCCCAAAATTGACTTTTTTGAAAATGTCTCAGAAATGCCTCCTAACGAATATTTTGCCCCTTTGGCACCTATTTCAGCAGTTTCCAAGTTAAATTTCTAAGAAAAACGGAAATTTTGGCCAAAAATATATAATTTTCAAAATTTCATATTTTATTCCCTGGATGAGCAGTCAAGGTCAAATTGAAGGAATTTCATCTGTGGGTCATAAGCAACATT
This sequence comes from Henricia sp. BOLD:AAB3569, assembly GCA_037783545.1. Lineage (NCBI taxonomy): Eukaryota > Metazoa > Echinodermata > Asteroidea > Spinulosida > Echinasteridae > Henricia > Henricia sp. BOLD:AAB3569. The sequence goes on along the minus strand of JBBELK010000607.1, from coordinate 79,350 downwards.
TCCAGCATTTTTAAAGAAAATCTGAATCAATAAATTTTTCGCCAAAAATTAATAAAATCACAAGGGGTTAGTCCAGCAATTTGTATCAAATTGGCCCAAAATTGACTTTTTTGAAAATGTCTCAGAAATGCCTCCTAACGAATATTTTGCCCCTTTGGCACCTATTTCAGCAGTTTCCAAGTTAAATTTCTAAGAAAAACGAAAATTTTGGCCAAAAATATATAATTTTCAAAATTTCATATTTTATTCCCTGGATGAGCAGTCAAGGTCAAATTGAAGGAATTTCATCTATGGGTCATAAGCAACATTTCCAGCATTTTTAAAGAAAATCTGAATCAATAAATTTTTGGCCAAAAATTAATAAAATTGACTTTTTTGAAAATGTCTCAGAAATGCCTCCTAACGAATATTTTGCCCCTTTGGCACCTATTTCAGCAGTTTCCAAGTTAAATTTCTAAGAAAAACGGAAATTTTGGCCAAAAATATATAATTTTCAAAATTTCATATTTTATTCCCTGGATGAGCAGTCAAGGTCAAATTGAAGGAATTTCATCTGTGGGTCATAAGCAACATTTCCAGCATTTTTAAAGAAAATCTGAATCAATAAATTTTTCGCCAAAAATTAATAAAATCACAAGGGGTTAGTCCAGCAATTTGTATCAAATTTGCCCAAAATTGACTTTTTTGAAAATGTCTCAGAAATGCCTCCTAACGAATATTTTGCCCCTTTGGCACCTATTTCAGCAGTTTCCAAGTTAAATTTCTAAGAAAAACGGAAATTTTGGCCAAAAATATATAATTTTCAAAATTTCATATTTTATTCCCTGGATGAGCAGTCAAGGTCAAATTGAAGGAATTTCATCTATGGGTCATAAGCAACATTTCCAGCATTTTAAAAGAAAATCTGATTCAATAAATTTTTCGCCAAAAATTAATAAAATCACAAGGGGTTAGTCCAGCAATTTGTATCAAATTTGCCCAAAATTGACTTTTTTGAAAATGTCTCAGAAATGCCTCCTAACGAATATTTTGCCCCTTTGGCACCTATTTCAGCAGTTTCCAAGTTAAATTTCTAAGAAAAACGGAATTTTTGGCCACAAATATATAATTTTCAAAATTTCATATTTTATTCCCTGGATGAGCAGTCAAGGTCAAATTGAAGGAAATTCATCTATGGGTCATAAGCAACATTTCCAGCATTTTTAAAAGAAAATCTGAATCACTAAATTTTTGGCCAAAAATTAATAAAATTGACTTTTTTAAAAATGTCTCAGAAATGCCTCCTAACGAATATTTTGCCCCTTTGGCACCTATTTCAGCAGTTTCCAAGTTAAATTTCTAAGAAAAACGAAAATTTTGGCCAAAAATATATAATTTTCAAAATTTCATATTTTATTCCCTGGATGAGCAGTCAAGGTCAAATTGAAGGAATTTCATCTATGAGTCATAAGCAACATTTCCAGCATTTTTAAAGAAAATCTGAATCAATAAATTTTTCGCCAAAAATTAATAAAATCACAAGGGGTATCAAATTTGCCCAAAATTGACTTTTTTGAAAATGTCTCAGAAATGCCTCCTAACGAATATTTGGCCCCTTTGGCACCTATTTCAGCAGTTTCCAAGTTAAATTTCTAAGAAAAACGGAAATTTTGGCCAAAAATATATAATTTTCAAAATTTCATATTTTATTCCCTGGATGAGCAGTCAAGGTCAAATTGAAGGAATTTCATCTATGGGTCATAAGCAACATTTCCAGCATTTTAAAAGAAAATCTGAATCAATAAATTTTTCGCCAAAAATTAATAAAATCACAAGGGGTTAGTCCAGCAATTTGTATCAAATTTGCCCAAAATTGACTTTTTTGAAAATGTCTCAGAAATGCCTCCTAACGAATATTTTGCCCCTTTGGCACCTATTTCAGCAGTTTCCAAGTTAAATTTCTAAGAAAAACGGAAATTTTGGCCAAAAATATATAATTTTCAACATTTCATATTTTATTCCCTGGATGAGCAGTCAACGTCAAATTGAAGGAATTTCATCTATGTGTCATAAGCAACATTTCCAGCATTTTAAAAGAAAATCTGAATCAATAAATTTTTCGCCAAAAATTATTAAAATCACAAGGGGTTAGTCCAGCAATTTGTATCAAATTGGCCCAAAATTGACTTTTTTACAAATGTCTCAGAAATGCCTCCTAACGAATATTTTGCCCCTTTGGCACCTATTTCAGCAGTTTCCAAGTTAAATTTCTAAGAAAAACGAAAATTTTTGCCAAAAATATATAATTTTAAAAATTTCATATTTTATTCCCTGGATGAGCAGTCAAGGTCAAATTGAAGGAATTTCATCTATGTGTCATAAGCAACATTTCCAGCATTTTAAAAGAAAATCTGAATCAATAAATGTTTGGCCAAAAATTAATAAAATTGACTTTTTTAAAAATGTCTCAGAAATGCCTCCTAACGAATATTTTGCCCCTTTGGCACCTATTTCAGCAGTTTCCAAGTTAAATTTCTAAGAAAAACGGAAATTTTTGCCAAAAATATATAATTTTCAACATTTCATATTTTATTCCCTGGATGAGCAGTCAACGTCAAATTGAAGGAATTTCATCTATGTGTCATAAGCAACATTTCCAGCATTTTAAAAGAAAATCTGAATCAATAAATTTTTCGCCAAAAATTATTAAAATCACAAGGGGTTAGTCCAGCAATTTGTATCAAATTGGCCCAAAATTGACTTTTTTGAAAATGTCTCAGAAATGCCTCCTAACGAATATTTTGCCCCTTTGGCACCTATTTCAGCAGTTTCCAAGTTAAATTTCTAAGAAAAACGAAAATTTTTGCCAAAAATATATAATTTTAAAAATTTCATATTTTATTCCCTGGATGAGCAGTCAAGGTCAAATTGAAGGAATTTCATCTATGTGTCATAAGCAACATTTCCAGCATTTTAAAAGAAAATCTGAATCAATAAATGTTTGGCCAAAAATTAATAAAATTGACTTTTTTACAAATGTCTCAGAAATGCCTCCTAACGAATATTTTGCCCCTTTGGCACCTATTTCAGCAGTTTCCAAGTTAAATTTCTAAGAAAAACGAAAATTTTGGCCAAAAATATATAATTTTCAAAATTTCATATTTTATTCCCTGGATGAGCAGTCAAGGTCAAATTGAAGGAATTTCATCTATGGGTCATAAGCAACATTTCCAGCATTTTTAAAGAAAATATGAATCAATAAAGTTTTGGCCAAAAATTAATAAAATCACAAGGGGTTAGTCCAGCAATTTGTATCAAATTTGCCCAAAATTTACTTTTTTGAAAATGTCTCAGAAATGCCTCCTAACGAATATTTTGCCCCTTTGGCACCTATTTCAGCAGTTTCCAAGTTAAATTTCTAAGAAAAACGAAAATTTTGGCCAAAAATATATAATTTTCAAAATTTCATATTTTATTCCCTGGATGAGCAGTCAAGGTCAAATTGAAGGAATTTCATTTATGAGTCATAAGCAACATTTCCAGCATTTTTAAAGAAAATCTGAATCAATAAATTTTTCGCCAAAAATTAATAAAATCACAAGGGGTATCAAATTTGCCCAAAATTGACTTTTTTGAAAATGTCTCAGAAATGCCTCCTAACGAATATTTTGCCCCTTTGGCACCTATTTCAGCAGTTTCCAAGTTAAATTTCTAAGAAAAACGGAAATTTTGGCCAAAAATATATAATTTTCAACATTTCATATTTTATTCCCTGGATGAGCAGTCAACGTCAAATTGAAGGAATTTCATCTATGTGTCATAAGCAACATTTCCAGCATTTTTAAAGAAAATCTGAATCAATAAATTTTTCGCCAAAAATTAATAAAATCACAAGGGGTTAGTCCAGCAATTTGTATCAAATTGGCCCAAAATTGACTTTTTTGAAAATGTCTCAGAAATGCCTCCTAACGAATATTTTGCCCCTTTGGCACCTATTTCAGCAGTTTCCAAGTTAAATTTCTAAGAAAAACGGAAATTTTGGCCAAAAATATATAATTTTCAAAATTTCATATTTTATTCCCTGGATGAGCAGTCAAGGTCAAATTGAAGGAATTTCATCTGTGGGTCATAAGCAACATTTCCAGCATTTTTAAAGAAAATCTGAATCAATAAATTTTTGGCCAAAAATTAATAAAATTGACTTTTTTGAAAATGTCTCAGAAATGCCTCCTAACGAATATTTTGCCCCTTTGGCACCTATTTCAGCAGTTTCCAAGTTAAATTTCTAAGAAAAACGGAAATTTTGGCCAAAAATATATAATTTTCAACATTTCATATTTTATTCCCTGGATGAGCAGTCAACGTCAAATTGAAGGAATTTCATCTATGTGTCATAAGCAACATTTCCAGCATTTTTAAAGAAAATCTGAATCAATAAATTTTTCGCCAAAAATTAATAAAATCACAAGGGGTTAGTCCAGCAATTTGTATCAAATTGGCCCAAAATTGACTTTTTTGAAAATGTCTCAGAAATGCCTCCTAACGAATATTTTGCCCCTTTGGCACCTATTTCAGCAGTTTCCAAGTTAAATTTCTAAGAAAAACGGAAATTTTGGCCAAAAATATATAATTTTCAAAATTTCATATTTTATTCCCTGGATGAGCAGTCAAGGTCAAATTGAAGGAATTTCATCTGTGGGTCATAAGCAACATTTCCAGCATTTTTAAAGAAAATCTGAATCAATAAATTTTTGGCCAAAAATTAATAAAATTGACTTTTTTGAAAATGTCTCAGAAATGCCTCCTAACGAATATTTTGCCCCTTTGGCACCTATTTCAGCAGTTTCCAAGTTAAATTTCTAAGAAAAACGGAAATTTTGGCCAAAAATATATAATTTTCAAAATTTCATATTTTATTCCCTGGATGAGCAGTCAAGGTCAAATTGAAGGAATTTCATCTATGGGTCATAAGCAACATTTCCAGCATTTTAAAAGAAAATCTGATTCAATAAATTTTTCGCCAAAAATTAATAAAATCACAAGGGGTTAGTCCAGCAATTTGTATCAAATTTGCCCAAAATTGACTTTTTTGAAAATGTCTCAGAAATGCCTCCTAACGAATATTTTGCCCCTTTGGCACCTATTTCAGCAGTTTCCAAGTTAAATTTCTAAGAAAAACGGAATTTTTGGCCACAAATATATAATTTTCAAAATTTCATATTTTATTCCCTGGATGAGCAGTCAAGGTCAAATTGAAGGAAATTCATCTATGGGTCATAAGCAACATTTCCAGCATTTTTAAAAGAAAATCTGAATCACTAAATTTTTGGCCAAAAATTAATAAAATTGACTTTTTTAAAAATGTCTCAGAAATGCCTCCTAACGAATATTTTGCCCCTTTGGCACCTATTTCAGCAGTTTCCAAGTTAAATTTCTAAGAAAAACGAAAATTTTGGCCAAAAATATATAATTTTCAAAATTTCATATTTTATTCCCTGGATGAGCAGTCAAGGTCAAATTGAAGGAATTTCATCTATGAGTCATAAGCAACATTTCCAGCATTTTTAAAGAAAATCTGAATCAATAAATTTTTCGCCAAAAATTAATAAAATCACAAGGGGTATCAAATTTGCCCAAAATTGACTTTTTTGAAAATGTCTCAGAAATGCCTCCTAACGAATATTTGGCCCCTTTGGCACCTATTTCAGCAGTTTCCAAGTTAAATTTCTAAGAAAAACGGAAATTTTGGCCAAAAATATATAATTTTCAAAATTTCATATTTTATTCCCTGGATGAGCAGTCAAGGTCAAATTGAAGGAATTTCATCTATGGGTCATAAGCAACATTTCCAGCATTTTAAAAGAAAATCTGAATCAATAAATTTTTCGCCAAAAATTAATAAAATCACAAGGGGTTAGTCCAGCAATTTGTATCAAATTTGCCCAAAATTGACTTTTTTGAAAATGTCTCAGAAATGCCTCCTAACGAATATTTTGCCCCTTTGGCACCTATTTCAGCAGTTTCCAAGTTAAATTTCTAAGAAAAACGGAAATTTTGGCCAAAAATATATAATTTTCAACATTTCATATTTTATTCCCTGGATGAGCAGTCAACGTCAAATTGAAGGAATTTCATCTATGTGTCATAAGCAACATTTCCAGCATTTTAAAAGAAAATCTGAATCAATAAATTTTTCGCCAAAAATTATTAAAATCACAAGGGGTTAGTCCAGCAATTTGTATCAAATTGGCCCAAAATTGACTTTTTTACAAATGTCTCAGAAATGCCTCCTAACGAATATTTTGCCCCTTTGGCACCTATTTCAGCAGTTTCCAAGTTAAATTTCTAAGAAAAACGAAAATTTTTGCCAAAAATATATAATTTTAAAAATTTCATATTTTATTCCCTGGATGAGCAGTCAAGGTCAAATTGAAGGAATTTCATCTATGTGTCATAAGCAACATTTCCAGCATTTTAAAAGAAAATCTGAATCAATAAATGTTTGGCCAAAAATTAATAAAATTGACTTTTTTAAAAATGTCTCAGAAATGCCTCCTAACGAATATTTTGCCCCTTTGGCACCTATTTCAGCAGTTTCCAAGTTAAATTTCTAAGAAAAACGGAAATTTTTGCCAAAAATATATAATTTTCAACATTTCATATTTTATTCCCTGGATGAGCAGTCAACGTCAAATTGAAGGAATTTCATCTATGTGTCATAAGCAACATTTCCAGCATTTTAAAAGAAAATCTGAATCAATAAATTTTTCGCCAAAAATTATTAAAATCACAAGGGGTTAGTCCAGCAATTTGTATCAAATTGGCCCAAAATTGACTTTTTTGAAAATGTCTCAGAAATGCCTCCTAACGAATATTTTGCCCCTTTGGCACCTATTTCAGCAGTTTCCAAGTTAAATTTCTAAGAAAAACGAAAATTTTTGCCAAAAATATATAATTTTAAAAATTTCATATTTTATTCCCTGGATGAGCAGTCAAGGTCAAATTGAAGGAATTTCATCTATGTGTCATAAGCAACATTTCCAGCATTTTAAAAGAAAATCTGAATCAATAAATGTTTGGCCAAAAATTAATAAAATTGACTTTTTTACAAATGTCTCAGAAATGCCTCCTAACGAATATTTTGCCCCTTTGGCACCTATTTCAGCAGTTTCCAAGTTAAATTTCTAAGAAAAACGAAAATTTTGGCCAAAAATATATAATTTTCAAAATTTCATATTTTATTCCCTGGATGAGCAGTCAAGGTCAAATTGAAGGAATTTCATCTATGGGTCATAAGCAACATTTCCAGCATTTTTAAAGAAAATATGAATCAATAAAGTTTTGGCCAAAAATTAATAAAATCACAAGGGGTTAGTCCAGCAATTTGTATCAAATTTGCCCAAAATTTACTTTTTTGAAAATGTCTCAGAAATGCCTCCTAACGAATATTTTGCCCCTTTGGCACCTATTTCAGCAGTTTCCAAGTTAAATTTCTAAGAAAAACGAAAATTTTGGCCAAAAATATATAATTTTCAAAATTTCATATTTTATTCCCTGGATGAGCAGTCAAGGTCAAATTGAAGGAATTTCATTTATGAGTCATAAGCAACATTTCCAGCATTTTTAAAGAAAATCTGAATCAATAAATTTTTCGCCAAAAATTAATAAAATCACAAGGGGTATCAAATTTGCCCAAAATTGACTTTTTTGAAAATGTCTCAGAAATGCCTCCTAACGAATATTTTGCCCCTTTGGCACCTATTTCAGCAGTTTCCAAGTTAAATTTCTAAGAAAAACGGAAATTTTGGCCAAAAATATATAATTTTCAACATTTCATATTTTATTCCCTGGATGAGCAGTCAACGTCAAATTGAAGGAATTTCATCTATGTGTCATAAGCAACATTTCCAGCATTTTTAAAGAAAATCTGAATCAATAAATTTTTCGCCAAAAATTAATAAAATCACAAGGGGTTAGTCCAGCAATTTGTATCAAATTGGCCCAAAATTGACTTTTTTGAAAATGTCTCAGAAATGCCTCCTAACGAATATTTTGCCCCTTTGGCACCTATTTCAGCAGTTTCCAAGTTAAATTTCTAAGAAAAACGGAAATTTTGGCCAAAAATATATAATTTTCAAAATTTCATATTTTATTCCCTGGATGAGCAGTCAAGGTCAAATTGAAGGAATTTCATCTGTGGGTCATAAGCAACATTTCCAGCATTTTTAAAGAAAATCTGAATCAATAAATTTTTGGCCAAAAATTAATAAAATTGACTTTTTTGAAAATGTCTCAGAAATGCCTCCTAACGAATATTTTGCCCCTTTGGCACCTATTTCAGCAGTTTCCAAGTTAAATTTCTAAGAAAAACGGAAATTTTGGCCAAAAATATATAATTTTCAAAATTTCATATTTTATTCCCTGGATGAGCAGTCAACGTCAAATTGAAGGAATTTCATCTATGTGTCATAAGCAACATTTCCAGCATTTTTAAAGAAAATATGAATCAATAAATTTTTCGCCAAAAATTAATAAAATCACAAGGGGTTGTCCAGCAATTTGTATCAAATTTGCCCAAAATTGACTTTTTTGAAAATGTCTCAGAAATGCCTCCTAACGAATATTTTGCCCCTTTGGCACCTATTTCAGCAGTTTCCAAGTTAAATTTCTAAGAAAAACGGAAATTTTGGCCAAAAATATATAATTTTCAACATTTCATATTTTATTCCCTGGATGAGCAGTCAACGTCAAATTGAAGGAAATTCATCTATGGGTCATAAACAACATTTCCAGCATTTTTAAACTAAATCTGACTCAATAAATTTTTCGCCAAAAATTAATAAAATCACAAGGGGTTAGTCCAGCAATTTGTATCAAATTGGCCCAAAATTGACTTTTTTGAAAATGTCTCAGAAATGCCTCCTAACGAATATTTTGCCCATTTGGCACCTATTTCAGCAGTTTCCAAGTTAAATTTCTAAGAAAAACGGAAATTTTGGCCAAAAATATATAATTTTCAACATTTCTCCAAAAAGGCAGGAAAGGTTGTTTAGAACTCATCTATATGATATTCCTTGAATTTGACCTCATCCAGGAAGTAACATCAAATTTAGAAAATTTCAATTTTTGGCCAAAAGTTGCATTTTTCTCAGAAATTAGCTTGGAAAACTGCCAAATTATGTTAAAACAGACTAAATTTTCGTCAGGAGTCGTTTCTGAGACATTTTGAAAAAAGTCAATTTGTGCCAATTTATTTTTAATTTTTGGCAAAAAATTGTTTGATTTAGATTTTCTTCAAAAAGGCAGGAAAGGTTGTTTAGAACTCATCTAAATGATATTCCTTGAATTTGATCTCATCCAGGAAGTAACATCAAATTTTGAAAATTTCAATTTTTGGCCAAGTTGCATTTTTCTCAGAAATTAGCTTGGAAAACTGCCAAATTATGTTAAAACAGACTAAATTTTCGTTAGGAGTCGTTTCTGAGACATTTTGAAAAAAGTCAATTTGTGCCAATTTATTTTTATTTTTTGGCAAAAAACTGTTTGATTCAGATTTTCTCCAAAAAGGCAGGAAAGGTTGTTTAGAACTCATCTAAATGATATTCCTTGAATTTGACCTCATCCAGGAAATAACATATCAAAACATGGGTCCTCAAAACATTTCAAGTAATTTTGAAGAAAATTCAAATTGCAAAATTTATGGCCAAAAATGATGAAAATCATGACGGCCAAAATTTCTTTATAGAAATTATCCATAACAAAAATTATTCTGCCCAATGCGATTTCAAATGGTTTTTAAAGTCAGATTCTGAAAATAGTAATTTTCCTAAAACTCTTAATTTTAAGATCAACTATAAGCAACATTTCCTGCAATTTTGAAAAAAATCCAAATCAAACGTTTTTGGCCAAAAATTAAAAACAAATCATATAGTAAGGATTAGCCTTGCAATTTTAATGGTGAAAATCAGCCAAAACGTACTTTTCTGAAAATGTTTTTTTTTCGGGAAAGTAATCAACCCCAAATTCGAAAAATGTCATGGGTTCTATAAATTATCTCTAAGAATTAAAAAAAAACAAAAAAAAAACTAAACACACACACTGCCCGATACAAAATATTTTTATTTGAACAAGACATACATGTACATGTAGTTCATATTTTACATTTAGTCCGAAAAAAAAGCAGTTTTTTTTACTTTTAACATTTCTTACAAAACAAAAGGGCGAAAATATGCAAAAAGAAAGTGGAAATGTTTTAAATTTGTGAATTTTTCAAACCAAATGTCACAACCACTCTACCACCGAGCTGATCGCTATTGAATAGGCAGTTCAATGTATATGGCAGCAGGAATCACAATTGATAAGGTTATTCTCATAGTGTCTTGGGAAGCACTAAGTATAGTGCTAATAATCTAGTTATGTCGGGTAAGGGCAAAACAAAACTTAATTAACGTCCATTCTCCTCGACGCAAGCTAAATAACATTAACAAAAAACAAATATACAAACCTAAAAATACTCCCACCTAAATCATAATTCGTAAATGTAAACAGCCAAATCTAAATCTCGTTCACAGTCTGATATATTTGACATGCGCAACGTTTAGAAAACACAGACAAATCTCAAATTAACAAATTTGAGATCAATCTGCGCACTTCCGTTGCTTTAACACGGAGAGCCTGCAAGTGAACTAATGTACGCACGTGAATGCACAATAAGTCTTACAAGCCACGCAGAACAGTGCACATACACACTCAGTCACTGTAACAGTAGCGCATGCGTACTCCCGTCTTGACACGAAGACCCTCGGCTTCGATGCGGAAGTGCGCAGAACGGGCTAATTTGGGATTCGTCTACTGAGGACTGAATTTGAAGTAAAATGACGCACAGAAATTCAGATTTACAAAAACACTTACAGCCCAAGTTGATTCTGTGATTTTCTGCGCACTGTTCCAATCCAAATCCTCCCCACACCACTTTTTCTGAAAGCAGCACGCGTCACATTTATGCACAAAAAGGCTCAATGTGAACCTACTTTAGACACACAAGAATTTTAAAGGGGCGTTCACACTATTGCGGAAAAATCATGCTGCCGCGCTGTGCTTACCTCAATGCATGAGAGGTCCAAATCGCCGATCTTTCTAAAATAGAAAATTCAACCCCGGTAACTTAGGGCTTCTCTGATACCTCATTGGCTGCACATTTGAACTTTGACCCAGCTCGAAACCTTTCGCACATCGCAACAGGCCGTGCACAAGCGGCAAACCAGCTCTTGTACAAACCAATGGAACAGGCGCGCGCAAAGCTATTTTTCTGCGATAGTGTGAACGCCCCTTAAAGGCACAGGCTCGTCAGCAATGCACGCGCGCCAAATTCCTGGCACGAAATAGGCAGCTCCATGCCTTTGCTATGGAACTGCGTATTTCATGGCACGAATTTGGCGCGCGCGCATAGCTGACGAGCCTGTGCCTTTAAGTCCTATCCCATATGACAGAACTAATGATGTAACATTTTTACCATTTGTGACCCGCTCTGCAAAAAAGGGTATTAAGTCGCACTGGCTAGTATTCTTTTTGCGACCATATAAAGAAATCTGTGGCATTTCTACGCTCATTAAAATACCTAAACACAAAAGAAATTCCAGGCGTAACGCAGATATTCCAGGCGGTATCTGGGCACCGCCAGTAATTTCCATTGTGTTTTGGTATTTTATTGAGCGTGGATTTGCCGCGGATTTCTTTTTATGGTCGCAAAAAGAATACTAGTCAGCGCGACTTAATACCCTTTTTTGCAGAGCGGGTCACATTTATCCATTTTTCAGGTTTTCTGAAGTATTACTGCATCTATGTGGCTGAAATTTTATCAACAATATTCTTTAGTTCCGTAATGCTGTTCTTGTTTTTAACCATTATTTCAAACATTGCTGTCCGTAGGCGCGGGTTTATTTTTAGTTGAAACATGGAGGGCGGAAAACAACTGAACTCATTAACCATGTGTGATGAAGCATTGTTATGTCGATGCACCGTCATTGTACACCACAGTGTGACTTTGTTATAAACTTTTTTGGCAATTTCTCTCGGAAATTACTGCGATTGTAGACGTCAAAACGCAGTAGCAATCAAGTTTCTCCTAAACGTGTTTACTGGTCCTCCGCTACACCGATGCGGAAATCTTGGCGTGTTTACACGTCCTCCGGCACCAAGTGGTTAAATGTTTTCCAATCATGTAATCTGTCTTTAACGGTCCAGGTTATTTAGGATGACAACGTACCGGTAGTTCAAACATTTAAATGACAATGTCTTGTGATTGGCTAGATGGGTTTGATCTTGAAGTGTAGGCCAATCAGTGAGAAGACGAGGCATTTCAAATCTTGGACGACGTAGTAAAAGATGCGTAGACCCTCGGCGTCCCTGTAAAGAAACAAAAAATTATTAAAGGGAACACCAGTGGAATTTCTTTTCGTTTTAGAACGACAGGTGCCAGTGTATTCACACTGAACACAATAGAATTACATAACAACTGGCTATATAAACGCCACGTTCGCTTCAGTAGCTCACTCTCGGTCAATCGTGTCAACTTTGCTGTACAATCCCGCCCACCCCATTTTCCCACTTCAATCGGAATTCGGACCGGGGGAGTGCACCCCTGTCGAGTGCCCTGGATGCACCCACGTTTCCTCCAATGGCTGGGGGTTTTTCGTGGCCACCGAGCGCCAGCACACAGTGCTGGTCCGACACTCGACCCGAATTCAGTTTCAGTTCCGACACACGTGTTTTATTTTCTCTTTCGGCTTGATTGATTCTGACCGATTTTAGCACGGTGATAATTATTGAACTTCGACACTTTATTGTCGAGACCTAGATACTGTGAACTTTTTAAATTTGTTTACAGCTCGTAATTCATACATCAAACTTGGTTCAGATGCTAGTTTGATAGCCTCTAAATCGATAGGCCTTTAATACGGCTTACACCAGACGTGTATAATTATTTTTTTTCAACCACATTTGAAGGATATTACATTTGTGCATATAATTGGATCCTAATCAAGCTGATTAGCGGAGTTTAAAATAAATCGAACAGCAAGGTTCGCACAACGACCTAGCCACTGTTCACCATTGGAAACATTTGACCTGTTTTTGTCCTTTTCTCGTCTCACATGAGGTATAAATAGAAAAGAAATGAATTTTCTGACGGAAGTATGGAGGAAGAAAGCTTTGTTGGGCTATTTTGGGCTTGAAATGGACCCATACAAGATTCTAAAAGTCTTTCAAAAAAAAACTAAATAGATGGAAAATAATGTTCTACATGTACCATGTCCTACGAACACTATTTACATACTGTATTTTCCAATTTGTAGACAAATCTGCCAGCAGGTTTCATTGGAAGGGTTTCTATATGGACGAGAGAATCTCTCAGATTTTCGCGGAGATACAAATAATATCCGAAGAAAAAAGCACCATACGTTGCTGACGTGCGAGAAACCATTGCGTTCGAGTACCTATCGCGAGTCAGCGCTGACCTTGGAGGATCATGCAAAGTGTGATATGATTAGTCAGGGAAAACTAGGTTTAAACACATGTCGGTCCGTATCGATTGCCACCTTTATTTACAAACACATGGTATTATACAGCGATGGCCGGCTGATAAAGCGTATAGCCCAATATGGGCCTCTTTTGTTAATTTTAAACATTTTTACTTACTTACATGACATTTTGATTATCAGGTACTACTGGTAAAAAATATTTAAAATCCTACTTTTGATACAAAATAATTGTCATTTACCGGTACCAATGCACTTAGAAATCACTTTCAGAATCTGCCACTTTCGACTTGGCGTCGCCAGAGACAGTGGTAGAAAGCAACCACAAGCTTCCAAAAAAATGCTGGATCACCCCTACTGTCATTGCATACGGTACCTCAATCATTTCACACAACTCGTCAAGAAGATTCTTGGAACTGCCAGAGGGTTCTTGGAACTAAAGTTATTGTGGATTTTCTTCAGTAAATTTTGAATACAAAAATTGTGGCCATGTATCAAAAATCTTCAACTTTTGTGGACCTCTAAAACAACACAGGGCATTTACTCACACTGAAGTTATTGAGCGTGTTCAGATTTTTCCAGAAAATGGATTTTACTTTAATCTAACAATTGGGTCTTTCTATAAATTAGGGGTCCAAACGTGTGACATTTAGTGTCCCCCGTTACACCTGATGTGTGTTATTTTTCGTACAACAATCATTAAGATGGCTTTTAAACCATTTTGTGTGAATTGTACTTTATGTACTCACTCTTTGAGATGGAAAGTATTTAAAGAATGTGTCCTGAATTTACAAAAACAAGATGTAAAATGTAACGGGGGACACCAACATTGGACCCCTAATTTATAGAAAGACCCAATTACATAAAATACCTCCCCAATGTACTATCCATGGGAAGAAACCAATATCTATGGAAAAAAAACGATTTATGATCTCCAATTTGGACGTGGAAGCGAAAAGGTTGGTGTAATCACTGCACTGCTTTATGGAACCGGAAAAATTAGTTTACAAAATGTTGGTGGGTTTTGATATCCTTGAAAATATACGAATTGAGAAAGCGAAATTTCAGAAAGGTAATGAGAAAAATATGACAATTGATGTGATCAAAATCTCAACACCCATGGGAAAAATCGGGGGTCAAAAATGTGAAATTGTTCAACATACCTGCTATTGTTGACGTCAATTAGAGAGCCAATCTTACTGGTTGTGAAGGAGATATGCTCATTACCCATGACGATTTCCAGCTCCTGGCGTCCGACCCGGTCTGGTTCCGGCCACAACTCGTCGTCTTCCTGCATCAGTTCACTGTCATGGACGATGCGCTTTAGCTCGTCGATAACTGCCTTGTGAACGTAGGCCTGGACAACAACAAAAAACAGTGTAGTGGTTTATTTGAAATGTAGAATGTTTTTTTTTTTAAATGTAGAATTCAGTTATTTCAAATATGACTTCAAAGTTGTGTGTAATTTTTCTTCTTTGAACCAAAGCAAAGAAAGATTTGCGGTTAAATTTTGCTTTTATTTTATTTTTTTGTTTGTACGCATCAATGCACATATTAGGAAATTGTCGAATGGCATGATTAAATTGGAAAAGAGGAGGAAAAAAAACCATCAACAATTTTGTTTTCATCAAATTTGCACTTTTACATAAACTCCTCAAAAAAAGTTCGGAAAGTCAAGTTTGACTGACGATTTCTCTCTTGTTACTAAATCATTTCCCTTGAATTTGGTATCATTGGAAAGCCCTGGTATTTCTCTTTACGATGATGTGTCGTTTGTTACGATTAAGCAATTGGGGGATGTGCAGTATAGCGGTATTCAGGGGTGGGTGGAAAGTGAAATGTCACAAAATTCACTGCTATTGTCATGCAGTGCATTCACCTTTTGCTTGAAGGATGGGAATGTGTCAATGCACTTTTTGACAATAGCAATGCATTTTGTGACATTTCACTTTACACCCGCCCCCGTATTCAGCTGTGCTGCACATCCCCCAATTGCTTAATCATAACAAATGACACATCGTCGTAAAGAGGAATAGCAGAGCTTTCCAATGATATAAAATTCAAGGAAAATTATTTTGCAACAAGAGAGAGATCTTCAGTCAAACTTGACTTTCCAAACTTTTTTTGAGGAGTTTAGTTTTAAATATTGGTCATAACAGGGGATGTTTGTTTCGGAAATATTTGTGCAGATCTGTGAAACGAGTTAAACTTCAACTCGTTCATTTTACGTAGATTTTGATCAAGATCTGTAATCTTTGAGAACTTCCTCGAGAGGTGGTTTAGCGCTAGATCCAAAATGATAATGTGAACATTAAGAAGCTTTTGTGCGTGTAAACTCAAGTGTCTATTCTCAGTGGCAATATGTACGTGTACGATACAAACAATCAGAAGCTGCTTGTTTATTTATGATGAATGTCATGTAGGCCAATAATTTTCCGCGATTGCGGAAACAGACAAAATTCACGAAATATTACCCTGAAACAGAATTTTGGTGCAGAAATTGGACAAATTTGGTACATGTAAATACACTCGACCAAAAAAGTTCTGTCACCAGTAAGACATTTATATATATTTATTATTAAATTTTATTTAATGTAGGAAAATTATATATCAAATTTTAGCTGAACATATCCCTCAAAGGAATAGAGCTGAAGAGAGATCATGATGGCAAGCTTCACTGAACAGGAATGCAACAAAGGAGTGTGGGGTCAGAATGAAAAACACCTAAGAACAATGCAACTTGTGATTTGGGCAATTTGTGTAGACAATTACCGGGGTAGGACATTTTTAAGTGAGTTTGGATTTATCAATGTCTTGTCAAAAACATCCAAATCAAAATGGTTAAATTGTCCAATCTGAATCGTGCCATTACATTAGGTATGGTGGAAGCAAAATACTGAACTGTAACTCCCCTTGCTTGAGTGCAATAAAGTTGACATCGTTGTTTTTTGTGTTTTTTATTCTGACCCCACACTCCTTTGTTGCATTCCTGTTCAGTGAAGCTTGCCATCATGGACTCCGTTGAGCTCTATTCCTTTGAGTGATATGTTCAGCTAAAATTTGATATATTATTTTCCTACAATAAATCCAATTTCATAATAAATATCTACAAATGTCCTACTGGTGACAGAACTTTTTTAGTCGAGTGTATATTGCTAGCAGTATTCATGATTAGAGATCCTAGATCAGAAAATGTCAGGGCAGTTTCATTTGTTTCTACAAAGTGAAACATCTTGGGATCTGGATTCGGATTTGTAATGAAACAAATTATAAATTTAAATCCAAACAAATTATTAAGTAGTTGCAAGTACAATGTAGCAATAATCATTCAGACTGAAATATCGCTGGGGTTGGAGGGGGATTTTTTTCATCTAAACAATTTTTAAAAATAATAAATAAATAAATAAACTCAGTCTTCAAAAATATTGTTACCAATGCTACTGTATCAACACTTTTAGTCGGATTTTTCTTGTCAACTCGTGAAGTAAAATTTTGGGTAACTGCAAATAATATACCGGTTTTCAGGGTATTGGGGCTTTAGTTTAAAGATAAATGAATTCACCTCTTTTCTGATCATAACATCATTCTTGTAGTTTGAATTGTTGGCGTATCTCAACTTTCCTGTAGAACGAATAGAGATGAAACAAATACATAAAATAAGAGTAAGAATTGAGAAGTTGATCATGAATATATTTTTTTTAAATGACTCATCATGCAGGGAAACAATAGACTGGTTACCAGTTCTCAAACATATGTACAGAAAATACTGCTTAGCAAAAATTTGATAGAAAACCCAAAATCTGCTAGGACTTTGTCGGAACTTTGCTGACTTTTGCCGTGATGTTTGCTTGAAATTTTGGCGGGACATTTATGGGGCAAACAGGACAACTCGTACCCGGGACAACTCGCAACCAACATAAGACACCCTGGTCAACTCGTACCCTGGTCAACTCAAACCCGGGACAACTCGAACCCTTTCCATCGTCATGACCGTGTACGGGCGTGCCACTTTATGAAAGCGTTTCACTGACTTTCTTTTCTGCAGATAATTTTTTCCCCCGACATCTTTGCCCCTACTTGGAACGACACTTTTACCGTAAAGTTTTCAGCGACATTTGTCGGGACATTCAGATTTTTGGCGTGAGTTTTAGTGCCACTTTTGCCGGCCCCTTGTGAAGACTCGAGTTTTTGACCCGATTTCAGCCACATTCTGCCACAACTTTTCCTTGGAATTTTGCCGTGACGCTTGCGGGGGATTTTTACCAGGACTTTATCGAAAATGTTGCCGTAATTTCTGTCTTAACTTGGCCGACTTTTGCTGCAATGTTTGCTGAAACTTTTGCTGTTTCGTGGGGTGATGTTCGCAGGACGTTTAAAAATTGACAACAAAACGATAACAACAATAGGGGTACAAGTTGTCTCGGGTTCGAGTTGTCACAGGGGTATTTTTTTGTTTTTGCCACAACTCGAATTTAAGGAAAATAATTATTGGAATAGATAGCTTGGATGATTTTAAAATACCTTTTCCCATTGACATTTCCGTCGCAAATGTTGCATTTCCATGAAAATTGTGTTTTTGTCACGACCGCCTCCATACAAAAGTGTGTGAAACTGCTGCCGGGCGAGCAGTGTGTGAAGCGCGAGAAGAAAGAGGGCGTGCGCGTGATGATCCATTTGGTTTTTGGCCGGCTGCTTTACGTGCAATCATATGCAATATTCTTTCCGTGATTTTTTTCTCTAAAACTAAGCCTTTGCGACGGAAATGCATGTAAGTATTCCTATTCTAGTAAAATCGTCCAAGCTATCGATTCCAATAATTATTTTCCTTAAATTCGAGTTGTGGCATAAACTTAAAAAAAGACGGTCCCAGGTACGAGTTGTCCCGGGTACGAGTTGTCTAGCATTCATTTATGGGGACGTTTGCCAGGACGCTGAGCCTGAGAAGAGAAAACAAATATTAGAACAAAATAATGACAAGAAAGGGGTAGGCCTACAAGTTGTAGGTATGTGTCAAAAAATTTCAAAGTTACTTTACTTCAGTGAAATAAATGTCATTGAACAGAACACGACATAAATAATCCAACAATACCAAGATGAGCATGTTTCGTCCAGTACGAAAGAAAATATCCGCAAAAGAAAGGTGAAAATTTGGGCGAAAAACCTCCTGCACAGTTAATGGGTTTTGCAACTTTACTTGTGACCGGGCCGAGCACCGCCGCATTGCAATTCAGTTTCGCAACAGACACCACTGTGCCAACAAGTAGAACTCCAAGAAAACCGGGACTGCTTTTGACTAGACGTCAGCTGAAGCAGTCATATATTGCGCGGCGTATTTCGTGGCGCTACGGCACGAATATGCCGCGCGCGCATTGCTGACGAGACTGTGCCTTTAATCAGACTCTGGAGGCAGAACGGAACTTCTGCCGAGCACTGACCTAGTTTGCGTGTAGAGCTAGCACGCGCCAATCCTTTTGGCGCGTGCCAGAAGAGTCTGGCCACGTGCCGCCTGGGGTTATGTATTACATTGTATAACATTGTACATGTATTACTAATTCTTTGTATTAGTCTTGCTTCCTGTGCGGTGTGCTTATGATGCACACGGGACTTCGTTGTTGTGTTGCGGTATGTTAGCTGTGCAGTAGTAAAAGTGGGAGAGTATATTGAATGATAACTCGGCTTTGTCTTTCTTGTGGAGTCGGAAATCCTGTGACTGTGTCCCTTTTCTGGCGTTTAAGTGCGGGAATTGAGGAAATAACCCTTGTTAGGCCTACTACAAACAAACACACACACACACACACGTCTCGGAAAAGAATTCAAAATATGCAAGCAGTGAAATGAAATAATGATGTGTTATACGACTACCATTGTTTAAACACAAGATGGCATTTTCGACCAGCGAATTAATCTGGTCAAAAGATTTATTAAAAGCCACCATTCCATCCAAAAGACATCCAAACTGACGCCACAAAGTAGCATAATTCTTACTGGATCCCAAGGTGATCACGTTAAATCACGACTATTCTTTATTTCATGTTTTAAACTCATTTGGTATTATTGTGTGAGCTATTGGGTCAGTAATCAGTACTTTGAGGGTATGACTAAAACAATACATTTTTGTGGGTTAAAGGCACAGGCTCGTCAGCAATGCGCGCACGCCAAAAAGGTGACACGAAATACGCAGCCCCTAAAACTATGCTATGGAGTTGCGTATTTCGTGGCACGAATTTGGCGGGCGCGCATTGCTGACGAGCCTCTGCCTTTAAATAAATATGCCACAAGTTTAGATAGAAACCAGACTCAGCGCGCCGATCTTTTTTATCGGTTGCTATGCACGCAATTCGCATGCCTAGTGAAAAACAATGGATCTTGTCACCGGGACCGGGTGACGTCACTTCGCCCTCGCCCATATAAGGTACACCGTACACATGTATTTAATTCTGATTAAAAGTTAACAACCTTTTAGCCCAATAACATTAGCCTTTTTGCCACATGGAGAGGTCACGTGTTTAATGCTGACTAGAGATCATCTTTCCCCTGGACCCATCCTTACACTTGGGGCTCTCCGGTATCATAGTACCAGTAAAACCACGCAGCGGATTCCAAAGCCACCCGGTCCCCTGAAATTTCTCTAAGCTGTGGTGTATAAGAACGCCTGGAGAAGAAACTACTCTGTGTCAAACAGCAAGTACAGCCAGCTACGCGGATGCCTTTTGTGAGCATTTGACCAATGAGAAACTGTCATTTTGTGCAGGTGGCTTGCAAGTGGCGGATGAATACCGATCACAAGACTTGGAAATTCGGTCATTTCTTCCTTAACTTCTAAACGTTTTTTAATCTTTGCAAACGTCGGGGGGTTAGGGTAACGACGATGTTTAACATTTAATTTGGATGAAACTCGGCAGGATGATAGACAATTAAGTAAAGAAAAATACTAGCATATTCTGAAAAAATATTGCCCTGACCTTATGCAAAAATATCAACGATTTGTATGAGAGAAAAAAAGACGGACGTGTAGGAAGTGTGCAGCTGGAGAAGATAACTTTTGAGAAATTTAGTCAAAACTCTAATAATAGGTATGTGTTCTATGTCACCAAAGTAAAATAACCCGGTGACAAACAGTAAGTACTAACAAAACCTGATATTTCGAGGAACATTTTAACACAACGCTCCCGCGCCGTTCAAAACGAAAACGAGGCTTCGACGAAGTTGCTGTGCGTGAATTGCAATATTCACACATACCTACAAGTTGTCTCTGTTACGAGTTGACTCGCGTACTAGTTATCTCGGGTACGAGTTGTCGAGCATTCGAGATGGACCGAGTCGAGTTGGCAAACAGTGGACTTGACCCGACTCCTGTGGAATATATGTATGAGGTCGGGGAACCAGTCTATGCGCGCCGTCTAGCATAAAACGTGGGAAACTCGTTCGTTGGATTGTAAAAATAAAAAATTAATCAATTGTACAGCATTTATATGCTTTATATTACCACCTAAAGCTGATGTAAAACATAAAGAACTACTCACCATCTGGTCTAAACTCAAATTCGAGGAATTCATGGCCAAACTTTCCTTTGTGGCCGACATAATATCGCAAGTAGAATTCGTCCGACATTTTGCTTTAGCGTGTCAGTAAATCGCGCTGGCATAAATGGGACTCTTAGTGGCGCCCTTTCTAAAAGACAATAGACTGGTTACCAGTTCTCAAACATATGTGCAGAAAATACTGCTTAGCCAAATTTCGTGTTTAGCAAAATTTGGCACTACTGCTCAAAAATAACTGAATGACATAGGATTTTAGCTGGTAGTCTGTTTTTACCATAATTATTCCTTGCTTAGAAGCAATTTGTTTGTATACAATCGAAAAACAATATACGGACAGGAAACCAGTCTTAAGTTAAAAGTATGGAATAGACTGGTTTCCGCTCCACATATGACTAATTAATTATGACTTGCCATAGTAAGTCATATTTATGACACAGAAGTCATAAATATGACTTGTGCCAACTGCCAAGTCATAATCTTTTTTTATTCATGTCCCTTCTATGCTTTAGCATAAACATCTGTTTTTAGAATGAGTTTTCTCATTTCACCAAATAAAGGAGTTCCGATTTTGATAGTATTGATACAGAAAATATCGATACACAGATTTTGAAAACTAATTTATCTGGTTCCATAAAGCAGTGAAGTAATTACACCAACCTTTTTGCTTCCACATCCAAATTTCCTGTGTTTTCTTCCCGTGCGTAGTATTTTGGGGATCGGGAGGAATTTTATATAATTTTTAGGTTAAAACGAAATCCATTTTCTGGAAAAATCTGAACACGCTCCTTTAAAAATGCAGCCCCTAATAAATGCTTTCCTCACTTCCATGGTTATGGGAAGTTCCGATCCCTAATAATAAATAAGAGAAATTGATGTTTAAGTCATGCGCTCACAATAACCATTTAATTATAAAAACTGATCAAAACGGCACACTATCAAAAGAACTAAATTTCTATGTTTTTATTTCACACATATTTAAACATAAATAAAACTCTAAATCAAATCAAAAACACTAGTTTCCATGTTATAAGTAATATGGAGAACTACAAAACGGGCAAAATAAAGGAAATTTTGTGGGGAGACCAGTTTTGCTTGTAACCAATTAATGAAAGCAAGTCCTGTGAAATTGTCTACTTAAATTATACTGGTGAAAAATTATATTGGGAAGGCATTTAAAATTAAAATCTTACAGTTATCAAATTCCACATGAATATTTTAATTGCTTTCCTTTTCGAGTCTTTTTTCACCAGTTTATTTATTTTCTTTTTACGTCTGCTCTGTTAAATGTACACCAACATAATAAGTTAGGGATATTGTGGGGTATACGTAATATTTTCCTTAATAGGTTACTTGGGAGACACGAGAGGGTTATTATCGGGGTATTATAGGGAGACATCGACAAATAGAGAGACATGGCCATGTCTCCCTATTTTCAAGAAGGTTAAAAACCATTTTTATTAGGTTATTAAGCATTTTTATTAGGTTCTTAACCATTCTTTTTAGGTCACAAACCATTTTTGTCTAGGTCACAAACCATTTTTTTGGAGCTTTAGGTAAAATAAGACGGTTTCCATTAGCGAAATTGTTTCCTTGACTCAGTGGTCATTTAAGAAATGGTTCCTTTAATGTCTCCCAAATGAACCCATTCTCAGTAATTATTATTATTATTATTATTTCTTTCTGGTACTGGGATTCTTCAGAAGTGCCCATTGCACTGTCGCTCGCAAGCATGAGGAAACCCATGAGAATTAGAAATGGCCAGAGACACTGGTGAATCCCCTTGCTCTTCACGAAAGAATGCTTTGGGATTTTTAAAATGCGTTACCTAACACACTGAACCAATTGTTTTACATCCCTTCTGAAGGATGGAGCAAGTGTGTTTAAATGCCTTGCTCAAGGGCACAGGTACCCCAGCCAGGTTATCAAACCTGCAACCCCAAGTTTTTGCCCGAGTATTAACTGCGAGTGTATTTTATTGAGGGTATGCATTTTCTGCTTTTATGTCAATTGTATCTGCTTGACAGACACACAATATAATAGGTACGGTAAAATGTCATTTGAAAACAAAAATCCAAAATTGACAACATTCCAATTTATTCTTAACTTATTGTGAATAGTGTACACATGGGTCTTTCTATAAATTTGGGGTCCAACATTTTTCTGTCCCCGTTACACCTGACATACTGCTATTTGCCATACAAGTATCATTAAAAATGCCTTCAAAACATGTTTTTATGAATTGTACTTTAAGTAATCACTCTTTGAAATAGAGAGCATTTAAAGAATATGTCCTGAATTTACAAACTACAACATTTGACAAGATGTCAGATGTAACGGGGACAGAAAAATTGGACCCCAAATTTATAGAATGACCCATCTGTAAATTTTCAGGTCAAATTTACTATTGCAGGCATGGATGATTAGCATTCCATTATCTCGGGGAAAATAAAATAAAAATTCACAACAGGTTATATTTTGTACATATGTTTTTTTACTAACTAAAACTTTACGAACATGCAGGCTTATTATATAATTTAACAATGTGGAATAGCAACGATGGAAAAAGTAAAATCTTAGTACATGTAATTTGAATTTATTTTTAAAGGCACAGGCTCGTCAATGTGCGCATTAGGCCAAATTCGTGCCACGAAATACGCAGCTCCATAGCAAAGGCATGGAGCTGCGTATTTCGTGACATGAATTTGCGCATTTACAAGCCTCTGCCTTTAAATGGGGATTCACATACTAAACAATTGCATGGGGAAATGCTCCAAAACATTGTCACAAGTTTGTACGGTCAGCCATTACAAGGGGCAGTCATATTGTCACCATGCGTCCATCCTGAGATATCAGGGAATTTCCACTCTGCAAAGCGACGTAACAATACCCTGAGGAAATACACGCAAATCTGTGGAGTGAGCCGGCTGTTGTCTTGAGCCGGCTGTTGTCTTGAGCCAACTCACGCCCGAGTCATTTTGATGTAATTTAATCAATTCGGTCATGTTATGCTGAAAAGAAACTATTTCTATACTTTCCAGAAATTGTATTGGGTTCCGTTCCTTATGACTGTCCCATTCCTACCAAACTTTCAAACGACGATCTTAATTTACTGCGCAGTTTTTCAAATTAATAACAGGGATGCATGCTGACGAATGTAATGGAACGGATTCCCCAGAATGCTTTAAATAGCAGCCAATCGCCGACGCGGACAACAGCCAGCATTACCGAGTACATGTATCACATGCATTCACGGTGTTTACAATCTGCGCGCGTTACATTTGAATGCCTGCAATCATGCTGCAATGCACTGCCAAGCGACTCCTGATTGGTCCAGCCGAGGCGACAAGATTTCTGTCGCTAGTCCCACCGCGAAATGGGGCCTTTTTCAACAGGGCCACTGTACGCAGGAGTTAGGGAGTGCGTTAAAGGGGCACTGTTGCAAAAGGATGCCGTGCGTCATGCTCAAGTAGGCAAATTTGTGGATCTATTGTCACATCATTTAAATATGAAAACCTGCCCCCTGTCATGGCCGCCGATGCAAGGGTCTATAGACCATATTTAATAGCTGCCTTGTGAGACACCTTTTGCTATTTAAATTGGTTAAAATGCAAGCACAAAATGTACAACCATGCAGGTCTTCAGCAGCATAGCCAGGGTTCTCTCCACAGGGGAGGCGAATGGTGGAGCTGGACGTTATTGAGAGAGGACGCTAATTTATGCCCATACCAAAACATTTCGCCAGGGGAGGCCATGCAAGCGCAACAGTTGCTGACCGTGGGGGGAAGGGGGGTGTGACCTCCTCCACCCTGAGGGGCCAACGCATGAAGCAGTAATAGTGCATTTCGGGCGTTGAAAATGGAGTAATTCATGCAATTGTGTTCTTACCATTTGTTTCTTCATTTGCCAAATTTCTAGTTGGGGGTGACTGGGGGAGGCGACGGGCGGCCCCTTGGCTACGCCGTTGTGTGTCTTCAAAGAACTGCGCCACAAGATGGCAGCTATTTAACATGGTCTATAGTAATATACTGGTCCAGAAGTATGTTCTGCCCATACCGTACATCAATGTGTCCAGCAAACGTGTACACAACTTTATTGTATACAGGATTCGCAAGTCATAAGAAAACCTTGCTGAAATGAAAGATAATGTGGAAGTGGTTCCAACTGCAATGATTCCTAGATTATATGTTTTTACTTGTATTTAAAGATTATAAATGCGTGTGCACACACATTTATTTACAAGGGTGCCCTCATGTGAAAGAAAATACATGTAGGCTCAAACTGACTTTCCCAACTCATGAATATTTATGAGGAGGGTGGGGCTAGAACCAGATGCAGAGGGCACTGACCCTGACAACATAATACATACTTTGAACTGCTTGACACAACCATTGATTTTCCAAACTCATGAATATTTACAAAGAGGGCGGGGCCAGAATCAGATGCCGAGGCCAAAGACCCTGACAATGCATTACACTAAGTGGAAAATGCTCGATACAACCTTTGACTTTCCAAACTCATGAATATTTACAAGGAAGAGGGCGGGGCCAGAATCAGCTGCTGAGGCCAAAGATCAACCCCGACAATGCAGTACATAATTTGAAATGCATGACACAACCAGACTTTTCCAACTCATGAATATTTACAAGGGGGTGGAGCTAAATTCAAATGCTGAGGCCGAACACACTAACAATGCAGTACATGGTTTTGTTTTCCCATCGCACTGTACAACTCCCGTCACTCATGTTGTCCCAGTAGCATGAGCTGGCCGTGTGAAGCCCTGCGCCGTTTTTCTGCATGATGACGCATGTTACTGGAGAGAAAAAGAACAAACACGGGGAAAAAATCAATAGTTATTTTTAACCATGTTAACCCATTAGCCCTCCTACCATACTCTTTTGAAATCGTATAGTGTGTCACTGCCTCAGAACGGTACCCATGTGTAGTCAGTGGGCCTACCAGCCACCGTTCAAAACCGTTTTCACTACACACTGCAAAGCAGTCTAACTACACAAAACAGCCGGGGCAGTTTTATGTGGTTTTTAACAGTTGCTGGTCAGGAGCTCTTAAAGGCAGTATACATGATTGGTACCACCAAAATTTCGGCAAGAATCACTCAAAATGACACCTGATTTTTTTACCGAAAGCTTCCAAAAATGCTTCCAGACCTAAGAGAGACGGTTCTAGACCTAATAAAAATGGTTCTTGATTTTTAAAAAATGGTTTTTGAGCATTCATAGTTTTTGTATAGTGCACATATCTACCCTGCAGGGTGCTCAAGGCGCTGTTACCATTATTACCGCTGCCATCAGGGAATCACCAGAACCATTTCGCTTCAACTAGGTGGCTGCTGGTCAGGCGCACAACCCTATCAGCAGTTAGATTGTGGCATTCCCCTTAACAGCTTCGCATATATCGCTTTGGTTGAAGTGGGGCTCGAACCCCCAACCTCTGATTGGGAGTCCCGCTTCATACCCACTAGACCACACGCGCTCCCAGAAAGGTTTTTCATGCCATATTCTGTCGGTTAGTGCCACGTCACATCCGGTAGGACTGGGGTGAAATTACGTGTGACACCACGGTGACAAGCAAAGGAACAAAGCCGTTGTCTGTGCAACACATACACGTACATTTATCTATAAGCATGAACGAATTTGTTTTTACTCCAGTCGCGTCGCTATATCCGTATACAAAGGAATATGACACCGGGTCACAAAAGTGGCAGGATGTTCGACCAACAGAATTGAGGCAATGGACTGAATGAGAGATGACGCCGACAATGTAAACAAAATCACGTCGCACATGAGACTGTTTGGAGTACTCTAATAAAATGGCATATGTGATATAGTGTTGGAGGCCAACTGCATCCCAATAGACCTTTATCATGGTGCGTCCATCTTTGTCTTGTTCCCCACTGCATGCATAGTACGTATGTGTACGTGTCGGGCATGATCAGTGCGTGTGCGTGTGTGCGTGATATAGCGCGTGCAGTCTTCCGTTGTTGTTTTGAGAGAATCAATGTCCGCTCTGCGCGTTTTCTTGATCGCACCGCGCGCATGTCATTGTGATGCACACAATGAACATTTTCAACACGGGGCCAAACTATTTTATTTCGGCAAGCCTTGCTTTGGTTACGTTCATTTTAATAGGGGAAAAGAGAAGATGGCCGCACCGTGATCAAGGTCTATCAGATGAAGAGCACGAAGTAAAGACAAACACATTTAATCCCATCATGCTTCATGCAGAGAGGACTGTTACGTCATCTCGCTTGCCGGTTATTCTAGTGTTTGTACTCACCTATGTACTTGAACGGTTTGCCCAGTTTGGTAAGCTGATTCAGACATTGTTCAACTACATTGGATGTCCATTGGTTGATCTTGTTGTGTTGATATGCATTGCCGCCTATCGTCCCTTCCACGGCTTCCTTAATGATGTTGCTGACTTCATCAACTACAAATGCGGTCTGTTGAAAGATGTAGATGTTTACAGTAAAAGATTAACACTCACATTAAAAAGCCAAGAAAGAATATTATTTTTTTTCATATACCAGTGTATACATTTAACACAGATTTGGGTGAATTTATATATTGGAATCGATAGCTTATTCAATTCTAAGATATACTTCCCACTGACACTTCCGTCGCAAATTTTGCATTTCGGAGATAAATAAATGATAAAATTACTGCATAAAGTAATGCACAAAATGACGTGGCGAGCGGTCTGTGCGTAAGCGCGACAACAGAGGGCACTGCGCGCGCGTGAATGGTTATCTTGTGCACTAACTGAAGGCAATCTTTGAAGAAGAAAACGTAATTTTTCTACAGAAAAGCAACATTTGCGACAAAAGTGCAAGTTGGAAGTAGGCCTACATGTAGGCCTAAATCCTAAAATAAACCTTATCGACGTTCTCAATACATTATATGGGATGACAAAATTGCCCAGCCAAATGTGCATAAACCTATGAGGCGGGCGCCAACTCTGCAAATCTTTTACTCATTTTCACCAAAACCAAAAGGAGTTCAAGAATCAACCTCCCACCACTTTATCTTTGACACATATCAAACATAGTTGACAAACATGTCCCGAAACAGAAATGTTGCAAATGCGAGAAATCATGGGGGATTCCCTTCGTATCGGTAGAGTCCGAGTGCCACGCTCGCAGCTCGGTATGCGCTACTATTGATTCCAATATATAAATTCACCCAAATCCGTGTTCAATGTATATGAAAAAAAAACCGAAACGTGAGTCGGCATTTACCTACCTACGGACTACAGTACCTCTTTTACTCGTCAAAAATGATCAAACGTCTGGCTTGGCAGCATGGCATCGCCTGCAGCGCGCGCTGTACGTGTAGAACGTACCGCGCGATAGAGTCGATGTGCTCTCTCATGAAACAGCCGCTGTGCAGCTGGTACGTGACGACGCCGTCGCGATATGGCGCTATTATGTTGACCTCTCCGCCCTCGCGCATGCGCATATTTGATTTTTGGTCAAAGAGTGGGAATTTCATTGCAAGGAAGGTCTCAAACTGTCCCCACGATTTCACCGAAACTAGACATCGGATCGATGCGTACTCTTCGGAATATTTATAAACTGGGGCGAGTGCACCTAGGCCTAGCCCTAAAGTTAGGGCTGTAAATTGCTCGCTTTTCAAATCTGACTTTTTACAGTCGCAAATCACAGCCCTAAGGCAGGGATGTACGACAATACCAAGTCTGAAACTGCTCAAATCTGACAAAGTTCTACTAGAAATACCGTCCGAAGCACATCAGACCGAGCACTTTCACATACACCATTGTAATCCTGAGAGTCTAGTGTTTCATAAAATAACAGTAACGCTTACGGAATCGTCAATTTGGCCATCTACGATGTCTGGAACCATTGGACAAATTTCGGACAACGTTCTGAGCCGCATTCCCTGGGTGACGCCATCTTAGCTGATATGCTGGCGCTTCTCGATCATGAGATGTCAAGGAGCCCGGCTAACTGTGCAATATGCATAATTCATATTGACGTCCGTGTGTTTATCCCAGCTGACAAGTACGTCACGCGCGCAGTGCAGCTAGTTATCGAACTGTGCGAGTGACGTACTTGCCAGCTGGGATAAACACACGGACGTCAATATGAATTATGCATATTGCACAGCCGGGCTCCTTGACCGAGAAGCGCCACCACGCGTCCAGCATATCAGCTAAGATGGCGTCATCCAGGGAATGCGGCTCAGAACATTGTCCGAAATTTGTCCAATGTTTCCAGATATCGTAGATGGCCAAATTGACGATTCCGTAAGTGTTATTTTATGAAACACTAGACTCTCAGGATTACAATGGTGTACGTGAAAGTGCTCGGTCTGATGTGCTTCGGACGGTATTTCTAGTAGAACTTTGTCAGATTTGAGCAGTTTCAGACTTGGTATTGTCGTACATCCCTGCCTTAGGGCTGTGATTTGCGACTGTAAAAAGTCAGATTTGAAAAGCGAGCAATTTACAGCCCTAACTTTAGGGCTAACCTAGGCCTATCTGCCTATTGAGCAAATATCAGACATGTCAGAGCCGTGGGCCAAATTTCATTTGCGTGAGTTTGCCACAGATTTGGTGTATATTAGTAGAAGACAGGGCTGAGGTTTCTGAAGCACTGCTCGCGGGGCTACATCACCTGGGGCCAATTTCATGGCGTTGCTTAGCACAAAAAATTGCTTAGCACAGGATTTGTTTGCTTTATTTTGCAAAAATGGATTGCCAGCCAAAACCGTAAGTGATGTGTATTGAAAGGTATTATCCTACTCTTGCAAAGAACACAAGTTGGTGTATAATGTTGGCTTGTAATCCATTTTATAAAGCAAACAAATCCTGTGCTAAGCAAATTTTCGTGCTAAGCAACGCCATGAAATTGGGCCCTGAGGCCAATTTCATGGCGTTGCTTAGCACAAAAATTCATGGCGTTGCTTAGCACAAAAATTCATGGCGTTGCTTAGCACAAAAATCTGCTTAGCACTAGCTAAGATAATCTCAGCTCTTTTTTTATCATTTTTCATTGGGATGTGGTCTTTTAGCAGTAGAGCTGAGAGAAGTTATGAACATGAACCCGCCATCGCAAAACAAAACAAAAGTCAAATGTGTCATTTTCTCACCGTGACACACTAATTCCCCCTAAAACTCACCCAAACCTTGCCAGGCATAAACCACTACGCAGGTCCTTGAGGGAAATAACCAGCCACGATGATTATTTTGCAAACAATTCTAGCGAAACAAACCGGTATGCTCACAGCCTAACCGTTGTCATGTTGTGTTTAACAAGTCTATCTGCCTAGTCTGTGTACAAAGGAATACCAATGTGCATTGGTTACCAGACTTGACCTTCACGTCTGGACGTGAAGGTCAAGTCTGGTAACCAATGCGCATTGGTATTCCTTTGTACACAGACTAGACACTTGGTTGTTTTTGAACAAGACAAAAACGGCTAGGCTGTGAGCATACCGGTTTGTTTCGCTAGAATTGTTTGCAAAATAATCATCGTGGCTGGTTATTTCCCTCAAGGACCTGCGTAGTGGTTATGCCTGGCAAGGTTTGGGTGAGTTTTAGGGGGAATTAGTGTGTCACGGTGAGAAAATGACACATTTGACTTTTGTTTTGTTTTGCGATGGCGGGTTCATGTTCATAACTTCTCTCAGCTCTACTGCTAAAAGACCACATCCCAATGAAAAATGATAAAAAAAGAGCTGAGATTATCTTAGCTAGCTTAGCACAGGATTTGTTTGCTTTATTTTGCAAAAATGGATTGCCAGCCAAAATCGTAAGTGATGTGTATTGAAAGGTATTCTTCTACTCTTGCGAAGAACACAAGTTGGTGTATAATTTTGGCTTGTAATCCATTTTATAAAGCAAATAAATCCTGTGCTTAGCAAATTTTCGTGCTAAGCAACGCCATGAATTTTTTTTATCCACATCGACAGGAAATCCAAAAATTTTGCATGAATAAAAATTCAAATGATCGAGTCACCCTCACAAATACCACCTCTTACCTCCTCAGCTGTTTGATATTCTTCCATTTCTCTGAACAAAACTCAAAATATAACTAGTTTTGCAGGTTTTTTTTACAAACTCGTTTTCCGTCAGATTTGTTTTTCTTGTTTCATTTCATGCATTTCTTTTTGGGCGATTGGTGGTTGGCAACAAGCAAAGCATTGTGGGTAAATTTAAAGTGCTGTTGTAGACTGGTTTTCAGTCCACATACTCCACAAAGTGCACAGGCGTTTGGGAGATAGTGTAGGCCCTACCGTACTTGTGGCGTTTAGGTAATTTTTTTGCCAAGTTTCTACTGAATGTTGATTAGCCATGTATTACTCGACACTGTGGATAAAACGATTTCTGGAACACAGTAAAATTTGCTTTATTCATTGCAGAAAGAAGTCAACTTTTCTTGTTAAAGCTTGTTGTGATTTTCATTGTCGGGCACTCTGACCTCTTGGGCAAAAAAAGTCACGATTGTTGAATACAAAAATTGAACTAGCTTTTAAAAACTGATACATTTTGCCGCTGAGGGCATGGGGTATTGGTTGTCTGTCTGCATAAGCAACGCTGCGAGTGGGAACCACTCGTGAGTGTGACGTCATTTGGGAGAACTGACAGTGTGTGAAAGTGTAGCCTTGTTGGCTAGCTACGAATAAATACTGCGTGTACACGCAGTGTACCATGCACGCATTATACAAAGCCTACGCCGTGTTTTGTAAACGGGCAGCTTAAAGTGCGTCACGCACTCGGTGGTATGCACAGATCTTGGATAAACTTGCCAATGACTCTAATTCGATGACGGCCAAAACGAACGAAACTGCTGTGATTTTTTAGAATTCATCTAATGTGTTTGGCCCATTGCGAACGTGGATGTCGGTCGCATTGACACTGAGGTTGAAGGCCGCTGAAAGCTTACTTGACACTGTGGAATAAAGTGGCTGCCCTGATATAAACTGTCGATTTAAGTTATTACAAATGTAAACCGAAGTATCCAGAGGCCTTTTCACACTACCCACTTCCGAACCGGGTAACTTTCTACCTGGTAGCTGCAAATAACCCGGGTTAAATTTAACCCGGAGTTTCGTTTCACACCGGAATTGTTAACCCCGAGAAACACTTACCCGGGTCGTCTCTTATACGGGTAATCAGCGACCCTTTACCCACTGCACTTCTGCATTCACACATGTATACCGGGGCAACCAAGGGCTTGGTTTGCGACCATCAAGAAATGTATTTCTGACACGATTACTGATTCAACGATCAGCTTTAGTCCGTCAGCAACCAAAACGGATGAAAGGTGATCATTGGTTGAACTCGTCTTACGAATCGTTACGATAATAAACGAATTCAATTACGAAGTACTGACGACACGTTTCCGATTTATTCGTCGTCAAATTCGCGTAACAAAAGTACAGTTGCTTGTGAAAATCGATCTACTGATCATGCATTATAACAACATAGCAGTCGACATGAAGACATCGCTGGCGATAAAGCATGCTTCTTGTAATTGGCTGTTTCGGGACACAGTACGCGAAACAGCCTTTGATTTTGTTCAGATTTTTTCTTCTTTTATTGGCTGTTTGGGGACACGTACCCAAACAGCCTTTGTTTTTGTTCAGATTGTTTTGGCTGCTCCGGTCACGACCGGTACAGCCTTTGTTTTCGTTCAGATTCCAATTTTATTTTTGGCTGTTCCGACACGGTTGAAAGTGGTGCAGGGTATCTGGATGGGGTCAACTGTGTTAGACTTCGACTATGATGGGGTATCCAAAACAATATGGCGATGGACTTTGAACTTGCTCACTTCCGGTCCAAACCGGAAGTGGTCCTTAGTTTAAAAAAGGTATAAGAGGTATTGAGATGGGGTCAAGGGTGTTAGTGTCAGAAGCCATCAGGCTTTCCAAATATATGTGATGACGTCATCGTACGAAATAGCGACCTCTAGCGACAAGATGATTAATTATTATAATTAAATATTATGAAAGTAGATATATGTGACCCGCTCTGCAAAAAAGGGTCTTAAGTCGCGCTGGCTAGTATTCTTTTTGCGACCATAAAAAGAAATCTGTGGCATTTCTACGCTCATTAAAATACCTAAACACAAAAGAAATTCCAGGCGTAAGGCAGACATTCCAGGGGGAACACAGACATTCCAGGCGGTATCTGGGCACCGCCAGGAATTTCCATTGTGTTTTGGTATTTTATTGAGCGTAGATTTGCCGCAAATTTCTTTTTATGGTCGCAAAAAGAATACTAGCCAGCGCGACCTAAGACCCTTTTTTTGCAGAGCGGGTCACATATGATAGGATTGACAATTGGAGATGAAATCATAAATATTCAAAAATCAATAAAGAAAATCAACCGTTTGACCTACAATCTTAATTACTTCTCGCCATATACAATCACTAACAATGGTCTTTAAAGGCCCTGTAGATGATCGGTTTTTGAAGTATCAACGATTCTACGAATAAAACCATTTCAATCAAAAGAAAGACATCAACAAACTCATCCGAAGAAATACTACCTTTGTCAAATGTACCACGTTTTAAAAAAACATGAAAATCCATATGCGTTTTTCTGGTCTTGGCGGGGTGTTTTAAATATCTGTTCCCAGTGGATCGGGTACTATGTGGCTTGCGTCATGCACTCTGTGGCGCACATCATATACTGCGCGATCCATAAAAATGCATCGCGTTGGAACACGCACACACAGTACACAGCGCCCACGCATTTTGGACCGCGTAGATATAGATGCGAACCAAAAATAAGTAAATCGTTTGCAAACGATCTAAATAATTTCATCTTTACGTATTATTTTCTGGTAAAATTATATCATTTTGAGCGGAAACCTTTTATTGGGTATATATTTGCTATTAATTCAATCTTTACTTTCAGAACTTTTCCCCTGTAAACTCGTCGATTACTTTTTGGGGTCATTGCAAATGATCACTGGGCCTTTAAGGTGGGCAGATGCCTTGACTTTTGACTTCGTTTCCTATTTGTCAAACAGATTTTGCCTTGCCATTTGAGAGTGGTACAAGATATATGGGTGGGGTAGGCCTAAACTGTGCTAGGCTTCCACTATAGAGTGGGGTATCAAAAACATCAAGTCATCAAACTACGTTTTGGCTGGAGTATAAATACAATGTCTCAGGAAGCAGGAGCGTGTCGCACACTTGGGGCACAGTAGTCTTTGTGAAAGACGGTCTAACGTTGCTTGGTTCGTGTGGACAGGGAACTAGTTTATGCGCCGTACGTGCGGTCGATATTGCACTGTGTGGACAGGGAACTAGTTTATGGGTGCTGTTTGTACCCTGTCCACACGGTGCAATGTCGACCGCGCACGTACACGAACCAAGCAACGTAAGACAGTCTTTCACAAAGACTAGGGGCACAGGTGAACTGGTGCATTGAATAACAATTGTAGCAATGCAGTATAAAGATGCATGCATGCTTGAGCGCATTGGTCACTCAGGTTTTTCGCACGCCACAGACAGGACGTACTAAATTTTCATTTAGTTTTATGTCAGTCTTTTCAGATTTCTCGACAATTCATTCTAGAGAAAAAAGGTTTGTGAGGAGCTGAGCTGAGGTAAGTTGGAGCCGGAGGGTTAAGCGGGCCTCCCGCTGTGCGATTTTTGCCGCGAGTTGGGTGCGATTGGCTAAGATTGTGTGTAGAGCCTATAGGCACAGTGGAGGGCCTGCTTTAGTCTCCCAACTGACGCCTAACGCCTCCACGAAAGTCGACGTCCAAGTCCTGTCCTCCTGCGGTAAAGCCGAATTCCTAATCAAGTATAAAGTGTATTTTTACTGTTTTCTTCCACAGGTGCGCAGCGATGGTGCGCAGCGACGGCGCGTATAGGCGCGTTAGAAAATGATTTATTCGCGTTTAAGCGCAGCGTTATTATAGAATAAATAAAGTACATCAGGGGTTATTTTCTGAATAACTTTGGTTTGCGTGACTTCACGGGTGACTTGCACTTTGAAGTCGACGATTTCAAAAAGCCGTTAATGCAAGGATACATTTACAACACAACCATTCACGCTAGCGGAACGAACTGGATTTGGCTAAGTGCTGCATATTTCTTTATTATCAACCTGTCACGGTGAGTTATCACCAGCGGATGTCGCATTGGGACAACTTGTCCATTGGAACAACAATAACCCCGAGATTAATGGGTTAACCCACCTCCCGAGCAGGGCTAGACGTTACCCGGGTTAAAGTTGCACTGCCCGTGTTTGGGCCGATTTAGGCGTACAATTTTTTTTTTAAAGTTAAATAGGTATTTTTCTAGAATAGAAAAAGTTATCAGCTTTCATTTGGTACCACGAACGTAAAAATCCGTCAAGGATTAATGCCAGTCGATTAAAAACAAGAAATGATTAAATGGCTGGCAGGTCATTTAATCGACAGGGTTATGACGTAAATGTACATGTGCGCGTATGTGTACATTGTACACATACTATGTACATTATGAGCGTACGCGCACATGTACAACATGTGAAGCACGTTTCAAGAAAAAGGCTTGTATCTCCAATTCCCGACGTCGGAAATTTAAGTTTTTGATATTTTTCGTTACAGAGACACGTAAGCTTTCTAAATTCGTTCGCTTGTGTAAATTAATTGTTTTAATCCTTTCACCGAAACACGGGCAATGCAACTAACCCGGGTAATTCGTAACCCCCAGATTTGGCGCTTTCCTTCTGGGTGCACCTCACTAAATAGGCAGAATTCGATGCGCGAGATCATGCATGAATATTTTGTATGCCCT
The DNA here is from genome assembly GCA_037783545.1 of Henricia sp. BOLD:AAB3569. NCBI lineage: Eukaryota > Metazoa > Echinodermata > Asteroidea > Spinulosida > Echinasteridae > Henricia > Henricia sp. BOLD:AAB3569. Next base: position 43,515 of record JBBELK010000607.1, on the reverse strand, counting down.
ATTGTTTTCTATTTAGAGGAGTTGAGAGCTTTTGTGCGGTTGGAACAGCTTCCATTGCAATCGGTGATCTTGTTGTAACAACAAAGTCAGTACTGCAAATGTCTCCTTGCATGGCTTTTTCAAAGACGTTTTGGCTGGAGTATAAATACATGTATAAAGTACATCAGGGGTTATTTTCTGAATAACTTTGGTTTGCGTGACTTCACGGTTAAGTGCAGAGACAAAAGCCAAAGTTTGTGACCGTGAAGCAATGAAATGAGGACAACTTGAATGAACTGCGTGCTCCACTGGAATGTACAGATTGGAACGTTTTTATGGAAACCAATTCGAACTTGGACAGTATTGTTACTACGGTCAATGACTATATTAATTTCTGTACTGAGAATGCAATTCCTACCAAAAAAGTTAAAAAATTTTTCAAACAATAAGCCTTGGATTACGAAAGAGGTTAAACGAGTTATAAATAAAAAGTGATTTTGACTGTGTAGTTTTATTTGGTGTTTTAATGTTAAATAGGCGAGCAAAGAATTTCCCATTTTTGGGATGTAATAAAGTTTAAAATCAAATCAAAATTAAATCAAGCAAAGCGCGCAGAACCTTTTTCCCCGCTTTTCCCGCTAACCCGGGTCGGAAAGTGTCGTCGTTTCCCACGGCAAACGTTAACCAGGAGAATCGTCTTAAGGCCATCGTTAACCCCGAGATTAATGGGTTAACCCACCTCCCGAGCAGGGCTAGACGTTACCCGGGTTAAGTGGCATTTTTGGCCATTTAACCCGGGTAATTCCCCCATATTTGCCGTGGGAAACGAGCCATTAAAGGACCTGTAGATGATCTGTTTTTGAGCGATTCTGCGAATAAAACCATTATAACTCAAAAGAAAAACATCAACAAACTCATCCGAAGAAATTTAAGCTTTGTCAAAATGTACCACGTTTAAAAAAACCATGAAAATCCATATGCATTTTCCTGGTCTTGGCGGGGTGTTTCAAATATTCGTTCTCAGTTGATCGGGTACTATATGTGGCTTGCGTCATGCACTCTGTGGCGCACATACTGCGTGTGCATGCGCGCGATCCATAAAAATGCATCGGGTTGGAACACGCACACGGAGTATACACAGCGCAAATGCATTTTGGACCGCGTATGCGAACCAAAAATAAGACAGGACGTACTAAATTTTCATTTAGTTTTATGTCAGTCTTTTCAGATTTCTCGACAATTCATTCTAGAGAAAAAAGGTTTGTGAGGAGCTGAGCTGAGGTAAGTTGGAGCCGGAGGGTTAAGCGGGCCTCCCGCTGTGCGATTTTTGCCGCGAGTTGGGTGCGATTGGCTAAGATTGTGTGTAGAGCCTATAGGCACAGTGGAGGGCCTGCTTTAGTCTCCCAACTGACGCCTAACGCCTCCACGAAAGTCGACGTCCAAGTCCTGTCCTCCTGCGGTAAAGCCGAATTCCTAATCAAGTATAAAGTGTATTTTTACTGTTTTCTTCCACAGGTGCGCAGCGATGGTGCGCAGCGACGGCGCGTATAGGCGCGTTAGAAAATGATTTATTCGCGTTTAAGCGCAGCGTTATTATAGAATAAATAAAGTACATCAGGGGTTATTTTCTGAATAACTTTGGTTTGCGTGACTTCACGGGTGACTTGCACTTTGAAGTCGACGATTTCAAAAAGCCGTTAATGCAAGGATACATTTACAACACAACCATTCACGCTAGCGGAACGAACTGGATTTGGCTAAGTGCTGCATATTTCTTTATTATCAACCTGTCACGGTGAGTTATCACCAGCGGATGTCGCATTGGGACAACTTGTCCATTGGAACAACAATAACCCCGAGATTAATGGGTTAACCCACCTCCCGAGCAGGGCTAGACGTTACCCGGGTTAAAGTTGCACTGCCCGTGTTTGGGCCGATTTAGGCGTACAATTTTTTTTTTAAAGTTAAATAGGTATTTTTCTAGAATAGAAAAAGTTATCAGCTTTCATTTGGTACCACGAACGTAAAAATCCGTCAAGGATTAATGCCAGTCGATTAAAAACAAGAAATGATTAAATGGCTGGCAGGTCATTTAATCGACAGGGTTATGACGTAAATGTACATGTGCGCGTATGTGTACATTGTACACATACTATGTACATTATGAGCGTACGCGCACATGTACAACATGTGAAGCACGTTTCAAGAAAAAGGCTTGTAGGCCTATCTCCAATTCCCGACGTCGGAAATTTAAGTTTTTGATATTTTTCGTTACAGAGACACGTAAGCTTTCTAAATTCGTTCGCTTGTGTAAATTAATTGTTTTAATCCTTTCACCGAAACACGGGCAATGCAACTAACCCGGGTAATTCGTAACCCCCAGATTTGGCGCTTTCCTTCTGGGTGCACCTCACTAAATAGGCAGAATTCGATGCGCGAGATCATGCATGAATATTTTGTATGCCCTATTGTTTTCTATTTAGAGGAGTTGAGAGCTTTTGTGCGGTTGGAACAGCTTCCATTGCAATCGGTGATCTTGTTGTAACAACAAAGTCAGTACTGCAAATGTCTCCTTGCATGGCTTTTTCAAAGACGTTTTGGCTGGAGTATAAATACATGTATAAAGTACATCAGGGGTTATTTTCTGAATAACTTTGGTTTGCGTGACTTCACGGTTAAGTGCAGAGACAAAAGCCAAAGTTTGTGACCGTGAAGCAATGAAATGAGGACAACTTGAATGAACTGCGTGCTCCACTGGAATGTACAGATTGGAACGTTTTTATGGAAACCAATTCGAACTTGGACAGTATTGTTACTACGGTCAATGACTATATTAATTTCTGTACTGAGAATGCAATTCCTACCAAAAAAGTTAAAAATTTTTTCAAACAATAAGCCTTGGATTACGAAAGAGGTTAAACGAGTTATAAATAAAAAGTGATTTTGACTGTGTAGTTTTATTTGGTGTTTTAATGTTAAATAGGCGAGCAAAGAATTTCCCATTTTTGGGATGTAATAAAGTTTAAAATCAAATCAAAATTAAATCAAGCAAAGCGCGCAGAACCTTTTTCCCCGCTTTTCCCGCTAACCCGGGTCGGAAAGTGTCGTCGTTTCCCACGGCAAACGTTAACCAGGAGAATCGTCTTAAGGCCATCGTTAACCCCGAGATTAATGGGTTAACCCACCTCCCGAGCAGGGCTAGACGTTACCCGGGTTAAGTGGCATTTTTGGCCATTTAACCCGGGTAATTCCCCCATATTTGCCGTGGGAAACGAGCCATTAAAGGACCTGTAGATGATCTGTTTTTGAGCGATTCTGCGAATAAAACCATTATAACTCAAAAGAAAAACATCAACAAACTCATCCGAAGAAATTTAAGCTTTGTCAAAATGTACCACGTTTAAAAAAACCATGAAAATCCATATGCATTTTCCTGGTCTTGGCGGGGTGTTTCAAATATTCGTTCTCAGTTGATCGGGTACTATATGTGGCTTGCGTCATGCACTCTGTGGCGCACATACTGCGTGTGCATGCGCGCGATCCATAAAAATGCATCGGGTTGGAACACGCACACGGAGTATACACAGCGCAAATGCATTTTGGACCGCGTATGCGAACCAAAAATAAGTAAATCGTTTGCAAACGATCTAAATAATTTCATCTTTACGGATTATTTTCTGGTAAATTATATCATTTTGAGCGAAAACTTTTCATTGGATAGTTGCTATTAATTCAATCTTTACTTTCAGAACTTTTCCCCTGTAAACTCGTCGATTACTTTTTGGGGTCATTGCAAATGATCCACTGGGCCTTTAACCTGTGAGTATAATCTCGGGGTTAAATTTTTCTGTTACCCGCGGGTAATCTCGGGGTGAAAGTGTCGTGGGAAAAGGCCTCAGGTTTATCGAGATAAGTTGTCAGAAACCAACAAGGGCTGGCTTTTAGCTTACTTTAAACGCTGTTCTAGCCGTATACAACATGTCAAACAACAGCAAAACTGAAACAGACAGAGCTATACTCTCTGGGAGTGGGTTGACATATGAGGCTGGCATTTCCCAATGTCAAATCAAACAGGGTATTACCAAATAATTAGGAATAAACAAACAAAAACAAGATTAAAACAACAAAAACAAAAAACAAAACAAAAACGAAACCAATAAAATCACACAAAACATTGATTAGACAGAATGGCACAGAAACCCCTCCGCAACTGGCGGAAAGATAGGACAAAAGAAGTAACGATTTGAAGACAAACGTTCAGGAAGGAAATAAACAAAAAGAAACAAAGAAATAAATAGACTAAAAACTAAAAGTCAAACAAATATGCCAAAAAAGACAAATCAACCAACCAACCAACCAGCCAGCCAGCCGCCAGGTATCATCAGGCATGTAATAACCAACAGACCAACCATTGCAACGAATCAGGATTGTTATAGCTCCAGAAGACCGCGGCCGATTGGCTAAATATACCCTTTAGCAGCCTTCAGACGAAATTTCAGTTCCAGAAAAACCTCGTTCAGTATGCGAGGAAAAAAAAACAGTTTTTAAATGTCTCGTCTTTCAGCCAGACGTTCCCCGGGTACTTGGGAGTACTTTAGAAATCCATCATAATTGCTGCAAGCGCGAGATTCTGCATGTGATAAAATCAGAAGTGAAATACTTACATGTTTATTTTTGAAAAATGTGCTTTTTCGCGAGAGCCCGATCTTTTGGCCCGAGAAACTACCACTTCTATGTAGGGGAACAAATTTCAGAGCTCAACGTTCTAGCGAATGATGGAGTCGATGTTCTAGGCAGAGTAAAAGTAAAATTCAAACTGAACTGTAGAATTACCGTCTGGATATCAACAATCAATATAACATAAATACAACCTATGTACAATGAACATTTTAAGGATGATTTTGCCACTTCTACTAAAAGTAGCTATTGCGCTCTTTAATCTTCAAAAAGTAGTTGTTTGCGAACTTGTTGAAGGTAGGCTCATATCGGGTATGTTTAGAGATTCTGTGTTAAGCGTTTAGTGAAATGTAGTATGTTAAGTTACAGTCAAGAGCATTTATGATGTACAAATAAATGTACAACAATATTCATAAAAAAGATCTCCCCTATAATGAATATGGGAGATCTTGTATCAGCTTCTTTTGATGAATGTGTTCTAACAGTATATTAAATTATTAACTCGGTATCAGTCCCTTTAGATGTGATTCCGCCAATTACTTGTGTCAAGGGCTAAATACATCGATAAATTAAACTGCACAGCCCTTTATCACATCGCAGAAAACAAATGAAGCTGAGCAGAATGTATTAAAACTACTTTTATGTTCTGTTGCTTTATCGTTTTCCAACTTTCGTGGCACTGCAGTCCAGTTAACGCACCACGGACTATAAGATGCGCTTTATGTAAAATTGAAAGGGATCGAGCGCACTGCCAACTTTCTAAACTCGACTAACGCGTAAACAATGTGAGCTAGCGGGTCAGTAATTTTGCTCGGTGTTTTTTTTTTGTTTACTACAAATTGTATTTTGGTTTGTGATTGTAACATTTTTCTTCGACTAGTTGGTTTTCAAAACGTGTTGCTGGTGGCTAAAATGGCCAGCATTAATACCCAAAAGTGGCGTGCGTGCTTAGTTTGTAACACGACATAATACTATCCTGCAAGAAATATTACAGTCTTGATAAATCAGATCTTCGCTCCAGATTAGAGAAAGTCCTGCAAACAAAATGTTTCCTCACCATCGAAGATCTGCGGTCCTTGTCATACAAAACTGGCTAATGTTGAGAAGGTGACAGATTTGACTGAAAGCTTGAAAAGCACATTTGCTTAGCGACTTGGAAAAAATTATAATTTTCTATTTTGAGTTAAAACCATTTTCACACAACAGACAAGTTGCAACAGATATCAAAAATACTTTTGTTGCAAAAATTCATCAAGCGGTTCCTATTTTATGCTTGTTAAAATGTGTCAAATTTACGTGCGGAGTCGTCAATGAAAATGAATAGACAGCAACTTTAAAAATTGTGATGTGATGCAAAGTGCCCTCCTTGGCACGAAGTACGTTATTTTTTCTTGGTTAGTTTTAAATTCAAGCGTTATATATTTATCTTGTCCTTCAAGAGCAGACTGTAAACAGGGCGCCATCAACTGACAATAAACAGCGGTGCCAAGTAGAGCATGATGAGGGCACTATAGCTCCTGTAATCTGGAAAAACCTAGTAAGTCACATTTTGGTGAAAATTGAGTTAGACCCATATTTGGACTTACTTGGTTTTTCCCCTTCAGTTAAAATGTTAAACTAAATTTTCACTAATATTTGACTTACTAGGTTTTTCCAGATTGCAGGAGATAGGCGCGGGCTTTGTTATTCCTGTAGTCATGCCTGTATTGGTGTCTTCAATCAAGACTCACTATGAGCAAAAACATGTACATGTTCATTGTGACCCCATTGTTAGTAACAATGGTGTGTGCCCAATTTCCATTGTTAGATGTTCATAGTGACTATAGCTATAGGTAGTTAACGGCGCCCGCCAACTGCCGATTTTGGTGATTTTTTGGGGCGCAAAATCTCACCACTCCACAGGTTGATTTACGTGATATTTGGCACAAATACAAAGAAAACCAGCCCCAATAGGCCTGTACCAAAAAGAAATCAGCCTGGCAGAGTAAATAACAGAAACTAAAGGCAGCATGATTTACAGTGCAATTTCACGCAGCGGTCCATCAAGCTTGCAAACGTCGGTTACGGATTTGACCAATAATAGTGTCACGACTGCGTGGCTGATGATGTCACAGATTTCCAAGTCCCTAGCTTCGGCTTCAACGAGGCCGACAACCCCATTTTTTGGCGCCCATGCTCGACAGCACTGTTCAAAATTGTAGCTCTATCTTTCTCTATAACCACGATCTGACAATCATGCAATCATCAGCGTTTGCGATTATACATGTTTTTAAAGAAAAAACGTCGATAATCGCAAATTCGCATAAACTGATCAAGTCGAATAGGCTTACATGTACATGTAGCCTAGCCTAAACAAATTTGCACTTCAAGCTTGCTGATGCGTTTGATGGAGATGAAACCCAATTCAAAATTCACAAAAACACATCCATTTAGAGGAGTAACATGTCGTCCTGCGTTTCGACCAATCAGCTCTCTACGTCCAATTCTGGTAGCAATCTCCATAGACCGTGTACAAAACGGAAACAGTTTTCTCAAGTCTGTACCTAGAGGTCGATTAGACTTGTTCCCAGTCCATTCACGACTACGCTGCGGCCGTTTACGAAACAACCGGTCTAGTTACAGACTTGACATCAAGTCTATCTTGTACAATGCATTTAAGCAACGCTGCGAGTGGGAACCAACCGTGAGTGTGACGTCATTTGGGAGAACTGACGTGTGTGAAAGTGTAGCCTTGTTGGCTGGCTACGAATAAATACTGGTGTACACGCAGTGTACCATGGATGCATTATACGAAGCCTACGCCGTGTTTTGTAAACGGGCAGCTTAAAGTGCGTCACGCACAGATCTTGGATAAACTTGCCAATGACTCTAATTCGATGACGGCCAAAACGAACGAAACTACTGTGATTTGTTAGTGATAATTTGAAAATTAAAACCACAATTCGTAAAGATATATAACCATTACTCTCAATTTTGAGCAGAAAACAGATTTTCAGAAATCGTTTTATCAGCTCTTTAATATTAGGAATAAACAAACAAAAACAGGTTCAACAATTGACTCTTTCACGGTAGTTTTATTATAAAATATATCAAAAATAAATTTGGACAAAATTCCGAAAATTAACGTTCGCTAACAGTAGCATTTTGATGTAAACACGAGGTGTAAAGTTAATCGTCATTTTTAATTGCCAAAATCTTGCAACTGAAAGTTTGTTTGAGGTTGGATACAACTTGAATTGACAGAAAGAGGGTATGAAAATTGCCATAAACACATTCGCATTTGGGTAGCAAGTAAGGATTCTTCGTTTCCATCGCTATGAAAATTGCTTAAAACGTCTCAATTTGCTTTCATTTTCATGCATTAAAACTACCCAATAAAACCACTCAACTCGTGCAAAAATACGTAAATCGTGGAGTTATGGCTAAAAAGGAGTAGAATTAACATTTTAAAAATGATAAATATGCTCTAGCGCGGGGACGTAGACTTATAAGCATACAATGTACACGGATACTAACTTCAAAATCTCCATACCACACAATCACAATTGTTAGCATTGTCCAATCTCATATACAGTGATAGCTGTAGCTAAGCTTTTAGGTAGAGTAGCTACTTAATAATAATAAACATGACTAATGCTATAATAGGGCGACACTCCCATATGTTCGTGCACAAACTTTACAAAATGTTTACCCCTACCAAACAAACTGTTCCTAATCTAACCAAACTTCATATTCCTCTCTTTTAAACCCTAATCTACATCTTAAAAATAGTTAAGACAGTAAAAAAAAACCTTCAAATTCTAGTGGAAAAATATTAGGGCTACACGAAATTGTCGCTGGAAAGAATTCCATATCTCAACTCACGTACCTCAACCTTGGGCCATGACAGAAAAAGTCTAAGTATTTTCAAAGAAAAATTTGAAATTTTCTTACTCCTAAATTAGTGTTTCTTCATCAGATTTACACTTCTTCGTAGTTGTCAAGTCATATTAAGGGCAAACAAGTTGAGGTAAGATATGGAATTATTTACTAAAAATAATCGCCCTAACCTAGCATTCAGTAGATTATACACAACTAAACAACTATTGTAGCTACTTTGTGTCCAGTCGAACTCCTCAATTAGCTGATGTGTAGCTATTTTTCTTACAGCGTCCCAGTCTCACAGATCGCGGCATTTTCCGCTCCGAGAGAAACCTTCGCTGCCGTCTTACAGCGGCCATAGGTCTCAAGGGACGGAGGGCCCGTTGGGTGGATGCGGCCGTTCTCGCGCGTTGGCATGTGAAGAGTGGCCTTAGCATACGGGATCTTGTCGCAGGACGGCACGGGGAGGAAGTACTCGACAAAGAAAAGCGTGCCACTGGTCATCCAACTCCAGCTGGCAGGCACCAAGATCTGACCGATGAAGGTCTCTACGTTTGTGGTCATATCCATCACCCACGCGCCCCACCATTCCGGTTCTTTGGGCCTGCGCGAATCAGCGATCTCAAATAGGCGCAACCGGTATTCGGTGGACTCCTTCCAGTTGTAAGGGATCTTGCAGCTGTAGCCAACGCCTTCGTGTCCAAACTTGCGCGCGTCGGCATCTTGGCCGCTGCCAGGCTTAGCGTCGAGCGCATTCCAGATGGAAAAGATGGCGATCTTTTGCTTTTTAGTACCTGCGAGACTTCCGCCAGTCTGCAAGCCCATATAGCCAACGTCGCCGGAGTCAAACCAGAACTGCGTAGCCCAGAAGTAGTAGCTCTTCGTGGCAGGTGCCTTATCAATAGTGATAAACATGTCCAAATTGTAGAATCCCTTCTGCTTTTCGTTCTCCGGTTCTTTTGGAAATTGGTGCTTGACAGCGATCATGCCACCTGGGGTTACAGAGCTGGCCATGATTCGTGTTTTCGCTCGTTTCGGAGATGAAGTAAATTACTTGATGTACGCGGTTGTTGTTGTTTTTGGTTTTATGGCACGTATCCAAGTGCCCTGTGTGCCATGAGCATAAACATTTTTCTGCATGCATGCGTATACGTATGTCCAAACGGTAACGTCGGATGCACTGATGGTGGCAAAAGGAACTGAGCATGCGCGAAAATGACGTACGGTCCTCAGCAGAGTCAGCACGCATCCAATCATTGCGTGTCACCGCTGTTTTCGCACGGAAAACGGTTGTGCGCATGTGCGAATTTTGGCACAGTGAATCCACCTCTCTGTTGTCACAACTTTATGTACTTGAACAATAGAGAGGGAATACCTGTCAATAAAAGTTGCGTTTTTCAGGAAAATGCCATGAGTTTCCATGTAAAATGTTATTTGTCTTCCTTAAATTTGATACTATAATCGGCCATTTTAGTAGCTTGAATATTTTTAAAAGAGCCGGCCATGAACTACCATTTTCAAGCAAAATATTTTTGTTTCTAAGAAGAATTTCTGGGCCTGCGTATAACGCTCGTAAAGTTTTTACAAGATAAAATCCACTACCTGCGCGAAGAAGGGCCCTTTCTTAGTGTACTGAAATAGTCTGTAGTGTACAAACATAATATTACTTCTGATACAACAATTCTAATAACCCCGGGAAATTGTGGACGCTGGCCTGCCGGGCACGCTACATATCGAGCTACATGTAGTATGTATACCGCACAGCATGCTCAGAATACTGTGACCCGGGCCATATTTCACCGCTCGTGAAATCTAACCGCCAGTGGTTTGCCACTAGCACTGTGCGCGTACGGTATATGCCCTATCCGCCTACCGTCGCCCCGCTCAGATTCTGCTGCGGATCACAAGATCACTTGGCATTCACAGAATTCATTCGGAAACATGACAGTTGAGGCGATAAACCTGACTTTGACAACAAATTTACCTGGTATGTTGAATTGCATTTAATTCCCACTTAGTATCGAAGAAGTGTCTTGCCCAAAAGACTACTCAGTAGGAAATCCCAATCTAGGCTGAAAAAAGCTGCCCAGAAAATCACTGTGTATTTGAAAAGTATGAGGTTTGCCTGAAAGAGAAGACAGGATTAAATAGATAAAAACATGCTTTATCACATAAACTATTTCCTTAGATCAGGAAAACTTTATTTCATTACGAATTTTGCTCTGCAAAGTCAGTCCTTTGACGGTGAATGATAAAACGTAGCTGTTACGGTTGAAAATAAATTTCCGGCTTACCACACCCACTCTATTTTGTTTTTTAGGTCTCGCATGTCAATTAAGGATACATGTATCTACTATTGGTCAAAATTCCCCATAAAAATGAATATTCAGTCCAAAAATATCGCCCGAAAGAGCGGTGTTCCTATTGAGGGTCATCATGCATCAGGGTCACCTGACCCCGCTGTAAATCCGGCGCATGCCCACAACCGTTTTTCGCCTTTTAACGTGGAGTTTAGTCATGCTGTGTATGTAAAACATCGGTGGTGTGACCTTTGAAACCGCGTAACATGTACCATATCTTGGCCGCGGCTAGCTAGCAGTAAAGTGCATGCAGCTAGCAGTAGTCTTTCGGCAAGACTGCCTTTTTGCGCGCGATACACGACGTACATAGACTATTCACCATTGGCCGCCAGAGGGCGCACCTGAAATCGCGAGTGTAGGTACGCCCTCTAGCGGCTGAAATAAACAGTGCGCGCGGGGATCGCGAACTACAACAGTAAATTCGGTCTTGCATCAAGACTAAGCTAGCACAGTCACTTCGCCCAAAAACCACTTCGCCCTGAACCACTTCGCCCAAAAGCCACTTCGCCCAAAAGCCACTTCGCCCAAAAGCCACTTCGCCCAAAAGCCACTTCGCCCAAACGCCACTTCGCCCAAAAACCACTTCGCCCAAAAACCACTTCGCCCAAACCTAGTAAAAACGAAGAGACAATTCCTATATTGCATGTCTTGGCTAGTTTCCTTCCTCCATGGTAGTATTATCAATTTTCCGGAAAAAAATGAAACGGGAAATACCGCTTCATTGTTTGCGAATACAAACTCAACTTGTCTTTTCCGCGTAGCAACTCGACCGCAAACCAACTCGACTATACAAATGCAAAACAGAAAAGCCAATGCAGCGACGGCGTGACGCGTCTCCAGCCGGCCGGTCAGTGTCGGCTCGCTCGCACACAGAACGCTGGTCGGCGTGTTGTCTTTGCCGGCGCGGCCCCCGGGTCGCTGTCGGCGGTGACTGTCGGCACGCGAGCCGCTGTCGGCGGTGACACCTCCAGTCACCACTCCCTCCCGGCAGCTTGTAGGTGTCGCTTTCTATTCTGGATGGCGTCATTCTAACTGACAATAGTGACATGACTGACAAGGTAAAATGCTGCTGTCGCTTTGTCTAAAAGACACTAAAAGTGTCAGAATTTCTCAACCAAAAAGTGTAAAAACTGCATACCGCGCCACTTACACAGCGCCACCGTGCTTGCGCGCGCGCTACCATTGTTGGGGCCAACGCGGTGCGTGGACGGCCAATATTCCTCGTAGACACGCGCTGAAATAGCGGTGACGCGACCGATAAGCAAATACCAATGTTTGTTTTTACCTTGTCATTTGTGAACCCGAAAAGTGTCACGATCATGAACTCAATCAGCGGGCAAAAACAGTAGGAAACTTGACTAATTCGTTGGGTCTTTCGCACGAAGTGGTTTTTGGGCGAAGCTAGTGGTTTTTGGGCGAAGTGGCGTTTGGGCGAAGTGGCTTTTGGGCGAAGTGGTTTTTGGGCGAAGTGGCTTTTGGGCGAAGTGGTTCAGGGCGAAGTGGTTCAGGGCGAAGTGGTTCAGGGCGAAGTGGTTCAGGGCGAAGTGGTTTTTGGGCGAAGGGACCGACAACGGCGGTAACGCAGCTGCCGCACAGTCGAGGAGCAACATCATGTGCATTGCTACGGTGAGTGCCGCAAGGTACAGTATGTGGCGCTAGATCAGGTAGATAGTCAGGTCATGGAGGAAGAAACAGACTGTTTCTTCCTCCATGGTCAGGTCGACCGTCCGTCTGTCATCTACATGATCGAGGTGGGCACATTCTCCCCAAAACATGGTAAGCAAACCAACTGAAAATTTCGATTTAGAAAAATCCTCAACTCCTGTAAACAGTAGACTCGCCTCAACCATGTCCAGGGGTGGAGATGGGGAAGGTTTGGAGTTCAGCCATTTTGCCTCAATTATTTCTTGGGGCCACCCCTAGTACGAAGGTTCATACGGAATTATAATATAATATAATTAGGGTACCCCTAGAACTATGGGTCTCTCCGGCACACTTCTAGGGGTAGGGGCCGGGGGGAGGGAGGGGAGGGGAGGAGGGGGGGGGGGGGGGGGGGGGGGGGGGGGGGGGGGGGGGGGGGGGGGCGGGGGGGTGGGGGGGGGGGGGGGGGGGGCTAGGCCTAATACTAATACTCGCTCCAAGTAGCGTTGATGACAGTACGCTACAAAGTGGTAAAGTCTCACTCTGGAGGGGAAAAAATGTTTGGGCGCACTCTGGTCATCTTCTGTCTGTTGAATATCATAAAATAAAAGAATAACCTTTTAATATTCCTATACAGGATGAACATGAAATTTAAAAAAGGCTAATCACGTCATGCACGTCAATATCTGCAAGTTTGTACTCGATAATTTGTCTTGTTTTCAGCGGAAACGCCTGAAGCGTGGAACATGCATTATAAGTCGGGATACCAGACGGATGTTAATGGGTCGCCAAACTATTTCGTACATCAGCCAGCGGATCAGCGGATGACAAATTACAAACTCTCATCATCTAATTTGTTTTTAACATTAAAGTAATAATCCAAGTTAATTAAAACCTTCAAGATGAGCAACTATAGATTGTGAAAGATGCCTTCAATTTTCCAGGAGCAATAAACTGATCTTAGGGTTTCCATATGTGGGTCATTACGTGTCAATTCAACGAGCTTTTGGACCTGACCATCACGGATTGAAATGAAATTTGGTGTGCTGATTGGACTCATTGAGAAACCACGAGAACTGAAATTTTATGTAATTCGGTCAATTAATTTTTGAGATACGGGTCAACGAACTTTGGACTAATCAGCATGACCTGCTATGTTTGGACAATTATATCTCTAGAAGTAATAGACCTACAGAGATAAACTTTACATCATTTTAAAGCTCTTGAAATGGCCTTCATTTTATAAAATCACATCAAAATTGTATCTCGTACCATAAACAAGTTATGTGAATTTATAACCTTTAACCTTTGACCTTGATTTGCAAAAATGCGTATTTGTCAAAATGCGTAATTTGTTTTTATTTGTTAGCTTAAGATGTAAGGAACATTTCCAGAAAGATTTGGGATGGGCACTCTTACAGTTTTTGAGTTATGATAATTTAAACATTAAATAACATGTAAATACCATGTAAATAACATGTAACTGTCAGTGTACATGTGCTGTGTGGACTGTTAAAAGCTGCACATGGGCCTATGTTTTATGTGAAAGTTGAGGGTCCAAGTCTGAAGGTTTCAACTTGGATTATTACTTTAATGTTAATTTTTTTTCATTGATTTAGTGCTTTTCAACATGCATATTGCCTAACTAATAATACATTTAAGAAATAACATTAGGAAATTAACATAAAATATGGGTGCACCTTATCTTTCTCAAGCAAATCTGTATGAAAGGCGCATGATGTATTTATTCAGCCACCCTCCTGTTTTGCAGTTTTGCCGTGTGATTGTGCATTCAGCCTGCTTCAGTCCCCGGCGTTCTTGCGCTTATATTGCTAAATAATTCCACGAAATACGAATCAATTCCAACAATTTGGATATTTTCTGAAAGCGTAGTTGGATGCCAGCTTCATGTCTTGTATACTTTTCGAGAAAATTCCACATGCGCATGATGTATTTATTTAATGGATTCATTAATGGATTCACTCGAAGCTGTATTAGGGACATGCATGAAAAAAAAACGACGTAAGGTTCTAACCCGTACGTACGCTTTATATCGCCTATACGTACGCCTTAGAAAGTCAATACTGCCCTGGTTTGTCTAGGGAGTCTGTAAAGACGGAAGAATGTTGAAGAAAATAGCTTTTGTGTTAAGTGGATGGTAAAAATGTGTGAGCACACTCATTTTTAAAACCATCTTCAATTGGTATCTTCTTACAGAAAGTACTATGTTGGAAAGAAGTAAACTTAAGTGGAGTTTATACTATTGCTATTTACACTTCTTGTCAGCTTTTGAAAGTAAAATTATGGTCAATTGCAAATAACAGGCCTTTGTTCCCCAACTTTAATCTTCTTGCATGGTGTGAAATTCTGATGTATTTGTAACAATGGCTTTCTATGTTACCATTGTTTTAAAAATAAAGTCTTGTGAAGTTTCTGTGACTTCTGTTCTTATTCGTCTCTCCATGTCATTCCAGGCCAGTGACAAAAACTTAGACTACAGATGTCCCCATAAACAAAAATGTCGAGTGATGTTATAGATCTGGTGATTTTGTGAAATGGCCTGGGGAGTGGCCTCTCAAGATCGCCAGACCTAACACCACTGTTCTTGAATTTGTCAGAGAACCAGAATTGGGGTGAGTGTTAAGAAGTTTATCGTAGCCGTCTGTCACACGGCTGCCATTTTGGACCCCGCCCAGCATGTAACGCCGTGACTTTAGAGCGGGCCTCCCTCTGTGCGATTTTTGCCACGAATTTCCTACGAATTGGTGCGATTACCAGATATGCTCTACACACAATCGTACCAAATCGTAGCTAATCGTACCTAATTCGGGGCAAAAATCGCACAGTGGGAGGCCCGCTTAAGGCCCTCTCACACACGGAAAAATCTCGGGCGTGAGCTTCAAGAGTTGGCGAACTTGGGAAACTCTTGGTGAAACCCTTGACATCACAATGTCTACGAGTATACTACGGGCGTACTACGAGTTGGTTACGAGTTTTTTCGATTTTGGTACGAGTCAGTTACGAATTAGATACGAGATTGGTACGAGCTGTCCCGAGTGTATACTAGAGGAGTTTTACGAGGTAACTACGAGTTTCACAATGTTATTACGAATTAGGCAGGAGTTCCCCAAGTAGGTCACGATCGAGTAATACCACGAGCTTTCCGAGCTTAATCACTGAAAACTTTATCTAGTCAATCACAGTGGAAAATTAGTCAAACAAGGGCAAAATGATTAGTCATGTATACAATTTGTCAGTTGACAACTTTTTGTTGGTGCATGACAAATTAAAACTTTTGTAGGACAAATTAATATTAGCGGAAGACTAATCTGAACGACTGACAAATGTGATGATCGTCTTTTGACTAATTTGTATTGTCACGTAAAACAACAACTGACGATTTATTTTCCCATGACTAATTGCATGACTAACTTTTGATTGCATTACTAATGGCAAGAATAATGCAGCCGAAACTCATGACTAATTTAATTAGTCATGAGTTTTGGCGGGATTATTCTTCACATTGATAATGTAATAAAAGGTTAGTCATGAAATCAGTCGTGGGAAAATAAATCTTCAGTTCTTGTTTTCGTGCAGCTGTGCGACGCCATTACATGCGAACCGCACCGTAAAATGAGGTCGTGTTTGACTGGACTAAACATTCTGTGACGTTACTCTAGAAAGGTAAGCGTGTGACGGGTTTTGTGTGACACCAAAGAATTGTGCGGGACTCTGAGATTTCTAAGGCAATAATTGGTTTGCATGTTTCAAACTATGTCGTGTGTTGGAGTAAAGACATGGTTGAGGCCGTGCTTCGGGTCTCAACATCCGTGTATTGACACAAATAGTCATGATATGTAAGGACAACTCAGTACGTATTCGTAATTTTAGGTCAGCCCAGGTTAGACTCCTTTTCTCGCTGCAGTTAGAAGTAAGTTTATAAAATGAGCTACGAATAGTAACTGGATGTTTTCATGGGTACATCGTTGCCTCTTCCATTTTTGTTGTCCCCATTATCGTCATCAAACTGCGGATGTCTTTGTTGCATTAACACAACGACACACCGTGCAGTCATTGCACGTACGAAACACACCGTGTATTGCACGTGACAAAGTAAGTTTGTCAGGCTAACTAACTGACATTACTAATTAATTTTACTGCAGGACTAATTATTTTTCCTGCAAGACTAATAATTTTTCTGCAGGACTAATAATTTGTTGTGCAAGACTAATTAATTTTGCCGCATGACAAATTAATTTTCCCGCATGACTAATCATTTTTTAAATTAGGCAAATAAGACCCTTTTTCATGACTAATTATAATTAGTCAATTCAAACCACGTATGACTAATTGGAAATTAGTCAAATAAGACCCAGAGTATGACTAATTTTTTTGTGTCAATTGACGAAATAAAGTTTTCAGTGATACTGCGAGTCAGTTACAAGTGTGGTACGAGTTTGATACGAGTTACCCGACTTCGGCATTTTGCGTGGGATTTGGCGCCTGAAACCATGTGGAATTTCACCGACTCTTGCAAGTATTATTATAAAGCGGGCCTCCCACTGTGCGATATTTGCTACGAATTAGGTACGATTAGCTACGATTGTGTGTAGAGTCTATGGACAGTCTCTGGTTATCGTACATATTTCGTAGCAAAAATCGCACAGTGGGAGGCCCGCTTAAAGCGGGCCTCCCACTATGCGATTTTGGCCACGAATTAGCTACGATTAGCTACGAATTGGTACGACTGTCCATAGACTATACACACAATCGTAACAAATCGTAGCTAATCGTACCTATTTCGTAGCAAAAATCGCACAGTGGGAGGCCTGCTTAAAGCGGGCCTCCCACTGTGCGATTTTTGCCACGAATTTCCAACGATTAGCTACGATTTCGTACGATTACCAGAGACTGTCTATAGACTCTATACACAATCGTACAAAATCATAGCTAATAGTTGGAAATTCGTGGCAAAATCGCACAGTGGGAGGGCCGCTTTAAGGAATCGTAGCAAATCGTATCAAAAAATCGCACAGTGGGAGGCCCGCTTAAAGCGGGCCTCCCACTGTGCGATTTTTGCCACGAATTAGCTACGATTGGGTACGATTGTGTGTAGAGTCTATAGGCAGTCTCCGATAATCGTACCAATTCGTAGGAAATTCGTGGCAAAAATCGCACAGTGGGAGGCCCGCTTTAAGCGATTTGGTACGATTACCAGAGACTGTCTATAGATCCTATACACAATCGCAAAAATCGCACAGTGGGAGGCCCGCTTTACATGAGTTTGCTCCGAGTTGCTCGAGGTTGGTACGAGTTGCTCACGAGTTGGTATTTAGTGGCCGACATTTTTAAACAAGTTCACATTTTTCGCCACGCGATGCGCGCTGCTACGAGTTGCTACAAACTCGTGAAGCTCCTTCCACTAGCGCCCGAGATTTTGTCGTGTTTGAGGAGAGCCTTTATTTACATCTAAAGGGGATCATATCCTGCAGATATTTTACCTACATAGATGCAGCAATAAACTAATACGGTGCCTATATAATCACCATGGAAATGAAATGGGATGAGAACAAAATCGAATGGTCCTCATCAAGATTCGAACCCGAGACCTCTGGCTCTCCTGCCATGCTCTTTCACCTGAGCCATGTGGCGTAGTACGTGGTACACTCGAAGATGCAGCAGTTTCAGAAAAATGTATGCATTTTGTGTGATTTGTAAACCTTGCCTGTACTCAACAGTTTTAACTAGTATTTTTAACATAACAATTGTTTATATTTTTGTGACTCGGTATCTTGTGATTATTGTCAGTGTTACCCTGTATGTAGTCCGTAGAAGGACCAATAACTTGGGTTATGTCCGCCTTTAAATAAAAATTAAATAAGGAAATAAAAAAAATGTTTGACACATGCGTGGGCTTTGCGGAAAACAACTGGCATGTGTTCCTTTTTCCCCTTTCTTTTTTTGTTTAGTTTTTCTGTCGCTAGACAGGGAAGGAAGGAAAGAAAAATACTTACAAACCAGACACAAGACAGTCAAAATCTAGGAGGACTTCCGTGACTATCATGGACTTTATATATGAGGCATCGGTTGGATAAAGACGCAAGACAACATTTGCTCTGTCACAAACCTTTTCTTTGAAAGCGTGTGCTGGGTGAAAATACCGAAATTATTACCGTCATGGTGCCGTTGAAGATTTTGATAGTGGTTGTTTTTGTGCATGAATGTGGCTGCAACAGTTTCATTTCGAAACCGCCTCAAAATACCTTGGCCGTGGAAGGAGATAACGTGACATTGAGTTGTACACTCACGGTCACAGCATGCGGTCATCCTTATTCTGGCGGAAAGGAAGATTACACGTTTTATTGGCAACGCAGAGAATCAAACAGATCCTCTCATTTTCTCTTCTATTGTACGGACACGCTTTCACGTGCGAGTCAGAGATATACGGTCCCGTCCCAAGGTTCCGAGTGGACTCTGCACATACAAAATGTTCAACAAAGTGACACAGGAAAGTACAGATGCTATGTATATTCGAATGTCGGATCCAACACTACACAGCACTATTCGCCCTTTGCGGCTCTCACCATAATTGACCCAATAAACACGGCTGTCAAACCGACTCGTCTCAACAAGAGAGAAGGCAATGGCGCTTCGTTCCTCTGTGAGACTAATCTTCAGGCAAATGACTTATATGCTTGGTTCATATCAACCGGTGGACTTTGGGAAATAATTCAAACCTCGGACACCTATAGACTTAATAGGAACGGAATGAATCTTACCATCTCTCCTCTCGGAATGGAACACAACGGCAGTAGAGTGGCGTGTGAGGTGTTCAGGGGTAACACTTCGTTAACGAGGCAGAGGCAATCTGCCTTGTTGATAGTTGATCCCAAACTAGCTTCCGTCACGACAGAGCATACCACAGGTATATCACAGACACCATCTGTCACGGCTCCGAAACCTGTCGCCACAGCAACACATTCCAACAGTAGTGCTTCAAAACCTCCCAAATCAACCAACAATACATCTGTCATTGTTCGAGGGTGTGTGTCAGCCGTCGTCATGTTGTTTGTCATCGCATTTCTCCTGTATTGGCTTCTCTTCATTAAGGATCGTCAGAAACCAAACACCGACTCTTCTTCCGATCCTCAAACGAGTCCTGACGGTGGACTGTGCTCCGGTGTGACGGGTAGCGCCGAGACGCTGCTCGATCTTCGTCCAGCCACCGCGCGCTCATCATCCCCTGGCAACTCGGCCGAATCCCAACAGACATCGGCAATCTTGGAAGTGAGACAAGACCAACAGTCAGGAACTGAACACGATTGCAGCACTCTCGACAGAATTTCTCCCATTGTCACGACCAAACAGGTGAAAAGTCCACACGTGTCAGAGGGAGAAATAAAAAGGCACACAATCGGAGGAAAGGGTTCGGAGGCTGTGTACGCCATACCTGACAGACGGGCCGCTAAAAGCAAGACACTCGGTGGCGTCCTTGCAAAGAGCACCCCTCGGAAACCAGAAAAGCGAGCCCAAGGATGGAGTGACCAAACATCGAAAATAAAATCCGAGGACGACCCGGGCGCCACGGCTCAACAGCCGACCGTATCCGTCAAACCTTTATTGGGTCCATCACGCGTTGTGAGTGCCCAAACAACCGGCGCCGCAAAACCACCTCCCGTCACCCCGTACCACGTCTACAAAAACAGGGATAATTCGACCACTGAAGTCCCTCCAGAAACGGCAGATGAGACTGCGGAAAATGATAGGGAAAATAGGCAGCAGTGGAGAGTAGAAGGGTTGGTGTACGCCGACTTGGCCCTAAGGAGGGGAGAAGTTGGGGCCACCATCCGAGAAGACGAGGAGACAGTGTACGCAGACATAAACAAGAGTTGTGTGGGCAAGTTAAGTAAGGGAGATTAATCGGACCAAATACCCCAAAACGTCTCTAAATAATTGATGGGAATTTCCGAGCATTCTCTACTAACGATGGTGTAAATTGTACACATAGAGGTTCTATAATGATAAGCTGAAGATACCTATACATAATGCTTTTTACCAGGTTTTATAGAATGGTTTATGGACACATTATGAGTAATACATGTATGCCATCGTTTGAAGTACTTTTCACGACCTTTGCGGAAAAGTTTTTGGACATAAAATGGCCTCGTAATTTAAAATACGTCAATGTGTTCACACCATAAAGAAATCAATGTATCCATTGCTATACTATAGTGTTTATATATTTGAAAGCCCATTAAAGGAGCGCGACCAGATCACATTTCTGACCCCCGTATTTTCCCATGGGTGTTGAGATTTTGATACAATTATCATGTGTCATATTTTTCTCATTACAATTCTGAAGTTTGGCGTTCTGAATCCGTATGTGTTACATACCGACAAGCAGGCAAAAAGGCCCAGTCTATCATGCATGGCAGAAGGTGAAAACTAAAAGGGAAAAAGGGAATTTCAATGGATATGACAACTCACATAGCACGAAAATCCAGCAATTAGCCTTTTTGAAGTATGGCGGACACAATAGGAGGGCGCACTTTGCAGTGGGTATAAAATCAACTAAAATGCAAAATAACTCAGTTTTTTACTTTACACTTATTAATTTTATTTATAATTCTGTCTATGTATTATAATTACAACATGTAAATCAAGTTTTTGGAAAGAAATACAATTGATAAAAAAATTCATACCCAAATGAAATTGCGCCCTCTCCTTTTGTTCCGCCATACTTCTAAAAGGCTAATTAGCATTTACCTTTAAGAAATAAGTTTTATTCTTTGTCTGCTCGACTTTTAACAAGATAAATCAAATTATACAGTATTAATAAAATAGTTAATTGAACTTACCGAAATTAGATGCGATGAGCTAGGGGCTCAGAATAGCTCAGGGGTACTGATGACGTCATCACCGGTGTTCAAACACGGACAAGCCAGTCACAGGTAGGAGCCACCCAGGTGTTGATCTTGAACAGTCATTCCAAAACCGCGACTTGAATGTCCACAATACGACGAAGTCAAAGAGTCCACATGGTGGCAATGACGAAACAGAGTTCGATCAAAAAGGTGTCACACACTGAAGCCATCCCAATTAACAAACTGTCCGTTCGCGAATGGACGAAAAGACGGTCGCACACAGGTGAGCCAGGGCCACACACACAGGGGCCTCATAGTGTGTAAGTCAGTATGCATGTTGCATACTGTGATGACTGATCTCTGATGTGTACCCCTTGGATGGTAGAAACTATCTGAGCCCCACACCCCAATCTACACAGGACTTATAATACCCTTGCTCAGTCAGGTCATGGAGCTAGCTCCATGGTCAGGTATAACAATACATGTAGCCATTCAATTTTGACTGGGCACATGTACATACTTAAAGTGCCTATGGGCCACCAGTGATACAATAGTCACACCACAATGGACCCGGACCAACATTCCAAGGGCAGTAGACCCAAGTGGCAGCATAGCCAGGCCCACATTCCAGGAATGTTTAACAAAGTTTCATATAGAAAACCCTGACCTTAACAGTATAAAACTGTAAAAGTGATTACACCAACCTTTTTGCTTCCACACCCAAATTGGTGATTGCAAATTTCCTGTTTTCTTCCGATGGATGGTATTTTAGGGAGGTATTTTATATGATTGCTAGGTTAGAACGGAATCCATTTTTCAAAAATTCTGGTCACGCTCCTTTAAGTGCCACAGAAAAACACCACGTTACTTCAGGATTCCCACAGTGAAAACTAACAAAACAAAAAAGACATTATATAAAAGAACAATTGTGTCGAAATGCTGAAGATTTCTTCAGTGATAGGAAAATCACCCAAGCGTCTTAAAAGGTTCGGAAAAATTATGAAAACCTCAGACATTCGTCTGCACAAATTACTCATACGATTTTTCTGACTGATGTAACATCACTTTGTGCTTGTGGATATTGAAATTTAATTGGTATAAAAAACAACAACTGCAATTACACATTTCAAATAGTTATTCCAAAATGCATTTTGAAAGGTCAAAATGCATTTTGACATCCATGACTAAGTATATTATGATTTCATAATATAAAGTATATTATGATTTCAGTAATGAAAAACTGAGGGGAAATAGCCTTTTGTGATTTATGACTCTAACTATACGTTAATAATATGATTTTCTTTTCTTTTGTACAAATGAGCAACTTAAGACATTCATTACTCGGAGAAAACCAAACTTATAACGACAAAACAGCGTGATGAATGTTATCAAAATTTCGAGAAAAACCTTTAAAGGCCAATTGTATAATTTGCAATGACCCAATTTTGTTTTTCATGAGTTGACAAGAAAAACCTTACTCAAACTTTTGATAGCAATGGTAAAAGACACCACATTAATTTATTTCCGTCAAAAATGCATGGTATTTCATGTTGGAAATTGACAACCAAAGGTGGGTTTCTAAAAACAATTCCCGTGCTTTTTTACCATTCACTTGTACACGAAATCCTTTTCAAGGTTTTCTAAAGTACTGATGCATCTATGTAGCTAATATTTCTTCAGGCTAGTTTACCAACATTCTTCCTGAGATATATTACACTCTTATTCCACGAATCTGCAAAGAGTTGTATCTTGCGAATGATACATAGGGGTCATTCCGCGTCAACTCAGCCACCCATGTATATGACACCTCTCAGATTTTGCTGAAATGTTTTTCAAAAATACCTTAGGTTACTCAATTGTTTACCAGTTTGTCACTTTGATCTGAATGATCCTGACTAGAAAGATCAATATACTCATCAGACAAAAAGTAGAAATACCAACAATACATTATTTTGACACTTGCATGTAACGGGAGTTTAACCTACATATTAATCAAGAAACTGGCCTGCTAGGCATATACATCCTCCTTTCGCAAGGGTCTTTCCTGCACTCGTACCTCGCTGCATCGACTGGGTCTGAGCTGTATTACAGGCCTAGGGCTGTTCAACCAATGAGAGACAAGATATCTTTTGACCTGTATCTTTTGACCTTTTAATGAGCCGTTTCGAACAATCATCTCGCGTGTTGTTTATCTCGCGACATCGTAGCCGCAATTACCACAATTTGTGTGGGGGAGATCTTTTTATGTACATGTATATCATTTTATCTTGCACGCAGTATAAATGTTCGTAACTGAAGGAAGACTTACTATATTTCGCTAAAAGCTAAACGCAGAATCTCTGAATAAAGATAGGCCTATTAAAAAACGCCTTTACAATGACTGTTTATTGAAACATTGGACCCCACCCCCTAGTAAAAGTGGACGCTACCACTAAACGGAGCGAGGCGCGTGATTGGCTCTTGCTGTTGGCAACAGCGTCCTAGCTATGATGCATTTTGAATGTCGCGCTTTAGTATATCGGGCCTATCGGCACTACATGCGATGACCGAGAAACATGCGCTGCGCGTGATTGGTCAGTTGCGATCACTGTCACTGGCTAATCAATATTCATATATATTCCTCAATACAGCTCAGACCCAGTCGATGCAGCAAGGGTTCTTGGCAAGCGAGGTACGAGTGCAGGAAAGACCCTTGCGAAAGGAAGATGGGCATATATGTTTATTCAAGAAACATACATTAGTGAGATTTTGTTTTAAATCAAGACTAATATGACGTATATCCTACGAGGAAGTTGAAATAATGAACAGCATCGTCGTGGTATTTGTAATTTATTTCCTTGTGTGTAATTAAGTGAGAAATGGGCCATCGGCTTTGACAGAGAAAACGGTTAGAAAGCCGGTTCTTAAAGGGAGACACCAGCTTGCTGTTTACATAATGTAGTGATTTAGCATCGTTGACAATAATTGTTCGATGGCCGTTGTGAAAAAAAGTATCAAAATGTCACGTAATTAACTAGAAATGTTTAAAATTAACAAAAGAGACAAATGTTGGGCTATACGCTTTACCAGCCGTCGCGATGTGTTTGTAAATAAAGGTGGCGTTTGATATGGGTCGACACGTGTTTAACCTCGTTTCCTTGTTTTCGACGAAGCAACTCGAACGCAACTTTGTGGTGTCTTTAGCGCTCTCAATAGACCTATGCTGTTTTTCCTTGGAATATTAGGCCCCCTATTTATCGCCGCGAAGCGAAGACGCGAAAATCTGAGAGATTCTCTCGTCCATAACAACACCCAGAAACCCTTCTTATGAAATCTGTTGGCAGATTTGTGTACAAATTGAAATACGGTACAGTATGTACATAGTGTTCGTTAGACATTTTCTTTCCAACAAGAAGAAAATCCCGAATGCAAAAAGCAACTCGCACTTCGCGCTGGTTTCTACGGCTGGAAATAAAACTAACCCCAAGACTGCACGTGATTTATCGGAACCTGAATCTGGTTCGGATAAATCACGTGACCTTGATTTTTTTTAAAAATAATTATTAAAAACGGCCAAATTGGTGGTTTCCTTTCAGGTTCTCTTCAGTCTATTTCAGAAATACTTTCAGAATCAAAGAGCCCAAAATAGCTCAACAAAGCCGGTATATGTCCCTTTAATCGTTACGTTCAATGGACGGATCCAACAAGCACCGCCCACGTAAAAACGTGTCCAGCAACTTTAAAGTGCGCACAATCATTAGATTGTTTGGATCACCAAAAGACCATCAAGTAGATCACGTGCAATCTGTGCTAGAGGTTTGTTCAACTGCTACAATTAACTTCTGCTATTGTGTCTGTTTTAAACGAAGGAAGTTCCTCTTCGAACACAAGAGCAATAACAACTGATTTCTCAGGCCAATATATCTGTCAAAACGGAAGAATGATGAAGAAATACCCCAAGCGCGGCTAGCTATAAATCTAGCGCAATTTCAATATCTCAATAATGAAATCTATAGTTCAAATCCCAGATTTCAAATCCTAAATTGTCTGCAGTCACTTCAGTTGTGCTTAGCTCGGATGAACATTCTAAGTTTTGCTTTGCTCGTAGTCTGGTCTCGTGGTATCATGTACCTGCTTGTGATTTGTCTACTGTCGGTGTTGGTGCATAAAGGTGGCTGCAACAGTTTCTACTCGAAACCGCCACAGAATACCTTTGCCATGGTAGGAGATAACGTGACATTGAGTTGTACACTCAACGTTACAGCATGTGGCGAGCGTCCCCCTGATGGAAATTCAAATTACAGATTCCATTGGCAACGTGGAGAATCAAGTGTCTCCAATTGCATGTCCACATACTCATATGATAGATATACGGTCTCATCCCAAGGTTCTGAATGGACTCTGCACATACAATATGTCCAACAAAGCGATGCGGGAATGTATAGATGCTATGTGCATCCGTATGACGAGCGCCATAGCAGATGGCAGCAATATTCATCGTCAGCGGCTCTCACCGTAGTAGAACCGACAAACACGGCTGTCCAAACGATTCGCCACACCGAGGGGGGAGGCAATAGCGCATCGTTCCGCTGCGAGGCTAATCTTCAGGAAAATGACTCATATGCTTGGTTCGTATCAATCGGTGGACTTTGGGAACGAATACAAACCTCAGACACCTTCCGACGGAATGGAATGAACCTTACCATCTCACCTCTCAGAATGAAAAACAGCGGCGTTGGATTGGCGTGTGAGGTGTTCAGGGGAAATGTATCACTGACAAGACAGAGACAATCCCTCTTGTTGATAGTCCACGTCGAGGACATGAAATCTGGAACATCGTCACCAGCTGCATCAGGCATGGGATGTTACGAGACGGTCACCGCTCAATCACCAACCACATCACCTCCATCAGGCAACACAAATGCGTCAACAGAGTTCCCAATTTGCATTCTAGGTTGGGTTTTCAGCGCTATCTCACTCGTAGTACTATCACTTCTCGTGTGCTATATCGTTGTCAAGCATCGACGTAAGGGTGGTTCGTCCAGTATACGTCCTAACAAACGGGCAGTAGGTGCGGATGACAAGATGGCGGCTTACCCAGTACACCTCGGGCAAGGGGCTCGGCGTGAACTCAGAGCAGACGGCTACCAACAACCACGGCTTTCTCGCCAGGAGGAAGTCGAGTTGACCCAGCAAGGAGCAGCAAGTGGTCGAAATGATACCCAGACCGCGTTGTACATGAACACGGGGTTTAAGAAGTCAACTGGGGTGAAAAGGAATAGGGACCCGGATCGGGTAATCGATTATGAGATCTATGACGTCATCACCTGAAAATTATTGCCTTTGGTATAGCTAAGAGAGTTGGCGGAACAAGACTGTTTTGATGGGAGATGATAGCTGTATTGTTCATACAAGAAGCCATTGTTGGTTGTGTAAATACATATTCTTGTGAAAATCCTCATTATTTTGTATGTGATGAAATAAAGGCCTATATATCATATGCAAAGATAAAACTTGTTTGAAATAAGGGCATAACATATCTAAAAAAGAATGTTTGTACACCAGCCTGCAGAAATTGCAGCTACATTTATGCATCAATGTGTCAAAAAACCTTCACAATCCATACAAAAAAGTGTATGCACACAATTTTCTTAAAAAAAAAAAAAAAAAAAACAACCTACAGTTGTTAATTCCTTGCAAAAAGTACCATGATCTAGGACAGAAACGAACCATTATTTTGGTGTTTACTATATGCTATTGCTATCAACACTTTGAGTGATTCAGTTTTTAAAAATGAACCCAAGAAGTTAAATTTTGGGTTATTGGAAATGGTATAATGGGCCTTTAAGAAATGTATAATCCACAAATCAACTTGTAAATTTGATCTATATTTTTTACATGCGGGACGAATCTGTCGTAAAAAAAAAAAAATATCTATCTTATCTAAAGGAAAGATAAAAATTGGGAGGTTTACCACAAGTATATTGTTCTTAATCACTTATCAATTACAAAATGTTACGGAAACCCTAAATTTAGGTGGTGAAAAGTGACTTCTCAAGGTCTTTTTAATCGGGAGCAGGTCAAATCGGACCCAAACCAAGTCGGACCCGGACGCGTGTTTTTTTTTTTACACCACAGCGAGGGGTACACCCCAATTTTTCAACCCGAATAGAGTCTACTAAGTTTCCAATGACTGATACTTCTCGAGTGACAATCTTGGAAATAGCCAGAACTCCTACTCTCACTATTAGAGAAAAAGAAGAAACCGAGAAATTTCGAAAAATCACAAACAACACTGAGATTCGAACCAGGAACCCTATGATTGCAAGTCGAGTTCTCTTCTAAGTTTGCTGGTTGCAAACTGACCGCATTCAAAACCCTAAATTCCTTAAAAATAACCAACCCTAAACCCTAAACCTGAACCCTAACCTATTAAATAGTCTCCTCTCAAGACGCCAAAAAGGTACAAAACCCCTAATTTTCCCCTCGCAGTGGTGTAAAAAAAATTACGCAACCCGGACCAAGTCGAACCCATGACGTGCGTGGCGCCGTTGTCGCTGCCTGGATTATCTTTTTGGTGCATGCAGTTTTTAGCCAATGCTCAATTGCAATGTGCTAAATACTCAATATGCTGAATATATTTTGTTTAATAAATATGTATTTATGGCTTAAATGTAGCCATGGCTTAAATGTAGATTCATTTTCAGGAAAGATCGTCTCAAGGTCACGTGATCACTTTTATAAAGTATAGTTACTCTTTTCGGTATTTTTGCAAATTAAGAAACAGACCTGAGAGGGAGTGCAGATCTATGATAAACTAATATTAAGCGCATGTTGGTTGACCAATTATACTTGCGATATAGCTCTGATGTCTATTTAATTTGTCACTTTGATCTGAATGATCCCGACTAGAAAGATCAATATACTCATCAGACAAAAAGTAGAAATACCAACAATACATTGTAACGCGAGTTTACCCTAGATATTAATCAAGAAACTGCCTGCTAGGGGGCATATATGTTTATTCAAGAAACATACATTAGTGAGATTTTGTTTTAAATCATGACTAATATGACGTAGGCCCACGAGGAAGTTAAAATAATTTATAGTATCGTCGTGGTATTTGTAATTTATTTCCTTGTGTGTAATTAAATGAGAAATTGGCCATCAGCTTTGACAGAAAAACTAGCTATATAGAAAGCCAGTTCTTAATCGTGACGTTCAATGGACCGATCCAACAAGTAGTCTGGTTCCCGGACCAAAAAATTCCGACTGATTTTAAGGTCCGGCAACCGCCAGTATACATGTTAGTCCGCCATATTGAAACAGGAGGAATTCCTCCTTTTTCCGAAGTTCCCGAAGTTCCCCGAATGCACGTCCGAACGTTATCGTTAATCGTCGGGTACGATTCGTCAGTGTTACGCCGCGTGTTCATTTACGATGATGCAGACAAGGTTTGAATTTGATTTTTGATGCTACAGTGGGCATGTGTAATATTTTAAGGTTAATACTGTATATTGAATTTTTATTGGCCAAATATGGAATAACCCTTTTCAAATTGTTATACACTCGTGCCGCGCTTTGAAAATTAATGCATGACGTATGCTTAGTGCTATTTTAAACACTACGCTTATACGGTAGCCGGTCGAGTAATTTTTTTTACACTACTGCGAGGGGAAAATGAGGGGTTTTGTACCTTTTTAGCGTCTTGAGAGGAGTGAGTTCTGGCTATTTCCAAGATTGTCACTTGAGAAGTATCAGTCATTGGAATCCTAGTAGACTCTATTCGGGTTGAAAAATTGGGGTGTACCCCTCGCTGTGGTATAACAAAAAAACGTACCATGAATTTGCCGAATAAAATAAATATTGCGGGTGTACTTAAATTAGTGAGGGCTTACTTAAATTAGTGTAAGAAGATATACATACTGTAAAAAAAGTGACTACATCTTGCACGTGATTCTACCATGCTCATGCACCTGACACCTGAAGTGTTGCGGCTGTGCAATGCATACGCCTCACATTGAGTCACGTCACGTCACGTCAAGTGTTTCATTTGCCTGATGTGTTACTCAAAGCTTACATGGAAACACTTCATGTAAGAGAGTAGTCTTTGTGAAAGACTGTCTTACGTTGCTTGGTTCGTGTACGGTCGACATTGCACCGTGTGGACAGGGTACTAGTTTATGTGCCATTGGGTTCAAACAAACCAGCACCCATAAACTAGTTCCCTGTCCACACAGTGCAATATCGACCGCACGTACGGCGCATAAACTAGTTCCCTGTCCACACGAACCAAGCAACGTTAGACCGTCTTTCACAAAGACTAGTAAGAGAGATGAAACCTTCAAGCCTGGTACCAACTTTGAACCTGGTCTGAAGGTGTGCATATTGTTGTGACGTTATCGTGACGTCATCGAGTGTCGAAATACAAGCTGCAAATTACCAAAATATGGATTTCTTAAAATGTTTCTCTGTCCATAACCACGTGACACAGAGTCCTCATTTTTGGCAGACATATTTTCATTTGACCATTTCTTCCTTGGTCAATTGAGGTTCAGCCAATTCAAAAAGTCACATTTTTTGGTACTTATGCAGTAACACTGCCCATGCCCAATGTTCTTGAAACTAAACTCCTTAAAAAAAAGTTCGGAAAGTCAAGTTTGACTGACGATTTGTCTCATGTTGCAAAATAATTTTCCTTGAATTTTATATCATTGGAAAGCCCTGTTATTCCTCTTTACGATGATGTGTCATTTGTTATGATTAAGCAATTTGGGAATGTGCAGCACAGCTGAATACGGGGGCGGGTGTAAAAGTGAAATGTCACAAAATGCATTGCTATTGTCAAAAAGTGCATTGACACATTCCCATCCTCCAAGCAAAAGGGGAATGCACTGCGTGACAATAGCAGTGAATTTTGTGACATTTCACTTTCCACCCACCCCTGTATTCTGCTATACTGCACATCATAACAAATGACACATCACTGTAAAGAGGAATAACAGGGCTTTCCAATGATACCAAATGCAAGGGAAATGATTTAGTAACAAGAGAGAAATCGTCAGTCAAACTTGACTTTCCGAACTTTTTTTGAGGAGTTTATATAGGTATAGGCATAGGCCCCCATGACAAACTTCTAGCTGCATGTATATGACGTGATTAAAAAGCTGGGGGGTGGGGGGGGGGGGGGGGGGGAGGTGGGGGGGGGGGGGGGTGAAGGGTGGGGGAGGGCGGGGGGGGGGGTGCACAAGGGCAACACGTATACAACACATTTTCAGGGGGCGGGGGGCACATGCCCCAGGCTCCTCCCCCAGGCCTTGACGCTGGCAATGTGTCAGGTGGATGTTTGAGCCCTAATATATATATGAGTTTTGGTCACGAGAGGAATTTATGCATGTAGAACACATGCAATATAATGCATTGTATCAATCATCTCGGCAGGTATGCGATTTTTGAATCTACATCACTGCTAAACAAGGAATATTAACATGTGGAAGATTAAATTTCAGGAGAAGTCATCTCAAAGTCACGCGATCCACAAAGTCAATTTCAAGGTCAACGCAAAGGTCAAAAGGTCATTGTACCAAAGCGT
The DNA here is from genome assembly GCA_037783545.1 of Henricia sp. BOLD:AAB3569. Taxonomy (NCBI): domain Eukaryota; kingdom Metazoa; phylum Echinodermata; class Asteroidea; order Spinulosida; family Echinasteridae; genus Henricia; species Henricia sp. BOLD:AAB3569. The sequence goes on along the minus strand of JBBELK010000607.1, from coordinate 12,562 downwards.
ACTCTGTTCTGAAAAATAATTGCAGAATAGGAATCCCTGACTAATCCCCTTTCCAACATTGTGTAAAGATTGGCCGAGTAGTTCATGAGATACAAGGGTTCAAACGTAGGCGTCCGTGCACTTTTTTGCCCAAAATTTAAAAATTTAAGGGGGCCATATCTCCCAAACCACTGGTCCGATTTATCTAAAATTTCAGATTTGGTGCTATGGGATCCCAATCAATGTTGTCAAGTTTGATCGAAATCTGAGATGGTCGGGTTTAACCGACCCGTCTGCTAAAATGACCCGTCTGCTAAAACTGTTTTTGTCGTTTTATTTAAAGACGGGGAAGTTCCTCTTTTATGCATCTGATAAGGGAAAATAAAAATAACAAGGGCAAAACAAAGGAACAATGGTACATCTCTGACAAGCGTGACCATTGTTTGTCTGGCCAGTCTGTGAAGACGGAAGGATGTTGAAGAAAATGCTGGAGTATGCCTACAAAACTGGTGCAATTGTGAACCTCAACCCAATGAATTCTCGTTTAAATCCTCCACAAGCTTTAGTATCTGCATTTACTTTAGCTGCTGTGCTTCAGTTCAGATGAACATTCTTATATTTGCTTTGCTCGAAATCTGTGGTCTCGTGGTACCATGTACCTGCTTGAGATTTGTCTACTGTTGGTGTTGGTGCATAATGGTGGCTGCGTCAGTTTCTTCTCGAAACCGCCACAGAATACATTGGCCGTGATGGGAGATAACGGGACATTAAGTTGTACATTCAATGTTACAGCATGCGGCCCTCTTCGACCTGATGGAGATCCAGATTACTTGATTCATTGGCAACGCATAGCCTCAAACGGATCCCTGACCTATCTCTCCAATTGCATGTTCATTTACTCGTATGAGCGATATACGGTCTCATCATCACAAGGTTCCGAGTGGGCTCTGCACATACAAAATGTCCAACCAAGTGATGCAGGATGGTACAGATGCGATGTCTTTTCGCGTGTCGGATCCAATTGGAGACATTACTATTCATCCTTTGCAGCTCTCGCCGTTGTGGACCCGATAAACACAGCTGTCAAACGGACTCATCTCATTGAAAGAGAAGGCAATCGCATCGTTCCCAAGATTGAATCCGTCACCACTAAGCTTACCGGAGTTCACTCTGATGGATGGAGCGGATCTCAGGGGGCGGTCACCGTCCAATCACCGACTGCAACAACTCCAAATTCCCGTGTTACCCAACCCGGAACATTAACCACTGTCGAGACAGAAGCTATTTGCCCAGAATGCTCCAATTGTGCACGCTCCCGGATGGCAATTTCGGGCTGGGCTGTCAGTGCCGCCTTACTCGTTGCATTCCTCGCGCACTTCGTTTGGACCAAGAGGCGATGCAGCGGCAGTTCCAGCATCAAACACACCAAGAAACCGACAGAAAGTCCAGGTAACAAGACGGGAGTTTACATGGAACTAGACCTCGGACAAGTAGCCCGACGTGAGCTCACCACAGACGGCTACCAACAACCACGGCTTTCCCGCAAGGAGGGAGTCGAGTTGGCCCAGCAAAGCCCAGCAAGTGGACGAGATGACACAAAGTCCGCCTTGTACATGAACACGGGGCTTCAGAAGTCAACTGGGGCCAAAGGAAGGAGCGACCTGGGTTCAAACCTCTACGACGACCCTGCTGACGCCTAAAATTTTCTCCGCGATGTGTGACCAACATGTTAACATGACACAGTAGTTTCTGTGGGCAGAGGATGAGGAGGGATGTGAGCGTGGAATTTGTTCCTAGACTTCAGCAACATCCCCTGACTATTTTAAGTGTCATATAGCAGAAAACAAACTTCGGACACCTTCAGACTAACTGGGAACGGAATGAACCTTACCATCTCTCCTCTCAGAATGGAACACAACGGCAGTCGAGTGGCGTGTGAGATGTTCAGGGGTAACATTTTGTTAACGAAGCACAGACGGGGTGCCTTGTTGTTGGTTGATCCCAAGATTGAAACCGTTCCCGATGGATGGAGCGGATCTCACGGGGCGGTCATCGTCCAATTAACCACTGTCGAGACAGAAGCTATTTGCCCAGAATGCTTTAATTGTGCACGCTCCCGGATGGCAATTTCGGGGTGGGCTGTCAGTGCCGCCTTACTCGTTGCATTCCTCGCGCACTTCGTTTGGACCAAGAGGCGATGCAGCGTCAGTTCCAGCACCAAACACACCAAGAAACCGACAGAAAGTCCAATTAACAAGACGGGAGTTTACATGGAACTAGACCTCGGACAAGTAGCTCGGCGTGAGCTCACCACAGACGGCTACCAACAACCACGGCTTTCCCGCAAGCAGGAAGTCGAGTTGGCCCAACAAAGACCAGCAAGTGGACGAGATGACACAAAGTCGGCCTTGTACATGAACACGGGGCTTCAGAAGTCAACTGGGGCCAAAGGGAGGAGCGACCCGAATTCAAACATCTATGATAACCCCGCAGACGCCTAAAATTCTGTTGGCGATGCGTGTGAACATAACGCAGCTTAGTATCTGTGGGCAGAGGATGAGAAGGGGTGTAGGCGGGGTCTTACTGTGCTCGGATCGGGTCATCTTGCTTTGTGCGTAAAACGACACTGGGAGGATGGAATGCACCCAATCTTGAGTGCCAACAAAAGAACGGTTTGGAGATTTCAAATGTATACATATAATAGTAAAATGTCAAGAAAAAAAAGCACGAATGACTAAACGTCTCTAAATTGATGGAAATTTCCCAGCATTCTTTACTGGCGACGGTGTAAATTGTACACACAGAAGTTATAGATTATTATAATGAAAAGCTGAAGATACATTTAATGGTTTAGTCTTCACGACCTATTTTGTTAACATAAAATGGCCTCATCGTTTTAAAGACGTCAATGTGTTCAGACCATACAAAGATCAATGTATCTATTGCTATACAACGGCAGTAGAGTGGCGTGTGAGGTGTTCAGGGGCAACACTTCGTTAACGAGGCAGAGGCAATCTGCCTTGTTGATAATCCGCTCCGAGGATGTGGAACCTGGTACATCACCACCAGCTGCATCAGGCACGGGATGTTACGGGACGGTCACCGCTCAACCACATCACCTCCATCAGGCAACACCAATGCGTCAACAGAGTTTCCAATTTGCATTTTGGGTTGGGTTCTCAGCGCCATCTTGCTCGTAGTACTGTCACTCCTCGTGCTGTGCTATATCGGTGTCGAGCCTTTACGTAAGAGTGGTTCGACCAGTAGACGTCCCAACAAAGAGTCCGTATAGGTGCGGATGACAAGATGAAATATTATTACTCATCAGTACACCTCGGGCAAGGGGATCGGCGTGAACTCACATCAGACGGCTACCAACAACCACGGCTTTCCCTCCAGGAGAGAGTCGAGTTGAACCAGCAAAGACCAGCAAGTGGACGAGATGACAAAAAGTCCGCCTTGTACATGAACACGGGGCTTCAGAAGTCAACTGGGGCCAAAGGGAGGAGCGACCCGGATTCAAACATCTATGATGACCCCGCAGACGCCTAAAATTCTGTTGGCGATGCGTGTGAACATGACACAGTACAGTTTAGTATCTGTGGGCAGAGGATGTCTTGAGAAGGGGTGTAGGCGGGGTCTTACTTTGCTCGGATCGGGTCATCTTGCTTTGTGCGAAGAACGGTTTGGGCATTTCAATTGTATACATATAAATAGTAAAATGTCAAGAAAAAAACCCCGAATTACTAAACGTCTCTAAATTGATGGGAATTTCCTAGCATTCTTTACTGGCGACGGTGTAAATTGTACACACAGAAGTTCTAGATTATTATAATGAAAAGCTGAAGATACATTTAATGGTTTAGTCTTCACGACCTATTTTTTTAACAAAAAATGGCCTCGTCATTTTAAAGATGTCAATGTGTTCAAATCAATGTATCTATTGCTATACTATAAGAGAACAGTGTGGCTATATTTGAAAGCCCTTTAAGAAAAACAAAAACACACGTTACTTCAGGAACCCTACAGTGAAAACTAAAAATGAAGACATTAGATATAAAGACAAATTGTGTTAAAATGCTGAAGATTTCTTCAGTGACAGGAATAAACACCCAAGCGTCCCAAAAGGTTCGGAAAATTTATGAAAACTGCATACATTATTCTGCACAAATTACTTAATGCGATGTTCCTGCCTGACGTAACACCACTTTGTACTTGTGCATATGGACAATTCATTGGTATACAAAACGTGCAATTACACATCTCTAATGACTTTTTCCAAATCCATTTTTGATAACCGTGACTGACGGGAAAGTTATCCTATGGGATTTTAGCAATGACAAACTAAGCGAAAAATCGTCTTTTGTAATTGATGACTTTATATCTAAGTTAATAATATGATTTTCTTTTCTTTTGTACTACTGAGCGACTTGAGATATTTTCGCTTATTGTTTATATTACTCGGAGAAAATCAAACTCAAAGACAACACAACGTGATTAATTTAATCAACATTTCGAAAGAAACCTTAACAATTAAAGCGGGCATCCCACTGTGCGATTTTTGTCACGAATTGGGTACGATTAGCTACGATTGTATGTAGAGTCTATAGACAGTCTCTGGTAATCGTACCAATTCGTAGGAAAATCGTGGCAAAAATCGCACAGTGGGAGGCCCGCTTAAGTATGTGATGACAGTTATTACTCAGACAGCCTACACTTGTAAAAAGGGCAGTTTGCTACATAGGCCTATACATACTCGAAGCATGGTCTTGAGATAAGGTAATTAATTACACTAATTGAACGTGATTAAAGCCCGTAAACAGAATTTGTAAACATTAAAATACTAGTATTACTCGGAGAAAATCAAACTCAAAGACAACACAACGTGATGAATTTGATCAAAATTTGGAAAGAAACCTAAACATTTAAGTATGTGATGACAGTGATTACTCAGACTTGTAAAAAGGGTAGTTTGCTATACATAGGCCTATACATACTCGTCAGATGTTGATATGTTTTCTTCATATAATACATAATTTTATTAGGTCATTATGCGTATACCTAGTACCTTACTCTCTTATACATTTGTCACAACGTTACTGACACGATTCCCATCCACTGATGAATAGCAAGTACTGGAGGTCAAACCTTTTAAATACATGCATGGTAAAAGAAAAACAAGAAGGAAAATCATACTCTGACCAAAAAGAGTGAGGATGCTAAGAGATGTAACACGTTTTATTGATCAGCGTCATGTCTGTATGAACAACTCTTGTGGCACAGTTGACTGCAACAGCCCTTGTAAGAGCCGCTAAGGCAGTTTGCGCCACTCTGCCTGAAGTTCTTCCCCGAGCTGCTGTTCTTCTCGGGCTGTTTTGATACACGCATCCCATGCAGGTTATGCCTTAAACTTCTAACCGAAATGTGCAGTATCATTGTCAGACTTGTCAAAGGGGGCGGGGCCGGGAGGAGGGGGGGGGGGGGGGGGTGGCGGGCGGAAGGGGTGACAACGTATTGCAAGGAGCACACAAAGCAGCTTACCATGTTTAGACATACTGTTTTCCAAAACCTCAAATCTCATTGGGGAGGAGGGACGCGGGTGAACAAGGGGAACACGTACATTCGTACAACACATTTTCAGGGGTGGGGGTGCCGTTGGGGGGGGGGGGGGGGGGTGGGGGGGGGGGGGGGGGGGGCAATGCCCCAGGCTCCTCCCCAGGCCTTCTCCCATGACGATGTGCTTGTCAGGTGGATGTTTGAGCCCAAAGATGAGTTTTGGTTACGAGGGGAATCTATGCGTGTAGAACACATGCATTATAATGCATTGTATCAAGCATCTCAGCAGGTATGCGATTTTTTAAGCTACATCGCTGCTAAACAAGGAATATTAACATGGGGGAGATTAAATTTCAGGAGAAGTCATCTCAAAGTCACGCGATCCATAAGGTCAATTTTAAGGTCAGCGCAAAGGTCAAAAGGTCATCGTACCAAAGCGTACTCTGTTCTGAAAAATAATTGCAGGTTTGGAATCCTTGACTAATCCCCTTTCCAACAATGAGATACAAGGGTTCAAGCGTAGGATTTCGTGCACTTTTTTGCCAAAATTTTTAAAATTTAGGGGGCCATATCTCCCAAACCACTGGTCCGATTGACCTAAAAGTTCAGATTTGGTGCTGTGGGATCCCAATCAATATTGTCACGTTTTATCGAAATCTGAGATGGTCGGGTTTAACCCAGTGGGTGATTTGACATGGAATGACCCTTCTGCTAAAACGTTTTAGTCGTTTCATTTAAAGACGGGGAAGTTCCTCTTTTATGCATCTGATAAGGGAAAATAAAAATAACAAGGGCAAAACAAAGGACCAATACCAATGGTACATCTCTGACAAGCGTGACCCTGGTTTGTCTGTCCAGTCTGTGAAGACGGAAGGATGTTGAAGAAAATGCTCGAGTATGCCCTAAAAACTGGTGCAATTGTGAAACTTCACACAATGAATTTTTGTTTAAATCCTCCATAAGCTATAATATCTGTGTAACACCGTGTTAACAGATCTCTTAACACGGTGTTAACACCATGTTAGTTCTCTGCACTGTACATAGGGCGAAGTCACAACTCTGGGTTGCGTGTTAGTGTTAGTGTAACAGATTTGTTAACTTAATCAGAATTGTGACTTTAGAACAAACCCCGTGTTAACTCGATGTTAACATGGTGTTTAGGACGTGTTAGTGTTACATCTCATGTTAGTTCAACACCTCATGTTACAGATCGTGTTAGTGTAACAGATCTGTTAAGTTAATCTGAACGAAGTGGGTGGTGTTGACTGTTAATTTAGAACTTATAAATTTTGACTTTTTTTGGCTCCGTAAAGATTTTGAAAATTTCAATCACTTAGTGGTTAAGCTCGTGTAACACGGACCGGAGGTCACAATTATGTGTGTGTTAGTATGCTGAAAGTCGTGCAGAACCCTACCGACTTGACATTTCCCAAGATGCCGAGTCAACAGATCTGTGACACTAACACTAACACGGTTTCCCGAAACTCCGAGTTAACTTGATGTTAACACGATGTTAACACGGTGCTAACAGATCTGTCACACTAACACTAACACGCAACACGGGATTGCGCCCTCACTCGCTGCAATTTGCGGTTCTGTGCACGACTTTTAACACGTCCTGTTAACACGGCGTTTGTTCTGAGGTCACAATTCTGATTAAGATAACAGATCTGTTAACAGATCTGTAACACTAACACTAACACGTAACACACACAGAATTGTGACCTCACCCATTGTATTTGGTGGGGTACAATGGCGGACGGTGGCTTCAATTTTAGACGTCGTTGCTTCATCCAGTGTGTTATACATGTATATATTTATCGATGGCTAGGACGGGCTAATTAGTTGGCGCCCTCATTGGCCAAAATTGTATACGACACGTGATCACTAGGTCACGTCTTTTTCTTGTAAACAGACGTAAAAACAATTTTTCAGCAGACAACGTGGGTCTCGCACACAGTACACTCATTTTTTTCGTAAATTTGATTTTTGCGCATGGATATATAAGCGTTAGCATACGTCTATTAATTATTCGTCTGGCTGCAAGCAACCCACAATGTAGACTGGTTCCCGTTCACATATTCCACACAGGAGAATATAAGGACAGGTAAAGGGCGCTTCATCTTGATCTGTAATTGGTCGTCTTTGCGCGTGCGCATTGTGTTTTTTATATTTAAAAATTGGCCAAGCCCTTTGCTTTAGGCAATGTACTTTATTTACATAATTGGATATGTTCGACACGCACGGCCAAGTTACAAATGTCAATGCAAAATCTGCGCACTTTAAAAAAATAATAATAATAACCACGTGACGGGCAGAATTCTGCCCGTCATGGCTGCCCTTTACCGATCCCTATATTTTCGCAATAAGCGAACCAATCTATAGGGATCGGGAACCAATCTACCCACAATGCTCCGCTGGCCTGTAGCTCTGGGCGTGTTTGTTTCACGACAGATCCGAATCCAGATCCCAAGTTATTTTACGCGCATTGAATCTGGATCTGCGCAGATCTGAATCTGGATCCGTCCGAAACAAACTCGCCCTATATGTAACCTTTGCGTCACGTGTTTTCGGCACAGAAATCATGTACAGACACGTTAGCCCGTCCCAGCCATCGATATATATACACTGGATGAAGTATGCAATATCAGTTGGCTAAGGAATTGAAGCCATGCGCCGGCCGCCATTGTACCCCACGAACGATGCTTGGCCTAGACTGCTCCCCGGTCTATGCGATCGCTTGCATTCCACTTAACACATGTAGACCATGATGTAGACTAGTGACGACAGTATGACCAGTCTAGGCAAGGCATTGTATTTGGTGGGGTACAATGGCGGACGGTGGCTTCAATTTTAGACGTCGTTGCTTTATCCAGTGTATATATCGACGGTCCCAGCGCCCTCTTGCAATGAGCGGCTGTGAAACGAGCGAAGGCGAAGACATGGGTGTAAGGTATCGATATATATACACTGGATGAAGCAACCACCGCGAATGACAAAAGCAACTCGCACTTCGCCCTGGTTTCTACGGCTAGAAATAAAACTAACTCCAAGACCACGTGATTTATCGGAACCAGAATCTGGTTCCGATAAATCACGTGACCTTGATTTTTTTAAAAGAGCTCAAAAACGGCAAAATTTTGTGATTTCTTTTTAGGTTCTCTTCGGTCTATTTCGAAAGGACTTTCAGAATCATGTATGGGTCTATTTCGAGCCCAAAATAGCTCAACAAAGCCGGTGTGTCCCTTTAAAGAGTTTTCCAACCATTTAATCTGTCTTTAAAACCGAGAAGGTCCAATTAATTTCAAAATAACCGCCTCGGTTATCATTATTTACTAAATTAAGAGCGTCAAGTTTACATTAACAATTGACCAGAAATTGGCCATTGCGTCGTACTAAACACATTATGTATAAGCGGCCATTTCACCAAGGATTGTTTGGTCCCGATAGTACCGATCCTTGTTTTGGTCGATCGGCCGCATTTTTGCGAAAATAGTCGGGAAACCTGCGAGCACTGTCGAGCACTACCTTATACCTTCGGGAAGACCTGGCGCGATCGCCTAAGTCCTCCGAGGGTCGAGGTACCAAAAAGTGATCGGCTGTTTTTAAACATGTTGAAAAACAGTAGCCGATCAAAAACCGTCGGCCCGTGGTCGTCTTGGTCTTCCAACTTCGCAATATTTGCGCCCCGGAAACGTGTCGATCGCGCGAGGAACGTCCGTGATTCGTCGTCGTCGTCGTCGCCCCCCCCCCCCCCACCCCCCCCCCCCCCACCCCCCCCCCACCCCCCCCCCACCCCCCCCCCCCCCCACCCCCACCCCCCCACCCCCCCCCACCCCCCCCCCACCCCCCCCACCCCCCCCACCCCCCCCCCCACCCCCCCCCCACCCCCCCCCCCCCCCCCCCCCCCCCCACCCCCACCCCCCCCACCCCCCCAACCCCCCCCACCCCCCCAACCCCCCCCCACCCCCCCCCCCCCCCCCCCGCCTAGGTAGGTAGGAAATTTCTTGTGTCGCGAGCTACCTATATTATCGATTCTGCATTGAGAATTAATTTGAATAAAACAGATCATTTTCTGGGTTCGCCGATGTTACTGGTGTTTGAAAGGATAGGAGATATCTGTAACAAAAATCCACGACTTGGAAGTTTACATACCCTAAATATGGTGATTATCAGAAGAAAAGAAATCGTTCAACATTTTCCACAATGAAATAATTAATTTAGGCAAACACGACATTTTAACCCATGACGGATTAATAATGTGTCATGTCTGCTCGAAGTGATTCGGAAAATTAATAGTCATTTTAGGTATCATCTCATTCATTCATTGCGTACTAAAATGCGTGTTTAGTTCTATATATAACTATTTTCTGATATGCCGGTGTCATTTGTCACCAAGTTTTAAAGGCTCGTACTTTGTACAAATAATTAATACTGATAAACAGTACAACACACGCTGATGTGAGGTGTGACCGAATAAAAATCACATCGATAATAAATTAATATATTAGTTATCTGTTGATTGGTTATTGATTAACAAGAAGCACGTAACAGGTTGTGGGTCTTTTGACTGCGTTGTGTTTGCGTAAAGTAAATTAAAGGCTTATCATATCATCTGCAAGTGACCTAGCCTTGTCCAAGGGCTGTGAAATCCGTGAATAATTTGGCTGTATGCTATGCAGCGAAAGTATTAGCCAACTGCATAATAGTCTGGTTACCAAAATATCTTGGTCTGAATCCCGACTTCACGCGCCAGGCTGAATCACAGCCTTCTTCTTTATGTACTCGATGTGTTTTATGGGCGGGGACTCTTTATGCTAACTTTTCAAAGAGAGCACAGAGACGTAAAAGCTTATTGGTTGACGGTTGTTTTGACAAAACAATACGGTGCCGTTTGAAAAATAGCAGATTTTCCGTACGTAGCCTTTACCTAGTTGGTGAGTTCACAAACACGTCATACCTTTACAGAAAATATGTGAGGGATATATTCTGGTCTTCGTGAAAGTCATCAATTTGCAATTTGTAGGCTGCATAATTCAAACTACCGTTGATTTCCTTAGTTGTAACACTACGTGTTTGCATAGTTCCGACCTGTCAATCAAGCCGAACCCGCCGACCAATCACAACAGAGCTAGCAGACGGCGCCCACATAAGTCAAAGTGATGCAATAATCACAACAATCACGCGATTTTCTGCCCATCAGTTTGTATGTTGTATGCGCCAGTGACCGGGTGAATTTTGGTTTCAATGTCGGGCGATTCGCTGTTCAAAGGTAGGAAAGCGCATTTTTATGAATATAATGTCATCCCTGCATTACTAGCCCTTCGCTCAGTGTGTGCCACGGTAACTGTCGACCCTAAAACATTAAATACCTTTGAGTTTTCTCCAATGAATCTGTGCTTTCCATGCCGAGTCCCGTTGTTTTGTACGTTGTGTCGCCATTTTTTTGCGATGGCTTGTGAGCGCATAGCAACAATATCTAAGGGGCGGGGTTAACTGGGCAATCTCGGAACTATGCATTGCATCAGACAGGGCTACATACTGTACACTACACATGTACGACGTACAAACGTTTATGCTTGCAAACCAATCACACGCACCATTTGACCCGAGTAGTGAGCTCTGATTGGATGTTATGTAAGGTATGAATATTTATAAGCACTCGGGTTTCGCATAAGTAATTGCGTCGGATTTCCAACGCAGTTATAAAGAAACACATAACAAATCGAGTACAGAAAGAACGAGGGTATGATCCAGCCTCGCGCGTGAAGCTGGATTCAGACCAAGATATTTCGGTAACCAGACTATTTTGCAGTTGGCTACAATTCACCGCGCGATGGGGCACTTTCGCTGCAAAGCATACATGCAAATTCTTCACGGATAAAATTAACAACAACAACAACAACAGGATCACACACCACCTAAATCAATCGAGAACACGTTACCCGTGTTAAGTAAGGTTGTTTTTTGCCCTTACCCGACGTAATTATTAACACTGTATATTCAGTGCTTTCCCGAGACACTATGAAAAACTTCATAGCGTGCTCGGGTGGGACTCGAACCCACGACCTTCTGCATAAATATTGAGCTGCTGCCTACAGGTTGTCTTTCTTTATTGCAGTGGATAACGGCAAAGTTGAATCTGCCGCTATTTCGGACAAAACAAAAATCGGTAATATGCAAATCAAATTTTGAGAAGGGGCGTGTCGCATTATCTTCTGTCATATGAGTTGGGGCCGAGACGACACAGTGACCCGTCACAAGTGATATTGGGAATATGCACATGTAAGTGATGTCAAAGCGGTGCACGGTGGTAATCCTTGATCACGTACACCAAAACCATGATAGACTTTGTCCTCAATTCATTTTGATCAATGGAGTTTTAATGACGGTTGCCTCGACAACAGCAATGCGTTATGCCTGTACATACCTACACACAAACTGGTTACGGATTTGAAGGCAATTTGCTGCTGAAATTTGAAGAAAAATTAGATTTTTAAAAGGCAAAAAATGCCAGTATAAGAGATTTCTAAAGACCTAAAAATAAGACTACAAAATTATTAAACACCCTTTTCGACTGTAAGTGAAAGATTGTTTGAACCATCGTGTGAAATTAGTGTGCACGATGTGTTGTCATGTTGCCGACTATTCCATATAAAACAATTCCCCAATATGATCTCTGTTGTATGTTCTTGGTATTGGCGTGAATTCATTATATTTTTAAAATGACGACCGGCCAGCCTTCGCTATATTCACATATAAAATGTGTGTTTGAAACGATGCAGTATATATACACAGGGAAATTAAACGGTTTTACTTAAATGCACATGCTTGTCAGCAATGCGCGCGTGCCAAATTCGTGCCACGAAATACGCAGCTCCATAGCAAAGCCATGGAGTGCTTATCTCGTGGCACGAATTTGGTGCGCGCGCATTGCTACCAGCCTCTGCCTTTAAAATATATTCAATCGAAATATACACAAGTGTACAAGGGCTTCTACATTTGACATTTACCCTCGATTTCTTTG